>CM070517.1:39454340-40654340 GCA_036346375.1 Guadua angustifolia
GTCATCAAGACATGACAATCATGAGACTTCATGCCGATTAATTTCAAATCTTCCAACGAAACAAGTCTCTTCATGTTGGAGGAGTAGCCGACGGAACTTTCACACCATGCAAGCCGCACGATTCAGTTCTTCGGCCTTTGACAGAGTATAACAAGCGAGTTCCAAATGCGTCACGGCCTTTATCGGTCTCTTTGGTGCTAACTCGGGTCTTATGCCCATATCGACCAAGTCAAGCCGTGCGTTGATACCATCCTTTGTTTTACCCTTAATGTTGAGTAAGAGACCAATCACGCCATCACGGACATTCTTCTCTCGTGCATGACATCGATGCGATGGCGAACTTCTAGGTGCTCGATAAGGTAGGTCCCGAATATTGATCTCTTCTTCCACATGCTCTTTTCACGGGTACTTGATTTACGTCCCTTTCCATCGTAACATCCAAATCCTTAACAATGTCATGAACATCTCTCCCGCTCAAACGCCTTGGAGCTGGACCATTTTCGTTCCTTCCGTGAAAAGTTGCTTCATCTTGCGATATGGGTGATTCCTCCGAAAGAACCTACGGTGGCGCATGTACGGTTTTGCGGGAGTGATTCACCATAAACTCTCGGTATCATCTAAGCGGTGAGTGCGTGCTTTGGTTCCTTTTGTACTCACGGCACAGCAGTTAGCAAGGAAGGGGTAATCATTTATAGTGCGAGAACAACAAGCGATTGCAAAGTAAAGTTCTCTCGTTTATACGCATCCCATCGTGTACCCGGTAACCCACAGTGTTTTAGATCTTCCACCAATGGAGCTAGGTACACATCAATATCGTTCCTGTGTTGTTTCGGTCCTTGGATAAGCCTGAGACAACATAATGTACTTCCGCTTCATACACAACCAAGGAGGAAGGTTGTAGAATCTGATTTACTGGGCCAAGTGCTATGCTGCATTTGCTCATGTTACCGAAAGGATTCATTCCATCTGTACTCAATCCAAACCTTATATTTCTCGGATCCGCACCGAATTCTTGAAAGCTCTGTCGATGTTTCTCCTTTGGATGGAATCGGCAGGTGCCTTAGCATTCTATCATTCTTACGCTCCTCAAAGTGCCAAGCATAGCAGTTTTGCCTCCTTTGGGTTCGCAAACAAAGCGCTTCAAGCGAAATTCTGATGCAGATACCATGCCACCTTAGCGGAGGACCTTTTTCACCTCAATGCTCTCGCCATCATCATCTGAATAACTCTTACGCTTGTCTGGGATCGTTGCACACGGACATATATGCAAGTTTGTGTACTCTTTGCGATGATGAGGATCTGATCGTTTGGACATGCATGTATTCTTTCTACTTCCATTCCCAAGGGACAAAGAACACGCTTGGCTTTGTAGGTGCTTATCGGCAACTCGTTTCCCTCTGGAAGCATGTCCGCCAATAGGCGAATGCTGTGTTGTGAAACTCTTGTCGGACCAACCGTTGCTTGCCTTCAATTTGAGTAGTTGAAGCACGGATGATAACCTTGTGTATTTCAACTTGCACCCTGCGAACAAAGGTTTCTCCGAGTCCTCCATTAAGCCCAGGAACATCCATATTCCTGTCATCAAGGTTTCATACGCATCGCGTAAGCATCGATCCAAATTGTCATCGTGCAACTTTGTCCTCATCGGAAGCACAATCGATATGATCATCAGACATATCATTGACATCGTCGACGATATTAACACTACTTCTTCGCTTCTGTATATTATGCTCTTCGCCATGGTGGTCCAACATGTATAGCCCTTTTGAAACCCCTTGAATCAAGTGTGCTTCGATCTGCGGCTGAGTTTGAAACATCTTGATTTTAGCAATCAATGCACGGACATGACATGAATTGCACCCCTTATTAAACATATCCTCCTCTGCGGCTCTTTTGAAAGTGGAGACGCCATTAAGGTACTCGGCACTCAAAGACGGTTCTCGGCGTACATCCGACTTCGATCCATCTCGCTACACATGTAACACTTAGTGTTAAATATTAAGTGCACGGTGTAGTGCGTATGCACACATTCTTAAACTAATTATGCAATTACATACCTTAATTACATCACAAAGAAATAATTAACAAAATTCAAATTAATCTTCAATATAATAATGAAATTAGAACCCATTACTAATCTTAGATCACCAAAAGACTTGAATTGATCTATAAGCTAGATCTAAACAATCTTTAAATTCTATCCTTAACAAGCTAGCTAGCTACATCATGATCGAATATTATATTATGCAAATAGAACCATTACTAGCTAACCTTATTCATCAAAAAACCAACACATAGTTCTACAAGCGAGATCTAAAAAAATCATCAAAAATTCCTTCCTTATCAAGCTAGATGTTGAATATAATGCAATTAAAACACATTACTAACCAAATATCACAAACAACATATGGATCCACTACAATTAAGCTAGATCTAACCAAACAATCTTTAAATTAATTCTCTCTAACCAACCTAGATATATATTGAATTGGATGCATGCAATTAGAGAACTCATTACTAACCTTAGATCACCAAAATCAAATGAATCTAATATCACCCTTGAAATCAATGGCTTTCTTTTTAAAAATCGCCTCACTTCGCGGTAGCCACTTAGGATAGAAACCGAAACCCTACAAACAAAGTGGATGGAGCGAGGCTCGCTTTTACGACCTCGGACGGTTTTATCACGAGCGGTTTTATATTACGGTAATCGTGATGCAAAAATATCACAGAGCGGTTTCTAAATATAACAAATGCGTAATGACTCTTGTAGATATTACAGAGCGGTTGTGTTATATAACCGTCAGTGAAATCCTGACGGTTTTACTTTGAAGCGACCTGTAATGAGTATCTTGTAGCCATCACAGAGCGGTTATATTTTGAAACCGTCTGTGATAGTTATTACATCACAGACGGCTGTAATATAAAACCGTCTGTGATATTATCACTGACGGTTTGAGTACATAACCGTCTGTGATCGTGCGTCTGATATAAGCCTCGCTGTAGTAGTGACATGATGATCTCAATCATCAATGCACTCCATAAACACATAATGGATGCTTTCAAGATCCTTTGATCTTTTTCTTTGATGATTGACCATAACCCAAAGACAATTAATTGAAAGATTAATTGTGTCTTAAGTATACTAATGCAATTAATGCTTCATTATATTCAAGAGCTTTCGATTGCCCTAGGATCAACAAAGTGAACCATCAACTCATGATTAGTTCTTTGTTGATTTAATGGCAACCAAATACAATTTAAATTGAATTTAAATTGTCATGAGTATATATTAACTACACAAGTTTCATATACTTATTTTGATGGAATCTAAAAGTAATGATCCAATTTATATGGAGTGATGGAAAGGGATCAATACTCTTAATACCATTAACAATAAAATAAACTCCATTAAATATGTGTATATAAATAATTGAACTTGAATCAATATGCGCATATTCAATTTTTAAGATTGCTTTGGAGTTTATCCTATATTGCCATGAGTATATTACAACTACACAAGTTAAATATACTCGAAGGATTGTTTCGAAATAATGATCTTTGATATAGAAAGATGAATTAGATAAATACTATTGAAACATCAAACTAAAGTATGAACTCCCCCTAGATGTGCGCATTCATGTATATATGGAATTGAAAATATTATGCACATCTTGAGGTCTAAATAATGGTAGAGTTCATCCTTTAACTTGAATCCAAAATATGCATTAAGATATTTTAAAATGAATACGAGTGCATACCTTGGGTTTTCCATTTTTCAATGAGACTAATCAAGGATATACTCAATAAAAGAGTTAGTCTCATATTTGGATTTATCAATATGATTATGAGTATTGTATCCAAGGAATGCAACAAGATATATAATATGAGCTCGAATGCATACCTTTGATATTTTTATTTTTTCATCCAAAAGAGACTAATAAGAGTTAAGCTCAACAAAAGAGTTAGTCTCATAAAAAGATTTGTCATTAATTAATAATTGAGACTAATCAATATTATGATTATCAAAAGAGTTAGTCTCAATATTAGATTTGTCATTAACACCAAAACCAAATTAATAGAGTTTGAACTTTCAGACACGACAGTGATGAGCGGCGAGGCCCCTCGGGTCAGTAAAGGTTTAGGTGAAAGAGAGGGAATGGAGCTAACCAGGTCATTACTCTAGCTAGCAAGGGTCTGAGTGAGACTAAGGCCACAGGCAGCGGGGCCAATGGTCACCAAATTAACTCTGGTGATATGAAAAGCGATGGCGCAGAACATGGCAGTAGCAACAATGGTGTAAACAGCTAGGCTGAGCAAAAGTAATCAATGCAAAAGCTTCAATGGCTCACCATGGTCAAAAAATAGGGTTTTATGATGGTGAAGGAGGTCCCGAGCAGCTGGACAGTGGTGGTGACGTCAAGCATCATGAAGGCAACTCACCTCAGTGAATGCTAGCAAGAATGGAAGGGACCATCAGCTTTGACACATAATGGAGATGCTTTAAAGGATCATGTTCAAGGCTAGAGCTCACCACAGAGAGAGAGAGAGGGATTGCATGGGCAACAGCGGCGGCTAGATTTGGGAAAGAAGATCCGAGTCAGTGCTCAATACATGATCATTGAAATTGATTGAGGGGTTTTAAAGAGGAAGGAAAAGACATAAAGATATGCAAATGTCGAGGCTAAGGCTCATTGGGAGATGGCGTGGCTTTGGCGGAGCACGCTCTAGAGCTTGAAAGTGACATTGACGTTTTGGGTGACACGGTGAGGAAGAAGGACCATAACTGGGCAAAATGAGTTTGTCGTTGTACGCTAAGGAGAAATGTCAAGGGGGAGCTTAAATAGGAGGGGAATGGTAATTCCTTCCATCATCTTCCTCTCGGGCGCGCTCATAATTCCCCATTTTCTCGTGCACAATAGCAGCTCATAGCGGTGCAACAGTGGCATCGGGGCAGGGAGCTCAAGGTGATGGGATGGCCTGTAGGTGGGTAACGGGAGGAGGTGGAGCAGGTAAAGCTTTAGCCTTGGCCATGGCTACGAGCCCTATGAACAAGGTCTGCTGGTGGGCTCAAGCTATCAACGGTAGGGAAGAGGGAGAGGAGAGAAAGCGGTTTGCGCTAGGCGTCTTCAACTGGAGAAGGTAGCTGGCAAAAAGCGGCTTCGAGGACTTACGAGCGGGCCCTAGTTATCAGTGAGAGAGGGAGAAGGTGAGAGAAGAAAGACCTTGACTGAAGTACATTTTCTCATGGGGGAGACAGGTTTTTGGTCCAACAGCTTTCTATTATTTGATTTAAAATATTTTTCCTAAAGGTGTTAATTACATAGGGACTAGTTTGAATTTTTAGAAATAGCAAACCAACTTAAAAAATTATGAAACTTTTTGAAGAGGTACTTTAAATCACATTGAACCTAAATAAAATATTTCTAGGTTTTGTATAGTTTTGAAATAATTTTTAAATTCAAAAACAACAGCTAGGAAATGTGAAAAAACATTTTCTTTAATGCAGAAAATTCTAAAAATTCATGGTAAATGTAGGAGAATGCTTTGGAAACTCAATAGGTAATTTGTGGGCAATTTGGGATGTTACATTGTGTTGTTCCCACATATGCACTTTCATGTGTGTATTCACTAGCTTTTTTTTGGGTGTGGTCATGAAGTTTGTGGTGATGCCTGCATGGATGGAAAATTGTATCCTCTTGTCTCACATGTCAACGAGTTGTAATGTGCTGTTGGGCACACTATCAAATCAATCTTTGGGCGGATTGAATATATCTAAATAAACGAAGATATCTAAATTTATTGAGAAAGCTTCCATGGCCCTTTGTTTCTCACGTGGGCTAATCCAATAGGTCAGACTCGGATCGAGTAGCCATAGAAGTTATGTTGTCGCCACATGAAGATGGAGGATATGGTTAATTACACAGGATCACATTATAATATACCATACAAGGATCCCAAGCGGGGGACACGCAAGCGCCTTGTTCTTGCTGATATCTCGAAGTTTGACTCGAGATATATATGCCTAATACTTCTTACACCCATGGTACTTTCAGTATATTTTTCATTTTCTTCGATATTTCTAAAATAGGATTGTTAATATCTGACGAGGACTGAGAAATCTCTGACAAGTCAATGCACGGTCAACAGGGGTCCCTAGCTCGGGACGATGCAGCAAGGGGACCCCGACCAAGACCTAAGCAACGCTGGTGGCCGCACGACCTCAAGCTCGGGCGGTAGGGGATTCCGTCCCCGCTCGACCTCGACCTTGGCTCGAAGGAGTGCGCCTACTCGGCGGTTACCAAGACCTGGGTAGTAGCGTCAAGGCGGACGTGGGCGGCACTTCCAGAGCAGTTACAGCCCACCTTCAATGCGCACGAAGCCACTACCCCGGGAATCTCTCCCGACCGTTACAGGCAACATCAGGGAGGATATAAGGCCTCGCAAGGCATGTGTACAGGGCCATGAACACACCAGCCATAGACCAGTAAACACAAACAGAGCACTCAAGCTCGAGCTGTAATCCACTCTTTGTACTCACAACTAGTGAATTCCTCCGCCTCCGAAGAAGACTGGACGTAGGGCTGTTACCCTTGTGGGGGCTTGAACCAGTATAATCCGCTGTCCTCTGCTCTCTGACGTCTCGCTTCGACCTACATCCTCACCATTGTTGAGCGGAGCGCTTCCTGGGTCCCTCGTTCACACTAACCCCCTTTTTCACCTTTGCGGTCAGGCGATCCCGATCGTTGACAATATCAATATGTAACATACCCAAAAAATCAATGAAATGTCGGTATTGGAGTAATCTATCATGGGTAGCAAACATCCCAATCATTACTCTGCATGTCATGATCGAAGCACGCACACACACACACACACACACACATTTTAAACATGCATGCAAACTTATTTCTCTTAGTGTTTGAGAATGCACAGTGCACAACTATCTTGTTGTCTCTCTAGATGAATTTTCATTGATTTATAGACATTGTTGCAAAATATATCCTCCACTGCTTCTCCTATAAACATTCTTCCAAACACAAGTTTTCACCTCTACTCTCTCTATGTCCCCACTAGCACCATAAGAACTATTCATTTTTTTAGGTCGACATACCAAAGAAGTATGTCACTGAAACCGAGCGAGATGACCACATATGAGGTGCCCATAGAGGATTGTCTTGAGTAGGGCATGTTTATCCCTTTGGATTTCTCCTCATCCCTTTTCTCATTATGGTTATCATATTTACTATCGGCTTCAATACACTCCTCTATTTGCTCCTCACTTGTGGTTAGCTCGTTCAATTTCTATGACATAATTTTTCATTTTGTTAACATATGGAACAAATAGTGAAAATGGTGGTAGAGAGAGAAGAGATAAAGCTTCTTTTTGGAAGATGTTGATAGGCTTTGTGGCCGTTGGGGAGCAAGGAAGAGGTAGCGTATCTTCTTGCCAAATCCGAAATATTTTAGGAGCAAACCATTTGCATAAATTGTGGACACAGAATAAGGATAATTAAAGCATTTTACACAATTTTTAGAAGTGGCACATCACACACAATCACACATTCTATTATACAACTACCATACAAAGATTTAAAGCATGCAACATGTAAGCACCTTGTCCTTATTGATATCTTGGAGTTTGATTCAAAGATAGATAAGCCTAAGACTTCTTGCACTCAAGGTACTTTCACCTCTGCTCTCTCTTCGCTTGCACAATAAGACCTATTCTTTTTTCAGTCAACATACCAAAGAAGTATGTCATAGAAACTGAGCAAGATGACCATATATGAGGTGCCAGTATAGGAGTCTCTTAGGTAGGGCATGTTCCTATACCCCTTTGATTTATCCCCATCCGTTTCCTCATTACGGTTGTTATATTTACTATCAACTTCAATACACTCTTTTAATGGCTCCTCACCTGTGGTTAGCTCATTCGATTTCAATGACATCATTTTTTGGTTTGTCAACCTATAGAAAAAATAGTGCTAATGGTGGTTGAGAGAGAAAAAGGGCAAAGGGAAACTTCTGTTTGGAAGATGTTGATAGGAAGCGGAGAAGCGGTTTCGTAGAGATGAGAGGTTGGCTCTGTGGTGGTTGGGGAGAAAGGAAGAGAGAGCGTATCTTCTAGCAAAATCAAAAATATTTTGGATGCAAATATTTTACATTAATTGTGGACATGGAATAAGGACGATCAAAGCATTTTAAGGAGCAGCACATTACACAAGATCACATTCTATTATAGAACTACCATACAAGGATCCCAAGCGTGGGACACACATGTACCTTGTTCTTGTTTATCTCTTAGAGTTTTACTTCGAGATAGATATACCCAAGACTTCTTGCACTCATGGTGATCTTGGTAATTTTTCAGCATTTCTTTAGATATTTCTATGTCACATCCTGAAAATATAATAAAAGTAATAAATCTAACTCAAAGATTTTATTTTATTATTTTGTGATTTTCTAGGGTTTCTTGGATGGTTTCTTAATTTCTTAGCTTTTCTTGGTTGTGCTTAAAAGAAGAAATCCATATAGATAATGAGCAAGAATGAAACCCTATGTCAACAAAATAAGTAAAAATTCTTGAAAATCTGGATAAATGACCAGGACCTTGTATATGAATTTAAAATGTCATATGGCATGACAAAAAGTAAGTGAGAGGCAATTAAATGGGATTTGACAGTGAATAGTGACCAATTTAATAAAAATAATTTAGAATGATTTCGACCTAGAAATTTTATATAATTTTCTAAGAGGTAATATATATCCACAGTAAAAATATCATAAAATAATAAATTATTTTGTAATATTTGAAAATTCTAAAATAGAATGATTGAAAATCTAGAAGTGGCAATGTTAGAATTTTTAGAAATTAAATAAGAAAAATATGAAGCTAAAATTTTTATAAGAGATCATAAATTCCAAGTAAACCATCAAGAAAGTTTCAAATTTTTTTGATAATATATAGCTCTCTAGAAAAATGGAAAACAGAGAACACAAAATTTACCATTGTACATTGTCAGAATTTTTATAAATTCTGGGTGTCTCATCTCAACCTAAAATTTCAAAAGTAAGCTCAGCACTATCAAAAAATCTCTCAAAAAATTTTTTAGAAAATTTTGACATATGAATTCGGTCTAATTAATGGCCTTACCTTACTGTCAGATCGCATGGGGGGTGAATCTCCTCTCCTTTTGCTGACAAGTGGGCTCCTTTTCCGTGAAGCAAACCCGCCAGGTTTGCCAACCTTCAGTCTCTCGCAGGTGGTCCCGGACCCACGCGTTAGCTGCCTTTCTTCATTTCCCACGACGCTGCCGAGACTTGCGCTGTTGATCGCCCAATACTCTGCGCATTAACTCTGCCCGCTCCGTCGCCTCACCGCTGAGCTATACTTTGGACCATCTAGGATGCTTCGCTCATCACTGTGCGGGACGTTGGCACTCACCTTACTCTCCGTGCACATGGCAAGCACTGCAGCGCCATTCCTCTTCAAATGGTGCCATGCCACTAATCCTTGGCTCCGCGAGGAATGCGCGCTCATTTGCCTCTCCCTTCCAACTATAAAAGCTGGCTTGGAACCGCAAGAAGCTACGCCTCAAAACCCCTAACTTATCCCCTTCTGCGTCCACTCGAAAACTCGAGTATTTCCTTTGTTCTTCCTTGGGCCGAAGAACCCTAGACCTGGAGAGAGCTCGAATTGAGGCGGTACATGAGTTCTTCTTTCGATTCCTTTACGCCCTAGCATCTGTGACTCACCCTATTCAAAACCCCTCAATCATTTTGCAAAAATCATCAATTGAAGCTTGTCGTGTCAATGTTCTTCTTCCTCCTCCACGACGCTCAGTGGCAGGCTGAACTAGCTGATTTCCTCCGTCAAAACCAGGTAAAATGGAACGCCTGGGTGTAGTAAATGCAGGAAGTGGAACCCATTCCATTCAGGAAGCCCTCTGTCACCAGCGCGGCCTGCCGCCATAGGCTCCACCGCTTGGCAGTGGTGGCGACCTATCTTCGTTCATCACCGAAGGTCCTCGAGCTATCCCCTAGGCGTGCACTGAGCTAATGAAGCTAGCTGCACTACCAGTAGAGCCCCTCCAGCCGCATAACGTCGCCGACGAGCCCAAGCCCGCTGAGCCCTTGTCGAAACCCACAAAAAGGATACGGGCCCCAGCTGTGTTTACCTGTACTAGTCCCTGGATCAATAGCTAGGACATACAGATCATAACAGTATGGACCATAACCATGTGATAAATAAAAATTTAATTCAGAGTACTGGCCGACATGGCCCATTATTACAAAACTTGGACCCATAGGTCATACAGCAGCGAAAATATTAAACTGGCAAATAAACTTCATGAAGCCAAGTCCAAAACACCACAGGCAAAGACTAGAGAAAACGCGATCCTAGACGTCCGGATGATCCTCCTCTTCAAAGCCTTCATCGCAGATGTCGAATGGTGGGATGCAAGCTCTTGGATAGCTATCTCGATCTCTGACCGCTTTATGGAATAAGCACCAAGAATGAAAGCGAGGGTGAGTATGCAACATACTCAATAAGTCAGGAAAGAAATGCAGTATGTAGTTTAATTCAAGGGAAGGAATTGGTTAATTTGCCAAAAGCCAATTTTTTAAATTTTATACTAGAATTTTGAAGAGCAGTTTTCAAAGATATTTTCTTTTAAGAAATGAGAGTTTCAAACTTTTCGGAACACGGCTTCAACCGTAGAATATCAAAACATAGACCAACTCACAGCATCAACCATGTATTTATTTTAAGAATACTTTTCCATAGCACCAACCGTGGTTTCCTTTTGAAATCTTTTCCTCGTGGCTCCAACCACGGACTTTTATCAAACCAAAACATTCACGGCTCCAACCGCGGTCTTTTATCAAATCAGAACATTCACGGCTCCAACCGTGCTTCATTTTATAAAAATCTGATTTTGAAACCAAATAGGGAAAATCTACCATGTGACAACGCCCTTTGTCCACCCTTGATCGTGGGTACAGCTATTCAAATAGTTTGTTTACTCTGCAGAGTTTGCATGCTTTACCCGCGAGAGATATTTCACTCTTTTTGGTCATACACTTCCTTTGGCATATAACCCCAAGTGAAAATCACAAGGCCATTTCTCTAGCTACATCTTAACTAAGTCACGCCCGCTGAGGTTTCACCGCCAAATGGCTACAACCATAATGGAAGCTCCCTCTTGCGCCTGTAGGACTCCTGTGGCTCCAACCACGCCTACTCCACCATCTGGCATGCCTTAATCAAGTTTTCACTAGCTACTCGGCCAGGCCGTCTCATCTGGGAACCATGGCCGTCTTGTTGTACATTGTTTGACAATCACAAGGGATCGGTCCTTAGGGTGACTAGGGTGGTACATACTCAAACCCGAGTCTCGTGCATTTTGCACCCACCTTGCAACCTTCCACCCTATTCAAGTTTTAAAATACCAAATCTTTTCTTTTATTGTACCAAACTGACAGCACCAACTGCCCTTTTTAAATAATATTTTCACTCAATCATGTAGAATTCCAAGTAACAAGTCTTCATTTAAACATACAAATAGTATTTAGCATAACTAAGCACTACTATTATACCAAACAAAGTATCAAGCCATTTATATTATAATTAATCATTCTAGGGCAGCCAAAGGACAGATGGATTAATATGTAACAAGCATACATATTAACAAGGTATTTAACTACAATCTATCATAATATATATATATATACATATATATATATTTGTATTTAATCAACGTAGCATGCAAGTTTGTACATCTACAAAGCATTTCAAAACATGGATCAACATGCTTCAAGGGAACTTGCAAAAATTTGCTGGGAACTTGCCTTGGTCAGCGAGGAGAGAGTTGTCTTCTTCTTGTTGGTCAGTGATGGCGTCGGCGTCAAACGTTTCTATCGCACAAAAAACAACGAATAAACACACATACGGGAAATACAGAAAATCAAATTAATTCATAACTTCATGAAAACTTCCAGATCTATAGTTTAGCATTTTAAAAGATTTATAAAATTTATTTCAACATTTTTGGACATATTGACGAATACTCATACCAGGGGTACCCCACAGCAAAGTATACATCTGTTTCAAGATCGTATTTCTCTCAGTCATCTGGACTCAGAGTCCAGCCTGACGGCGATGCAGAGTGTTGGAAGGGATATTACCAAAGCCTCCGTCCCTCGCAGATGGGATTATCCCTAAATATCGACTGGATCGCAAGATGAACCATCTTGGGCCCATCTCTAGGCCCAAGGGGACACGAAGGATCACTCAGCCTCAATCAGGCCCGCTAGGGGCGCTCCGACCAGGCTACCGATCGGGCATCCCCACAGGCTCCGACCAGGCTACCGATCGGGTGTCCCCACAGGCTCCGACCAGGCTTCCGGACAGAGTCTCAGTAAATCTCCGCCACTTGACGGTCGACTCCAAGCTGGTCACCTGTCCCGTGGACACGACGTCCATACTGGGCAGGTGGCTCCTTCCCAAGATGGCACAGGGCGCTAGGTCGAGCGCCTTGAATCCCTTCACCTCGTCGAGCCTGAGTGGAAGGGCGCGCCCGATCCCAAAACAACGTCAAGCATCGGCAATGACGGAGAGAGGGTGCGCACCTTTTCAGCGGAACACTATCATTTGTGTCTACCAACCCGGCATGGGATGAGCAGAAAGCTGTCGATCGCCAAGACCAAGACAGGACTCCGGGCGTAGCATACCCTACCTCTTTCTCCAAATTCCGTGTAACTTTGCCCCCTCCGTCTATATAAAGGGAGGCGGGGTTCTCTGAAAGGGACGAACTCTCTCATTTTTCGCATTCTATCTCATTTGCTCTCCCGGCCGATTAAGGCCTTCCACCCAAGCGGCGTTCATAGCTCCGGGCTTCCTCACTCGGATGGCGCTAAGGGCACATCCTTGGCCTCGCATGTAATCCACCATACTCGAGCAATGAGATCCACCACCACGAACCGGGCGTAGGGACATTCGGCCTGAACCAGTATACATCTTGGACTCCCGAGTCTAACCATTCAAGGAGCGGGGACGCGCGACCCCTAGACTTACAAATTTACTTGCCGATTTAACAAAACACCGACAGTTGGTGCACTAGGTAGGGAGCTCGCGCGTCATCTTCGTGATCTCCGGATTCCCATCTCCCTCCTTGATGGCTTTCTTCACCAACAAGCTGGCGAGGGTCACACGGCCTTCGTGCTTCCCCACACCGGTGGAATGTCGCTTCTGTGGCGATCTTGCCCATGGCGCCCCCGAGCCGAGGGACCCAGGGCCGAGGCCGGCCATCGAACCTCCGGAGCCCGGAGAGCGTCGGCCCGTCGAACATCTTGCCTCCGGATCCCTTAAGCGCCATGGGGTCCTCCGGCTCGGCACCTTCGACTCGGATGGCAGCGAGGATCACTGCGTGTCAAGCGCTGGAATATTAAGAAGCTAAGGAGATTCTGTCCCTAACCTCCATCTTTATTCGCGCGTTTTCATTAAATCCCACGGGTTCAAAAGTGTTGCACGCCGACCACATCCCGGTCCTCGCGCACGCGGCTCGGGGGGTTGTTTGCTTGCATGCTATTTAAGATAGCGTCCCGACCGGCCATTAGATCCCTTGCGAACGGTGACCCTCTCAACTCGGGCGCTACGGCCTACGCCCCAGCGGCTACGGTTGCGAAGCAGCGCCTTGTGGAAAAAGGGGAGAGCCCATGCGAGGTGATTCATGGTCGATCTCGGACGCGTCTTTTGGGCTGCCTGGCCCTTTGCCATTTTTCGCATTTGCTTCAAAGTCTTTGCACTCCGACCTACGCTCTAGCGACCCCTGCGGTTCCTAAGGGCTATGGTCGTTCGACGAGTGTACATTGCAGAAAGGAAATGCGAAATATCTGGCAAAATCCCCCAAAATCCATGACATCAAACATACACACGATTACACCTCCGAGAAGCAAAAGTTAGACACGACCGCCTGGAGGCTCATCCGGCGAAGACGTCGTCCCCAGAGCTGTCGCTGCTCACGTCGACCGCGACGAGCCCTGCCACGATCTCCGCCGTCGGTCGCACTCTAGCCCGCACCCGGTCCGCGTCTCCTTCGACCCCGCCGACGGTTGCGATCGGGTCAAAGGCGGCATTGCGGCTGGCACAGCAGGCCAGCACATACTCCGCCACGGCGACGGCGATCCCGCCCTTCAGCGGCGAGCACTCGCGTAAGCGCGGTAGGTCGTCGGCGTTACCGCACGGAGAGGCGAAGGTGTATCTGACTCATTACGCTCGGCGGCTCTGCGGCTCCACCCCGTGACACAAGCTCCCGCCATGCTCTCGATGGCGGACCGAAAGCACGTTCATGAGATACTCGCGCAGGTCGGTGCTCTCGCGCGCCTTGGCTCCTCCTCCGCGCATCGCCCAAAATCAGAACGCCCGCACCTCCTCGCGTCTCTCGGTGAGCTTCTCCTCCATGGCTCGGATCTGAACCGTTGCGCGACATCTCCGCCCCTGGCGGCGGCGTATGGTTCGGATCCGAGGAGGCTTCGGCCAGCGTCACCACAGACGCGGCTCGAGCCCCTGGGGGACCGCTCGAGGCAGTCGGAGGAGCATTCGGAGCGGCCCCAGCAGTGCCCGCCTCCCCTTCCGAGGTGGTCATCGCGACCGCGGCTGGCGGCCGACCTGATCCTGAGCCAGAAGCTCTGGAGTGAAGAAGGAAAAAGCTTTACGTCAGCAAGTCGGAACCCAAACCACCTCGACATTAAGCAAAGAAACTCACTCCGAAAGAGGATCCCTGATGTGGAAGGTTGACAAGGGCAGTATGAACCCCCCTCTCCTCGCGCGCAAGGACGACCGGGCGATGGTGCGGGACCTCTTGGGGTCTGACCCCAGGGGATCCGCCGTCGCCTCCCGCTTGCCGCTCCTCCGATCGTCGCCCCCACTCGCCATCGGCCCTCGCGTTTCCTAACCCTTCCCCTCCTTTCTCGCAAAGAGGCAAGGGGAGAACAGGAAAACAAGAAGAATGGCTATGCGTAGTCGCTCCCCCGTGCCATATTTATAGGCGCGGTGCGGAGCAGTCGAAGTGGGCGTCATCCCGGGCGACGCGCCACACGCCAAGATTAACTCCCGTCTGCGCGACAGGGGCGTGTCTATCCGCCCGCCTAGCATTAATATACGACGCGATTGATGGGCGAAAAACCTTTCTTGCCAGGAGGCGCGCAGCGACTCTTGATTTTGCCCGCGTCGGGTTGATCTGGCTGGCGGCTGGCGCGAGGCATCACCTAGTTAGGCCGCCCCGGCCCAGGGGCCAAACAAAGGGCCCAACCGCCACGGCATCTCCACTTCGCGGAGTAAAAGATAAGGCGAATTCTTTCCCTGAGCTTTTCCTCGTTCCCACGCGGTTCCCCTGCTCTTCCGAGTGCAAGCGCCGCGTGGAAACCGCAAGCTTGGTTCCCACGCGCCGCTCGGGGGCCGCAGGTTCGCACACTCACACGGGTCGGTGACCCGACCGGCCGCTCGGCTCTCCCTAGCAGTAACCCTCTCGGACCAAGTGCTACGGCCTACGCCCCAGCGGCTACGGTTGCGAAGTTGTGCTTTGCGGTAAAAGGAAGTGCCCGTACGGTTCGGGCCACTCCTGGTTGGGAACACTCCTTTCCCGTGATAAGTGCGAGCGAGTGTTTTGCTCTTTAGGTCCTTGTCCTTTTTTGAGCCTTCCCCAAAAAGTGTCAACATGTCGACCCACGCTTATGCAACCTCCGCGGTTCCTAAAGCTATGGGCATCTAATGTTCATCATCTTTGGGAAAGTGCGAAAAAATAGAATCGGGCCTATGGAACGGCCCAACCAAAATGAAACTTCAGTTCATTACAAAAACGAAGTTATTACAAAAATCAAAACGTCTAACTTTCCTCTTGTTTCCGGTGGAGGATGCTCTCTGGCGGTATCCGGCTGGCGATCACCGCGGCATACGGGTCGACCTGGTTCCTGAACCCTTCGACCTCTTCGTTGGTCCGGTTCGCTGCGACCCCACTGCTAACAACGGTAAGGTCGATGCCGTTATAGTGGGAAAGGGCAAAAACCAGCGCCGAACAAGCTCCGAGCTCGATCCCTTCACTCACCGCGCGCTCGGCGTGCTCCGGCACACGGGCCAGCGCGGCGGTAAGTGAGCTCGGACCCTGCCCGGCGATCCCAAGCACTCGATCGCGGACCTCCCGGGCGACCTCGTGAAGGGCCGTCAGTTCGGCAGTCCGCTCGGACCCCAGCTCCTTCGCCGAGAAGGCCGCTTCTCGCGACATGACCGCCACATCACGTTCTTCCACCGCCAACTTCTGCGCCTCCACGGCGTCGCTGAGATCCTTCCGCAGCTCTACATATCGAAGCAGAGTCAAAAAGAAGGTTCGACGATCCGTGATCGCAGAGAGCTGAACTAGGGTTGGTTTGCTTACCAGCTGTGGAGGTCTCCAGACGCTGGAGGTCCTCCTCGACCTTAGTCTAGGCCTCCTGCTCGCGTGAGGCGTCCTTCCTAGCGGAGTCCGACTCCGCCCGAGCTTGGTCGCGCTCGCCCTGAAGGCGCACCGCCTCCGATCGCGCGGCCTTTTCTGCGGCAACAACAGCATCCTTGGCGCTGTTGGCCGCCGCCAGAAGTGCCTCGAGCTCGGATATCCTCGTCTCCTGGGACTCGGTTATCCGACGCTTCTCGAGCAGCTCCCGTCGGGTCTCTTCCGCCTCCGCCCACTCGCGCGCCAGGGCTTCCTGAGCCTTGCGCAGCTCGGAGTGCTGACGGACGTCTTCCTCCGCAATAGCCACCCTCCGTTCATGCAAGACATGGAGGAACCCCGACTTCTCCCCATTGGACCTTGATTCTTTGAAGCCCGCACGCCGTTTAGTCTGTTGACCGCTAAAGCAAGTCGAAATTTGAAGCTAAGAGGTCGTCGGGCTTACTGGCGGTCGGGCGGGTGACCTCGAGGCGACTTTGGCGCCCGTCGGTAGAGCCAAGGGCAAAGGCCAGACCTTGCCTAATCTGGCTCAGATGAGCCTCCACTCGCTGCGCGCCCTCTTGGAGGGTCCCCACAACAGCCTCTCCTCGGCGTCCAAAGCCTGGCGGCTGCTTGCCGGACGAGTCGTCGCCCGGCCAGGTTAGCAAAGGCCAGCGCGTCCTGGTTTCCGGGAGGATATGCGCCGCCTCTGTCTGCGGCTCGGCGTCAACCCCTCCCGGCGTCTGGACGGCCCTCTCCGGCGGGCCCCTGGGCGGCGACGGCAAGGTCGTCTTGGCGCTAGGTTTGCGCCGGTACCGAACCACAGCGGTGGCGGCGGAAGCTCTCTTTCGTCTCCTTCGGCCCCCGACCGAGACCCCGACCCGCCAGGGGGTGCTGGAATTTCCTCGCGCCTCAACTCCTTTGGAGCCTCTGGCGGTGGTCCCGATTCTGCCGGCGGCGGCAGGTCGGCGCTCGACGCCCCGACCATTACCAGGGGCAGAGCCAGCGCCGCTTCTCGCTGGACCACCACCACTCCAGAGCATTCCACCGCCGAGCGATGGAACGACAACCGCATTTTCTTCACTGACCTCCCTGGCGGAGACGAACCGCCCTTCCGTTTCCCCAAGGATACCTCCTCCGGGGACGCCTCCGCCTGGGACCCAACATCGGCGGCGACGGCGCCCTCGACCTCGACCGGGCCACTAAAGGCCGGTGGCCCGAGCCACGCACTGTACGGATCGTCGAAACCGTCGCCACCCCCGTTGCTCGAGGACGACCCCGGATCGGCCGTACTGATAGCGGTCGACTCGAAGGCCTCCTCTGCATGACCTTGGCATGTGTTGTTTTAATCTTCTCCTCCTCTTCTCCTCCCTCCGCTTCTTGCGGGCGGATTACTAGGCGGTGCCTCGTGAACTGAGCCTCTGCTACTTCTCCCCAGTAGCGGCGCCGGGACACCATCTGCCAGACCTGGACGGCACAAAGGCGCCGGTCAAACCATATGCTGAAGGCTGAGGGGGCGGAAGAAAAAAGGAAAAAGGGAATCATTCGGCTTACCAAATCCGGGGGGTTCCCCGCCGAGAAAGGCTCGGGGCCGCTACCCGCCGCCACGGAGGCACTCCCGACCAGCACCACGGCCACCCTGGCCTCAAGCTCCGACTCGGCGAGCTCTGTTGCGACCATCCTCATGGGGTCAGATGCCCCGCCGTACAAGTACATCGGGCACGCCCTTTCCATAAGGGGTTGCACGCGCATTCTCATGAATGCACGTACAACGGCTTCGCCGGTCAGGCCCCGCTCCTGTTGGAGCTTGATCTGCTCTCGGATCAGCGCCACCTTCTTCTTTTCCCTTTGATCGGGGCCCCAGCCCCATTCGTCCTTCGACTCGGGGAGACGACCAATGAAGACCGGGGCGCTACCTCCTAGGTTCCGAGCGTAGAACCACTCGTAATGCCACCCACGGTTCGATGACGGCAGCTTCAAGGGAATGTATTCCATCCATGGCGAAGCGCAATGTGCGAGCCACCCTCCCATGGGCGCCGTAGCATCCGCCGCCTTGTCTTTCCTGTCGGGCGTAAAGAAGTACTTCCACGGCGCCCGGTGGGGCTCAATCCCGAGAATGCCTCGCCTGGCGTCATGAAGATCGCTATGTGGAGCCGCCATTGGGATTGAGGTGATGCACCTCCACCCCGTAGTGGTGTAGCATCCCACGGATGAAGGGATGAAGCGGGAGTCCAAACCCGCGCTCGTAGAACCAGGCGGGCACCACGATATCCCCTTCCTCCGGCGCTGGTTCCGCGGCCCCCGACGGGACCCTCCGCCGAGACCTCTTGCGGGGAGAATCCTTTCTCTCTCTCGGGCGGCCTGTGGCTGGTGGGCGGTGCACTCCGATCATGATATCTCGGGCGCGAGCAATCAAAAGTCGGAGGAGAAGAATGTGCGACTCTCTCCGACTCCTTTGTTTTTCCGTCTCGAGCAAAGGCGGGGAGGCGAGGAAGGCAAAGGCGAAAAGGCAGCAAAGCAAAGGCGTGCACCTAGCACCCCAGTGCGCCGAACTTATAGGCGCCTTTAACAGCACCACCAAAGCAGCACCAACCAAAACAGCATCACCGAGCAGCGTGCCGCCAGAGAAGCGCCGATCAAGAAGGCCTCGTATGAGCGTCGCCGTCGCATCGGCGCCACGCCACGCTGGTAAGGCATATCGCCCCAATCATTTCGCCGTATTTAATTCCGACGCGCATTACATGCTAGCGAGCGCCTAGGTATCGCTCCGGCGAGGCGCCCGCGACCTCTCGATCTCGCCGGGCGATTCAAACCAGGCCGAAGCGGTATGAAAAAGCCCACCGGACGAGCGACCTCGAGGTGGCGAGAGGGCTTGAATGCCTCGCGATTAAGACCTGGCTGCGTGTGCCTAAGGCATAATCCACCAAGTGGATCCCTGACCGCCCTAGCAGGCAAATCGAGCGAGGGGCGAGTCTAAGGTGAACCCTCGGTGGGTCTTTAATTGGGTTGGCGGATGACCCAATCGCCTTAGCTCGTGTCCGAGACCATACTTCAAACTCTCCCGTAGAGCCCCCCGAAAGGGCAGCAGCCAGCTGCGCCCCGGGTTACGAACGGCTCGGGGTCCGATACGAGATTGAGTAAAGAAAGGTTTTTTATGGGTCGCCCCCAGCGGGTCGGACGCCCGACGCAGGGACAGTCCGCTCGGGGATCCCTTACCGAGGGGATCCCCAGGGCCCACTCGGATAACCCGTTTGTAGCTCCACGAGCACGGTGTTCGGCCGACGTATGGTAAACACGCGTTAGCTCACCCTCTCCAGGTCCCACACCTGCGGACGGGGCGTACATGTGGGACCGACAGCGGCCTCTCCTCCCGCAGGTAGCCTCGCCCAACGAGGACTCGGGATGGATGCCCTTCGCCTAGCTCTGGCATTAAACCAGCCCGACTAACCCGTCTAGCTACGACGTAAAACTAGCCTCACTAACTCGTCCAGCTGTGACGTAAAACGAGCACTCGGGAACCAGAACCTCTCGCGAAGGCATCTGGACCTCCCTGCCGACTACGGCCGCGTCTAGCTACGACATAAAATGAGCACTCGGGAACCAGAACCTCTCGCGAAGGTATCTGGACCTCCCTACCGACTACGGCCGCGTCCAGCTGTGACGTAAAATGAGCACTCGGGAACCAGAACCTCTCGCGAAGGCATCTGGACCTCCGTGACAACCACGGCCGCGTCTAGCTACGACATAAAACGAGCATTCGGGAACCAGAACCTCTCGCGAAGGCATCTGGATCTCCCTGCCGACCACAGCCGCGTCTGTAAGTTCAACCTTCATTAATTATGGTTTTGGTGTTAATGACAAATCTAATCTTGTGTTAATGACAAATCCAATATTGAGTTTATCCCCTAATGCGATAGTGTTATTAATGACAATCTTATATCGAGACTAACATGTTTGTTTAGAATATCTTTGTTTAGTCTCATCGCATTGAAAAATGGAAAACCCGAGGTATGTATGCATATTCATTATAGTATTAATTACATACTTTGGATTCAAGTTAAAGTATGAATGTCCCCGTTATATTAACCACAAATGTGCATCATGTTTCTCAATCTATATATTACATGGATGCACATATTTAGGGGGAGTTTGTAGTTTAACTTGAAAGTCTCTTTGTATTGATCGATTCGTTGTTGACACATATAAGGATCAAGACAAAGAAACTAAATCCTTGAGTATATATTTGAATTACCTAGTTAAAGTATACTCATGGTAATATAGGATATACTTCAATATGATCAAATTGAATATGTGCATATTATATCCAAGTCAATCATGTCTATGCACATATACATTGGGGTGTATTCTATAGTTGATGATTTAGAGTAATGATCATTTCCATATAAGTTTACATATAATGGATCATTACTTTTCATCAACATGAGTATATGAAAACTTGTGTAGTTGATATATACTCATATCAATTTAAATGATAATTTAAATTGAGTACATTTGTCTTATTAATCATTAAAGAACACTTCATCATGTGTTGATGGTATTTTGTGATTAATTAAGGACAAATGAATAGTTCTTAAGTATAATAAAGCATGAGTTGAATTATTGTACTTAAGACACAATTAAATCATTTCAATTGATTTAGGTTGTGCTCAATTGATCTAGAGGCATCCATTATGTGTTAATGGAGTGTAAGAGATAATTGAGACAACCATGCATCTTGGACTAACAAGTTTCATGAGTTATGTTTGAGTTAGGTCCAAAGATGAATGAGATGATGAAAGCAGGACAAGGGCGGCATCATGAGTTGATGGGCGTCAAGAGTGGATCGAAGAGAGTCGAGTAGAGATCCCGGGGGAGTATCAAGCGATGATCATAAAGACCCCAAAGGGGATTGCTTGCGCGCGGCGGCAAAGGTATAATTAGATAGGCTAAGGACTTTGTAGTCTTTGAGTCTAAGGTTTTTATCGCCGTGCTATTAAGAGGGGTCGTTCCCTAGCTTGAGCTTCATCATGTGTTGATGATCTCAATCCGCGTTCACTCGAGCTCAAACCATTTGGATTTGGTTGTTGCATGAGGGTTAACCATTTGGCATGTGTTGCGAATGGGTTAAACTTATGCTTGATTATATTTGGTTTTCGCATTATGCTTTGATTTGCATGTGTTGCAAATAGGATAACCTAATGCGTTGGCTTTTGCGTGAAGTTCATTTTTGCATGTGTTGCATTAGTTGAAGCTTCATGTTTTGTTTGCAAAACAATCTTTATAAAACCGTGTTGTTGCTTGGAGCTAAGTTTTGCATGTGTTGCAAAAGGAGAGAGCTCAAGCATGATTTGGTGTTTGCATGTTTGTATGGAGCTAGAGGCTTGCATGTGTTGCGAGTAAAGAGCTCATACGTGTGATTTGATTTTAGTTGATGTTTGGTTTTGGTGTTGCATGGAACTAGAGAATTGCATGTGTTGCAATTAGAGAGTTCATGCATCTTGATTTAATGTTGCTTGGAGCTAGACTTTTGCATGTGTTGCAAAGAGTAGTGCTCAAGCATGAAATGACATTTTGTGATTTGCAAGTTCGTTGTGCGAATAAACTGAGGTTTATGAGTCCGGAATCCCGAGAGCATGTGAGTGGGGCTTGCAACGGGTGTTGGCAAGTTGACCGGGTCTTGTGTTGACCTTCACATGGCTAGGGGGATTAATCTCATAAACTCGAGTTTGTTTTGCTTAATACGATTTGCAAATAGTTCTTGAGTCGGTTGCGAAATGCGTTTTCGTGATTCGGTTGCGATTCTTTGAGCATGAGCTAAATTGGTGCAAATGTGTTTTGCACGTATGTATGATCATGTGTTGATCATTTATTGGCTCAAGGAATGGTTTCTAGTTTGTTGGAAAAGAGTTTGCGAAAATTCGAGTTTTTCTCGAGGCGGTCTGCGTGCCGACCGCCATAGGGCGATATAGGCGACCGGCCCCTCCGCAGCGTCTTTTCTCCAGTCTGCGTTCTGGTGAGTCTGGGCGGTGCGACCGGTCCGGGTCCGGTCGGACCGGGTGGCGTGCGGTCGGACCGCCCTCTGTCCGGCTTGATTTTTCCAGAGGGGTGGATTTCCGGAGTTTGCTCGTGCGGTGCGACCGGTCGTGATCGGTCTGCGGCCGAGGCGCTGTGCAACCGGCCGTCTGTGATCGGAAAGTCGACCGCTTTCTGTGAGGAGCGGTATGACCGGATGAGGTCTGGTCGGACCGGGTTTGTGCTGATTTTTCCTGTTTCGACCCCCAACGGCTAGTTTTCCTTTGTGGGCTATAAAAGGACCCTTGGGGGCTTGGGGCGATGTTCTTTGCATTGGTTGAGTGTGTGGGAGTTGTTTGCATGTGTTGCTCTTTTCCATTTGCTTCTTGAGCTTAAGAGTGAGACTAATTGCATTTGTTGCAATTAGGAAGTGGTTTGGGTGCCTCTTGTGCATGTGTTGCACTTGAGGAGGCCTTGTGCATGTGTTGCACTTGGTGATCACCGAGGGCGCATTAGTTGTGCCGGTGAGGTTCAAGCAAAGGCGGCTTATTACTCTTGGAGGTTGCCGACTCCTAGGCGGTGTAGGCGTCGTCTTGTGGGAGCTCTCGAGGTGTGAAGCCCGGCAAGTTTGTGAAGGTTCGGGTTGAGCCTACGGCATAGCGTGAAAAACCACGACTAGTGGAAAGAGGCGGTGCTCGGCGGGAGCCGGTCCAGCGTGGGCTAGCCTCAAGCGTGGACTAGGGGAGACCGGCAAGTCTCCGAACACCACGGAAAAACATCGGTTGTCCCTTGTCTCTTTACGTTCAAGTATTTATCTTTGCATATTATTGATTGCTTGAATGCATTAGAATTGCTTAGTGTAAATTGTTTATTCAATATAGCAATTCTAGTTTAGAGACATAAATTAGTTAGTGCACTAGTGAGCCTAGTTGATTTAGGCCTTAATTGTCAAAACCGAGTTTATCGCTTCCGCATTATAATTGTGTAGGTTTTGACATAGGGGTTGATTAGAGCGAATTGATTAGTGAGCGATCGAATTTTGTAAATCGCCTATTCACCCCCCCTCTAGGCGCATCCTCGACCCTACAGCGTCCAACTGTGACGTAAAACGAGCACTCCGGAACCAGAGCCTCTCGCAAAGGCGTCTGAACATCCCTGCCGACCACGGCTGAGTCCGGCCTCGAAACCATGCGTCGGAGCCCTGCGCAAGGCATTCAAGCAACCACGCCGACCGGCGTGGCGTCGAACCAGATCCTTTCCGACCAAGTCGGTCGGGCTCGTTTGACCAGGATAACCCCCCGACCAGCTCTCCGACCAGCTCGGGGGCTACACCCATCAGGTGCGCTCGCGCGCACCCAGTCGGAACGGCCAACCAAGTTGATCGGACCCTGTCTCCCAAGGCAGCATTCCGATCC
This sequence comes from Guadua angustifolia, assembly GCA_036346375.1. Classification (NCBI taxonomy): domain Eukaryota; kingdom Viridiplantae; phylum Streptophyta; class Magnoliopsida; order Poales; family Poaceae; genus Guadua; species Guadua angustifolia. The sequence continues at coordinate 39,478,234 of CM070517.1, forward strand.
ACTCAGAGGCTCAGGGTCGATCAAGTCCGCTCACTTCGCTCAGACGGATTCTTTGCCGACCAATATAAACCCCTGACCAGCTCTACGAGCCGCTTGGGGGCTACATCCACCGGGTGCGCTCGCGCGCACCCAGTCCGGGTGTGCTCGTGCGCACCCAGTTGAGATCGACCGACCAGGTTGGTCGGGCTCGATTGAGCGAGGCAGCCACCCGCAAGGAGACCCGCTGCTTCATTAAGCAATAGCGTATTGTTGAGAGACCATGCGGTAGAAATGAAGGGTCCATCGAGGCAGCTTGCGTTTCGGGGTGACGAGGGACTCTTGACGAATACTCATACCAGGGGTACCCCACAGCAAAGTATACATCTATTTCAAGATCGTATTTCTCTCAGTCATCTGGACTCAGAGTCCAGCCTGACGGCGATGCAGAGTGCTGGAAGGGATATTACCAAAGCCTCCGTCCCTCGCAGATGGGATTATCCCTAAATATCGGCTGGATCGCAAGATGAACCATCTTGGGCCCATCTCTAGGCCCAAGGGGACACGAAGGATCACTCGGCCTCAATCAGGCCCGCCAGGGGCGCTCCGACCAGGCTACCGATCGAGCGTCCCCACAGGCTCCGACTAGGCTACCGATCGGGCGTCCCCATAGGCTCCGACCAGGCCTCCGGACAGAGCCTCGGTAAATCTCTGCCACTTGACGGTCGACTCCAAGCTGGTCACCTGCCCCGTGGACACGACGTCCATACTGGGCAGGTGGCTCCTTCCCAAGATGGCACAGGGGCCGCTAGGTCGAGCGCCCGTCCCTTCACCTCGTCAGGCACAGTGGAAGGACGCGCTCCGTCCCAAGGCAACGTCAGCATCTGACAGGCGAGCAGAGGGCAGGTGCGTACCTTTCCAACGGAACACTATCAGCTGTGTCTACCAATCCAGCATGGGATGAACAGGAAACTGTCAGTCGCCAAGACCGAAGACCGGGACTCCTGGGCGTAGCATACTCCTACCTCTTTTCTCCAAATTCCCATGTAACCTACCCCCTCCGTCTATATAAAGGGAGGCAGGGTCCTCTGGGAAAGGGGACGAACTCTCTCATTTTTCGCATTCTATCTCATTTGCTCTCCCAGGCCGATTCAGACCTTGAGCCGAAAGCGAGCGTTCATAGCTCCCGAGCTTCCTCACTCGGATGAGCGCTAAGGGCCTGTCCTTGGCCCTCGCATGTAATCCACCATACTCTGAGCAATGAGATCCACCACCACGAACTGGACGTAGGGACATTTCGGCCCGAACCAGTATACATCTTGGACTCCCGAGTCTAACCATTCAAAGAGCGGGGACGCGCGACCCCTAGACTTACAAATTTACTTGCCAGTTTTACGAAACACCGACACATATATTTTAAGAGGTACAAAATTCATAAATTTAGATATTCCGCGAATAATTTGACAAGATAAATTTATTTACGAAAATTCAGAAAAATTATCATCAATAGGTATTAATTTTTACTAATTAACAAAATTTGTTTTTTTGTAATTTGGAGCTAAAACGAATTTGTGACGAAAATAACAAAAATCACAATTTAGTGAAAAGAACATGTATAACTAACGAATGAGTTTTTTTACTGTAGCTCGATTTATTGTATCAGCACTGTTCATACGCGATGCAGAACATAGAGGATGGCCGGCGTGGAGGAAGAGAAGCCCAGAAAGCCAACTAACCGGCCGAGTGGTGGCGGCACGACGTGGTGAACTCACCGGCGACGACGATGGCAACGGAGGGATGACTAATCGACGACGGCGGCCGGAAAATAGTACGTTCGAATAAGAACGCACTCGAACTTTTGCAAAATCCGGTGGAACGAGTATGAGAGGGCTCTCGGGAAGGGAATGGATGAATTGGCGACGAAGAGAGGAAGCCAAGGCTCCCTTTTATAGTGCGAACGGAAGACCGGAAAGGACGCATTTGAGGCGAGAACAGGAAACAGCCATAATGAAGGTTTCGTGGAAATTAATTAGCAAATAGTGGGGTTTTAATCTGGGAAATGGTTGTGGAAGATTAAGGATGTGATGAGGATTCCGAATATGATTTTTATTGAATTTTTGGTGATTAATTGGAGGAGATATTGAAGCTTCGGTTAGGCTCTAATGGAGGAGAGAGAAGTAATTTTCTCTGGAAACGTTTCGACTGAGGAAGACGATGCTACAGTTGTTCACGTGGCCTTTTATTTTTCTTTGGAATTTGAATAGTGTTAAGTAGAGTTAGTGCTTCGAATGAAATAGTAAAATGACTCTAAAAATCCCGAAAAAATTCTCTAAAATACTAGGGAATATTTGGAACCTAATAAACTTAGTTTTGGAATTTTTCGATATATAGATTTTCTGCAAAAATTCTTTTAGTAAATCAGACACTTATACAAATCTTTATAAAATCAACAAACTTAATTTATAAGTCAAGTTTTTGAAAATATTTGAAAGGAACATTCTCATTTTTCAAATGTTTTTATTATAAACAAGATTTTATTATTTTTATTTTTTTATCTTTTATTATTATTCTTTTACAAATGCTACATGCGTGATTTTAATTTTTTATGAAAAATGAGGATGTTACAGCCCTATTCCGTCTCACTGTGCTAGGGTCCCGCCTGTCATTGACTGCGACCGATCTCTCTCGTGCGCACACTGAGTCACTGCTTCGTGGACCCGAGAAGTCAGCAACTTGGTTCGTTTGAATGGGAACAGTGGGCGCAAGGCAAAAGACGCTTTCAGTTCACAGAAAGCGTATTTTGCCAATTTTCTTAATTTTCAAATCGGTTAAAAGTTCAAACTTGAATATCTTTCGCATCTTTAATCCAAATGGAATGAAACAAATTTATAAATTCATATAAAATAAATTTCTTCTAGAATAAGCAAAAATATTTCAAAAGATGTCCCGGGATAAATTTGAAATTCAAATTTAAATGAAAGAGCTTAAACATATGCTATACGCAAACATTCGCAAACAAACTCAAAATTTAATGAAACTAATTTTTTTGGACTCCTTATGCTTCCAGGAACCCAAATATGTAAAAACATTTTAGTTTCAACTTTGTTTGGATCGTTTTCTAATAAAGGTTGTTTGCAATAACATAAATATTCAAAAACACATACTGGAGCAAAAGGAGGCTGAAATGAATAGAATTGATGTTTATATATTAGTATGTTAGTGGGACCCCAGAATATGGCGGAATGTTTAACTAATGAACGTGACTTGATCGGCTCTTAAGTGGCGCCGCAGAGTGCTAGCCATAATACGATATCTGAGTCTTCTAGGATAAATTCCATGTAATCTTAAAAAGATTTCGAGAAAAACGGAGAAAGGATCTTCTTTTCCTGAATCTAATATTCTATACGTTCACCCGTTAATAATACATGCTTCGAAAAATACTATAGATTGAAGTGGGGAAAAAATACAAAGATACAACCGTACACATAGTTTTCACTACAGAAAATATCAGAAACCAAGTTACGATAAAAAAATAGAGAGATAGAGTTGTAGAAATATCTCTTTCGGCATTTTTTTTGAAAATATTGGAAACTGAGCTAGAAAACCGAGGTGGGAAAAAAGTCTAGAGGAAAAAGGGTGAGAAATTATTAGAGACGACAACCTTCTTTTGTCGACCATAACATTCTACGCGTTCACCGAGTAATAATATATGTTCTAAAAAATATCAGAGATCGAGTTGGAAAATCGAGCCGGGGAAAAAGTCTAGAGATAGAGATGTACACATATTTTTAGTGACGAAAACATATTTTCCGGAAAAAACGGAGAAAGGATCTTCTTTTCCCGAATCTAACACTCTATACGTTCACCCGTCAATAATACATGCTTCAAAAAATGCTATAGAACGAAGTGGAGAAAAAATTACAGCTAGAAAACTGAGGTGTGGGGAAAAAGTCTAGAGGAAAAAGGGTGAGAAATTATTAGAGATGACAACCTTTTTTTGTCGACCATAACATTCTACGCGTTCACCGTGTAATAATACATGTTCTAAAAAAATATCAGAGATCGAGTTGGAAAATCGAGACGGGAAAAAAGTACACACATATTTCTGGTGACAAAAACATATTTTCTGGGGAAAAAACGGAGAAAGAATCTAGATGTAAGTAGCAAGGACCTATTCGTTATGTTTTTGGACCTGTCCGCTATCTTGAAAAACTATAAAAGGTCTTGTTCGCGATTTGAATTTAACGGGAGTGTTTTTCTGTAAAACGGCGCACGAGGGATCTAAACACGATTCGAGAAAAAATATCTTTCCCTCACAAAAAATCGTGAAGGACCTATTTGTATTTTACAGGGACCTATCCGTAATTTGAAGAAATATGGGTTTTTTTGCAAATTAGGCAAGGGTGACACGTGTATAGGCTCACTGAGCCGGAACCTTGCGAGCTGTAATAGAAGGTATGATTGAGCATGATTGTGTTATTAATGTTGTAAATGTGTATATTAGTCACCGATCATGAGACTAGTACTATATACATATAGAGATCTTCCTAGCTATAAAGGTGGGTCCTCATGGGCAGTGATATTTATTCTTTGGTGGGCTACTTGAGCCTCGCTAGAGAGGGAGGTGGCAAGGATCGGGGTGGAGAGAGAAGAGAAGATTGTTTTAGGACTAGAGGGTTGGACCAAACTTCAAACGATCTAAATCCTTGAAAAGGGAACTTTTTTTGAAAAATTAGGCAACTAATTAATGTTTAATTAATACTAGACAGTCCCTTTAGATAAAATGGATGCACTGATACATATGAACGGGAAATAGGGATGGCAACGGGTCAGGTCGGGTGCGGGTTTTATAAAACCCGACCCGACCCAAAACCCGATCCGAACCCGAATGCCTTATTGGGTAAAAAATTATACCTGAACCTGAACTTGACGAGTACCGGAAATCCGACAGGTACCCGATAGGTTTGTGTAGTATGGGTGGCAATAGATTGGATCGAGTGTTGGTTTTGCAAAACCCGGCCCAACAAGAAACCCGAACCCTAAAACCAGACCCGAACCCGGCGAGTATCTGAAACCCGCCCCCAAACCCGGTGGATATCTGATAGGTATGTGCGGTATTTCGAGTACCCGATGGGTATCCGCGGGTGAAAATTAGAACTCGAACCCGGCCCGAACCATTTCGGGTACCCGACTCGAAGAACTTGCGAGTAAAAATTAAAATCCAAACCCGACCCGATCGGGTGTAAAACCCGCGGGTCTAATTGCCATCCCTAACGGGAAAGTAGGCATGCATGTGCCACGCGCATTACTGGGATCAAAGTGTATATATGGGACACACGTCGACTTTGAGGAAGATTGGAGGGGCAGTTAGAGTTTCTACCTTAAAAAAGTATTCTCCATCAGACGTAACACTTTTCGACCGTATAAATTGTTGATGACTTTATAATATGAGTAGCGTCAATATGGCTGGAAAGCTTTCACAGAGAATCAATCCATCGGTATAGATGACATTTTCCTACATGACAAGCGCGGATGGTGGGCTTACATGAGAACATCGAAACCGCGACTACCAGCTACCAACTGATGAGTAAACAATTGTACCAAGTTATATTTAAGATTGGTTCAATCAAGTTAATTATCTGCTATAATATATCGATCTTTTATTTCCAGCGGGCTAAAGAGTCCTTCGCAGGGGCGGAGGCTGTTGGGCCCCGAGCCTCGAGCCTATAGGTCACCATTTTTATTAGGGGTGGCAATTAGACCCGCGGGTTTTGCATCCGATCGGATCGGGTTTGGATTTTAATTTTTACTCGCGGGTTCTTCGGGTCGGATACCCGAAATGGTTCGGATCGGGTTCGAGTTCTAATTTTCACCCGCGGATACCTATCGAGTACTCGAAATACCGCACATACCCATCGGATACCCGCCGGGTTTGGGGTCGGGTTTCAGATACCCGCCGGGTTCGGGTCTGGTTTTTGGGTTCGGGTTTCTTGTCGGGCCGGGTTTTGCAAAACCAACACTCGACCCAACCTATTGCCACCCATACTACACAAACCTATCTGCACTGGATTTGATTTGCACTCAAGTCAAGTTCAGGTATAATTTTTTACCCGATAAGGCATTCGGGTTCGGATCGGGTTTTGGGTCGGGCGGGTCCCGCACCCGACCTGACCCGTTGCCATCCCTAATTTTTATGGTGATCTGCTATGAAAATCTCTTGCATGGCGAGATTCAGTTCAAAACTGAATGGCCTGGCCACTTCTCCGCCTCTCCAGCGGTCTAGCCAAAGCCACTCCTCCAGTTTTTGAGCTAGGCCTCGGGGCCCGGGGCCCAGTGGCCCGAGAGCCAGCTCCGCCCCTGGTCCTTCGTGTGTGTATATATAGATTATAGGTAGAGGTGGGTATCGTGCTGGCCCGACACAGGCCCATCGTGCCTGAATCGTGCCAGGACCGTTCGGCTCACCTTCGGCAAGCCCAAGCACGGTCCATTTGCGTTTCGTGCCTGTTTCGTGCCGTGCCAGCCCAAGCCCAACCCATTTGCTATTGCGATGAGAAAAAAGAAACCAAAGACACTTGGAATTAAAACAATGGACACAAATATTATAGAAAAAGAATTCAAATTTATTTATTCTTAGAACGATGGTGATGTGCTGAACACGAGCAAGAGAGAGGGCAATGAGAGAGTGAGGAAGAGAGGCAATTGAGATTGAGAGAGACGGATGAGCGAGGGAGAAATTGAGAGAGACGGGTGAGAGAGAGCTGATCCGTCTCTCTCATGTGTCGGTGGCGGGGGTTACATTCATGCTGTTAGATACGTCCATAACGCTCACGTTCTGTGGGTCGGTGACCTTCATACTGAACTTTTTCCTCATGCCCTATGTCATCAGGCTCGACACCCCGTGCCAGTATCGTGTCGGGTCGTGTCGCTCATTGTGCCTGATTCTCAGATCCGGTACTGTCGTTGCTACAGTATCATACCTGCCTGGCCCACTTTATACTAAGACAGACTTCAGATCGTGTTGTACCATCATGCCTCGAGTCGACCCAAAGAGACCGGTCCGTGTGCCTTTCTCTACGGCTCTACAGGCAGTGACATCTTTGAAACGTGAGTTGTCAGAAGCATGCACCCGTGTTGCGCGGGGACAGCAGTTCGTATACAGGTACAACTACGTACATCGATCTCTTATTTGGATTTCAGTATGGATCGGTTGTGGTAGGACATGATCGTACGGTTCGTACCTGCATCAATCCAACCTCGTTCCATCATTCTCGTTACAATAAAAACTGAAGTACGCCTATCGTTAATGTGCTTGCTAGAAGGGTTGAAAATTTAAATAGAATTTTTGACCGTTACAAAAAAAAACCGAAAATGAGAGCCTTTTTCAAAAGCGAAAATGAAAATATAATTTTTTTTGCCAGAAATGAAAACGGAAGAGTCAATTCCGACGGAAACGAATATTCTATATAAATAAAACCAAAAAAATTGTTTTCTAATTTAAATAATACCACAAATATGTTGCTTTATAGAAAATATCAAATAAATTTTAAAAATTCTACAAAAATTCTTGAAAATATTTTATAACATTTTTAACTTAGAAAAATTATTTCTAGAAAGATTTTGGTTTATTTTTATCAAATAAATTATTTATTTAAATTTAAAAATAGTAAAAGTCATAAATGAAATGATGAAAATTCAGAGAAAACTTTCATAAAATAAAAATTAAATGATTAATTAAATAATTTGTAAATTTTTAGAGTGTTGCAACTGGGAACATACCTGGATGGAATTTTTTGCTTTTGTTTTTGTATCCGCTCTGTTCCATTTCATATCCGTTTCTATCACTATCTGTTTCCATATCCATTTCTAGGGTTTTTTTTATTTTGTTTCTGTTACCGGTAAAAAAATATGTAAATAAAAATAGAACATCTATTTACCGATCGTTTCAGCATCCGAATTCCAAAAGGTAGTACATCCTTGTGCTATCTACCGCGGCTGTTTGATGATCCAAATTAATTAAAATATTTTTTTTCAAGAGAAAGGCAGGCAAAGTTCAACCCGACATTTCATATATTCAGCGCTTGTATCAATTGCAGTCATGCATGCATGCACACAATATGTTTCTATGAGATACTCGACTATTTCCTCTGATGATTTAAGCCAAACAAATGATGGCGGGACAGAACTAGCTGGAGAACAAGAAGCTAGCTCGAGCTATGCATATGCATGTATGTGATGGGCTGTCTCAGCTAGAACAGAAACATGGCCTTTGCTGGACCCAAGTGTCAGCCAGCGTACACCTTCAATTTGATCTGGTCCTCGACATGCGGCCGCAAACGGTTCAGCAAACGATCTTCTGGTCGCCTAAGCTTCAGATAAACCAGAACACCGAGCATACACATGCATGTTGATTTATTTAGAGCTCCAGATCCCAACTTCACCTGAGATCTGAAATTTGTAGGCTAAAATAAAGTGAATTAAATTTATATTTTTAGTCTAAAAGTAAACAAGATGATCCATCTAAACACTCTTAATGTACTCACAGCTCGAGCTTCACGGATCTGGTGGAGTTAGGAATACCCAGCTCCACCAGATCTACGAATCTGGTGAAGCTGGAGCCCTACCAAACACACCCTAAGTAGGGCTGCATTTGTTTAGGCCCACGCTTCAGATGGGTATGCATGGTTCAAGTGCATGTAACCTTCTACGAGAGAGAATATATAGCTAGTTAGTTCAAGATATATCAACATGAACCTTTGAGATGCTGGGGGATGCCGCTCTGGAAGGAACTGCCTCCATCGCTGACTTGTTTCTGCTAGCTTCGGGTACGTTGAAGCTCGATCCGCCGCAGGCTTGTTCTTCCACTTGGGCTGAAGCTTCACCGACGACCGGCGAACACGCCGTCCACTCTGCCGTCGCCATGGCTCTTCGTATAGGAGGTGAGCTTTTGTGTGCACTGTGATTCTCTTGCTCTTATTGTTTGCATGGCCGTGTTTCAGGAGCTACGTACCATGGGAATTGCGTCCCTCGAATGCCCTCGCCATCGCTTTCGTGGATGCGTGGAAGCGCTTTTGCCCATCTCGTGATCTTTTTGGCTATGATTGGAATTAGCGAAACCACGGCACCGGAATAGATGTCGGCGGCGGCGGCCGTCCTGACTGAAAGGCTGCTATCGCACGCCTTCTCTCTATTGCATTACATGGCTTAATTAGAGTTTACGTGGGATTTTTTAAAATAATTTTACAAAAATAATACCTCAAAAAAATAAAAAAATATATAGTTGTCGCCAATTAATTGAATTGGCAACAGGTGTACGTTTTGTCGCTAATTGAATTGGTCGATAAATTTTTTTATTGCTAATTTATTTGGTCGATAGATTGAGGCATCTGTCGCCAGATAAATCGGTGACAGAGTTATATTTTTATAAAAAAAGTTGATGTATTTTTTTAAAATTATTTTAAAATGCATTATTTTTAAAAAAAAACGAGTTTACATTACATGAGCTCTCAACCCTTACAAAAGAAGGAAACCGAATACAAATGCTATCGGTAACAACTGTCTTGATACAGCACGGCAACGGCTATGTGACCGTTAGCGGTCCGTCTTCCTGTTGTCGTATACGACTAGCTAGCAGGAGAAGAATCCGGTTCTAACACTGACATTAACGTTCCTCACCGTCATTAGATTCACGGCCATCACCCTAGAGTGGCTTCAGTTGCCTAGCTACTTGCCTTCATCACCTGGTCCATGAGGCCGAAGAGCAAAGAGGCATACGGCATGATACGCATCCAAGCAAATGTTCCTTGCGAACATTAACAGCTTCGGGATTGGCGTCACCGGAGTTGTCGTGGCTGTTGTCAGCGTTCAGTGTGATGTACGTGTACAAGACATGCACCGAACTGCTGAGACTGCTCCGTGTTAGCGCTGCGACGATGGCAAAGTTGCCGGAGCAGTCGCCAAAACTGTGAGACGTCACTAGGGCGCCGACGAACCACTGAGATCACCCCATGTTGGTACTGCAACGATCAATGGCAAGTTGCCGGACCAAAACTGTGAGCCTCGTTAATCGTTACTATAACGCCGGAACGTCGTGCTCGTCGCCAAGGTCCCGTATTCACCGTCCTTGCCGTTGCCAAGCTCATCGCGCCCGCTGCCAAGGCCGCCGCTCGCACCGCAGCAGCTATCACGTCAGCTGCCAAACCTGTTGCTTTTCTAGCTCATGTCGTCTTTTTTTTTTTTTGCAGATCTAGTCTTCCCATATGCGATTTTACAAATTTGGCTCCCTCTCCACCTCGGAAGGCATAGCAGACGTACAATATATGTCCCTTGCCATACCCGGAGGGCGCGGGAGGAGGCTGGCCCTACGGCAGCTCGGTGGGTGAGCGTGGTAGGAGCACGCTACTAGGCCTGGATAGCGTGGAAGCTCCCCTGTCATGGTGAGCCGTACATGATTCTCCTAAGGTCAGTCGGGCTTAGCTAGTTTCCACTCTCTCTAGCCGCGGAATGTTGGCTTCCATACTCTTCAGTAGGGGTTAGATTTGTAAAAAAAAAGAGAGAAAAAGTGCAGAAGGCTATAAAAGCAATGGATCCATTCTCCGCTGCCGGGATCGTCGCTCGCATTGTTGCCGTGGTTACCACATTCACTGCCAAGTTTGTTGTGTCGCGAAGCCAGCCTAGCGTGGAGGAAAATGATGTGCAGTAGAATTTGCATGCATGCATGAATAATTACATGCGCGTACTTTTTTTTTTTCCAAACAGAGGGGGAACCTCCAATTAGAAACTGACGAGTTCTACAAAAGATACAACGTACTGTCGTCTAGCATGACACTCCTCTCCCACTGCAATATGAGCATAGTGCCAAGCATGATACAATACTATCTCAATATCCATTTTCCGCGACCACTAAAGCACCGTACAACCTTGCCCTGACCGACGAGACTGGACATCTTTTGTTCTTGACTAATGGGGCCGAACACCCCTTTTATCAAGATGTCATAATGAACTCCGTGACCAACGAAACTGGATATATACCCTTATTTGCGAAAGAACGACAAGGCTTGGGACCATATATTTTACTTTATTGTGCTCATACATATTTTGGGAGAACTCTCATGTCACTACTCGGAAATGACAACCATCAATTCCGCGGCTAAACCTGTGGATATAATTAACCAGAGGCCTTCCGATCGAGGACACAGGAACTAAGAGCGAGCACGGTCTCTGATCGCCAGATGCTACTTGACGCAAAACAATTTACATCAGGGAATTGTACTTGTAATTCTATGATGAATTAATAAAGTCATGTGTTCTCTATTAATTCTCTGTGTCCTCTATTTTGTATATAAACATATTGGAGAATTACTATACGGCACTCAAGTGTTTTTTAAGTTTATGAGCGCTCAATTTTTTTATCTATAGAGTATACCAGAGTAAGAGACAAATTGATCCCGTCAATTAGAATTAGACATACGTTTTAGAAAACTCCTAGAGGGAGTGTTTCTCTTCACCAAACAGCGGCCAAGAACATAGAAACCGTCCACTTCAAATTAAGTGCGATGTAGTTAGCGTTGCAGGAGCATGTGGAAATCGATCGTGGGATTTGATCATATGCTCTATTTTACTTGGTGCAATTGATAAAAATATCCCATTTATCTTACTGGCATGTAGGCCCTGACGCATGTCGGTGAGACATCATGGGATATTTTATCTATGGCACAAGTAAGTGAGGGCATTTTATCAATTATTCCTTATTTCAAGTGCTAGCTAGCTAGAAAATAGGAACTCCTCACAGTTTTCCAACACTTGCATGTTGTCCACTAGCTACTTGGCGCAATGGCCAAACGACTCAGTGCGCGCTTTGATTTGAATGTGCGCACGCTGCACGCGGTGGCTAGACGAGCACAGATATGATGCATGGATCGAACCGGGCGGCGGTGAGTGGAGCGAGCAGGGCGGAGAGAATAATCCAAGGGCGACAGCGTTCGTGCCAGCAGCGTCCAATATAATGGGGACGGGACGACAGTGACTTGGCACCTTTCCCGTCCTGCCTAGCTGCCTGCCGTCTTTGCCGCGCCCCTGCGCTGCAGCCCGCGGCAGCCACGCGACAGATACCCACCCCATCCAATCCAACGGATTGATCGATCGATGTCATGTTTCTTCCGATCCTCTCCCGTATATCTAAGGCTAGCTACCATCCTACCTCTGATCAGACGATGTAAATCAGCTGTAACGACGACGTCTCCTTTTCATCTACGTCATGTTAATCCTAATCAATCCCAAATGGCAGGAAGGAGGGGTGGGGGGCAAGTCTACTATATATGCGAGAGCTTTAAGAAGATATGATCCTTGTGGATCCATGGCATATCGGTAGATCTTTGATTGTACGGCCGCGGCCGATGTGTCGGCGGCGGCGGCGGCAGCCATGTACAATTGAAGTGAAGCATCAGATCAGTTGGTCCGCCCTGCCGTCGTGGTGGTAATCAAGGATATTCGTGCTCGTTTTTCATGGCCGGCCGAGCCAGCTTTGCTATCCGGGCATGTACGGCGTGCCCCTGTAAAGGCCGGCCCGCGAAAACTCGGCCGACTATTGTCTAGTTGCATCGTACGTACGCACACAGTAGCGTAAACTTGTGTAGGGCCTTGGATTTCGATTGTCTTGTGATGCCGACGTACTTATTGGCCCCGTCCCCCTCTTTCCGGATTCGGCTCCTTTGGTTCTGTACCTAGCTACGTAACCTAGCCAGTTAATAACCCCCAGCTGCTCATCTATATCTATTGCTCCCGTTTATTTTTATAAGGCTTATTTTTTGAATAGCCTTATTCACAAATAGCATGTAGATTTAATTAGATCTTTCTTTCTATACCCCTATTTATTCTCTCTCAATTATATGTATTTATTCATTACCACTCATATAAAATACATCTTTCATCTTTCAAAACAATTAAGTGGGACCATCTAAGTTATTTTCTCTAATACCTTTCTCAATTTTAACGTAATTTTAATCTTTATACAAAGTTAAAATACACCTTATAAAAATGAACCAACGGAGTATCTTGCATGCTTGATACTTTGCAATTTGCACCTGTTCGCACTAACCATGCAAGTTTGTACGTTTCATACCTTTTCAGCGACGTACCTATATACAAGACAAACTGGTGTATGATGAAGATAATCCGTACCTCCGTAATAGGTGGTGGTTAATTTGAGGGGGGGGGGGGTGGCGCAAAGAGTTCACCCCTGACACCGGCCGGCTGCATGCATGCATATATGTGACGTAGGCGATGTTATTCACGAATCACGAGAGAGGAAGATATATAGGATGCATGGGTTTTTAGGGCTTATATATCTATTTAAACATGCACTCGCAAGAAACATGGAACATGGAGAAGTTTCACGATTAGTTTGACGGGCGGAGGCACCCTGCATGTATGAGCTGTTCCTAATGGTGCCATCCCTCTCGATCGATCGCTAGATCCAACTAGTAATCAATTATATATTATTTGGGACACTCATCGATCACATCACAGGCGATCACATATGCATGCTGCGGCAATGCAAGGGACCCACTCCCGGCCAGTACATTCCGACGTCTTGTCCATGCGTTCCTAGATATGCGAGCTCAAATTAAAACATACATGCATGCATGATGCATCCCATCACTGCTTAATCAATTGGCATGCATGCAATGCCATGCTGGGGTCAGAGCTCAGAGAGGTCAGTACGTGTGAGACCAGGCTACGTGGGCTTTGCCGGTTACAGTATGCGGCAATAACATGTGCATGCTGGACGCATCTGTGTACATAGGAGTATATACATGGGCCAACAGATCTAGATGCATGGCCGCATACCAGATTCGGAGCTAGCTACTTCAATCATAAAAAGAAGAAAGTGGTTTATCCTCTTCTTTCCTGAATGATATGTATGTGTTCATTACCAGGATGCATACATATAGTACAAGTATGTTTCTTAGCTCCCACACCAAAGTTGTTTGTTTCTGATTTCCAAACACGTACTGCTCATGCATGCATTCGATGTAAGATATATACCATGTGCTTCATTTCACAACATATGCGTCGCAAGGACTTGATTGTACTAGGCTATATCAGAGCTCGGTATTTCCAGACTATGAAAGGATTGAGACAAGGTGATCCTTTATCACCACTTTTGTTTAATCTGGTAGCGAACATGCTTGCCATTTTGATAGCTAGGGCTAAAGATAATAACCAGTTTAGAGGGATAATCCCGCATTTAGTGGATGGGGGTCTTTCGATCCTTCAGTATGCGGATGACACGATTCTCTTTATGGAGCATAATTTGAACGAGACTTTGAATTTAAAGCTTGTATTGAATGTTTTTGAACAGCTTTCAGGGCTTAAAATCAATTTCCATAAGAGTGAAATACTCCTTTTTGGTGAAGCTCAAACGTACAAGAAGGAATATGTTCAACTTTTTGGGTGCAAAGAAGGAACTCTTCCCTTCAGATATTTAGGTATCCCAATGCATCATAGAAGAATTAGTAATAAAGATTGGATTTCAGTGGAGGAGAGATTTCAAAAGAAGCTCGCTAGTTGGAAAGGAAAGCTTCTTTCTGTTGGAGGTAGATTGGTACTGATTAATTCAGTTCTCTCTAGTCTTCCCATGTTTCTGTTATCTGTCTTTAAAGCTCCTAAAGGGGTGATTAAAAAACTAGATTATTACAGATCCAGGTTTTTTTGGCAATGCGATGATCATAAGAAGAAATATAGATTGGCAAGATGGTCAGTGCTCAATAAACCTAAATGTATGGGGGGGTCTGGGAATTTTAGATTTGGAGCTGCAGAATAGGTGTTTGCTTGGTAAGTGGATATTTAAATTGTTAAGCGAGGATGGCCTATGGCAGGATCTACTTAGAAGGAAATACTTACATAGTAAATCCATTTCGCAAATTTCCAGGAAGGCTGGGGATTCTCAATTTTGGTCGGGTTTGATGAGTGTAAAGGAGCAATTTCTATCTATGGGTTCGTTTCATTTAGGGGATGGGAGATGTGCTAGGTTTTGGGAGGATGTATGGATTGGTACCAAACCTCTTATGGAGGTGTATCCTAATCTTTATAGATTGGTTAGGAAGAAAGATGTTTCAGTAGATAGAGTGCTTGAATCGGCCCCGCTCAATGTCTCCTTTCGAAGGTCGTTGATGGGATATGATTTGACAACTTGGTTTGAACTAGTTTCAAGAGTTGCCAATGTTTCGTTATCTCAAGAGAGGGACATGTTTAGATGGGTTCTTAGCAAAAAAGGTATCTTTTCGGTCCATTCGATATATAATGCCTTGATTCAGGAAAATTCCATTCCTAGCAAGTGTGACATTTGGAAGCTCAAAATTCCTTTGAAGGTTAAAATCTTCCTTTGGTACCTAAGATCAGGGGTTATTCTCACCAAGGATAATTTGGTTAAAAGAGGGTGGCAAGGTAGTTCTAAATGTTGTTTTTGTAATTCTACTGAAACAATCCAACATTTGTTCTTTGATTGTCATTTGGCAAGATCTATTTGGAATACCTTTTTCATATGTTTTGGAATCCAATCTCCTCCCAGTGTATCTTTTTTGTTTGGATCTTGGCTTAAGGGTGTTAATTCTAAGCTTAAGTTCCAAATTTTACTAGGTGCAGCAGCCCTATGTTGGTCAATATGGTTATGTAGGAATGATATGATATTCAACAGGAGTTCTATTGACTCATTTGCACAGTAATCTTGAGGCACGTATTGGATCGAAGTTGGTCTCCATTGTTTAAAGAGGAAGAGAAAGGGATCTTTGTTAAAGGGATGCAGGATGCTAAAGACTACAATCTTCGAGTTGTTTGCCAAATTTGGTTGGAGAAGGAAGCTTAGAATTGAGGCTTAATGCCATGTTGCTGTAATTCTTTTGAGAACCTGTTTTGTTAGTCGTTCGACTATTGTCTGGTTTGCGTCTAGTGGCTGTATAGCCGGTTACTTTTCCTTGTACTTTTTGGATTATGTACTGTTGGCCACATTCCTCCTCGAGTGAAGAGGCCGGATTGTTTTCCTTTATCTAAAAAAAAGGCTATATCAGAGCTTTTCAACTCAAAAGCAAGCATGTATATACCGAAGATGTACGTTCTTTTAAAAGATATGTACGAACATGTCAGAGACCAGATTTTTATACCCATTGTTGACTTATCACAGTCCGCAAATTTGACTACTAATTTTATCTAATATATTAATTAAATGTTATAAAAAATAGGAAATTAAATTATATTTGATGGTAAATATTCTAATATATATGTGGAGAGTATTATTTTGATGTTGTCAAAAACCACTTTGTATACACTACTGGGAGTCAAAATTAGAAAAGGAGGGTTGAACAAATGTTTTTGGGAGCAAATTATGGGAAAAGCACGAACTTATAACACCCCTACTAATCTACGTTCTGCAAAGCTCCATTATATTCACATTCGTGGTATAAATATATGTGTAATACTCGAGGGACCATCTTTTGGGGAATATGGAGGCATGCACCATGCATGCATGCAAGCATGATTGAGGGTTCTTCTCTTAATTTCAGGCAGCTTCTCCAGTGCATGTACGGATGGAACCTCTGCGGTCAAAACACACGGTGACAGAGAGACCATCTCCATGTCTTTTCGGATTAATGAGCTGTTTGGTAGGGTTCCATTCTCAACTGGAGTAGCAGGAGCCCATCCGGGTTGGTAACGGAGAACTCGCCGCCGGCCCCGCTGGAATCAGGGCCTTACCCATTGCCGGCCTCGGAGGCCCTTGCCGCCACCCCAGAGTGAATCCCCCGCCACCCAGATCCAATCTCCGCGCGCTGCCGGCCATAGATCCTGTAGCCCCCGCCTATCCTGCAGCAACTGAAGGAGGCCAACCGCGTCCTCCTGCTGCAACCTCATCATATCGACGACGCTCCTAGCCCGTGTGACGCCACATCCCACAGATCTGAGCCACCTGTCACCCTATTTATGGCCGCCATGGCCTCCTTCTAGGTTACTCGTATGGGGTTTCAAAATTTCATGGATGCAAAATTTGTTCAAAATTTATGTTAATGGGCTTCAAAATTATTGATCTTTATGTATACATGCAGGGGCGGAGCCAGGCCTGGGGCCACCCGGGCCTGGGCCCCAGGTCTGGCCCAAAAATCCTATGTAAATTGCTTAAAAATCTATAAAAATTTAAAATCTAGCCCAATAAGTTATGGGCCGACCCGAGGCCTGACCCAAAGCTAGCTCCGCCCCTGTATACATGCCTTGTAATTGTTACTCTTCTGTACATTTTATGTTGCACTTGTTTGCATCCCAAAACAAGCATATGTACATGAACCGATTGATAATGAGCACGAGCAAAGTTTATGCTAACCTACCAACACGAAAATTTTATTTTGTGCCCTGATAAATTTGAGTGAAAATTGAGCAGAGTTGGTAGGTTAGCATATTTTCACTCAAATATACTAACCTACCGGCAACATCAAATTAAAGTGGTGATTGAGCCTTGATGATGCTGGGAAAAGAAGCCGAAGATGACTCAAAAGATGAAAAGGACCACAAAAGTCTAATCAAATACAACTTTCCCCCTCTCCTCCGCTTTCTCCAACAAAAAAAGATGTACGTACGTGTCCTCGTTGGATAAGTTATACGAATTGCTAAGCACACCAAATAACAAATGTCCTAAATATTACTAATTCGTGGAAGTCCACGGGAATTTGAATCTTAAAATGTGTTAATTCTCCGCCGCAAAATGACGCATCTCCTGTGGCATAGTGTTTTTTTTTTCCAATGTCATGCATTTTATTTTTGTGTGTCATGATTTACACATACTTTCATCTGAGTATACATGGAAACTATCTTACTTAATTCAATGTCATGCAGACATACGTATGAACCAGACATACGTACAAGCCATAATAGAGAAGTTCGTATATATTTGACATGGGACGGAGACATCAAGCATTGTACATACCAAGATAAAATCAAGATGCATCAACACTCAACAATAATGCATCTCGAAAGATACTTTGAATTCATTCAGAAACATAGCATAGACCAACAACCAGTATTTTGCTCAAACTTCTCCATCAATTGTCCTATAAATTGACATGTCAAAGTAGTACTATATTGATGTTATAATAATTCATATCTTGTCACTATCAATGTTTTCTACCATACAAAGCGCTTCTCCAAATCTACAACCACAAGCATACATGGCATCCATATAACAATCGAATGCAATGGCCAGCCTAGTGGCAGAATAGAAGGTCGCGTTGGTTGGGCCATATAGGTTCGGGCCTTCGGGGCGCACCGCATTCTCCTTCTAAAACAAAGGTACATAGCACCTATCGTACGTATTCTGGAGTAATTAAAATTTGAATTTAGACATCTGAATACATCCAACACTTCAAAGAAAGAACCAGCTGAAGTACTTCATATGTTCAATAAATGAGGAAAAAAATATCAAAATGAGAACACATATATAGGAGACACCTTGCAATAAATGAGTGCAAGGAAGAAGATATAGGAGTAGGGGGTCGATATTCGATAGTGGACGGAGGGGAACTAAAAGAAAGGCACCTTGGTTGCGCTCAAAAAGGTCGGGGAGCTGCCATGAGATTGCCCAGCACCAGCAGGACGGGATGTTCTTCTTGTCTCGCTTGGACTTAACTGCTTGGGCTCACATGCTGATCACTCCTTAATTTCCCCGCTTCGATTGGCGCGAAAAGGAAAGAGTGACTCCTGCCTGCACACGCAGCACGGGCCCGCGCGCGAGCCTTGTCCTCGTCCAGCTATCCCCACGTGCCAGCGTGGATTCCCTACGTATGAGGTATGACTCCCGGCAGCATCTTCGTCCATCGATCAAGAGTAGCAGCTTAATCTTAGAGCCGGATTGTTTTTACTTTTGATTTTGATTTTCGATTCCAAAAGCAGAATAAAATGTAAACAGTCTAATTCTTGGAATCGATTCTCATAATTCAACCAACCCATATACACTAGAATCTACAATCCACTTCATATGTGTTTTTGGATTTCAGTTTATGGAGAATCAGCTTCTCTACAACCACAATCTAGAATCAGCTTTTAAGAATCCAAAACAAAAACAAATAAGCCCTAAGTCGATCAATGATTTTTTGGAAATTAAATGCTTGAGTGTCATGCACCTTTTTAGCTCACATAAAATGTTAAGCTATCCCCGTTAAAAAGGTTAAGCTATAATTGAGAAAAGGTAGTCGATATAACTGCTTATCCTCCAACATGTACGTATTTCCCCCATGTGTATATATCTATCTAGGCTCAATTAAGTCTCCGAAGGGAACTACTCCAATCGCGTGAGACGACCTAGTTCACCATTGGGAGACGCATAGTCTCAGATGACACGAGGTAATTCAAATGTGCTACTGTTGGCTGTATGATATTACCATATCATATAGATCCATCACTACTAACACTCATATAACTTTCCCTATAATACCGTATATTAATGTGGGATTTAATAACAGACTCGTAGGGATTATAACTTCCTAATTAATTAGTCTATGTGCTTCTGTGGAACACTCAATGCGCACGCAAATCGAGCCACGTCCCACCATGCAAACATGTTTCGTTCCGAACACATCCATGCTTGTACACAGTACACACACGTCTCACCATGATGGTCCATTTGTCATTGTTAGAAAACCCTTGCACGTGTATAATTGGATGTCTATCTACCTTTGAGCCAACTAGAAATTTTTTCGCGGCGTAATACGCCGCGCGGCTATTTTTTCATAGATTTTTTTTTTCGACGGAGTTTTATTTTTTTAATCGCCGAAATAATGAGCGAAACGGCTGAAAGAACACAAAATTTTTCGCGGCGTAACACGCTGTGCATGCCGTTTTTTCGTAGCAAAATTACTTTTTTATTTTCGGTGGTGATTTATTTTTTAAATCGTCGAAATAATGAGCGTTACGGGGAAAAAATAGAGAGATAGAGTTGTAGAAATATCTCTTTCGACGAATTATTTGGGGAATATTGGAGACCGAGCTGGAAAACCGCGGTGGAGAAAAAAATCTAGAGGGAAAAGGGCGAAAAACTATTAGAGATGACAACATTCTTTTGTCAAGTCTAACACTCTACGCGTTCACCGAGTAATAACACATGTTTAAAAAAATCTCAGAAACTCGCGGCGTATGAGCGTGCCGTTTTTTCGTAGAAAAATTTTCTTTTTTTCTCGGTGTTGTTTTATTTTTTAAATCGTCAAAATAACGAGCGGAATGGCTGAAAGGATACAAAATTTTCCGCGGCGTAAAACGCCACGCGCATCGTTTTCCCGTAGAAAAAACTACATTTTTTCCGACGGCTTTTTATTTTTTAAATCGTCAAAATAATGAGCAAAACGGGGAAAAAATAGAGAGGTAAAGTTGTGGCGAAAAACTATTAGAGATGACAACATTCTTTTGTCGAGTCTAACACTTTACGCGTTCACCGAGTAATAACACATGTTTAAAAAATTCTCAGAGACTCGCGGCGTATGAGCGTGTCGTTTTTTCGTAGAAAAATTTTCTTTTTTTCTCGGTGTTGTTTAATTTTTTAAATCGTCGAAATAACGAGCGGAACGGCTGAAAGGATACAAAATTTTCACGGCGTAACACGCCACGCACGTCGTTTTCCTATAGAAAAATTACAATTTTTTCCGGCGGCGTTTTATTTTTAAAATCGTTGAAATAATGAGCAAAACCGGGAAAAAATAGAGAGATAAAGTTGTAGAAATATCTCTTTCGACGAATTATTTGGAAAATATTGGAGATCGAGGTGGAAAACTGCGGTGGGGAAAAAGCCTAGAGGGAAAAGTTTGATAAAGTATTAGAAACGACAACATTCTTTTGTCGAGTCTAACACTATACGCGTTCACCGAGTAATAATACATGATTTAAAAAATATCAGAGATCGAGATGGAAAATCGAGATGGGAAAAAAGTCTACACACATATTTCTGTTGACGAAAACAATTTTTCCCGGGAAAAACGGAAAAAGGACCTAGACGTAAGGAGTAATGACCTGATTGTTACGTTTTTGGACCTGTCCGCTATCCTGAAAAATTAGAAAAGGGCTTCTCCGCGATTTGAATCTAACGGAAGGGTTTTCCCGTAAAATGGCGAGCGAGGGACCCAAATGCGAGAAACGGGAAAAAATCTTCCCCTCACAAAAAATCGCGAAGGACTTATTTGTAATTGATAAGGACCTATCCGTAATTTCAAGAAACGCAGGTTTTTTTTGCAAAATCGCAAAAGTGACAGGTGGAGGGGCTCTCCAACCGGGAACTCTTCCATCTATATTGGGGGTATTATTAATTGTTTGCTTCTCCCATATAGCTCCGTAGGTTATAATAAAAGGGAATTGCTAAATAGCACTCGAGTGTTTTTTTGTTTATGAGCACTCAATTTTTTTTATCTATTAGATATTACTTTGTGATCCATGTTGTGCTTCCTTATTTTGACTATTAATATCTAACTTTGTGATCCACATTTTTGTTTTTTGTGTTCCTTATAGTTTGGCTTGTTCTTTTTTTTTTACAAATTGTCACATTATTTTTTACATAATTTAATTTGTGTAAAACTAGTATATAATTAATGTAAAAAAGGCCATGCATGGAATGCTCAAAATTTGAGTGTTATTTAATAAGAAAACACTCAACTGCTCCCTAGACATCTAGTGTGTAAAACTAGTATATAATTGATGTAAAAAAGCTATGCAAGAAATGCTCAAAATTTAAGTGCTTTTTAATAAGAAAACACTCAAGTGCTCCCTAGACACCTCCATCTTCAATTATTGCACGGAAAGGATACATATGGAAAGCATGCCCATATCTCTAGGAAGATTTTTTTTATTTGATCCGATTAATGTGGGATTTTCTAGCAATTTTTTTAGATTAACGTGGGAATTTCTAGTATTTTCTGATTAACATGGAGGCTTCTAGGAGGGTCTCCAATTAGTATATAAAACTAGTCGGTAACCCGTGCATCTGCACGGGCTAGCTTTTTAGATAAAGTTAAATAAATCTGCTAATTTGGATTGACTTGATAGCCGTTATAATTTTGGTTTGTTAAATGGACGCTGTTTTTTTTCTTTATTAATGTGAAATTTTTCTCATAGTTCATAATTAGTATAGTTAATAGATTATATTATAAATTTTAATAATTTTATAATTTAGTATTGTAATTCACATACAAATCAAATTTTAAGCATCCTTTAATTTATTCCTAATTGTATACTTCTCGATTGTAATTTTGGTGGATTTTTTCGATTTATCTTTGGAATTAGTATAAAAATCCATATTCTATTTTTATTATTATTACTCAGAATTTTATTTTTAGGTTTACTCTTAAATTACAATGGAAATAAAATTGTTAATTTTTATTTCAAATTTTAGTTAATTTGGCTTGTACTTGATATAGACTCGTTGCATAAAAAAGTATAGGACATATTTTTAATGGTCTTGTGCATAAATATACATTGTATTTTATATTTCAATACAAAATTAGTGTCGTCTCCCTCTATACCATAATAAATATCTAACTTTACTTTATATCCTCTATATATATGCATTAAATATAGCATAGCGAGTATGGATAATAATTAGGGATTATGCAATATCATTGAATGATCATTTGCAATATCATTTTAGTCTATGTGCTAAGAGAAAATACACCTTATAAACTTGGACAGGGTCAGTAATTATTATTCCGACTTTGCGTATTTTTTATTGTACCTGGGGTGGATTTTTTAAGTTTTAGGCTGGAATTCATATGAAAATTTATATTTTCATTTATTACTATTCTGAATTTATTTTTAGAGTTTGTATGAAAATCAAAGTATTTATTTTATTTATTTTTTATTCTGAATTTTACTTAATTGGCCTTGTACTTGAGATACACTCATTGTTTTAATTTGCTAATTTTTAATTATTATTGTAAATTTTAGTAATTATCTTGTCCTTAGTACTAAGAGAACCCTATAAAGTTGAACGGATTGAGTAATTATTATTTAGAGTTTGCATATTTTTCGTACATGGGGTGGATTTTTTTAGTTTTATGTTGAAATTCATATGAAAATTTATTTTTATTTATTAATATTTTGAATTTATTTTTAGGGTTTACTTTGAAATTTGTACAAAAATCTGATTGATTATTTTATTTTATTTTATTTTATTTTTATTCTGGATTTTACTTATTTTGGCTTGTACTTGAGATAGACCCATTGTTTTAATTTTCTAATTTTGTTTAATTATTATTCCAAAGTTCTGATATTTATGTATTTACTTTGGAAATCGCATGGAAGTGAGATCGCTAATTTTTCTTTATTTTTTATTCTGAATTTTAGTTTACTTAATTTGGTTTGTACTTGAGATAGACTTATCGTTTTAATTTGCTAATTTTATTTAATTATTATTTCAAATTTTATTTATTTATGGATTTACTTTGAAAATAGTATGGAAGTCAGATTGCTACTTTTTTAAATTTTTTATTCCAAATTTTTCTTAATTTATATTGTACTTGACATGGACTCTATTTTTAATCTAAACTGTTATAACTCGGACTAACAACTAGGAGACATATCAGATCTGATCATGATTTTGGTGCAATCATTTGTGCAATCCAACTAAGAAAAGTTTCAAAAATTCTGAAAAAATCATGGATGTACATCTCATCTTACCCCATCTACATATAAAATTTCATGATCAAATTCGTCCTATGTTAAGAGTAATAAAAAGATAAATTTCTGACAAACTTGAATAGTTCAAATGCACCCCAAATTTGTCTTTTTTGTAACTTCTAGCATAGGACGAATTTTATCATGAAATTTTATATGTAGATGGGGTAGGATGAGATGTACATCCATGATTTTTTTAGAATTTTTTAAAACTTTTCTTAGTTGGATTGCACGGTGATTGCACCAAAATCATGATTGCACTGGATATGTCCCCAACAACTAGATGACCAGATCTTTCTGGTTAATGTTAGAGTTTTCTTAGAGTGCCTAATTAGTACAAAGATATAGATAAATAGATATTGGCGAAATATTTGGTGAAAACCACCAATTCCATGAAAACTCCGTGGAAACCACCTGTAGAAGTTTTGAAAAATTCTCACAAAATTATCACATGTAGGGGAGGTGAACCTCTACAATCCTGCAAAATTTGAAGTTGAAACTCAATCGCATTTGAAAGATATGAAAAAGACAAAGTCAACATAAATAGTAATTTTTACTGTTTGGCACTATTCTTTTTGCTGTTTGTTTTTTTCATATCTTTCAAATGCGATTGAGTTTCATCTTCAAATTTTGCAGGATTGTAGAGGTTCACCTCCCCTATATATGGTAGTTTTTTGAGAATTTTTCAAAACTTCTACAGGTGGTTTCCACAGAGTTTTCATGGAATTGGTGGTTTTCACCAAATATTTCGCCATAGATATTAGCATATAAAAGATATGCTGCTTACTAAACTAGCTAGCTAGTCTAGCGTTCAATGGAGGTGGAATTGACCGACGTTTGGCGACATTCATGCACAGGGTGAATCATGGTTGGTTTGACTGCAGAACGCAAGGTCTAGAGTCTAGACGACGCAAGCAGCAGGTTCAACATCCATGCACAGATGTGATTCCACCTGTCCCCGAACAAGAGGAAACTGCTCGCGCGGATGACGCTTCCATGCTTACTCACCCCTGCGCTGATTGGTCCATCATGATCGACCCTTCCACGGCCAAGATGCAGCGTCCAGCTGGAAATTAAACATCATGCATGCATGCATTCTGTAGTTACTGTGCTTTTACATTCTGTGGTCTTCATTGCAACTCAGAACTTGCAGGAGCTTTACCTTGCCCAAATTTTTACTGCTAACATCTTTCATTGTTTGTTTTTTATATATATAAAAAACCTTTCATTTGTTACGTCCAAAATTACTCTGCCTCACACGCAGGCACGCACGGTCATGTTCGCCTACCGGTGGCGAATGCCAAATCGATTGCTTTCTCTGGCCTACATGTTCAACAAAATGGGCCTCTAGTAAGGTGAAATTCAGCAACACCGTTTCATGGTCCAGCTGTGGGATGAGTCCAATTATCGGCCGAGTAAGTTGGACCACTCCATTACATGCGAACACTCCTTATTAGCCCGTTAAAATAACTACGGGGCCCAGCTCATATGTCACTCTTGGTCTTTTCATGCTCTCTTTTTAGGAGGATCAGTACATAACGCTTCAGCAAATTTTGTAGCTGCCGTATTCTGCTGGTTCATTCAGCATGCAGATATGCTTTTGGGATTCAATTCCAGACATATTATTATGGATTGTTGTTGCTGGATCAAAGAGATATACAATGATGGTATACTTTGTGTAGGCGAGCTCTAAGATCACATCTTTAGAATAAAATCTACGGCTTCTAAATGAGTGGTTGATGATTCACTTTCTGATTATTACCCGCCAGCTATTGAAGCGGCAGTGTAGTGAGAGTGCCTCAACCAAGCTACTTCGTTCCTTGGAACTGCTGCTGCTAGTTCTTTTAATTGAATAGTTTGATTTGTTCTCCGAGTGATTGCCCTTAGGGAAAGGTAAGCAAGAGCCAGGTCCTAATGTTGCCGCAGTCATAGTTTTGATTCTCGGCGGTGTTATTCTTGAGTTAGTTCCAATTTTTTTATTTTTTTAAGGCGGACTGGACCAGCTCATTTCAACTCTGGGATTTCTCCCCATTCCGACATGTCTCACCACCATTCAGCAAAAATATAGAAAAACATCCTACATCCTCAAAAGAGACGACAGCAGCAGTTTTCAGATAGTAATCAAGGGATCAGAAAGAATCCAAGCATATTACAATGCTACCTAGTAAAGTAGTAATGGTAGAAAGATTTCGCTGAATGCTTCAGACAAGAAGTGACAGCAGGCGCAAGGAAATGCGGAGTGCTCTGTTCCCTGCACAAATCAAGTAAGCCAAACAGCAACCTGCAAGTAATTCCTTGATACGTCAAGGTGAACTCTGACTGAAGACGCAGGAGTGCAGTTTAAGTGCAAACTGCAGAGTCAGTCAATAGGCGATCAAGACAGGCATTTGAGACGTGTATCTGCGCATTAATTTCTAGCCTTCGACTTCATCCATGCTTCAACTAAAAGCAGCTCTTCCACACTTAAGGTTTGTTATTTTTGCAGGAGATCAGATGGTTGCATTGCTGCAGAGTGCAGATATAGTTGGCATAGTATAACCAAGCCTCAGGCCCACGGCCGGATGGCCATGCTTCAGTTCAGATTCAGTAACAAATGGTTCCTGTCTTTTTTTTTTTGAATGGAAAGGGCAGGCCATGCATTAAGGAAAGGAGGTGAAAAAGTACAAATGATACAGGTATAACCAGCTGATTGACCAGTTATAAGGCTGTTGAACATTTTGAAAATAAGAAGAGGAAGGGATCAACCAGATTAGAACGAAGCAACACGAGTAAGAATTACAGGGGTGCAGAGGAGAATAAAAATCAAACTGCTGCAGAGGATGACGATACACAACGAAAAGCACTTCTCCAGTTCTGGACATCATCAATAGCAACGGTGGCTAGACGCATGGGCGAACACAAAGACCCATTGAAAATCCTATTATTTCTTTCCTTCCATAAGTTCGAGAGGACATACAGAACGATTCCCTCCACGTCCTTCCGCTGTTGCCTGATACTTGATAGCCTAAGGTCGCGCCACCATCCATCAACGTCATGAAGGAGACTTGAAGTTTGGGGCGGTGGATGATTGATCTACAAGATGCGGAACACCTGTCGGCAGACATGCTGTGCAAAGGGGCAAAACAGGAGTAGGTGGGTAGTCGTTTCTGGTTCAGCTGCACATAATGCACAAGACACGTTATGCGGCCATCCCCAAGCCGCGAGTCTGTCTGCTGTGAGAATCCTTTGCTGTAAAAATAACCACCCAAAGAATTTACATCTTCCTTCCGCATTTGCTTTCCAAATTTTATTATAGCTATGCTCTGGGACTGCCCCATGGAATTGGGACCTGTACGCCAATCTAGAGGAGTAATCCCCATGATGCATCCATTTCCAAGTGATGTCATCCTATACGTCTGTCTGCAAATGTAGCTACTGTATTGCTTGCCATAAACGAACAAAATCGTCTAGCTGCACCTCAGATGTGATTCGTCGAAGAGGCCTCAACCAAGACCCCCTGACACCTCCTCATAAACCGTGCGTTGTCTCCTCCTGGATAGGTTGTAACAGTTCAGAGCTAGGTTTCTTGGAGAGATCCCATGCAACCAGTTGGAATTCTAAAACCTTACCGTCTTACCATCTCCCAAGGTTATCCGCGTACTTGCATTGAAAAGAGCCATATCAGTGGTGTCACATGGCACCGAAGTCCCTACCCATGATCGGTCCTGATCCTTCCAGCCATACCAGAGCCAACGAATACGGATACCCCATGCAAACCTGTGTAAATCTTTAACCGCCAGTCCTCCTAAAGACCTGGGCCTGCAAACTTTGTTCCAATTGACAAGGTAGTACCCTCCATTGCATTCCTGTTTCCCTCTCCAAAGGAAGATTCATCGAAGCCGATAAATTCTCTTTGTGATCCATGAGCTGATGGGATATACCATTAAGTGGTGGACGATGAGAGAAGTGAGGACTGAGTTGATGAGAATTAGTCTGGCGGCCCTAAAAAGAATCTTCCCTTTCCACCCTGCTAGGCGTGTTCGGACTTTATCAAGGAGCGGTTGCAAGTCCGAACGCTTCAATTTTGTTGGATGCAAGGGGAGCCCTAAGTACCTGCAAGGGAATGAGTGAAGGCGTGCTGGGAATTCTTGTAAAAGGTTCTCCATGTCGATGTTGTTACACCTTACTAGGAAAACCTCACTTTTTTGGAGATTAGTCTATAGACCTGTAGCTCCATTGAAGATGTCCATCACAACCCGAATCATGTTAAGCTCGAGCTTATCGGGGTTTGCGAAGATGGCAACATCGTCTGCGTATAGAGAAATCCTCACTTTCGCACACCTGGAAGGTATCGGAGGCACGAAGTTATACATAGCAGCCTTAGAAAACAATCTGTGTAAAGGGTCCATAGCGATTATAAAAATCATTGGCAATAAGGGATCGCCCTGTCGGAGACCTCTCCTACGCTGAATGAGTTGGCCCGGAATGCCATTGAGGAGAACTATGGAGGTGGTCAATGCTAGAATCATGGCAATCCACTCTATCCATCGTGGTCCAAAACCAATGTGGTTAAGCAGCTCTAATAAGAACTCCTAACTGACTGAATCAAAAGCTTTAGCTATGTCCAGCTTTATGAAGAGGGCCAGTGTTCTTGTCCTATGTAAGTCTGCGACCGTGTTCTTGATGCACAAGAAATTATCACCTCCAGGACATGTTCACTGCTTCTTCAGTCAAATATCAGACCGCAAGATTTCCAGTTTCCACACAGAGGAGGGAGGATTGGAATCGACTGTAGAAGGACGTCACCCCACTGCTCCTACGGGAGGTCTCTCATGCCCGAGGGCATTGTTCCAGGGAGTGACACGGCACCCCATATGTTCATCGACTTGAGCGAGGCACCGTTGTGCAGCAGCCATTGTTCTGGCACATGTTCCACACCAGAACCGTCCTGCACAATCAGCTTGCGGTGCAGCAGAGGCTCCTTAAGGGGTCCACCAGCAACAGGGAGTGGTGATCGATAATAAGCTTGTCGATCTCTAGACAGCAACCCACAAAATGGTCACCTTCCCGGCCATTGGCCAGGCATGGAGGTTGCGCTAGTGCAACATCTATGAGCTTGGTGCAGTCCCTGATTTCCAGCTCTCTCAGGCCACCCAAGGACGACAACTTTTCGCACCCTCGTATCTGGAACTCCTGCAGTGCTGTCAAAGTCTTGAAGACTGTTGCTGCTGGAAGAGACTCAAGACATGAACAATGTGATAGCTCCAACTTGGTAAGTTTGCTGAGGCCTTGAAGAGATGCAAGTTTTGGGAGCACAAGGCTGCCGCAACGAATAGCAGAGAGCTTCTCAAGTGACATTGGTAAAAGTATACTGCTTACCTCGCAGCTTGCTGGTGCCAAAATTTGACATTTTTCAATAGTCAAGATTCTAAATGAAATATTCTTGCAAATCCCCATGGCACATGCTCCAAATTTTCACAACCTTCAAATGTCAATACTTCAACAACTTGCAAATGTTCTCCTGCTTGAAAAGGCCTTGTGCCAAAAAAGTCAGTAATGCGCTATTCTTCATGTGGAGTGAAAGGAGATGAGAGAGCATTGATGGTGATCCCCTTCGCTCATTGTTGTGTAACGCAGCAATTCTGGGAGAATCATTAACCCAACACGATCTATCTCAACTGTGTTACAGTCGGAGGTAGAAGAGGTAATTAACTAAGTTCTGGACAGCCTTCAATTGCCAAAGTATCAAGAAAAGGAGGCAGGCATTTTTCGAGAAATTCATCTCTCCTCTGAAGCTGAGATATATCTCATCTTATAACTATCGGATATGTTGCCAATGTGCCTCAGTCACAAAAGATACTACAACTTAAGGTGCTTGAGCAAATGCAGCTCCCAAAGTGGAGGGTCTCCCAATTCACGCACCGCTTAAGTTTGAGGCACAAGATTTACAAGAGATAGATTAGTTATCCAGACAGGAAGTCTTGCACCATGGTACCCAATAATACTGAGATCTTGAATGTTTGTGTTTGCTTGCTTGCAGCTGATCGAATACCAGGTCTTGTGTCCCTGTCTCCCATGACTAAGATTGGACCATTCAAACAACAATGAGTTGAACTCAATCTTTTTCAAGCGCTCTCACACCTTTTTCTTTGCAAATCTAGCCTCCATACAAGCGCAATTGTAAAAATAGCCCATCCCTTAACCGCGGAAGCTTCGATATGTGACACATGTCACCTGTCGTGTATGTGTATTGCGGTAGCTCCTGCGGAGCTAAGGCCCATGGTAGCGGCGGGCCCACTGGCCAGCTAAGCTCCCGTAACTCGGTAGCACACCCACAGCCTGCTCATCTATCAGTGCTCGCCAGCACACACATGTAAGTACTTAATTAATCACTCAAGTATTTACACACCCACAGCCTGCCCATCTATCAGTGCTCGCCAGCACACACATGTAAGTACTTAATTAATCACTCAAGTATTTAATTAATCACTTAATTAACTAATCACTCAACTAATTAATCACTCACCTAGTTTTATCTTGCCGAGAAGTGGTAGCACCCTGTCGAGCCATGTGTTGCCGAGCTACGAGAGCTCGGCAGGCCAGTGTGCTCACCACTACCGCGGTACATGGACTGGATTAAAAATAGAAAGGTGCTGCGGATGCTTTGCTAATCCCTTAGCTCGCTGATTCTATAACCATTCTTTGGTTGCACCCAGAATGCAATGTACTTCCTCAAGGGAATTTAGTCTGCCAATAGGGAACTGAAATCCAATGCCAAAGTTCACATACCACGAGTTAGGTTGTGGTATGCCTGGAATGACCAAAATAAACCTTAGTATGGCTCATCACTTCCTTGTTCTGCCTCAGATCGTGGCCTCTTCACTGCGAGCATTGTCATCGCACTAGGTAATGGCGAAACAACAGATTTCTGGGAATCAAGATGGCTACAAGGAAAGGCTCCAGCTGAATTGGCTCCCTCTTGCTACAGGCTAGTTCGAAGAAGAAAAGGCAAAGTTAAGGACCTGCTAACATCAGGGATTTGGATTAGGCCATTGCGCCGAATTACTAACGAAACGCAACTGCAGGAGTTCTTCCTTCTTTGGCACGCGCTGCAACAGGTTCATCTACAGCCACACATGGAGGACCAAATCAGGTGGAGGTGGACGACTTCTGGGGAATATTCAGCACAATCAGCATACATGGCCCAGTTCATAGGTGCCACACTGGATCACAACTACAAGATGATCTGGTTCGCGCCCGCGGAGGGGAAATGCAGGCTCTTCGCTTGGCTCTTCATACAGGACAGGATTCTAACGGCAGACAGGCTAGCCATCAGAGGATGGCCTCTCCCCACCACATGTGTTCTTTGTGGATTGGAAGATGAGACCGCATCCCACATACTACTATCGTGCTCTTTTGCAAGGCAGGTCTGGACAAGAGTTCTTCGCCTGTTGCAAGCAAACCTATCCCCCCCCCCCCAAATCTCTTTTCTCAAGCGGGGAATGCCGCTTGGTGGAAGAACACTCGACGTCTTGTTCTGACCTTGCCCAAGCGAAAGGAATTTGATGGATTGGTTATTTACGGCTTGTGGAACTTGTGGAAAGAAAGGACCGGTAGGATCTTCTAAAATATCTATAACACTGTGCAGCGGGTGGCCGACACAATCATCACGGATGTTCATACCCGATCGGCAGCCTTCGAGATGCTTTGACTTCTAGCCTCTGATCATATTCTTCCTAGTCTCAAAGTGGATGTAGTCTGATCATGTAATTCGCCTGTGTGGTCGTGGCCCTCTTGTATGGCGGTGTTGCGTTTTTTGTGTTTCTTTTTTCTCGGTTTCCTTTTCTTTTGCGGTCAACCGCAAAATCTTCCCAATATGTAACACTATAAGTCTTTCTTCTTCGTTAATGCATTTGGCAGAGCTCCTGCCTATTCATTCAAAAAAAAAAAGGTTGCTTAAACTTTTGAACTGCTTCGGCTCTGTTAGATAATTGCAAGTATAAAAGAGTACCAGGTGATAGAGCTTAAAAATATCGCACATTCTCTCTCTAGAAGAGCTCTTTAAGGCTGGAATGCCTTGCAAATATCTTGGGACCTCGACTCTGATATCTTCCAGAAATTTTCAACTGCGTCTTCTAATGATCACGCGTCTTTCTTTATGGATGCCTTCATGATTGTCTCATGGGGCATTTGGAAGCAGCGAAACGACAAAATTTTTAGATCTATGCCAGCTAGTTTTCTTGCCTAGAAGGACTGGTGCCTTTCTGAATTTCGTTTGCAATCCTTCAGATTGCCTGTAAATCTCCGCGAGGATTTTCTTGCTTGGGACGTTATAGGCCTGTCTAATTTTCCTTGGCCGGTTTCTCACCGGCCTTGTTCTCTTGTTTCCTTTGGTCCGGTTTAATATATTTCCCAGCGGGGGCTTCCCCCGTTGTTTCCTCTCAAAAAAAAAGATGCACTAAATTCAATATAAATCATTCTTTTTTTTATCTAATGAATGAGATTAGCTAATATTTATTTATACTTTCTCCGACAATATATCATTAGGAATGAATTTAACAAATCAATAGCTAGATTTGATTTCTACTATCTACTATATGCTACTAATATAATGCACTATAAAATTTCTCCTCTGGAACGCCAAGGTACTGAAATGTACCTGAGGTGCCTTAAATTATCAAACTTTCTGAGAGAAAGCAGATGCATTCTTCTATCAAAACCCCATTATTATTCCGATCCGTTCCTGTAGGACTATCTATTGTAAGGGTGCGCAAGTTCCGTTTATGAGCAACTGTGTCAATCTCCTGAATTGAGAGAGCGCTAAGATTTTTTATGCACAGGTGTGTGAGTGTGACTGTCGCCATGATATTATTTCAGCTATTGCTAAGTCATGTATTAGATCATGCATGACGTAATACCCATCAAGAACCTCATCAGAATCCTTTTTTGACGTAAAATCAAGAAACGATTTTCTAGTCAAATGGGCCAAATATTCTTCTCCAATATAATCTAGTCTTTGTCCTCCACTTGTAACCTGTGCATGGTTGTCACGGCGGACACCATGGCGTCCTGGCAGTGCATGGCATCCTCAAGGCGAGGTATGACAAGCAAAAAAGGTTGACACTTGACAGTGACACTAAGACAACACATTAGAGAAGTTCAGCATAATTAACAAGCCTAAGGAGATTGCGATCATGGAGCACACTTGATGCACCTATAGCCTGATCAATAAGAGCCCACTCCAAACTTTCCGGCTCCATCTCACGGACATCTTCAGACCTGCATCAATCCAATCAGTGTTTCACTCATACTCATCAAAGATCAATAGGTTAAAGTTGCTTCTCTCTGCCAGATGACCAAGGCACCTGTCTAGTAGCTCGCCGTGGATGCCATAAAATCCTAGGCGTCCGCCTAGATGGCCAAGGCGAGACGAGCATCCACAACGTCCCATCCAGAGCGCCACAACCATGAACCTGTGGGATCAATCTTGAACTCGTTCACATCTTCACCAGTTTTTCTTTCTCAAATCTGTAGTCTTGTGGAAAGATACTACGATACCTGAAGCAAATCCGTAGGTGAACAAGCAAATGGTAATAACTCAATCTAAGAACCTTCATGATGTCATCCATACTTCCTTGTAAACATTTCAAGTCTTCTCTAAATATATTTCCTCAATAGAGATAGCTCAGGTCGTCTCCCAAATGCGGGGCAACCCATCCATACTTCCTTGTAAACATTTCAAGTCTTCTCTCAATATATTTCCCCAATACAGATAGCTCAAGTTGTCTCCCAAATGCGCACCAACAACCTTAGCCACCAAGGGGCAACCACGGAAAGTGCCTTACAATTTTTCTATCAATTGGTTGCAAATCTGTACAGTCCACAGGGTTCAAGCCAGCAAATGCATGCTTGTTAGAGAGCAGTAAAACGCCATCTTCTTTTAGCCCATCTAGTTTCATGCCTTCCGCATCACCTTCTGTCACATTTGCTGCTATTGCTATATCTGCTACGAACTGCATTCTTGTAGTAATCAAGATCTTACTGCCTTTCCGGCAATTCCTGAGTTTTTCCCATTCATTCATTTGTTTGTCTTCCCACACATCATCTAGAACAAGCAAAAACCACTCGCAGCTAGCCCAGCTTCTTCATGACATTATGCTGCAGTGCATCCAATGTGACCACAGTTGATCTCTCTACTGTAATCGATTCAAGGATGTTCCTCGTTATCACTGTCCCTTCAAAGGTGTTAGAAACACATACCCAAATCACCGAGTCAAAGAACTCTAGCACCCGCTTCTCTTTGCAGATCGCTTGAGCCAAGGTAGTTTTGCCCATTCCACCATGACCAACTATCGCAAACGCAGATATGTTGCTGTTTCTACTGCCGTCTGGCTCGTGATCTATTGATTTGACCAGACATCCAATTATCTTTTTCTTCTCCTTATCACGGCCAAGAACCTCATTTACACTCAGAATGGAGCTAGTCTTGCGAGAGCTACCATAAGCAGTGAGGACATGGTACTGTTGCCTGTGATGGTAACACAAAGCACCTGAAAGATTTACCAGTTGAAGGAATTGGCCAACACCAGCAGCAACACCATCTAGTTTCAGTACAGCATTCCTCAGCCTCTCCAAGGTGCAATTCTTAGGAGCGTACATTGCAATCTTATGAACAAGTTTCTTCTTGATGAGCTTGGGGATAGGATTACGCACCTCGTCCTTTAGATCTTGGGACCTGACCACATCATCCATCTTGTAGTACTCCACATCATCAATAGCGCCCTCAGCCTCCTCAACAGCATCCCTGAGCTGCCACAGCCAAGCCTCCAGAGGTGCACCATTCTCCTTGACCTGCTTACGCTCAATTGCCTCAAAAGACTGCCTGGACGTGCACCAGGTTGCCCTCCACCCTTTCCTTCACAACCTGCATACCCTCAGCCTTACGGAGCTTGTCCAAGTATGCAAAAGCTTTGTTGATCGATCAAGAAGGAGATAACAGGTGTTGCCAGCAAACGCTAGAACTGCAGCATCCATGCTGGAGAATTTTGTCTAATTTGGCTGCATGGAAGAACAAGAGTTTATTGAACAGAGAATATGAAAGAAAAGCTTCATAGGAAGTTAGAAGAACAATCCGAGTCTTTGTTGGCAACGACTGTTGTGCAATCAGGGCTCCCGTGTAATCACCGTGCAATTCAACTAAGAAAAGTTTTAAAAAATTCTGAAAAAAATCATGGATGTACATCTCATCTTACCCCATTTACATATAAAATTTCATGATCAAATTCGTTCTATGCTAGAAGTTACAAAAAAGACAAATTTCAAATTTGTCTTTTTCAAATTTGTCTTTTTTGTAACTTCTAGCATAGGACGAATTTGATCATGAAATTTTATATGTAGATGGGGTAAGATGAGATGTACATCCATGATTTTTTTCAGAATTTTTTGAAACTTTTCTTAGTTGGATTGCACGGTGATTGCATGGGAGCCCTGATTGCACAGCAGTCGTTGCCGTCTTTGTTAGGCAGACTTTTTCTACAATCCTCACAGTCAGGGGCGGACCCAACAGTATGGCAGGTTAGGCTGCTGCCCCACCTACAATTTACAAAGCTTCTTATACCCAGGTGTGTATATACTGTATAGCCCAACAAATTTGGCCCATAGATAGGGTATAACCCAACAAATTTATATCTAAGTGTATATATACTTCAAACTTGCCCCACCTATAATTTCTTCCTAGGTCCGCCACTGCTCACAGTGATAGTCTGTCTATGATCCAAATAATTGCTAGACTTTGCAGGGACCAGTAATCAATTGTCAAAAAGGCAGCGACGCCGGCAACCACCCGCAGCCGCGCCATGCCGACGCAGCCGCCGTGCCACCGTCGTCGGTGCTTCTGCAGGTTCGCACCGTATGCCCCGCCCCTGGGATGGGGTGGGGAATTAATTAGCTTTCCACCGTACGTCGTCATCTGCACCGATGATCATGGACTCATGAGCACCGACCGGAGCCACCCTCTGCGCGCTCGGTCTGGCTGTGGCAGTTACAGATGTTCCTAACCTCTTTACAATAACTTTTTTGTTAAATAAAAATAAATCGGAATTATTGTGCCTTTTGATGTCCGACGCAGTTTCCGTATCAGTTCAGTCGTTGCCTCCCCGCTGTATGCATTCTTCAAGGCATGCATGCACTCTCTACTGCATGTCTCCACCACATCTAATCAAGCCTTATCTACTGTAGAAAAGAGAGAATTGTATAATGCGTGGGATGATGTATTGCTGAGCCCTCAGGCTGTTTATATAGGAGTACATGGCTTGGAGGGCAAGATGCCTCTCCTAGAGATAAGGAAGGTTATCACGGAATTACAATCAATCCTAAACTAACCATATCTGGTGCTGCCTAATATACTCTAACATCCCCATGATCCACAATGGAGTGGCGCATGAACAATGAGATTGTAGAAAAGCAGACGAGTGACATCCCCATGATCGGAGCGGTCGATCGTCCACAGATCTTTGTGGCTAGAGTGGAAGCCGACGAGGTTGCTCAAGCAAGGCGGTAGCCCTTTGTGCCCATGTCGAAGTAGCCAAGCACGAGGGCGAGAAGCCGTGTCGAGGTGCCGTGCGAAGGGTAGCTGTGGTCGAGGGAGCCGTTGAGGTCGCCGAAGAGGAGGAGCCGCACAAGTCGCGGGCGCGCAAGGGGCGCCAGGGTGATGAGGGCGCATAAGAGGGAGCGCCATAGACGAAGACGGCGACGCAGTCGATGAAGAAGAAGGTCAATGCCGAAGTCGACACTGTCGAGCCGCCATGGACGAGGCGTGCGTCGGGTTTGCCAGGCCCGGGAACGCGTCGGGAACGAAGGCACGCACCGGTGTTGCCAGTACCGGACGTACTAGGCAGAGGGCCCCAACCATGCGTCAGCGTCTAAAGGGACCAGCAGAGAAAGCCTCCACGACGGTTGCGGTGCGCAAAAGAACGGCGGGGAAGAAGGTGCCGATGCAACCCGTGGTTGTCGGAGTGGACGAAGTAGGCGAGGACGAGAGGGCGACGCTGGCGACGAGGTTGTGGTGAACGAAGTCGAAGAAGTAGATGGGCGACGCACCAAGACTCAGACTGGCAGCGGCGAGAGAGCCGTAACGCACGAGGAGAGCCACGGTGGCGCTGGAGTGTCACGACGGCGGTGCTCGAAGAAGTCGGCGAAGAACTCGAACAGCCGGAGAAGACCATGCGCGAGAGACGCAGCGGCAACGTAGTCGGCAATGATGGAGGTGCAATGGCGAGGACGACGACGACGGCGGCGGCCGGCTTGCCCGAGGAGGCGACGCAGCGGTAGCCCTTGTGCTTGGAAAAAGTAGCGTAGTAGACGCACGAGCGCCACGGAGGATGGTCGCGCGTGATCGGTTGATCGGCCGAGGCGTCGCGAGACGAGGTCGAAGGTGGAGCCTCCCGTCGGTGGTGGCGACGACGAGCCGGCGAGGTCGATGTCGCGAGCAAAGAGCGCGGCACACGCAGCGTTCCGCACGCCGCAGCCATGCCATGCCGCATGATCGAAGAAGATGAGGAAGCCGGTGTTGTCGATGCCGATGTCGAAGATGCGCGAGCCGGTGGCGGTGGGCGACACAAACCCGATCTCGCTCGGAAAAAAAAATAAAGGTACAAAGAAGCGGCGAAGCAGATCTGGTACCCATAGCCCCATCGTCTCATGGCCCGGCGAACCATCGGCGGGGGCGGCGCATGACGGCCGGCATGCGACGGCCGGCGGAGGGCCCCAGCGACGGAGCCATGGAGCGAGGCCCGACCGCGGAGGGGCTCGGTCGGCAGCACGATGACCAAGTGACGGAGATGGCGCGGCGAGCGAGGTGGAGGAGGGACAGAGAACCACGGCGGCGTGGAGCGCGGAGGGGCCCGCCAGCGACGCAAGCGGCACCTCAGATCCAGCGTTCCTCCTCGGCCGTCAACACGACGGCGAAGCGGAGGAAGCTTGGACGCAGCAGCAGACCCCACACGGTGTCACCACGATAGCGTGTGGGCGGGGCGGAGCGAGGCATGGCGTGACGCGGACGGACGGAGAAGACGACCACCACGGCGTGGATCCGGGAGAACTCGATCTTTCTTCTGCGACGGCGTGACGGCGACGACGGACGTGGCGGATCGGAAGGATCGCCACGCAACCTAACTTCTGGTAGGCGCCCGGTGGAGATCGATCTCCCGGGCGGCGTGTAACAGCTGCGGAAGGCTAGGTCTAGGATGAGAACCCTAAACTCGTGATACCATGTAGAAAAGAGAGAATTGTATAATGCGTGGGATGATGTATTGCTGAGCCCTCAGACTGTTTATATAGGAGTACATGGCTTGGAGGGCAAGATGCCTCTCCTAGAGATAAGGAAGGTTATCACGGAATTACAATCAATCCTAAACTAACCATATCTGGTGCTGCCTAATATACTCTAACATCTACATCCACTCATTCCTTACTCTCTCAAGGATGGCAGGAAAATGGGCGGCAGCTAGGAGAAGCCAAGGTAGAGGACACGTGTCAAAAGAGCTAGGGTTAGCAGAGGAGCTCGGCACAACGCCGGCCCTAGCCTCCGCAAGCTCCAATAGTGAGTAGCCACCGTGAGCCTTATTTGAGCACTGTAGCCACTAGGGCTTGGCCTCCTTAAGCACCAATTGATTTCTATCGTTACGTCGTCGTGACCTACCTTGACAAGCTCTCAGCCTCACCACCATTAAATTCTTCCTCCAATAAATAAGTGTGTTGCAAGCGTTTTCTCGAATTGTTATTACTTCTTTTCTCTATTGTTACAAGAAGCTTTTTTGCTTGTGCAATGTATCTTTCCCAAATCTTGTAGCAAGTATTGTTTTTTTTGCACTCGGATGTTAATTCATTGTTGCAATAGGTATTTCTGAATGTTGCGGCATAAGATCTCAAATGTTGCAGTTGATTTCATAATTTCTTCATAGTTGTAACAAGGTTAACTTTTGTTGCAATAGGTTCTTATATTTGTCGCTTTAATAGTTAAAAAGTGTTGCACATTTTATTTGTTAAATTCGTGTTTGTTGCATCCATAGTAAAAAAAACGTTGGAAATTTAGGAATTAATTGTTGCAATTTTGAGATTTTTTTGTTAAACCGGATCGAATTAGCTCTCATACTCGTCATCACCCACCAAATCTACACCTTGCATTCCCTATTCTCACATCCCAACTCTTCACTTCACTATGGTGGCTTGCTAGTTTCTAGTGGGTAGAGGTAGCTGCTATCGTAGCCATGCTTTCCCGGTTCCTCTCTCTCTAGATCGGCAAGGATGCGGTTTTGTGATGGCACGACAGCCGGCCACCGAAGGAGCAAGGCGATGTGGCTGCTTCTACAACCGCCTCCTCTCGATGCCGCCACCATCAAATGACAGGTTGAGGGGTAGGAGAGGAGTGTCCCGATGGGAGGCGTTGCGTGCAATTGTTTGT
This sequence comes from Guadua angustifolia, assembly GCA_036346375.1. Classification (NCBI taxonomy): domain Eukaryota; kingdom Viridiplantae; phylum Streptophyta; class Magnoliopsida; order Poales; family Poaceae; genus Guadua; species Guadua angustifolia. The sequence continues at coordinate 39,517,334 of CM070517.1, forward strand.
GTTTTATGTCACTCTGAATGAGATCAGACGACGGTGATACTTAATTCTAGTGAGCGGAGGTAGCTGCTATCCCAGCCAAGCTCTCCCTGCTCTTCTTTCTCTAGATGAGAAAGATCGACAAGGACATGGTGTCATGGTGGCACAACAGCTAGCCACCGGAGGAGCAAGGCAATGTGGCTGCTTCTACAACCACTGCCACTCGATGCTGCCATCACCGAATGACAAGTTGGAGGGGCAGGAGAGGATTGTCCCGATGGGAGGCATTGCGTGTAGATGTTTATGTCACTGTGAATGAGATGAGGCAACAGTGATACTTGATAGCACTCTGGTTTATAAAGAATTTTGTCATGAGTTGCACAAAACACGCAAATGTAAACGGTCTTTTCGCTTAACACCACCTGTACTAAGTTTTTAACAGCACCAGATGGGAGTATATATGTCGTGTATCGAGTCGGGCACTCAAACTCAAATCAAAATACACTTCCTTGAAAGTTCGCTTTTCTGAAAGCAAGCAGCAAATTAAAGGAATGCTTCATGCTACAAAAACTTATCATTTTGCAACTATATGGATTTGGTACTTCAAACATGAAAATCAACGTGCTTTGCAGCGCATGGGCTCCGACTGAAGGGCTCTAGACAGTTGCTTGTTGCTTCAATCAAGTTCTCTGAACGGACGAATCGAAGTTGAAAAATACAGTATCTCTTCAACGATGTAACTTTGTTTCGCCTGGTTTCAACTAAAATACAAGCTCACAAGATTTACATGTTCGGCTAAGATTAGAACAAAAAGTTCAGCATCAGCTATGTCACTGCTACTAAACCTTCTTGCAGACCTGCTCCCTGTAATAACCATTGCATTTGCATAGCACAGCGTCCATCAGCTTGCTCAGGGTCTATCTGTACTGCTCGGGGAGCCGATAACCTGTCATGACTATCTTATCTGCAAACATCTTGCCGGTCTTTGGCATAATATGCCAGTGCATTGTCAAGTTGAAATCCTTGCCTTTTAGATTGCTTCCCTGTATCCAGATGAAAAGGTGGACAAGAATGCAATTTCAGAAGAATACTGTGTGGTAGCACAAAATAATTGGATAAACGGTTGCAACCTACAGCAAGTATGCAATGATCAAAGAACAGAACATGGCATAGTTCAACAACAATTGAAAGGGAGAAATTTTGTCATCAACTTGAAGATTGGATGTACATTACACCAGCAAGATTAATGCATTAAGGGATAGCAGAAGTGGCCACCAAAAGCTGATGGTCAGGTTCGAATGGATGATGTGTGCTCAGGACAAATCACTGTACTCTGTCTCATAGAGCCTATGTAGTTCAGAATTTTTATCGAGTAAAAAATATTGATAACCATGTAAATACATAAAATGATTCACGTAGTGCTGGGCCAATTTTAGTACACCCTATCTCAAACACCACATGCAGAGAAGGAAGAAAGTCTTCATTCAGTCAGATTTCAGAATAAACACATTACAATTATCAAGCAAAAAGATTCATAGATCTACTTCAAGCATAAATCTTCAAAATGCGAAACGACAAATCACAGTAACAGTAATCACATATGAATTGCTCTAAATTAACATGCAACCGAAATAATGCACTTGCCTGGTCAATAAACCTGTACTTATTGGTGGTATGTATCAAAAACTCGGAGTGCTCCTTTGCTGGTATAATTCCATCCCAAAGGGAAACCTGTGATATAAACCCAATGTCATCATTACCATCATACCTAGAAGATAATAAAAAGTGAATTACAAAAGATAGTGGCTGCAGACACAGGAAATGACTCAACAGCTGATACAAGAAACTGATACCATTGACTCAAATAGGTTAAAATAACAGGTCTTCCACAAAGTCATACTAAGATGTATAGGGTTCAGGGGCCTCCCTTACTATTTCTCATCAAAAAAGATGTATAGGGTTCGAAAATTTGGAAGGAAATGGCAAATCAATGACGCAGGCAAAAGGCAGACCAGCAGAATAGGTTAAACCGGGTGCCTTAGTTTATTTCATTTAGGATGAGTTTGAGTGAGCACATTACAACAATATTTAATGAAACTGTTCAAAATGAAGCATCATAACAGAGGATAGAGAAATAAACTAAATTTTAGCTGAATTTGATTGATTTTGAGTTTTTTACTACCCCCATTGTGGAGCTTTTGTGATGAACTGGTAGTAACCACTAACCACTCACAGCTGCTTAGCAGTTATCATCTGGTACAAGCATTTATGCCTTACAAAGTAGTCAATCGACTTAGGTAAGTGGAGGGGAAACTGACATGTCCACCTCACCCCCAAATATAGCTTGGACCAATCTCTTATTGTAACTAAACAAAGCAATGAGGCATTTGGTGTATGCTTCTGCCGGTGCTCCTAGTCTATGTTGAAGAGAAGACAAAGAAATTGGTGTGCCATTACTGCAAGCCACAAGTATGTGCCAATTGCCTGAAATTGAGCTACCGTCACTAGTCAAAGATTCATGCTCTTATGGGTAGCTGTCGCAGAGGCTTGCAGTAAATGATAATCACATGATCACCCATACTGGCCCACAGGATTATGTGAGATACTAGTGCAAACATCATAGCAGTATTGTGTACTACTGTATTGAAGCAAAAACATCCAGGTTCTATTGTGGTTGGGTGAGTTTTCTTCAATAGGATGTACCATTTTGCTAGAGGCACTATAATTCAGGCATGCAATCTTTATTAAATAAAAAAGCCAGAACTTAAAGGCTCAATATGTCAATATATTATACTAGTTCCTCCTATACAAAAAGTGATGTTTGATATATGATTATTGGCATTTTGTTTTCATACAGAAGAAAAGCACATAAACATATTTGAAATAATCATCAGTGAAATTACTTGATTCAAGGAATTCTGTGGAGTCTCATACTCAGCCGCCACAAAAACAAACACCTACAACCATCCAAGAGAAGTAACATTGAGCAGGCTAGAAGAAATAGAAACTTCTGAAGTTTTGCACAGAATTAAGAGATCAGGTGAATTAGAACTTCAGGAGCAATGTAACATCATAAAACTATATACAATTTTTTAGACAATAAATCTCCATTCTACTTGCCACGGGATCATTGTGAAACACCCGAGCCACTATAATATGTAAATTATGGTCCGCCAAAACATAGAGAAAAAATTTCCACTTCATTTCACCCACTAAAGATACTTCTCATGCGGAGGACTTACCTCCCTTTTCATTTTTTTAGTGTAGCCTATTTCACGGCAACGACTGCTGTGCAATCAGGGCTCCCGTGCAATCACCGTGCAATCCAACTAAGAAAAGTTTCAAAAAATTCTGAAAAAAATCATGGATGTACATCTCATCTTACCCCATCTACATATAAAATTTCATGATCAAATTCGTCCTATGCTAGAAGTTACAAAAAAGACAAATTTGAGGTGCATTTGAACTATTCAAGTTTGTCAGAAATTTGTCTTTTTTGTAACTTCTAGCATAGGACGAATTTGATCATGAAATTTTATATGTAGATGGGGTAAGATGAGATGTACATCCATGATTTTTTTCAGAATTTTTTGAAACTTTTCTTAGTTGGATTGCACGGTGATTGCACGAGAGCCCTGATTGCACAGCAGTCGTTGCCCTATTTCACTATGGCTGCAAACCGACTCGATACTTCTATCACTATCTTACCTCGTTTCCTTGTAGGGAAAAAAGGTGGAGACCTTCCACCTTAAGCTAACACCATACTTTCTAGAATAGCCGTCACATTTGTTTGATCTAGTAATAATGTAGAAACAGTGGACATTGAGGGGAAATGGCATAAGGACCAGAAATACACATGACCTGTTTTGTGTTCCACGTGAACAGGGATGAAAGGTCGGCTGAAATGTTCAGCGTCATGCTAACCTAAACAGATCATAGAACGAAAAATTGTAAGAGTCCATGACATGCCTCTAAACGAAATCTCAAGCTGTTTTCACCAATTTAGACAACCACCTCGTCGTTGCCATTGGCCTCTTTCTGGAACCAGTTTATGTTCAAGACCTGCGCAGTTCAAACGATACAGAACGCATCAGCACAACAGATGAATTTGCGAGAGATCGGACGAGCTAGTCAACTAGAGTCTACAGGCAGATCGAGCAGCCCACGCTCCTGAAGACGAATTAAGCCTAGCGAGGCGGCCGGGATCGAGTACAGGGCAGGGGAGAGGAGCGGTTTAGAGAGAGAGAGAGACATGGGAGGGTGAAGATACCTTGACGAAGGCAGTGGGGGAGGGGGAGTTGAAGTGGTCGGTGAAGGACGCGGCGAAGCACATCGCGGCCAGGATCGTCACCGCGAACGTCGCCACCGCGTTCGCGCGGTGCCAGAACGAATGCATCCTGTGGCCTCTTCTCCCTCCCTCTCTGCGTCGCCGAGATCGCCGGGCCTCGCTGCTGCCGCTCCTGCTCCTGCCGCGGCGGCGCCGGCGACTTCAGTTCAGTACCCCTTTTTTTAACTTTTCACACTGTTTAGTTGCGTTTACGGGAGAGGAGCGGAGAAGTAAAGTCGTGCTGGGTTCCAGTGACGGATTGGGGCCCACACGTCGGAGAGTGCGGGGAGCCTGACTTGGCAGGCGCTGATTGGTCGCAGCACGTCACGGAGAGAAGCACTATGGTAGTAATATCTCCGCGTGCAAGTGGGCCGGCCCGTGAAACGTGGTGGTGAGTATCTAGGGCCGTCCATGATATGCACGGCTCAGGCAGATAGGCTCCAGCCGGGCATATTGTACGCCTATGATTTGTCTAGTTCTAGCGTGTTTTATTCTACGAAATGACTTCAGTTTGGAGTCTGGTATTTTTGAACGTGTTGTAAATTTTTTTCTTTATGTACTTTATCTGGTACTGACTATTTCCTGCTCTTCTTAGGTACGACAGAGGATAAATGTCGTCTAATGTACTTTTCATGACTCCTTAAGGGATAAATTTTATAAATATATATATAGGGGCTAGATTTGAAAATAAATATCAAAAGCCAGATAACCCATGATTTCGAAGAAAAGCGGAGTACACAGATATACTCTATTATACAAACGTGACAAACTGACAAAAATGCATGCGGTAGCCAACACATATCTAGCCGAGGTTGATACAAACTGATGACAAGGATCAGCAGGTGAGCATGGAAGAAGCGTTTAGTCAACCCCGTGGTGGCCTGGTCGCAAGGCGCGCGGCACGGTCGAACGGCTGGAACGACACGACTTTCTCGGCGAGGTCGTAGAGCACATGCGTGTTCATCAGCGCGGGCCCAGTATTGGTCACCTCAAAACGACGAGCATCACGCCTAGGATGGCTCGCCAGAACGTCCTCCTGCAATAGCGCGAGAGTACTAGCAATATCGAGATCTTGGGGACGTTGAATTACCACAACCGAACGAATGTCATCATTAAGGCCATCAATAAACCGAGTAGTAAGGAATTCAGTATGTAACGTATTATCATAGGCCAACAATTGATGCACTATTTCATCGAATTGTTCAATATATGCAGTCACAGTAGTAGTTTGATGAATATGAAAAAATTTACGCACTAAGGATCCATGTTGATCTCTGCCAAAACGGTTAGCTAGCGCTAAACCTAATTCCTCCTAATTCATACTGAAAATTTTGTTGTCCATGGATTGCATCCAAAATACGGCAGACCCCTCAAAATTTAGAGTAGCTAGCCGAACCCAGAGTTCTTCCGGAACAGAGTAAAACAGGAAAAAAATTTCACAACGCCTTTTCCATAATTTTGGATTATTTCCATCGAAGACAGGTAGATTCATATGAGGAAGATTTGCCCCCAAACTTTGTGCCATGGACGTAAATGCCGAAGCGGACATGGAACTTGACTGGAATGAAGAATGTTGGATCGGGGATTGCAAATTGATACCTGTGACCGGAGGAGGCACCAGGGCATCTCCGGCCCTAGCGCCCGCACTCCGATGAAATAGACTCTCGCGGTGGCCGTTTTGCCCGGACGCCGCCACACTTGGCGATCCTCCCAGTTGAGCGGAAGGAAGCGTTCCCAAATCGCCTTTGGTTTTGGCAGGATCGAAGGGAAACTGGGCCAAAACTCTACCGAGTTGTTGCTTCAAATCGGATACAAATTCATGCAAATCAGATACCCGATTCTCCACCTTCGGTTTCCACACTTCGAGTTGCTCATGATCTTCCGTCAGTTTCCTCAAGGAATCGTCGACGCGTCGTATATATTGTTGAACATCAGCGACCATCGATCTCGTCTCTTCCTCTTTCTGGCTACTCTCCTCCAGTTTGGCCAATATTGCAGCCAGAGCATCATCGGGCCGAGGCGGCGCCATGGCTCCCTTCTTGACTTGCAAATGGGTGAAATGAGGATGATCCGCCGCCAGATTGCACAGAGACCAGCTCTGATACCAAATGTGAGCCCCCAACGCCAATATCAACTAGAATCCAGAAGGATTGGATTAACTTGGAGAGGAAAGTATACAAGTATCGCCGCCGCCAAAGGAAAATCGCCGCTCGCGAGGAGACGGTTCAGCCTATAGTTCACCGCCTGGGTATATCTGGTTACAGGTTTCCCTTTTATACGCAGTGTTCTCTTCATTACAAGGAATATACCACAGCACTCTCCTATTTGCACACCGTATCAGGCCCACTCCGGTCCGAAGAAACGCTGATTAGGTTTATGGGCTCGCGCCATCCTTCTGTTTGGCCCGTCCTGCTCCTGAGTTGATGACGAGTCTCCCATCTTCGATCGACGCTTTCTTGAGAAGTCATCTTCCTTGCCGGCTGCTTTCGGTGATCTCACGACATCGCCCAAAGACGGAGATACCCTTGGACGGACGCGGAGTGGAAGCATCGCCGGCGAAACAAACCGCGCCCTCCGCGAGAGTAGTTCGACAGCGGCATAAGCGCTTCGCCGCCTTCGTCTGGCGTCACATTCGGCGGCGTGGGTTTGGCGTTGCTGTCCGTCGTGAAGCAGAGGCCGAAGACGAGGCGGTGGCTTCTTTCAGCGGCTTGAACCGGGCGACCGAGGCCTGCCTCACCAGTGCATTCGTCGCCTGGTCCAGAAAGGTGACCGGTGACGTGCTGTCTCGATGAGCACGTCGCCGGACCGCTCCCGGCGGGAAAGACGTCGATGCTCGTCGCACGTTAGCCAGTAGCCTCCGCCTACTGATTGTGCATGGATCGTTGGAGAAGGCACATCTAGGGGTGGAATCGAGCCGAGCCGAGCCCCTGGCTCGGCTCGACCGAGCTCGTCAGTTTGCGAGCCGAGCCGAGTTCGGCTCATTGTCTTTGTCGAGTTGAAAACCGGGCTCGGCTCGGGCTCGGTCGAGCCTCGAGCCGAGCTGAGCCGGCTCGTGAGCCGCCTGGCATGTGGGCCCGCCTCATTGCGTCAACTCTCAAGTATGTTCATTGTATGTTCTTTGTTCAATATGACTGTATGAATGACAAGCCGATTGAATGTCTGTGGGATGTGGCTAATTTTGTATTAAAATTAAGTCTCATGTAATTTGAATAATCAATTAATGATTAGTGATTAGTGAAAGTGATTCGAATATCTCGAATTTTCTGAGCCTAACGAGCCGCCTCATGGCCCGGCCGCTCGCTCATTGTAGATAGAAGTCGAGACGGTGAGGCTCGAACTCAGCTCGTTGATGCACCGAAATAACCGAGCCAAGACCGAAGTCGAGTCGAGCCGAGCCACGAGTCTCAAGCTATTTTTCCATCCCTAAGCACATCGCCCTCCAACATTTATCTCGACCGACCATTGGTCACCCGTAAAGAACTAACCCATGGGCTTTTATCGGGCCCAACTGATGCCGGGAAGTTTGCTTGCCCAGCCGGCCCCCAGCCTAATCGAAGCGGCAAGTGAAAGCGAAAACAAGGGACCAAGAACGGAGGAAACCCTAATCTAATGCAGTGGGGCGGCGGTCGCGCGCGGCTTAGCGCTGGTTTTACCAGGTCATGACGCAGGAAGGCTCAATTAGCATGAAATAATCGTCGCCAAGACGCCAACCACCGTTCTTTCTTGCCTTCCTTTCGCGTCCGTCCAGCGCATTGGCCTCTGGCGGCGGCCGCGTCTCGGCTGTCACCACTCACCCGGCGCCGTATACCCGGAGGAGACCAACCAAACCGTAAAACACACACTAAACGACCCAAAAAGGCAACGAAAAATACTAGCCATTTCCTTTCCTCTTCTTTAGCACCTGCTCCACGGCACGCTCGCGTCTCGAGTCGAGTCTCGACTCTGGCCTGGCCTCACCGGCAAGCTTGGGCTAAGCTAGGCTAGAATATTGTGGTGCTGTTCAATTCGTTTTGCTTGCTTGCGTAAAGAAAGGGGAAACACGGCTGCGGTTTGTTCGTTTATTTGGTTCCACGCATCCCCACTTCCCTGTTCGGACCCCGTCTTGGTTTCTTCGTCTCCTCCTCCTCCTCCTCCCTTCTTGGGGATTCCTTGGGTTTTGAGGAGAGCCGCTGCAGCTTCGAATTCTTGCTTTGAATTGGGGATTTGCGGGGAGAAAGGCGGGATTTTCAGCTAATTCCACCTTGGTTCTTCCGGATTGGAGAATTAGTCTCTGAGAATTCGAGGCGGGCTTGCAGTGATTTCTTAGGTGGGGGGGAAGGAGCCTTTTTTGGTTGCGGAAGATTTGCGCAAGAACAAACGAATTGAGATGGGCAAGCCGTCGTTGAAGAAGAAGAGGGCCTCTGGCGGCGGCAGCAAGTCCAGCGACCACGTCGGCAAGCCGGCGCTCGAGCGCTCCGGCTCCAAGGTCCTCGACGGCGATGAGACCATCTTCACCGACATGGCGCAGGAGCTCAAAGAGGAAGGCAACAAGCTCTTCCAGCGCCGGGACTACGAGCGGGCACTCCTCAACTACGAGAAGGCCAGCAAGCTGCTCCCCAGGGGGCACACGGACGTCGCCTACCTCCGCAGCAACCTCGCCGCATGCTACATGCAGATGAGCCCCCCCGACCACTACCGCGCCATCAACGAGTGCAACATAGCCCTCGAGGCCTCGCCCAAGTACAGCAAAGCGCTGCTCAAGCGAGCGCGCTGCTTCGAGGCGCTCGGGAGGCTCGACCTCGCGTGCCGGGACGTCAACAAGGTGCTCGCCGTCGAGCCCAACAACCTCACCGCGCTCGATGTGGCCGACAGGGTCAAGAAGGCCATGGAGGAGAAGGGGATTGTGTTGGATGACAAGGAGGTCATGCCCACGCCGGAGGAGGTCGTTGCTGCTGCGCCGAAGCAGAAGCCCCGCAAGAAGAGGGGCCGGAAGGCAGCGGCCAAGGCGGCCGCAGCTGCCATGGAGGAGGAGGAGGAGGAGAAGGCAGGGGAAGCCGTTAAGGAGGTGGAGGAGCCACCGAGGCAGGTGAAGCTTGTGTTTGGTGAGGACATACGGTGGGCACAGGTGCCGGTGAGCTGCAGCATGACACAGCTGCGCGAAGCTGTCCGGAGCAAGTTCCCCGGGCTGAAGGCTGTTCTTGTCAAGTACAAGGACAAGGAGGGTGACCTTGTGACAATCACCAACCAGGATGAGCTAAAATGGGCTGAGGAGTTGGCTGAGCGAGGGAGCTCACTTCGGCTCTATGTCACTGAGGCCAACCCGGAGCATGAACCTTACATTGATGATGTCAATAGCGGGCCTTTGGAGAGAAATATGCAGAGCACTTCGGATAATGGAAGTGCCAGAAGCAATAGGCAGGATGAGGAAAGGAGCACGGTGACTTGCATAGACGATTGGATTGTGCAATTTGCTCGGCTTTTCAAGAACCATGTCGGGGTCAGCTCTGATGAGTATTTGGACCTCCATGAGGTCAGTATGAAGCTGTACACCGAGGCCATTGAGGACACGATTACTACTGAGGAAGCCCAGGAGGTGTTTCAGCTTGCTGAGGGTAACTTCCAGGAGATGGCAGCACTAGCTTTTTTTCACTGGGGTAATGTTCATATGTCTCAAGCCAGGAAGAGGTTGTTATTGTCAGGAGACTCTCCAAGGGAATTGGTGCTTGAGCAAGTGAAGGAAGCATATGAGTGGGCAAGGGAAGAGTACAATAAGGCTGGGAGGAGGTATGAAGAGGCCACAAAGGCCAAGCCGGACTTTTTTGAAGGTTTTCTTGCACTTGCACACCAGCAGTTTGAGCAAGCCAAACTGTCATGGTATTACGCAATTGGTAGTAACGCAGATCTAGACACGTGGCCTTCATCCGAAGTCTTGGAGCTCTTCAATAAAGCTGAGGATAACATGGAGAGGGGTACAGAAATGTGGGAGGAAATGGAAGAACAGCGTCTAAAGAATCGATCCAAACCTAGCCAGGAGAATATTGTGCTAGAGAAGATGGGCTTGGAGGAGTATATCAAAGATGTATCCACTGATGATGCAGCTGAACAGGCTTCCAATATGAGGTCTCAAATAAACATTTTATGGGGTATGTTACTCTACGAGCGTTCAGTTGTGGAGTTTAAATTAGCCCTTCCAATGTGGGAGGATTGTCTGATGGCGGCTATTGAAAAGTTTAAACTGGGAGGAGCTTCAGCTACAGACATTGCTGTGTTGGTAAAAAACCATTGTGCCAATGAAACTGCCCAAGATGGTAAGAGAAATTTAACCTTTTTATTTCATCACGTTCTCCTGAGGGTACTATATTGTTGATTTTGTTGGAGAATACTGCAATAATATGCAAAATGATCAATACAATTGTGGTGCTTACTATTTGCTCGGTGAACCCTTCTACAGTAGACATTCTGAATTTACATTTGCTGGTGACACTCTTGATAACGTTAAACTGATTATTTGGACATGTTTTTAGGGAAGTTCACCTAGTATTATTGCTATTGTTATTAAATCTTTTTTTTGATAAAAAAAATCTAGGATTAGAGATCATTTCTAATAAAAAATTGTGTAAAAAGAAAAAAACCTGATCTATTACATATGAGTACATGGCATTCACTAGTTGCTTGTGGTTGAGTTTCATATTGTGCCTTTGGTGTCATTAGTGTTGTGAGACAGTGATCTGCAAATGCTGTTATTTACCTCATTTACTATGCTGATCTTTTCAATCTTATGTTTCAAATATATCATTGAATGCTCAAAAATATTGGAACACTTGTTCTAAGATTACCCCCTTTGCTTCATAGGTTTGGGCTTCAAGATTGATGAAATCGTGCAAGCCTGGAATGAGATGTATGACATTAAACGGTGGCTGCGTGGTGTTCCATCCTTCCGTCTTGAGCCATTATTTAGGCGGAGAGTTCCGCAATTGCATACTGCACTGGAACATATATAGTATGCATGAAGTTGCTCCGACGCATATTTTATTTTGGGGCATTGTTATCAACACCAATTTTCTCTTTGAGGTGAGCACAAATACCATATGCATCTCTTCTTTGCACATGAAGTATTCATTTGTGTAAGAACTTTATTTCATTTGCACATGAGAAATTCGAATTGGCTCTGGGCTGTTGGTTGTTTGTTCCGTTTTATCCTGGTTATCACAAGCTGCCTTGGTCTAATTGTAAAACAGTTAAAAATATTATACACAGTTCTGAATTTGTCCATGTCGCAACAAAGATGGTGTTTTGAGTTTTGTAGTACACCAGTCTTTTTTCTGGACTCATGTAGTTCTTCGAACACACTTCTGCAGTTGAACGATTATCATTATTTTGTCCTTGGGTTATGGGTTCTTAGATGGCATATGAAAAGGAAATACCTTTTATACACCTTTGCATGTATGGTTTATCTGATTTTGGCTCTACTGACTATTTACAAATCCAATTTCTTGCACTGATTGGCCTTGATGATTCTGTAAAAATAAATTTGCTGAAAATATTTCTCATTTTCAACTCGATAAGCAAGGTAGATGAGATATTTTACTAATAAGATATTGAACCACAGTAACTTGTTTAGCGTTCTATGAACATATATACCATATTATGAATTCATTAGATCTTCACACGGACATGGTTGCTGCTGTGTAGAGTTTAACCCTAACATATTATGTGAACAATGGCTATAAGCCTATACTGTTGTTTAGTTTTTCATGGTCTGTTTAGAGGGGCTTGAACTTAAGTATTTAAGTAATTTACTGTGGTCTGGAGCTCCTCCAAATTTTTAAAATAAGTTTAGGCACCATTGTATAGAGATATTCAAGCTCTCTCCCTAGGTTATATGGGTTAATGGAAGTTTAAGCATAAACTTAATTCATTTTTAGGTGAAGCTCTGTGTGAGATGAGATCCTCTGATACTACTTCTTGAAGTGAATGATCCTCTGATACTGCTCTTCTCCAGTGTTTCATCTTGGTCAGATTTCAGCATTGCAAGACAGATAACGTGTCCCTGTTTAATGCTTTAGAATTTCTATTTTCATCAATCATTAGAGTAGCGCTTGAATCCATGTCAGATATTCATGACTAGTCTTATACTAATCCAGTTAGTATATTAAATTGGTTCATCAATTTGTTTATTATTCTTGTGATACTGAATTTGGCTTGATATCTCCCTGCAGGTAAAATGCTGCATGGAATACAGTACATGGATTTCTTCTGTTGCGTTTTTTACACATTGAAGAGTCTGCTTCTCGGTTCTGAAGCTATTCATAGAAACCTATTCTTTGCACAGGGTTGGAGCCCCTCTGCAATTTGCATACCTTAGTTCTCGTTTTGGTTTGTTTTGGTTGTCATGCACAGGAAGCTGTGCTTTGTTATTGGATTAGAGCTTCATTTGTTTGTGAGCTGGTAATCCATCGTTGGAGGATGGATTGGTGGCATCCTCCTTTTGTTTTGTGGTATTTTGTCAACGTGTCTGTTTTGTAACCTTAATTAGGCTTGTAATTTGATTACATTTATAATTTGTTATTTAAACTCGATAGAAAGAAAAGGGTTTTATAGAAGGCATTGTAACCAGTGGCTGTTTCAGTTGAACATTTTTTGCTTCAAAATTTTATATCTTGTTCTATCAGGAATACCATGAGAACAGATCGGAGCTGGTCAGGAAATTAAAACTTGTTGCAGATTTCTTCTTACTTGCGCGACACAGAATGCATGTGTTCTCTGGCCTGCCACTGCCAGAGATTTTCTTCGGTAGCTACAATAATAAGCCATTACTCCAAAGGTTACTCCTGTTTCCTGTAGCATTTATTACATCATAGCAGGATTGTGACTGAGTGCAAGTTTAGAGGGCCATTCTCTACTGTACCGGAACGGGAGTGCCGGTGATGCCATCTGACTTGCGGTGCATGTCTTGGAAACGAGGAGGGCATGTGAAGCACCGATTTGCTTAGGTGAAAGCTGTTTTTTTAACTTTTTAGTCTGAAAATCGGTTGTTTTTTTTTACAGGTGACCGTTTGATAAATAGCTAATTTTCTTTGGTGATAAGGGCTTGTTTGTTTTAATTTTGGATTATCTAAAAGCTGATTCTGGGTTGTGGCTGTAGAGAAGTTGATTCTCCAAAAGCTAAAATCTAAGAGCACATATGAAGTGAATTGTGGATTTTAGTGTATATAGGTAGGCTAGATTTTGAGAATCAAATTCTAGAATCGGACTATTTGTTTTTTATTTTGCTTTTGGGGTCAGAATCCAGAATCATAAGCAAAAACAAATAGATCCTAAGCTATAAAAGCAGGTTTAGCTCAGCTTTCAGTTTTTGATTTTTGCTAGTTATATATATAGTTTCTAATTTATACCAAAAGTCGTTTAAAAGCTAAGCTATTTAGGAGGAGGGTTTGCTGATTTTTTAAAAAATTGAAGCTAGCTTAAAACTCTCAAACAGGACCTACTCTGTTGTGATCGTTAGTAGCTTGTTCTACTTGTTGGGCGTTTTTTGCCGAACTGATCCGGATATTCTGGACCATTCTGAGTTTATAACCACGAGAAAAAAGGTTCTAATTAAGATTGTTTAGAGAATTCATCTTGAGTTTATTTCTTATAGCTGGTCAAATGCATGCCACTGCATAGGTTTCCTGTGCTACCGAAACTAAATTTATTTATTTATAAAACAACAGGATCACCTAGCTTTTAATTGAAAACTAATAACATGCGGTTTACCAGCAGAACATGAAACGAACACGAATACTACTACAGCCAGAATTCAACACACAAACGCTAGGATAGCACTGCACTGCATCGCAAATCGAGACCAACACTGTATTTGCTCAGCCCTTTTCCCTGCTCCTCAAGTCTCGTAGACATGTCTTCATCATCCGCACAGTCCATCAGTCTTGTCCTGGTCCTTCTCCCGAAGAAGCAAGCACTCGCTATTGCTGCATATAAGAGAGAAACGAACCTGAATTGACAGTTACGATGTGAGTGAGAGTCTGAGAGAGCTTGTCTTCTTGTTTTTACCAAACATGGCAGTGAGGTCAGGAGAATTCTTCAGGGAACCACGAACTCTAAGAACCCACCAACCACCATGATTTGTCCGTATGCAGACAGCAAAAGAACTCTAATAAGAAGATTTTATCGTCAACTTGGTAGGTTTTAGATTATTGTTTTCAGATCCAACAGTAAAGAAAAGGAGAGGCTGTTTGTTTTCCGATCAAACAGTCGCCGCCAGATGGGCCCGTGTGCAGGCCAACCCACCATCGGAAAAGTCCAAAGGCAAAAACAGTGGCTGAGCTCAATTGAACGAGACCTGCACGAATCACGAGACTCACGGGGCGCGACGCGTAGCGGATCAGGCCCCCCAATCCCACCGTTATTTGAATCCTCCCCAGCGATTGGAGGAGGGTAGGACGCCACTGTCACCTCCCGCCGGGCCCCACCCGCCAGTCACACCACGCAGCAAAACCCTAGCACCTGGCGCACCACCCACCGAGCGCAAAACCCTAACCCCATCCCCTATTAAATCCCCCGTCCCGAGAAATCCACTGCGACTACGCGCACGCCCGCATCTCGACCCTCTTCCTCCGCTCCTCGCGCACAGGCAAAGAGGTAGGGTTCGCCTCCTCCTTCCCGAGGGTCTCGGGCTCAGATTTGGCCGTTTCTGCCGCAGAATCCCCGTTTCTTGGCGAGAAGTTTGGGTCTTTACTGGTTTCTTTTTTTTTTTCTAATCGTTTGGTGCAGAGATGGCGGCGGCGGTGCGTGGAACCGAGAGGATAGCTGCGGCGGCGGCGGTGCGTGGAACCGAGAGGACAGCTGCGGCGGCGGCCGTGGTGGCCGTCGCTGCTGCCGCGCAGAGGTGTCTAGCTCTGCTCGCTCTCGCGGTGAGTGGTTTTGCCATCCGTTCCTGTCCTGTGCCTTGTGTATTGTTGATGTCTGATTGCTGGATTGGGTGTTATGCTTATTCACTGGGATAAGCTTGCGATTTTGCTGCTAGTAGCGCTAATGCTTGACGAAACATGGTGTATTTTGTCTCTATATTTTGACTGAAAATTCTTAAAGAGTATTCAGGCTGCAGATCTGGATATATAAACTCATGTTATCTGTTCTTTAGACGATTTTGGAGTCTGTCATGGGGGAAACTTTGTCGTTTTCTTGCCTGGGTTAGTACTTGCAAATAGATCTAAGGAGCAGATCTGAGTGGTTGAATTGGGGAAGTTTTGGTTAAAGGTACAAAGATAGGAAAGTACAATGGGAAACAGAGCAGAAACATTACATCGTGGATTGTGCCAGTTGTAGAATATGATAAACTGAAAATTTTGGCACCTGGACACATGCTTGACCATCGTCAGACCTATACATTCACGACACATAATGAGGGGCAAATGCTAGTTTCCAAATGACACTGGGGACACCGGATGATAGTTCTTATCAGTGACTGTTTGGTTAGCCATGCTTGCTAGAGCAGTCATCCTGTGAATAGCTACTGTAATTCTAAAAACAAGTATGCTAGGCAGTGTTTTTTCCCTTATAATCACTGCTAGGTGGGTGTCCGAATAAATACTAGTTACCGTTTTAAAGAACATGCCTGTAAGTGACATTTGTTCTCTCACCTTTGTTATATGGACCAGCTGGTGATGCTGGACAATATATTTGAACAACATAAAAATAAGATGCTTAAATGAAACTATTCTGAATTTCGGATCATCTGAATGATTGGGAACTAATTGTTCAATTGATGTTTCTTCTCAAAGTATGCAATGCATTTAATCCTGACTTTGTATGGAAAAGTATGTTAGATTTTGAGTGGTCTTATCAAGCTCCATTATAATTGTCATTTTTTAGGAAAGTATAGGTTGGACTTGGAACTCTCAAGAAGCAGCTTATTAGGAGGGAAGCCCTCAAAACCAATTTAGTGTAAACTTCTAAAATGTGGCTCTTGAACTAAATGTGGCATCTATGTCAAAATTATAAATTGTGGCTATGTAATTGTTCTTTCTATTGGTCCCTACTAGCTTTATTTATGGGTTACTTATTGATCTATGTTGCATGAATTCTTTCTTACGGTTGAGTAAGTTTTATATAGATATTGTATCTCACTGAATCGACCGAGATCATTCTATTTGTTTTATGTGATGCGATGGGAATAATTCTTTATTTGCTAATTGTTTTCTTGTTGGCCTTTGCTGATGCATTGTTATCTTTCTTAGATGGAAGCTGTAAAAGATGGAGCAGATATATTTAATGAGGACCAGCAAGAAATTTACAAGTAAGGAATAGAAATTTACAAGTAAATTCCTTATGTCATTTTGTAAGGTTTTCCCTGTAATTTAATGTTCTAAGACTGGTTTGTTGTTGCAATATTTAAAGGCAACTTGGCAGAATCAAATCTGAAACTGTTCCAGAGAACAAGGATGCTGGTGGGTCAGATGATGACGATGACGACGACGATGAAGATGAGGATGATGAAGGTGGTGATGATGATGATGCTGAGGAGGATTTCTCAGGAGATGAAGGGGGTGAGGATGATGACGATGACGATGACCCTGAGGCAAATGGTGAAGGAGGGAGCGATGATGAAGATGATGATAATGACGATGGTGGTGATGATGATGGTGAAGATGACGACGACGATGATGATGACGATGAGGAGGACGACGATGATGAGGACCAGCCGCCTTCCAAGAAGAAGAAATGATCTAGCCTCCTGCATCCTGCATCCACCTTCCTCAGCTTGTTTCAGTCTGTTAGTTGTGTTGTTTAGATGATGGAACAGGTCTGGGATCTATGTAACTTGTGGCTTGGATTGTTGGTTATCATAGAGTAGGAAAACATTGACTTTTGATGTTATCTTGTGTTTTCTCCTTTATGCATGTAGTCGTAAAATGCTATGTTGTGTTATTGGAGCTGTGATTCTGTTATGCATTCAATCTAATTCTTGTTGCTCAGGCCTAACCGGCCATTGTATCTAGGGGTGAAAACGGTATCGGTAATTCCCGAAATTCCGAAAACCGTTTTCGAAATTTTTCAACCGGACGTGTCGGTATCGGTAATTTTTGTCGGAAACGATAACGGTAACGGTTTTGATCGGTTCCGACCGTTTCCTTCGGTATCCGGAAAAAATCGGTAAATTCCGTCGGTAATTACCGGAATTATTTCAGCCCACAAATCACACTCCTTCGGTCACTAGAACGCCTATAACTTTTTACTCCGAACTCCGATTTAGGTGATTTTGGACTCTATGCGAAGCTTATCACGAGGGCTACAATCTTCACCTATTTTCATGATTTAACCAATCATATATATTTTTAAATATTATAAAAACAAAACTCTAATGTAGTCATTCAAGTCTAAAATTTGATGTGTGTTCATCGTAAATTTGTGAATATTTATTAATTACTAATTTCTATGTGGATGTACTATTTGTGTGAATTTTTGAAGTCAATTGGTGGTACATGTCCTTACGACGTTACTGGGTCTCTTTTTGATTCGATCGTTACGATATATATTTTGTATCGAATTTTCGTTTCCGATATTTTCGAATTACCGATGCCGTTTTCGTTTCCGTAGTTATCGATTCCGATATCGTTTCCGAGAAAAAATATGAAAACAAAAATGGTTTTAGTGTTTTCCGACCGTTTCCGACCGTTTTCACCCCTAATTGTATCGCTGGCATGCTGATACTGCAAAAATCATGTGATGTGCTTCAAGCCTCCAGTTGGCTTATGGGTTCTGTTGTCCAAAACTCCAAACCCATGATTTATGCCGATGGTGAGACAAAACACATGCTGAGTTTCGGGGACTGCCAACTGTGGGGAAATTGGCGATTGGATTAGAAAGAAATTAGGTGTGGCAACAGGCCTTTACAGATCGTTCTAATGAAAAAGCAATCGAACGTGGAGGCTAAGGCAATTTAGTTAGCAGTTACCGAACAAGATAAAAAGGCATGTAACTACCTCTGGATCGATGTATAAATAAACAATATCAAAATGCGATTGTATGGTTGCAGTGGCGATCAAAATCCAAAAATGATCATTCTCTTTGTTATCCAAAGTTGTCATACTGTTCTACAAACTTTTTTCTTTTCTTTTTTTTGGTTGTGGGGGTGGGGGAGCTGTACTGTTCTACAAACTTACATCTCCTGTTACTTTTTAGAACGGGACATTACTGCAAAGTCCAAATACAACTCCCCCTAATGGAAAACGGTGACAGACACTTCCATTCCAAAATCCAAAATAGTGTCAGAACGTAAAGGAAAAATCACTACAGAAAAGCCTATACAGCATGGACCATACAATATATGGCGGAAAATGCTCATGTGGCATGTGCATCTACAGACTACATTGTTAACTACGAGAGGCATCCTCTTATCGGACCACTGAAAATGAACATAATCTATTCAGCTCCCAGGAGCTCCATAAATTTGCTTGGCGGGGACTAAACTGACTAAATTTCCTTTTGAATGATCTTCTGTGAAATGGGAGCCTCATGTACTAATTACCCTCCGTGTCAAGGCTCCAATTCTGACTTGGTAAATTCCTGGGGCTCACTGCTGGCAAATGCTAACCAGACAGCAGTACCAGTTAAGTAAAAGAAGATGGAAGGTGCGAAGAGTGATATCTGGAAATAAAAGAAGCGAATACAAGGAATTAGAAACAATCAGAATAGAACATATAGTCTACGAAGAGTCGAAGATAGATTAGATTTATAATGGTTGCGTACACTCCAAGAATGAGTTGTATCAATAAGATAGCCAGTAAGTGCAACGCCTACAATTCCAGGCACAGCGCCTACGGTGTTTGTGATTCCCTGAAACTCAAAAGCAACAAGTCACAACATCTACAACTTGTGACAATAACAATATAAACTTCCACTATTGCCTCCAAAAAACAACGATAATTTGATGAATTGTACAGACCCGTTAGAGCTATTCACTTCAAGGAACAAAAATAAAAATGCTACAGCCTACGGTATTGAGTTGCATGCACCAGCCAGTTCACTCAAAAGCTTAAGTTGATGAGGAAAGGTGGGCAATTCACTTATACTTCAACACTCCCCCTCACGTGGAGGCGCCTTGGGCAGCACTCAACACGTGGAAATAGGAGCGGACGTTAAATTGCGTCTACCAGGACTCGAACTCGAAACCTCCTGGCTCTGATACCATATTGAGTTGCATGCACTAGCCAGTTCACTCAAAAGCTTAAGCTGATGAGGAAAGGTGGGCAATTCACTTATACTTCAACATACGGGGTAACAGAGATTCAATATCCACTAGAAACAAAAAGGGAAAATAGCAGTCATATGAGTCATAATGAGTATGTGTTGTCTGTCATCCTTTAAGCACTCAAGTGAAGGATTGTTCTTTTTTTCATTCCTTTTTGAGAATACCAATGAAGGGTGTGTTTGGCAGGGATTCAGCTTCATCACATTCGTGAATCTGGTGAAGCTAAAAATTTTAGCTTCATTAGATTCGTGAAGCTGGAGCTGTAAGTATATTAAGAGTGTTTAGATGGATCATCTTGTTTACATTTTAAACCAAAAATATAAACTTAATTCATTTTATTTTAGCCTACAAGTTTCAGATCTCAGGTGAAGCTGGAATCTAGAGTTTTACCAAATAGGCCCGAAGAAAAATTGATGAGGCATATAGGAATGGCATGCCTTACCAGGAGAATGCTTGCATATTCACGAGAGATATCTTGATGGGTGCAATAAAGACCTGTTCATCAACTAACATGTTTAGATTTGGATCTTGAAAACATGGCAAAATGGAAAGTTGACGATAAGCTTAACACCATGACCTGACAACGCAAAGCTGGAGAGTGCCAAACCACTTGTAAGAAAAGCAACGATTTCCCACGGAGGTAGTCCAAGGTCCACAGAGGAAAGCATCAGGAAAGTCGCAGGTGACAGAAAGGCAATTGTTTGACATATTTTTCTTACCTACATAAAAAATTAAGCAACATACACTTACTTTTTTAATTGCTCAGCAACAAATGTCTTTACACAAGTAAATTGAATTCCCATTATGATACAACATATTTTGTGTGCACTCCTGACAATTGCTAATGATGTCTATTCAAACCTTTACAAATGAGCTCTAGGAGGGTTGTATAGCTACCTCCTAAGGGGAAGATCAATGAAGATAAGAACAAGCAGAATTTTTATATTCAAGGCGAATTAAGAAAGTCAATTTTTACTTTTGTGATGTCAACACCATTTGATATCAAGTTGTCTGCAAAAGGTGCCGCAATAGATGTAATGATCATTGAACCCAAAGGAGGAAGGACTGACACCTACAGCAATGTCAACAAATATGTAAATTCATAAGCTCTTCATGAAACTATGAAGTAAAAGTTATAGTCATCAATGAAAATAGGGACAGACTGAGATCACCTAATGAGAAGGGATATGAGGTTCTCAATAGAAGGATCTTACTATAATTCTTAAGAAAAAGAAAGAATGTACATACCCATGCTGCTTCTGTCAAGTTCAGGTCCAGCTCCTCACTACGTAAGATTGAATAGGAAAAAAAATCACAGCAAAAGGAAGCTATTACTATAAATATTTGGCATAATGTACTGAACAAATAGCAAAAGATCAGATTCCTTCCAGTAATTTCCTAGATTTCTAGAGCATAAAACTAAAACATGCTATAAATTGGCACATGGCAAAAAATGTAACTATGGAGATGAGAGAAATGACATAAAACATGGCATTCATGGTTATCACTGCGCCCCGGCGAGGCGAGTCACCTCCGGGCCGCCTAGGCAAGGATTAGACGACCAAAAAAAGCGGCAGGAAAAGACATCAATGCCCTTTTAGCTAGGAGAGATAAGCAGTAGGAAAAAACATCAATACCCTTTTGATCTCAATCTCAGCCCATTTTTTGGCCCAGCCGAACAGCCCACCCCCCCTCTTTCGCTCAACCCAGCCTCGCCGGCCTAGCCTCTCCCTCGTCCTCTTTCCCTCTACCTCCCCCCGATCCATTCGGCGGCACGGCGCCGCCCCTCCACTCCCTCCCTACCCCCTACCGATCCATTCGGCGTTGCTCCCCCCTCCCCCCAAGTGCCGCCTTCCCCTCCTGCGCCACCCGGATCCAAATCTACCCGATAGCAACGGCAACACAGAGCAGCCGGTGGTGGAGGCGACGCAGAGCAGGTGGCGACACCGTGGCGGAGCTCCCTTAGCCTCTCCTTTGCATGCACTAGGTATGCCTTCTCCCCGCGCCCTCCTTTCCTAGCCAGGCGAGGCAAGCGGCCATGGCAGGCGGCCGCCGGCGACTGAACACCTAGGCGGCACCTAGGCGACTCCGTGATAACCATGATCACATTGTAAATATATAATATCCAACCTCAAATTGACCAGAAGTTTTGGGAATATTCAAATGTAAACGTTTAAATCCTCCTATTTTGTTTAGTCTATAGTTACTAGATTCGTTGTAAACCCCCGCGAATCGCAAATCCGAACTGGTTTAAGGTACATGGTTCGTGTTCGCAGTGGAAATTGGAAGAAAAAGTGGCGAACCCGAATTCCACACCGCGACTCGGACGAACCATGTTTTTGGTAACTATGGTTTAGTCCTATCTTAATCTCAGAAAACTGAACTAAACATGTAGGATATGTGTGAAGATGCAAGGAAGTTCTTCAAATAAATGGTCAACAGGTTGAAAGAGTGTCAATGAAACTAAGCACTGCGGTCTCCGTAGTAGCACCAAAAGTTGACTAGTACAAGATGAAGAAATGGGTATATCCAACTCATTATGGACTAATCATTAAAATAAACTAGTGACAGTTAATCTAAAAATGGTCCATAAAATCTTTAAAAAATTGACAAGACAAATATGCAAAGGTGCAGAACCTAAAGAATGTTGGTAGCCAAGACAAGCAAGTGTAGTGCCCCCAGCTTCCACAAAAGTGGGCATATATCATTGCCCACACTGCCTTGCTTTTGAAAAATTGCCTCCAAGGCACATCCTACATAACAAAGAATGAACTTGCTATATTAGTGATGTGTGTAAATAAAAACACTCCAAGAATTTTATATAGATAATAATACATTAATACCCTAACATGGTCACATTGCATAGCATATGATTTATTGGGAGTGCTAAACTACATCTACAACTAGTTGAATTAGGTCAGGGAGCCATGCTCTACTCAAACACTGAATGTAGTTCACTTGATTGCAAGTACAGTGTGTTAGTGTCGACTGGTCAGGGGAAAGCCGGCATGTATTATAGATGACTTGAGTCTCTGACAATAGAGAGACTTGGAGCTTTACTTTTAAGGTCACATAAGTTAACAAAAGTATAGTGCTTTGCTATAGTTAGACAAAGATAGCCATGTGCTATAGATAAAAAAAATCCTTATCTGAAAGACACAATGGTTCGATAATCAGTTATTGCTTCTACCAACTGATGTCATCCAAGTAGTCAAGTACAACGCACTACAATTTGCAACCACACTCAAGTATACATCGGTGTTTATCTTTTGCAGTCTCACATGCACATGACTAGTACTGCACAGCAGAATTAGCACAAACTCAAATGACTAGTTTGGGAATATATAGGAAACTAGCAAAGAATGCTATGCCTATGTAAAGCAAGGGATTCATAGAAAATTCCATTCATCACACAATAATTGCAACAACGATACTTCAGAGTATATCAGCACACAATTTTAACTACTTTAGAGGACTCTAGACACTTCTAAAATACCAAACAATTTACACAAGAACTTCACAATTTGAAGGACTCTAGCAACACACTGACACATTTATTGACAATGGAGTGAAAAGTTTCTCAAAACATTTGATCTAGCAGTTATTCTGCTGGGTGTATTTCGTGTCTTGATTTTGACCTCTACTTTTCATCAATGTCACAACTTGGTTAAAGTTTTGTAACTTGATCCCTCAACATATTTTCTAAGTTCTAACAAGAGGTTAAGAACAACCTTTACTGAACTTATCAGCTCTTCCAATGATGAGTCCGATGATTTTGAAGACACAGTGGATGAGATAGGGCCATTGGATCCAGCAGAACTATGTCCCAAATCTGCAAAGTAGAAGAAACTTTTCTAGTGTTTCAATTGATTATCTGAATTAACTGCACAGAATATTTTTAGCAACCATAAGGTGACAATTCACGAATATTTTTAGCCAACAAATATAACTAAGCTCAGAGAGTACTCAATACCAGGTAGATTGAATACTTTTTGTAATAATGAAGGAAAGGGACAAATCTAGTGCAAACCACACTCTAGGTGTCATCATGCAAACTATATTGGCTAGTTTGTCCACTCAACTTAAAAATCGCCTACAAATATGAGGTAGTCCTTTATGTAATGTACCAACTATTGAAATTTCAAATCCAAAATCAATCCATGTTGGATAAAAAGGGACAAACTTCTGACATAAATTTCACGTTATTATTCACAGTGATCTTCTCTTTTCTGTTCCTCCTAACACAAATCGAGTTCTAATGAAATTCTAATAGTGGGTGACTATCTGGTCCATTTTCTTGGAGACCTTTTCAAGTTACTTCGATGTTCAAACCAAAATGATTTGCATATGTTACACTATGATACCCCTTCTTATGCGTAGCAACCCTCAGATCGGATCAAAGTTTTATGAGATATGGCACGAGCGAGCACGGTCTCAAGATCAAAGAAGATGAATCTTGTAGAGAGTACCAAAATAACGACATTGAAGTAACCACAATGAGAGAAAGATTTGACAAAGCTGACCGCATATTCTTTAAGCACAATATCAAAAGAGTACAAGGGATTATTGCTCTCTCACAACCTCTCAAACCTTTTAAAACCCTCGAATTCTTGTCATATACAAGAATTTAGTGTTAAAGAATAACCTAGCCTCTAGTCCTCAAGTGCACCTCTTGCTTTAGATGAGTTGGTTTGCGGGTTCTTGATTACTTCAACATCATTATTTTGGTTCTCTCTAAGATATTCATCTTCTTGGTTCTTAAGACCGTGCTCGCCCGTGTCGTATCTCACAAAACTCTGATCCGATTCGAGGGCTACTACGCATAAAAGGGGTATCATAGTGTAACAAGTGGTATCACAACCAAGACCAAATTAATTAGATTTGTGAGAAGATAGGTAAAGTGTCAGATGACACAAAATCAAGATCGATGTTGACGATGTGGTATCGAGTAGAGAAATTTGATGGCGGAGGAAATTTCAGAGTGTGACAATGTGTGGTGACTTCGGGGAAAATGGCACAGTCTCTTGCGCCTGCTCGGCTTCCCAGCCCTCTCGCGCCCGTTCAACTTCCCAAATTGTCTCCCACTGTTCGACTCCCACCACAGCCGCCTCACGCCGGCGATCACTTCGGTCCCGGCGGCCACCCTCTCACCCTCTAACCCTCCCTCCCACCTCTCCCCGTCATCCCTTTCATCTCCCCTGCCCGGTCGCTCAAAGAAGGCACGCTGGCGTGGCTCGAGCCCGTCGCCCTCCCCGGGCAATCGCGGCTCTCCTCCGCCAGTCTGCTCTTTCAGAGAGGCGGTCTTATCTTCGTCAAAGGAGGTCCCGGCGGCTCAGCTCCCTCCGTCCAAGGTCACCAAGTTGCCCCCTTCCCTGCCTTCCAGTCTCCGGTGTGCCCCGCGACCTCCCTCCTGCCCGTTCGTTCCGCCTTCGGGTTGCTCTGTTTCCCGTGGTGGCGGCAATTTGGCGGTTGGTTGAGCGCCGCTTCACGGAGAAGTCGGGCTAACCTTTCCTCGCTCGGTCGCCCCCGCCGCAAGGTGCCAGAAGACCTCCGTGGACGCTGCTTCAACTGCTTCTCTTCCTCGCACCGGGCGGCGCAGTGTAAGAGTCAGCCTCGCTGCTTTCGCTGCCGCTCCCTTGGCCATCGGCTGCGTGACTGCTCTGCTCGTTTTGGATCCTCGGCCTCGGCTCAAGTGAAGCAGGTTTGGCGCCCTCGTGTGCATGCGTCCTCTGCTTCTGGTGGTCCGTTAGTCCCGATGGCCTCTGCTTCTCCTGCTGGCGGGGTGGTTTGCTCGGGTGGTGGAGCTACGGATCAAAACGTGGATGCTGCGGGTGCCTCTGGTGCTCGTCCAAGACGTCGCCCTCGTAGACGTTCCCGCAAAGGCTCCTCCGCTCAGATCGCCCCTTCTGGCTCAGGTGGCGGGGCTTCTCCGTTCCCTCTGGTGGTGGGGGTCGACGCGTCTTCGGATGCTCCCCCCCGGGCTAGAGAGTGCTGCGTCATCAATCGTTCGGAGGACATTGTGCGCGCGGAGGTCTTTCTGCACCATGCTGTTTTTGTGACGGTCATCGGTAACAGACCTTCCGTTTCCCCCCTGGATGTGAAAGAAGTAATCGCCAGCCATTTTGATTTGGATGCCAGCAGCTTGATCATTCACCGTTCGAAGCCTGAAGACTTCCTCCTGATTCTACCTGATGACCCGACAGCTGATAGAGTCCTCAATGGCGGTAGACCCCTGCGCACTCCGTTATGTGATCTGTCCTTGCGGCGATGGTCGCGCCAAGCTCACTCTGTTGGCCTGGTTTTACCTTCCTTGGTGGAAATTGAGCTCCGCGGCATCCCGGCGCACGCGTGGGAGCTCTCGGTGGCAGAACAACTTCTCAACCCGTATTGTTGGATCCAGAACATTCACCAGTCCACTTTGGCTCGTGAAGATTTATCCTCCTTTCGGCTCACGGCCTGGACTTTTCTCCCTGAGTCAATTCCGCATTTCAAGGACCTCGTCATTGTTGAGCCATCCGTCCCGATGACTGAGGAGGAGCCGCTGGTCAAGCATGCTCTGAGCTTTGAGGTGGAGATCTCAGTTACGGTTTTGCCGCATCTTGATCGTCAAGTCCAACCAAGCCTCTCAGATGACATGCGTGATGGGGGTCCTAGGAGGAGACGTCGCCTGGCTCCCCTCCGCCTGACCCTTCCTCACGTCCAGGCGCTCCTTCAGCCGGCAATGATGTCAGTAGCCGCCGTGTTCCGGTGAGGGACAGGCTGGGCCCCCCTGTCGGCTGCTCGCTTGCACCAGAACTTCCAGTTGTTTCTCAAGAAGATGTTGATGCCTCGGCTCTTGCGGTGTCGGAGGATTTCGTTGCTTTGCCCTCAGTCCCAGCGGTCTCTGCAGCTGGTTTTCCCTCTCTTGAGGCGTCTAAGGAGTCTTTGGTGCCGGCTGTGGCAGAGGAGACAGAGGCTGATACCGCTGTCCGCTTTCTGGCCTTGGAGGATGAGGCGGGTGTGGTTGTGCCCAAGCCTTTTTTAGCGCCGGTGGAGCAATCTGTGGTCGATCCTGTCGCCCCTGTTTCCTCTTCGGATGGGGGGGCGGGCGTGGATCCCGTGGGTGCAATCTTTCTTCAACCTGCGCTGGACTCTCCTCCCGCTGGTCCCCTTCCTTCGCTCGTTCTTGCTGGTGGGTCTCCAACCAGCCATGCAGCTCCTTCGGCACCTTCAATCGACGGCAGTATAGTTGCTTCCCCCGTCAACGGGTGTGGTGGTCAGCCTGAGCATTGGGATGGACTGCCTCTAGCTATCTCCAGTAGAAGATGTCTGAAGGTTTATTCAAGACGCCCAAGATCAGCCCTTCCTCAAGCCCCGTCTGCGCAGGAGTTTCCTTCATCAAAAGCTGCTCTAGCCTTCGTTCAGAAGATCTCCAAGCCTGTGAGCAGTCTATTGCCAATCCCTGTTGGCCCCGAGGGGGCCAGAAGAATTGCTGGAAACTTGAGCAAGAAGCTTGGGTCCAGAAGGAGCCGAAGAATTGCAGGTGCCAAACCCTGCTCTCCTGGCCCCATTGTCTCAGTTGCGCAAAAGAAGGTCATGCGGAGCCTGGGACTGCTGTCCGATAATGAGAAGGTGACTCCAAGCGTCCAGGATGCATACAACAGGCTTTTTGCAAATGGCCTCTCTCGGGATCACTTATCGGCGCTTGCTGCCATTTTTGGCTGGGAGTTGGATGAGGCCTCCCAAGTTAGTGCCTCGGAGGTGCTGGTGGGGTCTGGTTGATCATCTGGTTTTGTGGTTTTTGGTCATCTCTTGTAATTTGTGTCATGGATTCTGCCTCTATATTAATTTGGAATGTTCGGGGTCTCAATCAAGCTGTTAGGCGTAATTCAGTCCGTGATATGGTCCTCTCATCCAAAGCTGATGTTGTTTGTCTGCAGGAAACTAAGATTGATGTTTTGTCCCGCCGTCTCCTTCTCTCGGTTTTGGGTTCAGAATTTGATCAATTCATCTCGCTCCCGCCAGTGGAACTAGAGGGGGCATTCTTATTGCATGGAAGGGAGCTGTTTATCAGGCTTTAGGGACTTGTTTGGATTCTTTTTCAGCCTCAGTCCACTTTTCTGGCATTGACGGTCAAAGTTGGTGGTTCACAGGGGTGTATGGCCCTCAAAGTGACTCTGAAAAGTTGTTGTTTTTGCAAGAGCTGAGAGACCTTAGAGCCCTTTGTGATGGTGCTTGGCTGGTTGCTGGGGATTTTAATCTTATATATCAAGCTGAGGATAAGAACAACTCCAACCTGAATCGGGCCATGATGGGTCGCTTCCGACGCTTTATCAATGATTCGGACATCAAGGAGATCCCCTTGTTGGGCCGCAAGTTCACATGGTCCAACGAACGCCAAGCGCCGACCCTTGTCAAGTTAGATAGGGCTTTCTGTTCGGTGCAGTGGGAGGAGTTATTTCGGATTCTTTGCTGCAAAGTGCGGCCTCGACTTTATCAGATCATTGCCCCCTTTTGTTAGGTTGCAGAATGGATATCCGTGGTAAACGTCGTTTTCTCTTCGAAAGTTATTGGCCGAAGCTCCCGGGTTTCTTTGATGTGGTGCAACATAGCTGGGAGGAGCAGTGGATACTTCTTGCCCTTTGAAAAAGCTTGATATTAAATTCATTTACCAAAGAGGTTCTTCATAGTTGGAATCAACGAGAAGTGGGAAATATAAAATTGCAGCTAGCCATGGCTAAAGAAATTCTTCACATGTTAGAGATTGCAAGAGATCTCCGTCAACTGCTGTTTGAGGAGGAGTGGTTATTAAGAAAGCTGAAGCATCATTGTCTTGGTTTAGCCTCTTTGGAGCGATCTATTGCTAGAATGCGCTCTCGTCTTCTATTTATTAAAGAAGGGGATGCCAATACCTCCTTCTTTCATCAGCAATCTAGGTACCGTAAGAGGAAAAACTTCATGGCAAAGTTGTTGGTCAATGATCAGCTTATTATAGATCATGAGGAGAAACATATGGCCTTGTTTGATTTTTATTCAGGTCTGTTAGGGGCTGTTGAGCTTAGGGATTTCACTCTAGACCTTGATTTCTTGAATATCCAGCAGCATGATTTGGCCTCGCTTGATGATCCGATCACAGAAGAGGAAGTGTGGGCAATCAGAAGGATTTGCCGCAAAGATAAAGCTCTGGGCGGATGGTTACATGTGTCGCTTCTATAAATCCTGCTGGCAAATCATTAAATCAGATGTTATGGACGCCTTGTCTGCTGTCCAACAAGGTAGGATTGCTAATTTCAGTCGACTGAATACGGCTTTTCTGATTTTGTTGCCAAAAAAGCAGGATGCTCAATTGGTTAAAGATTATAGGCCCATCAGCTTGATCCATAGTTTTGCTAAACTGGTGGCGAAGATCCTTGCTAATCGTCTCGCTCCTAGACTCCCCGCAATGGTTTCTGCTAGCCAGAGCGCCTTTATCCGTGGGAGATGTATACATGACAATTTTCTATTGGTTCAGCAGACCGCAAGGTGCTTACACAAGAAAAAGACATCCCATGTGCTCCTCAAATTGGATATATCAAAGGCTTTCGACTCAGTTTCTTGGTCCTTCTTATTGGAAGTCCTTTCTCGCTTGGGTTTCGGTCATCTTTGGTGTAATATCATCACCTGCCTTCTTTCTTGACTTCCACTCAAGTGCTTCTCAATGGTGATCCAGGGACGATTCAAGACCGTAGAGGACTTCGTCAAGGGGACCCTCTATCCCCAATGCTCTTCATCCTTGTTATGGACATTTTGACCTCTATAATTGATTGTGCTAGTAGAGAGGATCATTGCGAGCAATCCTGTCCGTGGATTACAAAGATCAGTATCTCCATCTATGCAGATGATGTGGTTTTGTTCCTTCGGCCTTTGTCTAGTGAGCTTGATCTTGTTAAACAAATTCTGGACATATTTGGTCGTGCCTCAGGGCTAAGGACTAACATCCGAAATGCTCGGTGTCTCCCATTCATTGTCAAGGAATGATCCGCCATCATTTCGAGCACCTTCCTTGCCAAGTTTTGGAGTTTCCTTGTAAGTACACTGGCCTTCCTCTCTCTGTTAAAAGTTGCCCAAATCAATTCGGGCCTTAGTGGACAAAGTTCTCGATCATCTCCGAATTGGAAGGCTTCCTTATGAACAGAAATTTGGTAGATCGGTAATGGTGCGTCTTGGTCTTGTCTTCCACCCCTATTTATCAAATGATTGCATTGGATTTACCTAAATGGGTGGTTAAGTCAATTGACAGGATAAGAAGAGGCTTTCTTTGGAAAGGTCAAGATAAGGCTCAAGGTGGCAATTGTATGGTTTCTTGGCAAAAGGTGTGTAGGCCACTGCAATTTGGTGGCCTGGGAATTCACAACCTTTATTTGCAGGGGTGGGCTCTTCGCATTAGATGGCTGTGGTTGCAAAAATTACACCCTAACAGACCTTGGGCAGGTCTTCATTTTCAAGTGCAGCCAAGTGCCAAGGCCTTTTTTGATATGGCTGTGGTAACTGAGGTGGGTAATGGTGATTCTTCTAAATTCTGGAAAGATCGATGGCTGCAAGGAAAAACAATTGCTGAGATAGCCCCTAACATTGCTTCTTTAGTCTCTCCACGTATTGCTAATCAGAGGACTGTGCGCCAAGCTCTTGAAAATGGGCAATGGATTGATGATATTCATAGCTCTCTTTCATTCACGCCCTTGCCGATTTCGCACCTCGGTGATTTCTTGAGCAATGTGAACTTGCGACTGATGCCCCGATCAAGATTTTTGGAACCGTCCACTCTGGTGTCTATTCAAGTAAATCGATCTATAATGCGTTCTTTGTGGGTCCATCGGTTTTGCCTTGGAAGCTAATTTGGAAATCTTGGGCTCCCTTTGGCTGTAAGTTTTTATTTGGCTTCTTGTGCTAAATAGATGCCGGATCATGAGGCGTTTGGCGGCGGGCTGCCACACCCAAGTGCTCGCCTCTTTGTGATCAATCGAGGAGTGTATTCAGATCTCCTAGTTTCTTGTGTTTTTACAAGACAAGTGTGGTTTTCTGTTTTAGCAACCTCGGGCTCCATGATTTGGCGCCTCAACAATAAATCAACCTCTTTCTCCACGGTGGCTTCAGATAATCCAAAGAGTGGCCAAGCAATTTAGGAAAGGTCTTAACTCGCTAATCATCCTTGTCGCATGGGAAACTGGAACACAGGAATGATTGTGTGTTCAACAATGCTTCCCGTGATGAGCTCTGTTTTGCATATGATAGAGGAGGAAAGAGCTATCTGGTGCGAGGCTGGGGCTATGAACCTAAAAAATTTGGTCTTGGGTTTGGTCTAGTTTTGTTTTTCCTTCCCGGTTTCAGTCTTGGGTTTGGTTTGTGGCTGTGTTTGCCTTGAGTTCTTGGGGGTTGGCCGCTGTTTAGTTTATCCCCCCCCCCCCCTTGTTGGCCTTTGTAGGCCTTGTATTTCTTCTTCTTTTAATTAATGAAATGCAGTTCTCCTGCGTTTTCGAGAAAAAAACAATGTGTGGTGAAGAATGTCCTTGTCCAAAAAAGTTAATCACTGCTCTTGAAGAGGATAAACAGGAAAAAACGTCTGCTGAAGACTGGAAGGTGATGGAGCGAAAGGTTGTCAGTACAATCTGTATATATCTCTCCAATGAGGTAAAGTACTCAGTGATCAAGGAGAATTTATAGAAGAAATTATGGAAGGACTTAGAAGAATTGTATATGGCGAAGTTGCTGACAAACCAGTGAGTGCAGAAGCAACAATTGTACAAGTTGCATATGAAGGAAGGTCACGGGGTTCGTTGACCATCTCAATGTCTTCAACAAAATTATCACGTAGCTAATTAGTATGGATGAGAAAATTGAGGAGAATGATAAAGTCGTCATACTGACATCATCTCTACCACCATCATAGGAGCAATTGGTGATGAATATTCTTGTCGGGAAAAGCACTCTCAACTTCAACAAGGCAGTTGCATATCTATTGGAGATAGGGTTATTGAAAAAGCTATTTGAATCTTCATTCTCAAGTGATCAATCATTGGCTATAGTAGGTATTGCAGGCAAAAGCAAGAATTACAGAAAAAAGGGCAAGAGAAAGGGCACACGCTTATGTTATCTATGTAACAAGGAAGGTCATATGATAAAGAACTGTCCGAGTTTGAAGCAAATGAAAGGTGCATGCTCAACGGTACTAGAAAATGATGACTCAGGCGTACTTATCATCAGTCAATTAGGAACTTCTCGTGGATGATATTACATTCAGGTTTTTGATTCCATATATGTTCAGCGAGGGAGATATTTGACAAAGATATTTACTCTTAGCGCATGAAACTATTCACTTGGTTGATTGTAAAGAGTATGCAATTACTAAGGTGGGAACAGTTATATTGGAGATGTATGATGGAGCACATCGTACATTGACGGGAGTTCGGTGTGTTCCCGGCTTAAAAGACAAATCTAATATATGTGAGGTTACTTGAACTCGAAAGTTGTGAAGTATCACTTCGAGGTGAAGTTATGCAAGTTACATGCAAAGGGTAGGTAATCATGAAAAGTATCTAGAGAAATTAAGGATACCAATTGATAGGTAAACCTAAAGGAAGGGCAATCAATGGGAGGTCCAATAAAAATCCTAATCAGGAGAAGGAAATTGTGTCATTAACGGTACGTAATTAAATCTCAACTGCAGTTATGTGCGGAACTGCAAAGACAGTTGTAAAATCTAGCAGTCGCAAAGATGAAGGTGCAAGTTGTTGGAAGAACAAGTGGCGAGACAAAGTACCATCGAGTAGGTGGAGCTTGAAGACAGTATAGACCTATGACATGGAGAGCTATAGGAACAAAAGGTGTGATTAACCAAGCTACATAAAGAAAGGTATCTCAGGTGAAGGATTCAGACAGCCAAGCTCGAACACCAACACACACATTGTGGTGAAGTGCATGAGCCCTTATGGTGGAGTAACTCCCAAAGGAGCGAGGAAAAATAAAAAAAAAGTATAGAGCCGACTTGGAGCGATTTCGTTTAGGAGTACGGTGACTTCAATGGATAAGAATCAAAGTGGGGATAACTTGTTACACTATGATACCCCTTCTTATGCGCAGCAGCCCTCAGATCAAATCAGAGTTTCATGAGATACGATATAAGCGTGCACGATCTCAAGAACAAAGCAGATGAATCTCGTAGGGAGAACCAAAATAACAACGTTGAAGCAACCATGATGAGAGAAAAGATTTGGTGAAGTCGACCGCAACTTCTTTAAGCACAACCTCAAAAGAATATAAGGGATTATTGCTCTCTCACAACCTCTCGAATCTTTTAGAATCTTTAAATCCTTGCCTTATACAAAAATCTAGTACTAAAGAATAACCTAGCCTCTAATCCTCTCGAGCATCTCTTGCTTTGGATTAGTTAGCTTGTGGCTTCTTGATTCTCCATAACCACCCCCTAGGTTTATATAGCCTCTTTAGTTCTCTTTCAATGCAAATAGGAATACTACTCCTATTAGGATTCATCTAGCACATATTTTTCAAATCCTAAAATGCTAGATATGAGTCACCATAATTAATAGCATGATTGCATCTAAGGAATGGTTTGCACTAGACATGTGACATGTCCACATGAAAAAAAGCCGAGTATTCACACATAGAATATCATTAAGGCTACACCATGATTCCTTGAGCTAAACTTGCATGCCATAGGCCCATAGTTCACTTTACTTATTAAACAAATAAGATTTTAAAAAAAAATCTAAAAAAAGATATTAATATAATTATTGTCCATTGTGATTTCCAAGGGTAGTTTTTATCATGGTGGATCAGAATCACAAAGGTAGATGTCCACTTACTTAATATGTCTTCATTGTCACCTAACTGTTGTCCGTTAAGAGATTCAAACCCTAGACACCTGTGAACACAGCAGAAAATAAAGCTAAGGCAGAAGAAATGATGTGTTACCTGCTTGTGAGAAATGTTTACTTACCAAATAATTCCAAGAAGACCAAATATGTAAAACATGGACTCCCAACCAAGGTTCTGAATAATGGGAGGGGCGAACAGAAGTCTGTAATGTTATACAGTGGACAAGGAATTAGCTATCTGGCAACTACAACATTATCTATATTACTTAAGTTGAACAGTCGTAAAACCAAAATACAACGCAGTTTTATTCTGAGAAACAAGCAATAGGTAACATCAATTACTAAGGTCTGCAGATATCAGGATTTCATCTGATGAAGAAAACAATCAAGTTGAGCACCACGCATAGGATCACAGAAGTTGTAGTTCACCCATGTAAATTGATAAATTGAATAACAAAAAAAATCAACAGAATTTATAAGCAAACATGAGGAAGAAAATGTAGCATTTGATCTTTCTAACTTTGTCATTCTGTTTTAGTATTTTTTTTTCTGTGTTTACCCTCAACTGCATAACAGCAAAAAAAATAATAATTGTTTGCTTGAAGGGAAAACAAGTGAAAACATCAAATTGTTGGCAATTTCTGGTAAACACGCAATAATTTATAATATTATCAATGATATCCACAAAGATGCAACTTTCTGTTTAGACCCAAAAACATAGACAGAAAATTCTATTTCTTGAGTTAAACATTCACATGCATCAGCATATAGCTGTGACTCGTGAGATCCTCAGTGGGTCCCAGTATATAAATAAAAGTATGTGAAATGTTGCAAAAAAAATGTACATATTACCTACAAAAATACCTGAAAACACATACCCTAAGACACTTCCAAAGCTCAAACCACCAAAAACAACAGCAACTGCTCTTGATCGTTCTTGAGAAGGAATGGACCTGCATGTGCAGCCATGACAGTGAAAAATTTTGCAACAATAGTCCATGCGAATCCTCATGGTCATGCTACTGAAGTTTAAAACGTCCGATAATTTTTTAGTTAAGGATCAGCTACAATTCTACTCTATTATGTTCAATAGGATTAAGATCTCAACAGGGAGAAAAGCATTTTTCTATTGGGATTACTTTCATGCATACAATTAAAAAATAATTCTTTGATGTGAACAGAGAATCACATCATATATATGCCCATGGCAACTGACCTACTATTGTGAAATGTACGTATTATAAACCAGTGTAAAAAGTCCATACGAAACTGTACATCGATCTTTTGTGTATCACTTAATAAAAGAATGTAAGAAAAATGTAGCCACCACCTGCGATTCTGCACAGGTAGCTACAGAAGAATTCATCTAATCATTAAAAGAGGAGTCATGAAAAAATGCCAATACACCAGTTGACTACATTGAGGTAGAATGTGTAGCCAAAAGATTCACCATCATCTAGAAAACAAAAACTGACATAGGTTATTTTAAGAATATTCTAATATATATATGTCCATATGAGAACCAAATTAGCATTAAGTAGATGAGAAAGGTAAAACTGCTTCTAAGGAAAAGGTATATTTAATCTTACCTTGCAATTAGATCTGTAGCGGCTGATGGTGAGACACCTTCTCCAATGCCTACCTAGCATAACAACAGAATTAGAAAAGAATAAAATGCAAATATAATGAAAACAGTAGAATTTTTGTTTGCTGGTGACATGAAGATGTGATAACAAACTAAATATTGTCACAAAATGTGAATGCTCTAAAACAAAAGTTTATATATAGAATATAGATATTGCATGGGATATTTTATTTGGTGAGGAGAAAGTGCACTTCTATTTGCACTGCAATGTTTTTATATATTATTCAGGTACATCCACCACCTAAAAATTTGTATCGTTAAAAAATAGTCATCCAAATGTTAATGAAACTGGCTTTTCACGCAAAATCCAATTTCTGCTAATTGCATGACCATGTACTGTTCAAAATCCATAGAAAGGTTGATTATGTCACTCAAATAACAACCCTCATTCTCTCAGATCAAGACATGATTTTATAAGGATATGTGTTCTTACGACAAACATGAAACATGCTGGAGAAATTTTAAGCAACACAAGAACAGGATAATGTACCACAATATTTTTTATCAACAAGTTTCTAGGAGAGACTAGTTAGTGAGTAGAGGTATACCAGAATCCTTGACAGCACAAGTCCTGGCATAAACCCAGCTACAACAGGAATAATAGCAGTGGCCAAAGACCATGCCAAAACACCAATCTCAAGCACTCTCCTACAATTAGCAGATGGCATAAAAAATATTTAATGCTTACAATACGACAATAGATAAATGGATACTATGCATCATAGGAATAAAATAAAGGTGATGAGAAAGAACAAAGGATCAAATTATAGGAAAAGCCTCTGACGCTCTGAGCTACGCAAGAGTGGCTGAACCAGGGTCCTGAAGAATGAAATTGCTAAATTACTTCTAATTTGTTGAATCAATCTACTGTTGCCTTTAAATCCTTGGGGCTAAGGATTAAACAGAAATTCTAGTTAGAATGGTAATATAAACAATTTGAGACCCTGTAATGACCCGGAAATTCAAACTAAGCTAATAAAAGTATTAAGCAGCTAATCAAGAAGATAATGGCCAATTTAACCTAATAACCAATGTTATGCATAAATCTATTAGAATGACCAATATACCCTTATGGTAACAAGTAAAAGGCTCAGGGGTAAAATGGTAAAAAGAGCAAAGTAATGAGGATAAGACCAAAGCAGCCAGTGCCACAGCCGGTTCATTCCCCTTTGCCTTCACCAAAACCGAGAACAGCCAAGACAGCACAGCCATTCTTCTCCCATCACCACACTCCCAAATCGAGTGAGCAGCCATCCATTCCCCTTTTCCCATTTCACCAGAGAGCAAGGGAGCAAGCCAGGAAGAACACAGCCAGTAAGAGCCAGCCGAAGCAGAGCCAAGAGAGCAAGCACAAGAAGAGCATAGCCAGGAGAAGGAGCAGGAGGAGGAGACCAAGGTCCAGGAGGGAGGATCTCGGCCACCTCACCAACAACTTCACCATCAACCTCTAGTCCACAAAATCCATCCCATCAAGTGCACAAGTAAGGCAGTAGTAGCATTCTAATAAGGTTGGATGCATAGATGGGTAGATCGGGTAGAGTAGTGTCAGGAACTGAGGATATCCAAGTTGAAATTTATACCAGATGAATTGGTTCAGATAGTGAACGGCTAGGATTTGCAGATAACCTTTGAGTAAGTGGCATCAAGCGGCTGAGAAGACATCAAAGATCCTTATGAAGATCCGAGGGATCAGATTAGAAGATGAAGCTAGAGCTGGATCTACGGCTGTGGATGAATTTGTTCTTTACTGTCACCTTTTTAACTCTGCTGATTGTTGTACTTACTGTTCCGGTAATTTCTTTGTCGGGGAGTCTGCAGTATATAAGCAGCTCTTTCTTGCTTTAGAAGACATGAGACGATTGATGCTTTTAGTCTGTTATGCTTTACCTTTTCAATAGCAATATATCTGCTTTCTGGTTGTCATGTTCTGATCTTCATCTCTGCGTTTTTTTCCCAGTTCATAGTTTCAGATTTCTTGGTTTTATTTCGGATTTTATACTGTTACCTGACAAGTAGCAAGTATATCAAGGAAAACCCTAGTAGTCTCAGAATGTAGTACTAGAGGGGGCTACCATGCGCGTGCCTGGGTTCATCCCGCACTCCCAGGAGTACGGTTGAACGCCAGTATCGCTGCAATACCTCCATCCCACAAGTCTGCACGTGGACAGATCATCATAGACCACACAAAACTTACCTCTTTTAATGAACTAATGCACACAAGAAGCAACCCTATGCCTTTCTGTAAGTAAAGCCCAACCGAAAGTAGCAAATGTAGTAGGAACCCTATAAACCAAACCAAGCAAATTCAGCGAGAAGAGTAGAGGCCGGTTGGGGAGTGAGAGCTTGGTCGGCGCTGAGGCTTGGCTGCGGGAGGCCGAGCCAAGGGCAAAACCGAGGGAGGCCAGCGAGGCCAGAGGCGAGTGCGGCTGGGCAACAGCAGGCCGGCACCGAGACAAATAGGAGTAGGAGAAGATAGAGGGAGAGGAAGAGCTAGGGAGATCTGGGCCAGAGGTTGGCCAGTAGAGGCCGCTCGGTCTAGAGAGAGAGTAGGTCGGGAGGAAGAAGGGTAGAGAAGGAGAAGAAACCGAGAGAGGCACAGAGTCAGCCGAGCAAAAGAAAAAGGGAGGAAAGCCGAGAGAGAGAGAGAGAGCCAGAGGGAGTGGTCCAGAGAAAAGAGAAGATTAAAGACAGAGAGAGGGAAAAATTAGAGAAATGGGTTGATCGTTGCGGACTGTGATTAATTTAGCTAATCATCTAGCTATATGTCTAAAATTAAAAAAAGATAGTAAATAACCATGATTAGTTAGATAATTTTATAAATCTTGCAAAGGCATGAACTGCTAAAAATAGAAATTAACACTCTTCTTCTAAATAAGATTACAACTATTGGAAATGGTTGGACGCCATAAATCACATTCAAATTAATTGCCATAAATTAATATTCTATGATTTTCAGGACAAGAACTAAACCCACCAGCCAACCAGTTCTAGAGTTCGAGCGAGGTCGAACCTTTCAAGTCTATACCAGGCATACCAAGCAAGTTTCCTTTGATCATGCTTTTATTAAATGTTTTCAAATGCTTTTCTATACTTACATATATCACCACTGCATTGGAAAACTTATATTACAATTGAAAACCTTAAGTTGGATGCAGATGGAAATATGGATTGTGAATGGATGGATGAGATGATAATTGGATTTTGGAATTTGATTGGCTCATCTAGTGAATGGAGTAGCTAGCGTATGTTTATTATGGTTGGTAGAGAGTGCCGATGAGAAGAATTGTCATGCCGGTAGAGTCCTATACATAGGTTATAATATAAGGTCAAACAACTAACACTTGAGCAGTAAGCCGTAATTACAGTATCAACCATAGTGTGAGAAATTAGTCAAAAAAGGTTGTCCTATGAAAGTATTAAAATCTCCACATTAAGTAAGAAATCTAGTGCGTGCCTCTGAGATATGCCAGTAGGCCCAAAGGTGAAGGCAACTTTGGTGGCGGTATAGTTGAAACCATGGGTAGAGTTACTGCTGACGGGTAGTTGGAGTACAACTATCACTACAAGTCTAGGGCAGCCTTGGATAGGTGTCCCCGACTCGAGTACAGGGTTGGAGATCTAATACTGGATTAGTGATAAACATTTTGGGACCTTACAGGATGGAGTCACTATGGGTAAAGTGATACAAACCTGCGCAGGGTAAAATCATAAATTCATACTTGTCTCCTGGATTGGAGGCTACGGAAGCTAAATCTGCCTCATATACGGGTGTTAGTAGCTATTTCATAACTTAAAATAGACAACCTTTAAAGAAACCAAAAAATCTAATTTCTATAAATACTGGATTTTGAGGGAAGGTGATCATTAGATGGACTTTGGTTAGAATGGAGAGAAATTCATCTATTGCATTTTGCTATTAATGTTTGCTAAGTACGCTTGTACTCACTCTTGCTTAAATCCCCCTCTGCTTAGAAGGTGAGTCCTATAGATTCTCTCTCGAGGCTTGGGCTAGAGGGTTTGGTAGGCAGTATTCCCGTTCTGGCAGGTCGTCAGGGTAATTAGATGGGTGTAATATATTTTTGTTGTAATTGGAAACCATGTATAATTAGTTGTACTAAACATTTAGCCTTGCATGGCTTTCTAGATGTAATATATGTATATCTCCATTCAGTCTCTAATTATTGTTCTGCTGCAACACTCTGAACAAGATATAATAACTAATAAAGTGTCAGGACGCCCGATATTTTGTTAGCTACCATGCCGAGATCTGTGTAATTAACTTGGTGTAGTGGCAGTGTTACTGTCGTTACCTCGGGCTAATTATACGGGTTGTCGTTGACCTAAATTAAAACAAATAAAGATATGTACAGCCCACAAATCGCACTATAGCACTTAGCATTTCATACTGCTCATTTGCAATTTGCCTACCCGCTAGACATAATGGATCAGTCTTTCCATGATAGGTAAGGAAATTTCTAGTTAGATAACCCAACAAGCTGGACTGCAGAGGAAGAAATAGCTAGCATCATCATCACATATATAATTGGGAACATTGCGACATGCCCATCAGCAGCAGCAGCCAGCAAAAAGTATTATAGCTATAAGATGTGAAAATATCTGTGCATATTGTATATGCAAAATCGTAGATAACTTGTGCATTTGTATATGTACAGGAGGCTTTTGTTACCCCAAACAAACCTTCCGCCAAACAATTTTGCCAGCCATCCCCCTGGTAGTTGACTCAAAGCATAACCCCAAAAGAATGATGATTGAACTAATCCAGCAGTCGATGAGTTCCAACCATATTGATGTGACATAGGAATGATTGCAACACTCAAGTTAACCTGCAAAATTAGAGTAATTACAATTAGCAGAAATTCCTTGGAAAAGTAAAAATGAATTATCCACATGACCTACTTTAGAAGTAAATAATTGCATTATGTGAAAAAGTGTATACCAAGACCAACTAACAACTTCAAGCCAATTACATGCTCTACCAGCGAGACGATGGTGCAGAAACGCTTTTCATCTACGATAAATAAAATAACTTGGTCTAGTGATGCAAACGAATGCTGCAATGGGTCTTGCAAATGTGACGTCGTGTCTGATACGGCATTTACCATTAATCAAGTAATAAGAAGACTATTCCAGCCCTTTCTGTAAAAGGGGGGTTAATCGCCTTTTTATGAATAAAATCACCTTAAAAATGGCCCTCAGCTGAAGTATCCCACGCTAAGCTCTTTCTGTATATATGCCAAAGGAAAAACAAAAGGAGAAAACAGCAATCCAAGTATCTAAACTCATGTAGCATCCCAGTGAACATCTGGTAAGTGGTAATAGTAAATTAGTAATAATAATTCATGCTGACCATACCGTCACTTGCTTCCATCATGAGCAAATTAGGGTATACTAACTATAACATGTCCGTATGTCACCAAATGCCATGCATACATTTCTATTATTTCTACCGAGCAACAGTACCATTTCGGTCTTACTGTAACAGCGCAATTTGCCAATTGTAAATCCGATGCACAGCACTACGCATATCCAGTGCACAGTGCCTTGCCTATTTCAATTTAAATCCCCGTTTTCGTTTCTATTATTTACGAAACAAGCCTGGGAATCAGACCCCCAGGACCAGTAATCGTTACAGATTTACAACGCCGTGTCATTTGCTCCGATCAGCGCTCAGAAATTACCGCACGGCGCGTAGCCCACTCGTACAGAACTACAGAAGCTTATTAAGCACCAAGCTAGATGGGGCTAATAAGTAACTAAGCGCACCTTGTCCATGTTGCAGATGACGAAGGCGAGCGAGGTGGCGCCGATGAGCTTGTACCGCTCGGCCAACCCCTCCCACGGCGGCCACCTCAGCTCCAGCGCCCCGGCCACCTCCCTCTCCCCATCCCGCTCCGCTCCCTTATCCTCCGCCACCTCCGGAACCGAGCGCTTCTCCACGGCGCTCGCAAACCCTCCCCCGTCCCCGCCGTCGCCGGAGGAGGCCCTCACGGCCGGGGGCCAGCGGCAGCGCCGGTGGTGGAGAAGGAGTAGAGGCGGCGCGCGTGGCGGGAGCATGCGGAGGAGGTGGTTGCGGGGAGCGACGACGAGGTATCGCTCTGACTGGAGCGCGGAGGCCGCCATGTTCGCTGCGGCTTCGCTCGGTTTCTCGAATTTGAGTGGGTTTTTGGAGTTTTTGAGAGGAGAGGCGCGGGGAAGGACACGCGACAAGGAGTAAAACGAGAGTAAAACGAGCGGCCACGAGGAGAGCACGAGAGCGTGTGGTTGGCGTGACTTGTGAGGCACTGACGCGTGGGACCTATCCCCTCTAAGTTAGTCAATCTAGAGGGTCGTTGCCGAATGGCGCCAATTGCACTCCCACGCACACTGGAGAAAACAGAATACAATTGGTAGCTACGAACAAACCATGTTACGAGTCAACGCCCAGCAGCATGCTGCACTAAACTTTGTGAGTTAAAATGTTATCCCACACCACCTGTAATGGCTCAAGAATGATGATCACTGCTCGTACAGCGAGAACACGAGATGTAAGCGAAAACAAAATTGGGTATCTTTCCGTTTCATTTACTGTCGATCATGAACTCAAATCCACTGTAACTTTGTAAGGGAGCACATGATCATGCAATCCATCAGACATGTGGGAAGCTCTGTTGATTTTCTATCATAGAACCTGCAGCACATTGCAATTTCTCAAGACTGTCGAATACCGGAGTCCGCAGGTCGCACTAGAAATTACTGAGCACATCATGTATTAGCATCCACCCCTTGTTCAGAAAGAGGTACAGATGGCCTCCAAGTAGTTTCGTCAGGACCATCCATGAGGGCAATTCCAACAGCAGCCAATTCCCTTCGTATCTCGTCAGATTTTTCATACTGTTTCGCCTTCCTTGCTGAAGTCCTTTCTTCAATCTTCTGCAGAACTTGCTCCTCAGTGATGGAAGCTCTTAGGAGTGCTTTTTCCCGCAGCTGTTGCAGAGCCTGATAAGAGAAGCTTGTTAGTAGTGTTACAGGGAAAAGGATCATCCTCATATTCATCCCAGTCATATTACACTGCAGAATCTGTGAAAAGTGCTTGTGAAAATTTTAATGTAACTACAGGTTGTGTCCGAAGTGGATCAAGTTTGCAGGTCCACATTCCACAATCCAGCTATAACTTTCTATAAGTGACACAGCTACAGTTGCATTATATGTTCATGACTTGTACTGTCATATACATGACTTCATCGTTTGTAACAGTGATCCCTAATTGAAGTTTCTTTCTTTATTCCCATTCATTTATTGAGGGAACAGGTTCTGAGATTAATTGCTTGTCCTGAGCTATTCAACTGACGAAGCCTTTGCATCCTCAATTGTGAATACGGTTCAATGGTGGACCTGAAGATGCCTAGTAGAGTTGGATCTATAATGACCAACATGAAGTACTATAGTGTAGAACATGATAATAAAAAATATGTGACTGGGAGATATTATAACCCTGATACTCTAGAGGAGGAGAAACAAAGTTTGTTCTGCAGCGGAGCAAGCAGTACACTGGCCAACAATTATTTTTCAAACCTATTTGACAGAGTTAATGGAACACTGCACTCACCTCATAATAACTTGAAGGCATCAACCCTAGAACAGAAAGCACTACACTTATTTTCTCTTCCAAGGCAGAAAGTGATTCCAATCGTTTGTCCTGCTTCTTTCCCTGATCAAACATCAGAGAAAGGTCAAAACATGCTAGTAGAATTTTACCTTTCGCACAAGAACAGTACAATTCACATGCTATCTGAATAGTGAATACCATTAAAATGTATCTCTCAAAGTTTGTCATTAAATTTACCTAGATACAAAGTTTGTCATTAAATTTACCTTACGAGTGTGCATTAAATCATTCATAACTTTTAATGGCTCGGAAATAGCAGCCAGTGCCACTGAAGTATGAAGATCATCAGACATTGAGGTCTCAAATTCACCATGAAGTTTCTCAATGCAATTTATGGTAGTAGCAGGCAATGAATCTCCACTGTTGCTTTGGTGCTGCTGGCAACTTTCTTCGCAATCCCGTAATGTCTGTAAATAGGAAACAATCCACATAAGCCCTTTGATTAAAAGTAATGGCATTGAAATCTCCCCTGATAGGACAGCAAGAACGGCAAAATGTCACTCAGCACCACATAAGTCAAAAGTTTTAATTGGTCAGGCAGATAAAGCAACTTGCCAGTCTCAAAACATGCATTAGAAGCTATCTGTTGATGGCTTTTGTAAACAAACTAACTTCAGCCAGACTGGCAGGAAGCAATCTAACCATGTCAGATCAACAATGCAGCTACTGCTGTAGTCCCATCTAAACATACATCAAGTGACACCATGTGACAGGAACAAGACCACCGCTGAAAAACGATTCCAGATTTTGGGCTAATATGTGCGCACTTTTAAATCAGCTAGGATAAACAAGTAGTTCAACATAAAAAGAGACAATTCAGTTAGGCCAACCAGCAGTTCTTTGGGTTAAAGCGGCCTAGGCCAGGTGAAGTTTCAGATGGCCGGTTTTATGGGTGTGTGTGTGTGGGGGGGGGGGGGTGACAACAAGATCCAAAAACAATCTCATAGGTTAATCCAGGTTAAGCGAACATCGAGAATTCCCAAATGCTATGTTTGCATTAAAAAAGGACAAAAACATAGCACATCTAATAACTTCACTTAATTTGCCTCTAGATCTGTAAGTACCATGGCTTAAGAACAACAACTGTGTTTTTTTTCCATCATCCATCAAACAACTCGAGCAATGCTACTACTGGTCGTGCATGAAAATTTAAGGTTCACTGGCATTACTTTTTTCAGTAGCATGGTCACTTTTGGAGTATGCATTCACACATGCTTGTAATAAGACAAGCCAAAAATATAAAGGCCTGAAAGAGTCCTGGCAGCCACGAAAGCAATAAATAGTTGGATAACCTTTAACAAACATGTCCATCGTGTGTTTCCTCCTGATATCCACCAGCCACCATATGATTCAGAAAAGCATTATTCCAAACTGGCTCGTTGTTGTTCCAACATTACTGTTTCCACTACCTGAACCCTCAACCCAGTGACCCACCCTTGCTTTACCAAAAATATGGCATAGCAGTATGTGTAAGCTGATACTAAGCAAGTAAGCAGTTCATGCGAACAAAGTTGTAGAAGAATATAGCACTAGCATGAACATATGAGGAAATAATATACCTGATAAGTGTAGTATAATCTATCTGATGCAACATTAAGCTGCTCTATTGTGTAGTTTATCGGGGACCTGTAGTGTGTACCAAGTAAGAACATCCTCAAAGCAAGTGGGTGGTACAGCTCTATGACCTGAGAAAATTAGCGATCTTTTAGAAAGTAGAAGTACAGTAATTAGGAAAAGGAAGTAATCAACTAATCATGTATTTACCTTGCGTATAGTGACAAAGTTACCAAGCGATTTAGACATTTTCTGGCTATTTACATTGACAAAACCATTGTGTATCCAGTAATTTATACTGCTGTCACAGCATGCTGCACGGCTCTGAGCAATTTCATTCTCATGGTGAGGAAAGATCAGGTCCTCCCCACCGCCATGTATGTCAAAAGAATGGCCCAAGTAATGTGCACTCATGGCACTGCATTCTATGTGCCATCCTGGCCTTCCAGGGCCCCAAGGGCTATCCCACCATGGCTCCCCATCTTTTGCAGCCTACAGTTAACATAGAATCAACTAACTTGATGCTGAACTAATCTCATATCGAAATAATCCCTTCAGAGAGCATAACATGCAAAAAAATCTACATATTGGGAATTGGGA
Organism: Guadua angustifolia; assembly: GCA_036346375.1. Classification (NCBI taxonomy): domain Eukaryota; kingdom Viridiplantae; phylum Streptophyta; class Magnoliopsida; order Poales; family Poaceae; genus Guadua; species Guadua angustifolia. The sequence goes on from CM070517.1 coordinate 39,562,184, forward strand.
CATCTATTACCTTCCATAGAGCGAAATCAGCTGGATTTTTCTTCCTCTCATCAACTGCGACCCTTTCACCAGCTCTATTATCATCTAGCTTTCGACCAGATAACTCCCCATATTCAGGAAAATTGTCAACAGAGAAATAGACATCCCCACCCACTACATATGCACAACCATTATCAAGGATCTGTTCCAAGAAAATTAGCATAAAAAAATAAAGTCAAGCTATTGCAGTGCATAAAACCATTAAATTGAAGGAGCAAGACTCAATTATGGCAATGTTGCACTTTGAAGTGTAATTAGTGATGCACTAAAAACGAAAAAATCTGTATAACATTTGTCATTTATTCTTGATTTGTAGATAAGAATAGTATACAAAAACCAAAAATCATATCAACATGAAAATACTAAACATCAAGAGCACAAACACAAAATGCTGTCCTTCATGTGCACAACTGCATATATCTAACATATCATATCTAACATTGCCATACTCACATGGTCAGAACTTAGTGCAACTTTGTTACTTTTTTAATAAAAATGAGGAGGATTCAAGTTCATCAAACAGGATAGCAGATGAACAAGTTGCCATGCTAAAAGCAACACTTTGAAACTGGATATTCTTTGTACATGAACCCTATCATGAATTGACAACCAGATGAGAGCAACACATTATCATGCTAATAAACGCATGATGAATTTTTTCTTTCTAGATTAGAGTATGTCAAAACAAGGAACTGTCACCCAAATGCCAGATCAAACCCACCTAATGAGTCTATTACAGAGAGCATTTTTTTTTGTTACAAGAGAACAACAAAAAGGAACTGCGTAAGTATAAAATCGATTACTCCACAGAAAACACCAAGGAGCTATACTGCAAGTACACCTTACCTGTTTAATCATGTCTACAATATGGTCGATGTGATCTGAAACACGGGGCTCCACAGATGGTCGTAAACATTGAAGATGAGCCATGTCTGATAGGAAATCGTCAGAGTACCTTTTACTTAAGCTAAAAGGATCTTCCCCCAATCGATTAGCTCTTGCAATTATCTACAGAATTCCAGAAGTGCAACTCAGGTTTCCTGTGCAGATTAGCAATTGGCATTTAAATTTTCTTTCTAATTTTCCATACAAAATTGCTTAATACAATTTAAGCAGCAAACACAGTGCAATGAACTTGAAGTTAGCTAGTTAAATTTAGGGATTAGTCCGAAACAAACATGACATCAGCTCATATTGCATGAGCATTCAGATAAGGTCTCTGCCATCTCTACTTCAATTAAGGTCAACAAAACATTGTTCTCCATAGTAAAGGTATAACTTATCACAACTTGCAAATAGAGAGGATGCAAGGGACAAAAAAAATAACTGCAAGCATAAGTCATAATAGTATTGTTCATTATTAAAATTAGTTATCAGAATTGAGAAGCCAGCAACACTTATTTGCAAATAAATTTAACCCACCAATCACCTTATCGTCAATGTCGGTAAAGTTTCGAACATAGTGTACTTCATAATCCAAATAGCGCAAGTACCTGCCATAAGTACATGTCATGATACCAGAGATAAGCATATGCCGTATTCCTACCAGGAACAACATAATGGAAGAAAACAAGATAAGACTAAATGTTCTAAGGTAGCATTACATACATTTTCTTTTAGAAAACCAGACCAGTGATATGTGTGGTCAAATTTTGCTTGCAGACCCAAGTTTAAAGAACCGAACTAGCAGTCTACTACAACATTAATTTGGGAATGTCATAAACTGAGCTAGTAAAAATGACAAAAAGTACTGATTTATACTAGCAAATACCAACCAAATGATAGCTTACAATGTGAGTGTACAATGTTCAATTTTAACTTTGCATTTACAGCTACAAACATGTTTCCATTGTTTTCTCCATATAAAATGTTGCTATTTAGGCCCCTGTAAGATTATAACACTTCAATACAGCTAATATAACGCTGCCACCGAGTAAATTAGCTACAGAGTTACATCTCTAGACAGGGGCAAATCCATCGGTGGGGCTTCATCGGGCTCGAGCCTATCCTCCGCGTGGATTCGCCGATGGCACCGTCCTCTTCATCCATTCCCCACCTCACCTCTCCTTAATTCCTCCCCGTCTCCTTACCTACCATCGCTGCCGCCGCCAGCAAGACATGCTCGGTTGCGGCCCATGTAAGTTCAACCTTCATTAGTTATGGTTTTGGTGTTAATGACAAATATAATATTGAGATAATACATTAATGTGATTTTGTTATTAATGACAAATCTTATATCGAGACTAACTTGTTTATTTAGAATATCTTTGATTAGTCTCATCGCATTGAAAAATGGAAAACCCAAGGTATGTTTGCATATTCATTCTAGTATTAATTGCATACTTTGAAGTCAAGATTAAAATATGAATGTCCCCATTATATTAACCACAAAATGTGCATCATGTTTCCCAATCCATATATTACATGGATGCACACACTTAGGGGGAGTTTATAGTTTAACTTGAAAGTTTCTTTGTATTGATCTAATTCTTATTGACACATATAAGGATCAAGACAAAGAAACTAAATACTTGAGTATATATTTGAATTGCCTAAGTTATAAGTATACTCATGGTAATATAGGATATACTCCTATACTCCAATATAATCAAATTGAATATGTGCATATTATCTTCAAGTCAATTATATTTATGCACATACACATGTGGGGTTTATTCTATAGTTGATGACTTAGAGTAATGATCATTTCCAGATAGCCTACACATAATGGATCATTACTTTTCATCAACATGAGTATATGAAAACTTGTGTAGTTAATATATACTCATATCAATTTAAATGATAATTTAAATTGAGTTCATTTGTCTTATTAATCATTAAAGAACACTTCATCATGTGTTGATGGTGTTCCGTAATTAATTGAGGACAAATGAATAGTTCTTAAGTATAATGAAGCATGTGTTGCATTATTGTACTTAAGACTCATATAAATCATTCAAATTGATTTAGGTTGTGCTCAATTGATCTAAAGGCATCCATTATGTGTTAATGGTGTGCAAGAGATAATTGAGACAACCATGCATCTTGGACTAATTATTTGTATGAGTTGTGATTGAGTTAGGTCTAAAGATGGATGAGATGATGAGAACGGGATAAAGACGGCATCATGAGGTGATGGGCGTCAAGAGAAGATCCCGAAGATAAAGAGGAGTCGAGTGATGATCCCGGGGGAGTATCAAAGCGATGATCATAAAGACCCCAAAGGGGATTGCTTGCGCGCGGCGGCGAAGGTATAATTAGATAGGCTAAGGACTTTGTAGTCTTTGAGTCTAAGGTTTTTATCGCCGTGCTATTAAGAGGGGTTGTCTCCTAGCTTGAGCTTCATCATGTGTTGATGATCTCATTCCGCGTTCACTCGAGCTCAAACCATTTGGATTTGGTTTTTGCATGAGGGTTAACCATTTGGCATGTGTTGCGAATGGGTTAAACTTATGCTTGGTTGTTGTTGGTTTATGCTTGGTTGTTGTTGGTTTATGCTTTGATTTGCATGTGTTGCAAATAGGACAAGCTAATGCGTTGGCTTTTGCGTGAAGTTCACTTTTGCATGTGTTGCGAATGTTGAAGTTTCATGCTTTTGGTTTCGTTCAAAACATCTTTCAAAAACCGTGTGGTTGCTTGGAGCTAAGGTTTGCATGTGTTGCAAAAGGAAAGAGCTCAAGCACGATTTGGTGTTTGTGTGTTTGTATGGAGCTAGAGGCTTGCATGTGTTGCGAGTAAAGAGCTCATACGTGTGATTTGGTTTTAGTTGAAGTTTGATTTGTGGTTGCATGGGACTAGAGAATTGCATGTATTGCAATTAGAGAGTTCATGCATCTTGATTTGATGTTGCTTTGAGCTAGACTCTTGCATGCGTTGCAAAGAGTAGTGCTCAAGCATGAAATTGGTTTATTGTGTTATTTGCAAGTTCGTTGTGCGAATAAACTGAGGTTTATGAGTCCGAAATTCCGAGAGCATGTGAGTAGGGCTTGCAACGGGTGTTGGCAAGTTGACTGGGTCTCGTGTTGACCTTCACATGGCTAGGGGGATTAATCTCATAAACTCGAGTTTGATTTGCTTAATACGTTTTGCAAATAATCTTTGAGTTGATTGCAAAATGTGTTTTTGCAATTTGGTTTAAATTCTTTGAGCATGAGCTAATTTGGTGCAAATATGTTTTGCATGTGGGTATGATCATGTGTTGATCATCTTATGGCTCAAGAAATGGTTTTTGGTTTTTCGGAAAAGAGTTTGCGCGAAAAACCGGAGTTTGGTCTGTCAGGTGGCCAAGCCTGGTCGGATTGGGACGAGCCAGGCGGTTGGGCCGGCGGGTCGATCGGGCCGGGTGGCGTCTTGATCGGACCGTCGAAGCTTGTGTTTTTTTCAGTCGTGTCGTCTGGTTGTTTTTAAAGCGGTCTGGCCGGTGAAGTCTTGATCGGACCGTAGTCTTGATCTTGACCGTAGGAGTCTTGGTCTGGCCGTAGAGTCTTGATCTGACCGTAGATGTAACGATCGAAATCCGACCAGATTAACTGTGAGGGCGGTCGGACGGCCGGGTCCGGTCGGATAGGTTTTCTTGATTCGCCCATTTGCCCCCAAACGGCTAGTTTTCTTGTGGGGCTATAAATACACCCCTTTGGGGGTTTGGGCAGAATGTTGGCTGTGTATGGGAGTTGTGTGCATGTGTTGCTCTTCTCCATTTGATTCTTGAGCTTAAGAGTGAGACTAATTGCATGTGTTGCAATTAGGAAGTGGTTTGAGAGCCTCTTGTGCATGTGTTGCACTTGAGGGAGGCCTTAGTGCATGTGTTGCACGAGGTGATCACCGGGGCGCATTCGTTGTGCTCGGTGAAGTTCAAGCGAAGGCGGCTTGTTACTCTTGGAGGTTGCCGACTCTGGCGGCGTGGCGTCGTCTTGCGGAGCTCTCGAAGTGTGAAGCCCGGCAAGTTTGTGAAGGTTCGGGTTGAGCCTACTGGCAAGCGTGAAAAACCACGACTAGTGGAAAGAGGCGGGTGCTCGGCGGGAGCCGGTCCAAGTGGTTGGGCTTGCCTCAGCGTGGACTAGGGAGGCAAGCAAGTCTCCGAACACCACGGAAAAACATCGGTTGTCCTTGTCGCTTTACCTTCAAGCATTTACATTATTGAGTATTTATCAATTGCTTGATTGTATTAGAATTGCTTAGTATTAATTGTTTGTCCAATTTAGCAATTCTAGTATAGAGACATAATTTAGTTAGTGCACTAGTGAGGCTAGTTAATTTAGGCCTTAATTGTCGAAATCTAGTTTATCGCTTCCGCATTATCATTGAATAGATTTTGACATAGGGGTTTATTAGAGCGAATAATTTAGTGAGCGATCGAATTTCGTAAAACGCCTATTCACCCCCTCTAGGCGCATCCTCGACCCTCTGACCCTGGCGTCGCTCGCCTCCTTCCGCCGCTGCCTGGACGCTAAATAGAACAGCCTACTAGGCCCACTCCGACGAGATTGAGCCAGGAGTTGCGGCAGTCGGTGATGGAGGTGAAGGGGATGGTGGCAATGATGTCGACTGTCAGGGCTGAGGCGGTCAATGATGGCGGCACCATCGGCAAAAAGGCTATGGGCGAGCCCTATGCGATACTTGCCATGGCCTTACCCCTTTCTTGCATAGTTGCATGCTTGGTGGTTGCAAACTGTGTAGGGAGCAACTGCAAACTGTATTTTGTGTGTGTGTCAGGTGGATGAGCCGGATTGGAGCTCCAGTACATTGGCTTCTACCTTCCATCTCCTGCTTTCTGCTGCCAATTCACATGTTCACACTCTTCCTCTCTCCTGCTAGATTTATCTCGTTCAGTTTTGCTTCAACACATGCACATCAAATGTTTGATTAAATTACTAGGAGACCATTGGGTGTACATTGAGGCATGGTTTCGCGGTTTGTGCACAATAGATGTTTGATTAGTTGTCCATAAGAATTTGGGTAAATTTTTTGGATTGTTGAACTGCACAAAGTCAATTAGTTGTTGTCTAGACAATTGTTCATTGGCTACATGAATCAAAGGGTATCATTGATTATAGATGTACAGACTCCATTAGGAATTTTACCTATCCTAGGTGGATAGCAAGATCAAATGTTCAGCTCTAACCAGTCCAGAGATGTTGGTGATGGCACTCTGTTTTGTGTGGTTGAACATTACAACAAGTTTTGAAAAATATTAACCTTGATGTAGCATGTAAGATCATTTATCCGCATCTCCATTAGTTAATTTAAAATTAGTTTGTTTGGTCACTGTTTCTTTTAGTTGTCGTTTGGTTGCACTATTGAGTAACATTTGTGTTTCACATATGATCTTTATTTTTTTACTGTAACTTTAAGTTATGTCCATGATAAAATTGTTATGCAAACTAGCAATCACTAGAAGTTGTTGCAACACTGTTCACAACTTTACATACACATTTATTTAACACCTGGGTGAGTTCATCTCATTTTTGTATTACAAGGATACCACTGGCTCCTACCAGAGTGCAAACTATGCAAGAACGGGAAATGTACAAATACTCAGCCTTTTTTAATAATCCGGAGAGGATAAGGACTACCACGAGAAGAAGAATCCCAGTACAACTCCCCGAAGTTGGCATCCGATCCACTTAACTTTTTCCTTTATATTCGTAATTCATGTATGAATTTGGATTGCACAAGAGTAAAAGACTATGTTTGTACCGATTTTGCTTAGTCTTTCATGCCCACGCTCCATTTTCATCCTAGTTTCGCCACTGTCTCTAGACATAGCAAAACTTACACAGGGGAGTTAAAAGACTTTGAAGCTCTAACGGACGAACCTGAAGAGGACGTCGAAGGCGACGTAAGCGCGGGCGTGGCCGATGTGGCTGTCGTCGTAGGGCGTGACGCCGCAGACGTACATGCCCACCTCTCCGCCGGGATCCCGCGGCCGGAACAGCTCCTTCCTTCGCGACTTGGTGTTGTACAGGTGCAGCTCGCGGGTTCTCTCCGCAGCCGCGCCATTCGAGGCGGAGGCGGAAAAGGCGACGGAGGAGAAGGGCTTGGCGGGATGGGAGAGGAGGCAGTAGGGGCTGAGCAGAGGGGTCAGTGTTTGGGCTTGGCTGTGGGGTAGGCGAGCTCGGGATGGGGAGGAGAGGAGGAGGGGGAGGAGGCTAGGGGCGCGCCTCGCCGCCGCGGCCGCCATCTTGGGTCGTGAAGGCAGTACGATTATGCGCGAGGGCAGTGGATACTGGATAGCGTTGCTCTCTTGTTCCGGTTTTCCTGACGAATTTTTTCTAGTAATTAAATCGTGGATGGCAATGCAAATGTGAAAAAAAATGATAGATACCTCGTGCTGAGTTATTGATTAAAAATAACTAGCCTGTATAGCGCGCTACGCTGCGCCGCGCAAATTCTAGTCCGGTTTTTTTGGAAAAAAATTGATAAATTTTGTCGAATTTTCGATTTCCGTAATTTTTAAATAAAATGGATCGGTAGGACCCGCTGGCGAATCCACGGGCTATTACAAATCTTCGACGAATCCGCGTTTAATCTACGGGTTACTATAAACCTTCGACGAAACTGTGTTTTTTTTGTGGCGAAAACATTTTTTCCCGAGAAAAACATGTTTTTTTTTGTGGCGAAAACATTTTTTCCGGTAAAAACAGATCGGCAAATCGATAAGTTGCTATAAACCTTCGACGAATCTGTGTTTTTTTGTGGTGAAAACATTTTTTCCGGGAAAAGTGTGTTTTCTTTGTGGCGAAAATATTTTTTCGAGAAAAACGGAGGTCAGTAGGACCCGTTGGCGAATCCATGAAATCGCTATAAACCTTTGCGAATCGCGTTTTTTAGAAAACGACGGTTAAGACCCATCGGCAAATCGATAGGTTGCCATAAACCTTCGACGAATCTGTGTTTTTTATGTGGCAAAAATATTTTTTCCGAGAAAAACGTGTTTTTTTTGTGGCGAAAACATTTTTTCCAGGAAAAGCGTGTTTTTTTTGTGGCGAAAATATTTTTTCCGGTAAAAACGGATCGGCAAATCGATAAGTTGCTATAAACCTTCGATGAACCTGTGTTTTTTTTTGTGGCGAAAACATTTTTTCCGGGAAAAAATGGAGACGAATCTGTGTTTTTTTTGTGGCGAAAACATTTTTTCCGGGAAAAACGGAGAAAGGACCTGAACGTAAGAATCAGGGACCTGTTTGTTAATTTTTTGGACCTGTTCGCTATCCTGAAAAATTAGAAAGGGGCTTGTTCGTGATTTGTAATTAACGGGAGGTTTTTTCGTAAAATACCGCGCTAGGGACCCAAACACGAAGGAAAAAAATATTTTTTTTGTCTCACAAAAAATCGCGAAGGACCTATTGGTAATTCGGAAGGACCTATCTGTAATTTCAAAAAAATAGAGGGCGTTTTCGCAAAATGGCTTGGGGGGCACGTGGCCCCCCTGATCACTTGCCAAACGCTTCCGCTATAAAGGGTGTAACCATTTGATTAGGATTTCCTCAGTGTAGAGCATACTCGAAAATGGTTCTGTATAGAAAATACTCAAGAAAAAATTGCAACATGAAAAATACTCAATTTTGAAAGTGTGCCCAGTAAGTTTCTAAAATGTAAGAAAACAAAATCATGTTATATCAACTACAACGGAAATTCAATGAACACGACAAGCGTTGATAGAATCAAGATTTGCTCCAAATCAGAAGATGGGCCAATTCAACGGTTATTTTTGAGCAAATCTAATTTTCAGGAGACTTTGTATTTGACAAGTATTCATTAAAGTCTCATAAAACTTGCCAAGTTTATCAAAATTTAGAAAAACCATGAGTCATCTCCATCATTTTTAGAAGAAGTGCCAATGCAAGGTTCACGTAGATGACTTCGACTTTTACCGCGATGGTTCCTGAATTTGTATGTCATACAACAGTGATTATAGTGCATTAGTGCTTCTACCATCAATGAATAAAATTTAGCACCGATCTGATTCTCGAGGCACTATAATTGTTATTGTAGTTTAGTACAAAATGCATGTATGACTTTGATAAATAATGACCAGTGGTAATCACGTGTACTGTGATATAAAACATGAAAGAACTCACTAATATTTGGGACAATATGGACAAACTTGGTCGGATGCCCTTTCGCCAGTAACACTAATTCAAACAAGAGTTTGAGCACTTGATCATTTTTCAGACTCAAGCAGTCCAGCTATGCCTTGGTACCACAAATTATGGTTACCAAACCCTTCAATCTCCACTCTACCTTTGGTCACCGTTATCACTCTTTTTGCAAAATGCATATCTTGAACTCTAACATGTAATATTTATTCTCGCAATAAAAAACATGTAATATTTATTTGGTAAAAAAGACCGTAGTATATCTAACTACTAGTACTGTTTTAATTCATCTATATTTCTGGTATTCAAATTATACTCCATACATGACACCTTAGAAAAATAACTTAGAATTTTGTCATATAAAAAAGACAATATAATTTCAGTATTTGTTCCTATGGATTTTACTTGGATCGTGGTGCGACTTGCGAGACACCGAGTGGATGCGGCCTTGCAGGACGGTGCCACGCGTCCAGTGCTCAGTGGCAAGCCCAGTCTACAGTGGGTTGCGTGTAACTGCAGGTGGGGTCCAGACACAGCCTCATCGTTGTTTATACGGTGCAGGGAGGAGTCGGAGGACTGAGTCCTTGAGGATTCTCTCTGTTAGTTGGGCCTCATGTGTTCCCGGCCTTGAATTACTCCCGGAATCCATACCTCGTGCTTGGCTTTTGCATCAAAAAGTTGTCGCTGCACCCGGATTTTATGGACAAATGCAGAAAGGTCGAGAGTCCATATCACAGTATTTCAAAACCACAGTTTTTATGTCAAAGGACTATGTTAGGTGGAGTGGTCTTCACATGATGGGTAGATCATGTTTTAATGAAAACTAGATCAAACTTATAATGAAATGTGTCACAACAGGTAGTTATCGAATTAAGGTGAATAATGATTACACTGAGACAATCATTCCAAGGAGAGGACTTCGATAAGCTGACCCTCTTTCACTATATTTATTTGTTATTTATGCTAAAGCTCTTTCTGCAGCCTTCCAGGCGACCGGGTGGGCAGGAACGATAAAGGCATTAAAATTTGTCAAGGTGCTCATAGCTTAAGACTATGTTCGGATCCCTGGACTAATTGTTAGCTGGCTAAAGATTGTTAGCTGGCTAAAGATTAGTTCTAGTCTATCTAAATAGGAAGACTAATAGGTGGGCTAATTTTTAGTCAACCCCTCAACTAACAATTAGTCCATTAGTTGGTGGGTGGGAGTTAATTTGGACTAAAAGCATGTAACACGCTGGGAAAAGTCTGAAATACCCTCGCCATTATGAGGGGCAGACATGACTTTTCAAAGAAATTAGCTCAACCATTAGCCATGTATCCAAACAGCCCTGGGCTAATTTTAGATGGACTAACAATTAGCTCTAGCCATTAGTCAGCTAACAATTAGCTCTAGTCCATCCAAACATGGCCTAAATCTTTCGTTTTTTTTTTTTTTTTTTTTTGCTGATGATCCCCTCCTTTTGCTAAGCGCTACCAAGTCAGGAGCGCTAGAGGTTAAGAAGATTTTAAATGATTGTGAAAGGTGTTCGAGCCAAATGATTAATAAGGACAGATCTGTGAATTTGTTCAGTGCAAATGCAAACGATGGACTAAAGAAGAGTTTTATGAAAATGATTGGTATTTAATGTAAAACGTCTATGGTAGGTCCAAGGCTAAAACTTTCGCATATACGAAGGAGAAGATTTGGCGACACATTCAAGGATGGAAAGAAAAAATGCTCTCGAAAGCTGGAAAAGAAATATTAATCAAAGCTGTTGCACAAGCCATTCCTATATATGCCATGTCCTGCTTTCATCTCACAAAATCCTTTTGTGATGAACTGACCACGATGATTTTGCGCTTTTGGTGGGCACAACAAGAAAATGAAAGGAATATACACTGGTTGGGAAAGGAAAAACTAATGAAGCCAAAGAGCAAAGGAGGGCTGGGCTTTAGGGATCACCATGCTTTTAATATTTCTATGCTTGCCCGACAAGGTTGGAGATTGATTCAAAACCCCAAACATTGTGTGCTCCATGCGAAACCAACCAACGAAATGTCTTACGCGTGGAGGAGTATTTTCAAAGGTAAAAAACAACCGTAAAGGGGAGTTATATGGAGGGTTGGAGATGGGGAAAGCATTGATGTTTGGAATGATCCGTGGTTGCCTAGAACCCAAGCAAGGTTTATTAAGACCGGGTGTGGTTCAGTTCTAATTACTAGAGTTTGTGAACTCATCAATCTACTAGATGGCCAATGGGATACTTCATTAGCGCATCAGACTTTTTGTGAAGAAGACGTCAACATTATACTACGCATCCCAGTTAGAGATAATGAGGATGATTTCATTGCATAGCATCCAGATGAAAAAGGGTGGTTTTCAGTTTCGATAAAGGAATTATCTTTTATTAATCTTAGTAAATTACATCAAGGTGATACAATTATACTAAGAAGACTCCCGGCCTCTACATAGTTAGGGTGTACACAGCCAAACACACACACAAGAAAAGACAAAGGAACCGTCACGGCAAACTACATCACGCAATATTGTCTTCAAAGCTATCCACCATCATAGCAACACTTGGACCGCGATAAAAGCTCTCCAATGACAACGCCTCCAAGAAGGACTCGATACGCATACGCACCGTCATTGCCATGATCCAACCAGTGAAGGCCAGACCAAAAGTTTTCACCTCGGAGAGTAAATCCTCAGACTACAAAACAATGCCTTCAACAAGGCCATTGCCAGGCAGAACCAACTAAGGTCAGACCTAGGGATTTCTCCCTGAAGTCAATCACGGAGATCCCAGTGTTGCAACCACCCTCATTCCGAGTTAGTGCCGCCATACCACTTAATCTTAGCCAATCGCAACGGCCACCTTCTCAAGGCCAGACAAACAATTTTTAGATGTTCGACTCCACGATGACAGATTCGCGAGATAGCCAATAGGCACATGATCATCAAGTCCATAGAGTGTATCTAAAAAATGAGTTGTGTCGCCTAAGAAAGCGAATCCGCGAATCGATGCTAAGATGACATAGGTCAAAAGAAATGTATGAACAACGCTAGTAAAAGATGAAGACGCTGAAGTGAAGAGTAGTCACCTAGAGAGTAGTCCCTCGTCTCAAGAAATGCGATGCTCACCTCCTGTGCGGCGGCGCCCGATGCGCCCTCACTCCGCCCGGTGGTGGCGCAGCCCAAGGGCTCGGCGATGGCGCAGCTTCCCGCACATCCACGGTCACGACGTACACTCGGCGCGAAGCATCGCATCCTTCCGGAATGGTCGCGCGGCAAGCGCGCCTCTCGGCGTGGAGGCCAATTCAACAAAGCGAGGTGGCGCGGCTTCGATAAATCGATACTCTAGCACAACGGCATAAATCTTGGTACCTGCGTCACGGAGACGAGTGTCTTGCCGATGTTGCGGACGCTGAACACCGTCGGCACCTTGATGTCGTACCAGTCCTTCTTGGAGAAGGGATCGACGGTCTTCTTCATGCTGCCCTTCCTGCCCTTAGAGATGCGCTTGTTCTTGCCGATAGCCATGGCTGCGACCTCGGCGGATGTACGGGAGTGTGGCGGCGCGGCCTCGGGGTGCGAGGAGGTTAGGGTTTCATCACCGAACAGGGGGTGCGAGGGGTGGTTTTCAGTTAAATTGCTCTTGTCGGAGATGGAACAGGAGAAAGGATTACAATGCAGCTCGGAATGTTTTAACACTACTTTCAACTAGAAGCGAATTTGGAAAATGTGGATCCCTATCAAGGCGAAACATTTTATTTAGAAGTTTGCTTATGACAGTTTCCATCGAGACAGAATGTGCGGAGACGAAAAGTTATATTGGATACCATTTGCCCAATGTGCCAATAGTTGGATGAAGACGGGGTCACTTTTTTCTCAAATGCAAAAGTGTACGACAAGTGTGGCGTATGCTGCAGCTTGAGGAGGTTCGTATTCGCCTTTATCAATTGTTCTTCTGCACTGTAGGTTTCAGAGGAAATCTGAAAGCTTGAGGAAAAGAAATATCTAGAATCTTTGACGCTGATGTGGGTTTGGTGGTTGTCTCGTAACAAGCTTTCACAAGGTGAAGGCTCTGTCTCTCTTGATGAGGTCAGTCATTCAGTTAGGAGACTTGCCACTAACTTCATGGGCCATCTAAGGAAAGAAATTCGGGTCAATTCTATAAATTTCTTATAGAGGTGGAAGCCACCACAAGGAAACCTTCTGAAGATAAATATTGATGGTTCATTCTCTAGCCAAAATGGTCTTTGTGGATGGGATGCTATTGTGAAGGACAGGCAAGGAAGTTATAAGGTGGTAATGGTGGGGAAGCTCCAAAATCTCCAAGATGCAAATTATATGTACAAATTTGTCCCTCAGTCAAGGAAGCCATAAGGGGATACCTGGCCTCCTTAAAAATTTGTACGAAAGAGTATTGGTTAATTATTAAACTATATGTACAGATAGACTTTAGATGTCCCAATTGTTAAAATTTTGCAATAAGAAACATGGCAAAGATTGCCATCCGGATGGTTAATGTGTGAAGTAGTTGTATCCACCTTATAAGAGAGGGAGAGCAAAGGGAAAAAATCGATTAGTGCGATGTACAAGCAACCATGGGAGCCGGAAGCCGGTTACAAATTTTGTTTTCGGATCACATCTCAGGAGCGGCTGAAATCTGAAATTTCAATAAGATTTTAGAATTTCGGTTGAAATTCTAAAATCAAATTTCAAATATGGTATTTTGGCGGCCGACAAAACCGAAATTTTGGTAGAAATGACTGAAATTTCGCTAAAATACTCCGAAATTTTGACCCTTTTCAACCTGGTGTGAAATAGACTCCCGAAGCTAGAAAAAATTATGTAAACATTTATCTACATTTTCTATCTGTTTGATTGTAAAATACTAAGTATTTGCACATAAAATGGGGAAGAGGAGATCTTTTGCTGGACAGTGGACACAAATGAACACCAACACTCGGAAAGATTTACAAATTCGGCAAGCTTCCCCACCTGCAGTGTTCCATGGGCCTCGGTTGACAATGCTGCCATCCATAGAGACATTGGCACTGAAGTTGTCATACACAGTTGGAGCGGACGCAGAGATAGACACTCTACCGTGGGGATTTTGTTGTAGGTGTATCAGAAGAGCATGTAGGTCTTTCCCAAAGCACCAAAGGTAGAGATGAGCCTCGAACCATTCAGGTTGTGGCCTGAGGCTTAGGAGCAAAATCCTTTGAGAAAACTAGCATAAGGGCATAGTCATTAGGGAAATGGGCCCAAGGTCAGTGGGCCGACCTAAGGCTTTAGCATAAGCTGGCTCTACCCCTACACGGCACTGTCCCTCACAGTGATGTACTTGATGAACTTGGGGTGCGTTTGGTTGGAGGACGAGGTTGGATGGGATATGGTCATCCAGGTTTGGATGGGATGGAGTCATCCAGGTGGCTGTTTGGTTGGATGGATGGGATGAGTCAGTTTTTTGTTTGGTTGGATGGATGAGGATGGATGGGATGAGCCAGTTTTTTGTTTGGTTGGATGAATGATGAGGATAGACGGTTTGTTAATTCTAATAGAGAGAAAAAAAAACTTTTTAAAAATTTTGGAATGAAAGAAACAAACCAAGTGTTGTAACTTTAAAATTTTGAAATTTTTCAAAAATAAACAAAAATACTAGAAAAGAGGAAAAATTCTGTTGACTATACAAGCTACAAGATGCTTTGGGACCTTGTAGATGCTACATTGTCGACGCTACGGTGAGTTTGAACGCAGACCTCCTATTTGTAAAGCCAAAGCCTTAACCAACTGAGCTAACGGAGAGTTTTGAAAATTAAGAGCTAACAAATATATAAACCAAGCGCATGATGGATACTGGATGAGCTCATCCGGCCAAATTTGTGGGATCGAGCCATCCAGAATCTTCAGAGCATATCCCATTTCTTTGGATGACCCTATCCACCCCAGACGCTCAACCAAACACCGGGATCAATAGAAAAACATTGATGGACTCATCCTATCCAGGTCTTGGATTCCAACCAAACACTACCTTGGTGGCCGTTGAGCTTGCTGCGGCTCCGCTCATCTCTCCTCATTGCCCATCCCACACTCTTCTTTAGTTTCTCCTGCCTCTTTCTTGCTGGATTGTATAGCTTGCAAATATCTTATCACTCTCTTATGATCGGTGAAAGCATTGGTAGATTATTAGTTATTTATTGCAGACTTATTCTCCTCCAAATTTCAAGTCGGATTTTTTAGTGTGTGAGTCTAAGGACTTAATGCTAGTGACATTCCAATCTATTTTTTGGTATTCTTTAATGTGGTACTTATCCCCTCTAATGCCTAAAAATTGTCTTCATACAATCAGTGTACTGAGCTGTGTACAGATCTCCTGTCATAGACTCTAGGTTTTTATTAATTGACAGAGATTTATAACCTGCATAGATCCCCAACTTCCATGAGGGCCCACGCTTGTACACTGTAATGGTGAGATTGGTACGTATACAACACAACCATATTTTTGCAGATAGAAAATTCTTGCTTCTTTCCCACATACTATTTGCAAAGGGATGATTTCATAATATGCAGTTGTTCTGAGTTGAATTAATACAGTAGTGTGTAGTACTACATTGTTCCAACAACTGGTGGATAATCTACAATTCTATAAGAATGGCCGAGCAAAAAGTTTTATTCTCTTAATTAATGACTTTGCAAGGCCATTTTGAGTATGGACATGAGATATAGAATGCTCTACATTAATTCCCAGAGCCATACAATAATTATTAAATGCTTTTGAAGTAAACTCATCAGCATTGTCCATTCGAATATACTTAATTCTTTCTTCTAAAAAGGAGGCTCTCAATTTAATGATTTAGTCAATTAATTTTAGCAAAAGCATAGTTTTTAGAAGATAAGAGACATACATGGGATCATCTAATAGAAGCATCTATCAGTATTATAAAGTATTTGGAGGAGCCCGATAAGGCATGAATAGGTCCACATATATATCGCCTTAAATTCTCTCTTAGAAATTCAATGATTCTTTTCTAGCTTTTAGATAAGAGGGTCGAATTAAGAGTTTCTCTTTAACACAAGGTATAAGAAGACTTCAGGTCTAGGAAAGCCTTTATTTTGTATGCTACGGCTAGCAAAATTATTGATAATTTTTTCTCATATTGTTCAACTTAGGATGACCTAGTCGATCATGTCATATCTTAAATATGTTTGGGTTTTTAAATATATTTTTCATCGCAACATAAATTTCAGGTTTTATATATGTATAGTATAACCTAGAGAAGAAGGAAAGAAGTTTTTCAGCCACACGTTTGTTACACCCATTAAACTTAGTTATGAGTAGGTATTTTGTACCATCCTCATTCTCTTTCTCTTATGAAAACGTTCAAACCAAGTCTTTTAAATTTTAAAAGAGTACGATTAGATTCCAGGTATAATAGGGCATTCTTTCAATGCCTATGAGAGTATCGCTTCCGATGATAGTCATAATATTTCCAATTCACTTAGTGTGGTACAACTGTCTTCTAGACATATTTCCTTCTTCATCATTGGATTATATTTTGTTCTATATTAAAAGTATGATTTAGTAATCAAGTAATTATTGCAACAGAAACATATTGCAAAATATAAAACAAACATAGCATAAAATATCTTGAGAAATAGCAATGTATTTAAATGATAATCGCTCAATAGGAGCGTAGACAATGTTCATTCTGAAACTAAGACTAAACTGATAGAGGAGACTCTTAAGGAGAATGTGACATTGACTAGTAAAATAAACAAATATTTAGGGGACTAATATAGGTCTCTATATGAGTTGTAGGTGTCCTTCTGGGACTCATCGAGCTCAGTAGGATTAAGAACCATGTCCTCACATTTCTGAATATTTGCATCAACAACAGGCTGAACGGTAAAGTGTGCCTTAACTTTATTTCCCTGATTTTTCTGGAATCTTCTAGTGGATTGCATGTAGAGGTATGCCACGTACTTCAAGGTGCGGCAATTGCAAGACTAGTGGCCAGACATCCACACCTAAACACAAGGTTCTGTGGGGTTTACAGTCTAGTTAGCTGAGCCTTGCTTATGGAATTTCCCTGGTCTTTTATTTCTACTTTTCCACTAGGGTTTGCCTCTTTCCTTCTATATTCCACCATTCTTCCCTTTTTCCCTTTATGCCTTTGGCCCTTTCTGCGGCTATGGCTATTGCTAGTCCACTAAGCATTTATATGTGCTTCGAGCATTGCATGTGTCTCATTAGATAGGGTGTGATGGTTATTTATCAGGAGTTCATCATGATTTTTTACTTCTAACAAAATGCATATAAGTTTAAAGTACTTCTAGTACTTGGTATGACAGTACTGTTGCCATAGTATCCTCATATTGGGTGGAAGGTGCACAATATCTTAGCTATCATTTCAGTATTAGTAATTTTCTGGTTACAGAATGTAAGTTTTGTGACAAGCTTGTGTATAGTAGAGTTGTATGCTGCCACGGCCTTAAAATCCCGAAAGCATAAGAGGGTCCATTTTCGTTGTACTTCTGGCAGAAGGACTGATCTTTGCTGATCATATCATTCCTTCAGGGAATTTCACAATACCAACAGCTCCTCCTCCATCAAATATTCAGCCTTCAGATCTGCATGGAGATGGTGCCTCAAGAAGTGTAGAGCCGCACACTTATCGGTTTCGAGAAGAACATGCGTATCAGCTTCAGGCTGAGTAATATCAGCTCTAAAAGGTCGAGCTGTCAGATTAATATTGGTATCCATTTCTTAGGTGAGATAATTGCTGCTATTCAGAGTAAGCTTAGTAAATTTTCTTTTGGAGATGTTCGATATATCCTCTATTCAATTAAGATTGAATTTACTACCAATAAAATCAATATATTGCATGCTCACTCTTCAATTAGTAAGATTTGGTCTATATCTATTTAGTAGATAATCATCTAAAATTTTCTAGGATTTTCCTAGCATTTCCATATTTTTTGCTAATTATTAAGCAATTTTTAGAATTACTAATTAACAAAAAATAAATTTCAGCAATATGAACATGGAATAATGCTAAGAAAAATAATTCCAGAGGTATGGAACCCCCAACATGCTATTTATAATTTTCTTAGCATTTTTCATGATTTTATGCTAATTATCAAGCAATTTTTAGAATTACTGATAAATAGAAAAGTAAATTTCAGCACATATAAATATGAAATAATGCTAGGAAAATAAATCCAAAGATATGGAGCTTCCAATGTGTGCTAAATAGCAGTTTTACCAATTTTACAGAAAGTCCATATGCCTAGAAAACCTAATTTCTAGGATTTAACATCAAAATTTTGGAATTTATTAACTATTTTCTGAAATTACATAAGAATCCAAGGGTTAAACTGCAAATTTTCCTTTTTAATTTTTTTCTTCCCCTTTTATTGGAAATGTAATCGGACTGCACAACCCGTGGCCTGTGTTGGTGGGCTGCCAGCCCATAAGAAGTGCGGCCCACGGGGGAGGCCATATCCATTTTGGTTGCTAGGGTGAACCCTACCCGCCGTATACCATGCTTCACCCAAAGCTCCCAAGGCATGATGGGGCGGCCAGAGTGGCGGCGCTGTGGGTGGCTTGACGCAGAGGCCAAGCGTCGAGCAGCGGCGTGCGCGAGTGGCTCGCTGCGAAGGTAGCGCGACTTTGGGGGAGGGTTGGTGGCGCGGCTTTGGGCACGATGGACGAGTGGCTGTGGCTGGGCGTGGTCGAGTGCGACAGCTGAGGGGTGGTGCATAGAGTGTGATGGCCAAACCGAGCAGCGCAGCGGGCGCATCGGCCAAGCAGCGCAATAGGCACGATGGTCGGGCAGTGCCAACAGGGCGCGACGGCCAAAATGAGAAGCGCAACGGACGCTTCGATCGAGCAGTGCAACAGGCGCAGCGGTTGGGTGGTGCTGGCTGAGTGTGACGGCTGAAATGAGCGGCGTAGTGGCATGTCGACCGAGCAGCATGATAGGCGTGATGGCCGGACTGTTCTGGCCGGGCACGACGGTCACGGAACAGTGCGTAGCCTCTCGGCAGCGCGCGTTGTGCACGGAAACGGCGGCCCAAGTCCTCGATGGCTTCGCATGGGCGACGACAGGCCGGCTCGAGCGCGGGCGACATCAAGCCAACTCATGCGTTGGCAGTGCCAGTTGGGCGCGGCGGCATCGGGCCGACTCGGGGAGACGCGACTACGGCGCCTGCGTGGCAGCTAGAGGGGACGTGTTGAGTCGATGGCACGGAGTGCGGAGGCCGGTTCTGCGGCGGTGCCGGTCGCGAGCATGACGTGGCATGTTGGTGCAGTGTCGTGGTGCTTTGGGCGCGGGTACATGGCTTGCGCAGTGGCGTGGTGACCATTCTCATTAGGAGCATTGCTACAACAGCATGTAGTGGGACGGAAATAAAAAAGGGAAGGAAAAAATGGAATTAGGGAGAAATAATCTGCAAGTAACCAAGAAAACCAAATCTAGCTGATTAGATTAATCTAGTAATCTAGGCAATAGGGAGAAATAATCTACATGATTAAAGGACTGTTTAGGTGCGATTTATTTATGTGCCATGAACTTACATATGCCTTGCAGCAGATTTAATCGTCCGATACCAATCGAATTCAATGCCGTGTTGATTGATATAGACAAACGATCTTGATCGGTCTTGGCAGAGCTTCATATGTATTTTATCAAGTTGTCTACTATAAAGGAATTGTTCTCATCTATGTACAAACACCCTTGCTCATAGATGTAATCAATAATGGCGGTGTTCTCCCGAATAGCTTCCTTCTAGTTCCGAGTGCACAGGTCCTCGTCCGCCAAGCTTTAGCGGATGCGTGCATTAGATGCATATCGATCCATGCATACATGCGTGCTGGATGTTTGTTTGCATGTTACTTCCGTGATGGCCGGTTTTGGTGAAGTCCACATAGAGCTGTCACCCGGGATCGATGGAGAGCCACGGCTGGATTGAAGCAGCAGTCGGCCGCTTCAGTTGGAATTATTACTTCGTGAGGCTGATCTCAAAGATGTACAACATTGTCACAGCGCATCCCAATGATCCCATACGAATCAAATTATAGATTAATATGTCATTCGAATAGGAAAAACGAGATTGATCTCATAAAAAGAATACAGAACGATGTGCGTTGGATGCAGATTGATCTAGGACTTCAGCTTTATAGAGATTTGTGTTGATAACATGCTATAAAATAAAATTATTTGTCCTTGATCAATCACGATGCACTAATGAACAACAAGCATAATCAGAACGCACACACGATGTAGGAAGCTGAAATTCCGTTTTTTCTTTATTAGATTGATTCTTTTGTATAAGGAGATATTAAATATATAGTTAAAGACAGTAAAAGATAGATTCGAATTTATCCATATAGAAATATAGTCTAACCATACGAAGACTTCAAGTCTGCCCATATCTCAACAGCGTCCCTACCTTCCGTCAATTCCTAGCTCAACCATCGCTGACACGTAGATTCTGTTTGGAACGTAAGTAAATTCTCAAAATTTTGTTGTAACTAGTCATGTACCTGTGCGATGCAACGAAAACTCAATTTGCGATAAAAAATATTTGCAAAGAGCACTAACCTTTTCTAAATAATAACGTTCACTCTAAATGCGCAATGGTTAAATGTTTAAATCAATTCATCAAAACACACAAATTCCAAGCACCTATTTACAAACTCGAGTTTAAAATTATCTTTAATTTCACAAACTTAAATAATAATATCACAACACTTGGGATTGTAAATTTGTAATGCTATAATTTGAGATCGATTGATTGACCGAAAGAGTCATCACCTGCTGATCCATGGGCGCAAAGACATTGAAGAGATATGTGTCATTCGTATGTGGCTACCACCATTAGCGATATGCGTTGCTCATACGTCTTCCTCTGGCCATACCATGCCCCACCCCATTAACCAGCTCCATCACCTCCCCCGCGAGCGCCTCTCTCAACCTATTGACATCATCCATCGCGGCGAGCTCCAACAGTGCCACCAACCTATCTCGTCACCCACCACCGGCACCTGCCCCTACGCCACATCGACGAGATCAGGAAGGTCTCCCATTACCTTCGCTCAATGGATAAGCTTAACACATTTGCAGGAGAGGCAAGAAACAGTGGGGTAATATAGATTCAACAATCAAGGAGATATCTATGTAATTCAGCCTATCTCGCCGCCCACCGCTGGCGACCTACCTCTGCGTCGAATCGACGAGATCAGGAAGGTCGCCCATTACCTCCGCTCAACATATTTGTAGGAGAGGTAAGAAGCGGTGGGGTTATATAGATTTAGCAACCGAGTAGATATCTATGGAATCCAGATTAAGAAATCGTCGAATAGGGAATGCAACAAAAGGGAATGAGACGAGAAAAAATTAAACTCCATGAATCGGAACTCTACTTCCTTTGAAAGGGAATCAATCAATTCAATCCAAAAAGCACCGAGAGCAATCATTGTTGATTTGAATGCTAGATCAATGGGAGAAAGGAAAGCAATAAATGAGTCATGCATATTCATTTACCTTCCACGACGGGATGATTCAATCCAATCTACCGAGTGGAAACTGCCCGCTTCCCACTCAGTCACGCGGGTGTGCACACGTGTCGGGATAAAGGTGAAAAATGGATATACCACCATCGACTCCTAATTAGAATTAGTAGAGATAGAGATAAACTTATCTAGTCGCGTCATGCATAGCCATACGCATGCTGCTACTCGGTTGGAATCAAGACCATACGTGAATAAATAAAAAGAAAAGATGATCTTATCTACACATGTAAGAAAATATTTAGTGGAAAGGATGCTGTCGATGTTTGGGAAATGGATCCCCCGCCGAGATTACTTGTTGAATGAGAGATCAACCAAGGCCCCCTTTTTCGCGGAGGGTTTGGTGTCCAGAGGATGCCGCCAAGAAAATGGATACTCGAAAGGACAATAAACAAGAGATTTTATCCTGATTAGGGCCTCTCACGATGGAGATAATAACTTTACGTCCAGTGGTCTCACTACCGCTTGAATGCTTACAAGACACTTGCGTGGATGTGTTGTGCGTATTTCTCTATGGGTGTTGCTTGTCAGCTTTTCTCCTCTCTTTTTCTTCTTACAACGGGGTATTTATAGGTGACCTCAGTCTTACAGCAGTTATAACCGAATGACATGCCACTCATCGTGTCTTGAACGTGGCGTCAGAATCGACTCCCGCTTCCGCCATCTTTGTGGCGTGGGAGTAATGGGCTCAGATCGTGGCCGTATGGTTCTTTGAACCGCAGCGTGATTAATACCACGTCGTCTTCATGGACCAAGCACGACCTGCTGATTATGCCCGGGATCTTCCTTTGGCTCTGGCCGATCGCCGCACTCCTCTGAACAGGCACACTCAGGAAACTAAGGCGCATGCTCGGGGACGAGCTGGGACTTGGTCAGGGCAGACCCATCAGCTGGTCTGTCCGAGGATCTTCTTTGGGGACACCGTCTAAGAGCAAGTATGGTCGACCGAAGACTGATTACCGGGGTATGATGGTCTTTATAGAAATTACCTAATTCCCGACAGATGTATCTAGCAACTCAAAGGCACATGATAGCTCAGGAGCTGTATGCGTATAGTATATAAAAAAAAATCGATTGTGCAGTATTTGGAAATAGAATCGGCTGATTAAGATAAGAGTCTGATACGCCACAAATCATGTATGCATGTATATCCAACTGAATTAAAAATTTCTTCATTCATCAATGTATAAAAGATCGTGACAATAACGATTTAATGGGTACACAAGAGTAAGACAGATCATTACCATTATCTTGTAATTAGAAGTAGCAGACATTAAGTTGTTTAGTCTATCTTACACCGAGACGAGTGAAGTAAAAAAAAAAACTTCAACATCTCTATTTTGAGCGTCAAGTTTGGACGAGACATCGGACAGTTCACAGCCTCTGTGTAATGGAATCAGTCATGCAGGATCCCAGTGAAAAACATTTATCACCGTAATCGCGAAACGTCACCTTTAGCGGCGGTGGACGAGGTCCACGGAGACAGCGCCGCTTGCCAATCCTATCGTCTGAGCGTCTGACTCTGACCTGACCCCCGAGTACTGACTCCTGACCTGACTCGACACCACCAAAAGCAAACGGGACCAAAGCGCCTCTGTCCCCACCTCACCCTGTCACCCAACGCTGCACCAAAACCTGGGTGAGCCTCTTCTGCGCCCCTTGCTCTCCACAGTACAAACACCAGCGCCCCCATAACTCCACGCCCACCACCCCACACACCAAAGTGCGCGACAACACTCCCAAGCGCCTCAGTTCCACTCGCCGCTCGCTCGCGAAAATCACTTTTACCTCCGCTTCCTCGCTGCGGTAACCAGACCAACCACTCCTCGCTTCCGGGGCGCCAAGCGATGGACGACGCGTGGCAAGCGCGGTGGCCTCCGCCGCTACGCGCGCCGGCGCCACCGCCACCGCCACCGCTGCCGAGCCAGGTACGGCCCCCGCGCGATTTTGGGTGGGTGGGGGTTTCCTGGGGTTTTGCTCGTTGCGAACGCGAGCGTAGAATGCGGGGGTTTACGAGGGTTTTTGCTCGAGCTCCATCCCCGAGCCCTCTCCTCCGTCTCGCGTGGGAGGGAGGCGTGGTTTTGGGGGATGATTTCGCAGAGGCTCGTAGGATCCGTTGCCTGCGCCATTTTGAAATTGCGATGCTGAGCAGAGTTGCTTACTGTTCAGATAGAGATACGTACTCACATGGCGTTTATTTTTACTGTGCGTGTGCAGATGGACAGCATCAATCTGCGCTACCTCTTCCGCTCCTTCGCCGGGCAGGAAACCGTGGCTGGTGGCCGAGCGGCAGCAGTGCCGCAGCAGCTGGTCGCAAATCCGTTGAGCTCGCAATCTGGCCTACCTGCGAAAGCTGTGCCGAGCAACTCATTGCTCGCTCATGTGCCTGGGAAGTATCTCCATATTAACCATGTACCGGACCTCAAGGCGTTGCTCCATAGGTCGAATGCGAGCAATGCTGCTGGTATCATTGATCTTGCTCGCGCTTCTCCGCCTAGTAGCACTGCACCTCTGCCTAAGTTTCCGAGGCATGGCTTGTCAGCTAGCAGCAGCGTTGAGCAGTCCTCCTTGGGGGCGTTTTTTCTGAACAAAAATTTGAATGCGCAGTGTACTTTTCCAGGAGAAGCTTCAGCTAAAGTTGGTACGGTTCCAGACTTCCAGTAAGCTCAATGGTAGCAGCCTGATGGGCAAAATTCTGGCTTGGCTTTGGTCTAACTATTTCGGGCAATTGTCACATGCAGGAATATCGCACGGCACCATCCAGTTTCAGGACTCAAGCGCACACACAATTCAGAAGTTGCCATCCAAATCATTTCCTTGTCATCATCCTGCGCTTCTTGGGGATAGTATTCGCGTCTCCTGTCTGAATGTTGGTGGGTTCAACTTGCAACACTATCTACAACCTAATTTGACTACCACTGGGTCATGGGGAATGGCTAGAAAGTTACAGTAAGCATTTTTGCCCCTTCCAAAACATGTATCTGTAATGGCCTTAAATAGAGACCCAGCCATTGAACTACGTAAAATGAGCAGTGTGTGATCAAAAGATTTTTTTACACCCACGGAAATAAAAGATTTCTGTTTGTTGCTTGTATAGCACGTGATGATGGCATTACTGTTTTGTATTAGCTGCAAAAAACCGTTGATTGACTAGACAGAGGTTTCCAAAGTTACGGATCTCTTGTGCACAGGCATTTAATATTAAACTTCACATCCAATTGGCTAATCTTTGGAATCTATATTCCCACCACGGCACCAACAGCATTTGATTAGCAGTAAGTCTGGTGGAAACGAGAAAAGTTGGGATTGATTATTAGTTTGGATACTTTTTGTCAAGCTCTTGGTGCTGTTTCCTAATACCATTATGATCACGTAACTTATATTCCTTTTTTTTTTCAAACGTTCTTCTGACATGTTCTTGGCATTTAAATAGGTGGAGAGTTCTTTGTGGGTGAAGCGGGCCTTTTTGGAGTTCTTTGCTTGTGCCATCGGTTGAGAATGTCTGTAGCTAAGTTTTGCGAGGTACTGAATGATTGTTGTGCTTACTGTTATGTTTATTACTATCTATTTAGCCACTTTCACAGAATTTTTCCTGCTAATAAAAAATATGCACTTGAATACGTTTGTTGCAGCATGCAGGCGGACCAACAGAAAAGGCTGGTGAAATTGTCCGCATGGAGAATGGCATGAGTATCGCACAATGGTTCAAATACTGCATGGGGGTGAGTATTAGATCTAGTTGCGGCTCCATCTGTTATGTGTGTGCGCGCGCGGGTGTGTGTCAGGTGGTAAGTAATTGGAGGTTGGAACTAATTACCTCTTGGACAACGTGAATTAGTTGCAAAACTGTGAATTGTGATGTATGATGTATCGCATATGATGTGATTCTAGGCCCTAATGACTGTAGAGGAATTAAACCAATAGGCACTTGGTACAATAATAGTTGTGTTTGTTATGAATAGCACTTGTATTCAACATGAGGCCAAGGGGCTAGTATATATACATGTACAAGAGGGTATAGAAGGAAAGTTTATATAAGGCAAACAATCTCTATACAAAGCAATCATCAATCTCGTATATAAGGTAACAAGGATACTGTCTAACACCTCCCTCAAACTTATGGTGGATCAACAACACTGAGTTTGGAGAGATAAAAAAAGTGCTGAGCTCTAGTATGTGTCTTTGTGAAGAAGTCTGCCAACTGAAGCTTGGAAGGCATATACTGAAGAGCCACAACCTGATCCTGTACCTGGGACCGCATGTAGGAAGCATCAACATCAATATGCTTGGTGAGCTCATGCTTCATTGGATCTCGAGTAGTGCTAATAGTACCTGTACTCTCAAATAAAAGAGGAGTCGATGTATAAACAGAAACATCAGAATCCTCAAGTCGTAGCTAGGTAACCTCCGCTGTCAAAAGAGCCATAGCTTGCAACTCAGCCTTAGCACTCGAACGTGAAACTGTTGTCTGCTTCTTAGTTTTCCAAGTAATAAGAGAACCACAAAAAAAAAAAACACAGTAAACAGAAAGAGACCGAAGATCAGAGTGATCACTAGCCCTGGTTGCATCAGAGTAAGCCTGGAGCTGTAAAGAGCTGGAGCAAGGAAAGAAAAGACGATGAGAGATAGTTCCACGAAAATATCGTAGAACACGAAGTAGATGACTATAGTGGAGTTGAGTGGGAGCATAAACGAATTGACTCAAGACATGAATAGGATGTGATATGTCAGGACGAGTGACACCAAGGTAAACAAGGCTCCCGACAAGATGGCGATAGCGAGTAGGATTCTCAAGAGGTTCACCATCAATAGGTCAAAGGTGAACATTAAGCACCATAGGAGTTTCAGCGGTATGCTGATCAGTGAGAGAAGCACGATCAAGAAGATCCTAAATATACTTCTTTTGGGATAGAAAGAAACTCTTAGGTGTAGAAGAAACTTCAATCCCAAGAAAGTAGCGAAGAGGATTCAGATCAGACATAAGAAACTATCGCTAATACACGCCTTAACGAAGGCAATATACTGGGAGTCATCTCCAGTAATAATCATGTCATCAACATAGAGAAGAAGAGTCTGTCCACGAGGTGAAATGTGAACAAAGAGCGCAGGATCATGAGTACTAGCAGAAAAATCAGCAGTAGTGACCATAGAAGAAAAACACTTAAACCAAGCACGAGGGGCTTGCTTGAGCACATAAAGACAACGGCGAAGGCGACAAACCATGCCATTAGGAACAGAATATCCTGGTGGTGGCTGCATAAAGACCTCACGTAGCTCACCACTAAGAAATGCATTCTTGACATCAAGCTGAGAGATAAACCACTCGCGAACAGAAGCCACTGCAAGAAGTGCGGACAGTGGTCATATGATCTACAAGAGCCTACAAGAGCAAGAGTCTCATCATAATCACAACCATGCTCCTGCTGAAAACCACGTGCCACGAGACGAGTCTTGTAGCGCTCAAGAGAACCATCAGAGCGAGTCTTAACCTTATAGACCCACTTGCATGCAATAGGACAGACACGTGGGGGAAGGAGCACAAGATCCCACGTGCCAGTGCGCTCAAGGGTAGCAAGCTTCTCTGCCATCGTAGGCTGCCATTCCTGATGAATAATAGCCTCGCGGTAAGAAGTCGGTTCGGTAAGAACAGCGCCAACAAAGCCAAGGTGCTTAGGAGGCCAAATAGACTAACGATCGCAAAGAGCGTAGCGAGGAGGCAAAGAAGAAGAGGACTCAACAGGAGATGACACATCAGAAGAATCCTCAACTTGCGGACGATGAATATAGTATAGAGAATAAGAAGGAACAACGTAAAAAAAACAGGTGGAGAAGACACAGGAGGTGAAGACTCCTGTGGAGAGGCCGACGAAGGAGACACCAACCGTGAGGTCGGCGAAGGAGACGCCAACCGTGGAGAAGGAAAAGTGACAACAAGAGTATTAGGAAAAGTCAAGAAAGAAAGCGGCTCGACAAGAGATGCTGAAGTGAAAAAAGAATGAGGGTAGAAGGGATGAGACTCATCAAAAGTAACATCCCGAGAGATCCATATTCGGCCAACAGGATCCTAACAACGATATCCCTTGTGCTCAGCACTATATCCCAGAGAAACGCACTCAATAAACTAAGCAGTCAGCTTGGTGCGTTCACGAGGTGCAAGGAGGTCATAGCACACCCTCAAAGGGGCGAAGACTAAAGATATCAGGAAGCATACCACAAAGACGCTCCACTGGAATCTCACCTTGAAAAGCAGAAGGTTGAATATTTATCAAGTGGCAGTGAAAACAGCCTCAGTCCAGAAATGAGGTGGAATAGCGGAAGCAAGTAAAAGAGTACAAGCTGTCTCAAGAAAATGTCGATGCTTGCGCTTAGCCACACCATTCTGAGCATGACCAGGACAAGAAAACTAAGAAAGAGTGCCCTGCGTAGCAAGAAAAGCATGAAGGGCATTGGACCGATACTCTCGTGCTGAGTCAGCACGAAGAACTCGAATGGGAGAATCAAACTGAGTACAGATCATAGTGACAAAATTCTTATAGATGGATAACACCTCGCTACGAGAAGACATAAAATATATCCAAGTGTGGCGAGAGAAATCAACTATAAAAAGAATGTAATATTTATGACCTTTTGGAACAAAAGGAGCTGGACCCCAAACATCAAAATGAGTAAAGATCAAAGGGACACTGGGATACAGACTCACTAGAAGGATAGGAGAGTTGTAGCTGTTTACCAAACTTAGAACCTGCATAATCTAAAGAGGTATCACCAGACACAGACCATAAAAGACCACGACGAACTAAAGAAGACAGACGTGACCCACAAAGATGCCCTAAATGATGATGCCACGACCTGGTAGAAGATGCAATGGAGGTAGAAGCAGTGGAGGAGACGGCGAGACTGGCAGGGGCAGCTGAAGGAAGACGAAGCCAGTCAAGCTCCCAAAGGCCCTGAGAGTCACGACGGCAAGGTCCAATACCAACCAGAGACCCCGTTCGGCGATTTTGAATACAGCAAGAGTCAGAATCAAGGATAACACAACAACCATGATCAGTGAGCTGGCCAGCAGATATAAGCTGCGTGGTTAGTTTGGTAACATGAAAAGAGGAAGACAAAAGAGTGCCTCGTCTTGCAACAGAAAGAGAGGTACCATCTGCGGTCTGCACAATGATAGGAGCAGCAAGAGGACTAATGGAATGGAGACTCGTGGGATCATGTCATATGAAAAGAAGCTCTAGAGTCAAGAATCCATGGTGTGATACCTGATGAAGAGGAAGGTGGTCTCAACCTGGAAGATTGAGTAGCAGAACCAGCAAAACCTGACGGTGCAGAGGCAGCCATGCGACGTAGCAGTGTAAGAATCTCCTGAGTGGGGTCAAAACCAGCAGAAACCTGCTGAGGAGAGGCACCTAGGAGTCCAGTGCCCTAAGGAGGGAGTCCACCGCGGCGAGCAAGATCCTTTTCTTCCGATAGTAGAATTGCTCCACATGCCCGTTCTTGTTGCAGTAGATGCAATGAAGCCTTGTACCCCTAGTAGTCGACACTGGAGTAGGCGCTACCAATAAAGGAGTAGCACGAGACACTGCTAGGATTGAAGGAGATACTAACAGGCCCACCCTACGAAGGCGAGTCTCCTCAGTACGAATAGCTGCAAGGGCCTCTAACAAGGTCACACGAGGATGACAAGCAAACAGCTAAGCACGAATCTACTCAAATTCGTCCTGAAGACGTGCCAGGAAGTCGTAGATGCGACGAAGCTCCAAGTGAGAGTGCTAATGCTGGTAGCACTAGCAGGTGCGGCAAACCTCCGGTCCAAGAGAATCAAGCTGACACCACACCGAGGACAGTTGAGTATAGAACTCATCCACAGTAGAATCATTCTGCTGTAACGACTGCTCTTGTCGTTCAACAGCAATGTACAAAGAATCACTAGCAGGCTCATAGCGGTCGCGAAGATGTGCCCACATCAACTGTGCTGAAGACAAACCAATAATATCACCGGTGAGATGCACCTCCATGCTAGCAACCAGAATAGCAGAGGCACGAGCATCTTCATCAATCCATATCTTGTATGCTGTAAATTGAGTCTGAAAAGACTCCACATCATCAACATAGTCATCGGAGGCCTTCTATTGAGCAACAGCATCAGCCTCCTTAGGAATAACAGGCGCGTTAGGAGGAGCAAGACGAGGCAGACATGATAGCTCGCCAGTAAGAAACTCCTATAGACGCTGACCACGCATATGAAGGCGCATATGAAGAACCCGGTCTCGATAATTAAAACCATAAAAAATAACCAGGCAGTGAGGAATAGAGACGGTGTCCGAAGAACTTGCAGATGACGTCATTTTTTTATGGAAACAGAAAACTAGAGCCTGAGCTGACCACCAGAAGCCAGAGTCAGCCACCAGAAGCTGAAGCCGACCGAACAAGATCCGGAGCCGCTCCTAATTAAAAGGAGTTCCCGATCGGATTGGAATCTGATCGGATGCCTTGTGCCAGAGGAGTTGGGCTTGGGAGCGGCTAGCTGGCGTGGGAGAAGCGGTCGGCGCGGGGATGCTTGGCCGAGCAGAGGCGGCCGGGCGCATGGACGCGGTGCTGGTGGGACTGAAGCACCAGCCGGGCTTGGGCATCGGGCGTGTTAGGCTCGGGCGCGGCCTGGCTAGAGGGGCCAGGGCTCTAGGAGGCTGCCAAGTGAACAGGGAAGATCAAGGCTTGGGCACGGGTCGTTAGTCAGGCTGGAGGGGCCGGAGCTTCGGGAGGCGGCCGAGCGGCAGAGATGACCGGACTCGGGCATCGCCTGCACGGTCCTGTGCGGTGACGCGATGAAGGCCAGGGAGCACCGGAGACCCAACTTGAGCCGATCGAAGAAGGCGGCAGATTAGAGGCGGCGGCGGAGAAGTAGGGCAACCAAAAGCGACGAGAACAGCCGCCGAAAAACGCAAGCGCAATGCAGGTAAACCCTAACCCTAAAAACTTGGCTCAATACCATGTTATGAATATCATTTGTATTCAACATGAGGCCAAGGGGCCAGTATATATACATGTACAAGAGGGTATAGAAGGAAAGCTTATATATGGCAATAGCTATACAAGGCAAATAATCTCTATACAAGACAACTATCAATCTCGTATATAAGGTAACAAGGATACTATCTAACAGTGTTATGTGTAAGTGTGCAGTTTGATGTGAGTTACAAAGTGATTGATTGCCATTGTTTGCGTATAAGTAACCAGAAATAGAGCAGTTCGCTTTTGTGAATGCATGTATGAACTCAGACTTGGGTATCTATCTTATGGCAAGTAAGGCTGACAGTGAAGGATATTACTAATCGTATCTTCTGCATTATATTCTGGGCAATATCATTAATTATAGGCTGTGGTAACACTTAAATGCATAAATTCTATAATTCTTCTTTATTTTAGCGAACAACTGAGGCCTTGTGATTTCAAAATTCCAAAAGTCATGGCAATTCTAACTGCAACAATAGCCTTAAGGATCCAGAACAAATTCATCAGGGATAAGTAAATCACAACTACTATTCCTCTCACATGGCATGTTCTTTTACATGACGGAAAAAAGTGACTACAACTCCCCTTTTGTTGACTCCCTATTTGTGCCCTTTTCATCCACCTTTTTCTTTCAGATTTCTTCATACACTTTTCCTTATCTTGTCCCATCTTGCTGGTATTGTACTTTTTTAATAAACAAAACAAAGCTTAGTGAAATACATTTTCCTCACATGTGCAATTCCAGCATGTCCCAATCATATGACAGTTATCAGCAACCTTCAGACTGTATACAGAGCTGTCATAACATTCTTTTCCCTTTTTGTTTACATCTAGGTTGGAGCATCTATTGCCGATACTAAGTGGGACTGGCCAGAATGGGACTGTATGGATTCTTCTACAGAAGAATACAGGCTGAAAAGTCTCCTTACAAGAAACAGTAGTACGGAAAAAATGGCGTTATTGAGTGGATATGGTAAAATCACTGGACCTATGAACAAACCAGTTTATTCGAGTGATCTGTGCAATGAGGGTGGATGGTGCACTGGTGTTGAGAAGCTAGTGAATAAGCCAGATGAAACATATTACAGAGCGAGTGTAGATGTTCATGAAGCTTCTACAAAGAGCTCTGCTTTAGAGCAGAATTCTGAAATAAATTTAGGATTTGCTAAAAACCACGGTGTTCATGCAGCAAACCTAAACCCTACTAGCAGGCCAAGTGGAAGCCCATATTTCACAGCAAACATGGGAGGGAATCACAATGGAAATCATTTGGCACATAGTTATGCAAACCTTTTGGAGCAAAACTTTGATGCTTCATTTCGTATTCCTGGGCCAAGTTCTACAGGAGTTTTGAGCTATGATAGCAGGGCATGCAGGTCTGATTTTCCACAGAAAATATTTCAAGACAGTTTGTGCAGTACTTCAAACACTGATTTGAAGCTTGGGCAATCATCTTATCATCAATCTATGACTACCCTATTTCCATTGGTGCAGTCAACAATAATTGATTTTCAGAAATCTCAGTCACATCTGCCATTGATAACTCAAAGTGAGTTTGTCCCTTTTTTGTTCTTGTTTCGTTATTTTCTCTGTGCAATGCCATTTGAGGGTAGAAATTACCTGCAATAACTACTAATAGGGCATCTGTAATTTTGTGTATGCATAGCCGTGCCAAGACTTTGCTATAGTAGTGCTGAAGTGCGTAGATGTCAAAGACAATAAGAAATTTAATATTGAATTTTTATGAAGGTGAATGGCAATAGAAATTTGCGTTGATTTAGAGCACCATAAAAGAAACATCTGACTTGATTCTTCATTGCATGTGCACTGCCAGTGATCATTTTTTTTTCGCTGTGATATACTTATGATACCATAACCATTTGGTGCAGATCCTTGTCCAAGGCAAACAAGCCAGGTCAACAAAAGTATAGAGGAACATACTGAACCACCATTGGGTACAAGAAATAAGAAACAATCACTTGAAGTTGCTAATGGCATCAATCGTTCCGAAGGCGATGAGCTTACAGATGATGCAGCCAAGAATTCATTCATCTCATTATTTCTTTCGCATCTTGAGAGGAATAGTACATCTGAATCCCTTGACGATATTCTCAACAGTAATGAGCATTACCTTCCTAAGGCTCTGGATGTTGCATGCAGTTCCGATCATTCAAAAATTGCATGTAGACAAGTCGAGCCAAGGGCTAACAATAATCATTCAAAGTTGGCCCCAACTATTATTCATACGAAAAGGAGATCAGATGACAGGTCTCTTGCAGTGCCTTCCAGTGGATATATTCCTCAGGATGTACCTCAGACAAATAGTCAGGATTCTTTAATCCATGGTGATTGCCTGTCGCATTTGCTGCCTAGTCAACCTAATGCTGGAATTGCCAAGATTTGTGCTGGAGTTTCATGTCCTGCAAAATGCAGGAGTTGTGTGGCTGATAAGTCCCATCAGGTTGCAGTTGCTGAGACTGGGCTTCCCTATCTATATGATAGAATGGTGAGTTGATCTTGCACTTGCATCATCACCACCACGAAGGACCAAAATTGCTGTTTTTTTTTACTATTTTTTAATTGATGTTCAAAGCATTTTGTGCAGGCCGGGGAACATAGTTCTTCTGCATGTGTAGATGATGTATGCACACATAAAAGTTCAAGAGCTTTTGCCAAAATCAACTGTCAATGTGGGACGTCTTGTTGTGTTTCATCTAGGGAGTTTCTACCTAGTTTTGGCCAAAATGATCAATCAGCACTGGGAAAATCAATACATGGATGCTGTTGCGTAATTCAAGAAGATATTTCCAAACTTGGTTTTAGAGCTGGTCACTTGTGTCGAACTCATTTTTCTAATGATGGTGCTCCAATTTTAGCCCATAAACGTACTGTTGAAGGTTGGTTTCTTCATAAAGGAAATTTGCTATGATGGACAACCCTTCTTATTTTCTGATTTTTTTCTTGAATGTTGATATTATCTTACTTCAGTGGCGTACCTTTTTATATTTCAGGCCTAGATGAACGTTGTACCTGCTCCACTCTAATACCAAGGTCATCATTGTGTTGTAGAGAACATATCTTGCAGTCTTCCTGCCATGCATGGCCCATCGATGGGTTTCAGTACAGAAGGTAAATTGATTTATTTGCTCCTTTTCGTCTCTTGATTTCTTTTCTGACTGGTTGTTGGCAGTGCACAATGAATCTTTGTTGTTCTTCACTGTATACTGTTGACCAATATTTTAGTTCAATAACATTTATGTCTTCATATTCTGGCATCATTGGTTCTAACAGCTGTTAGCGAGCGCCCAATGGGTGTACTAGATCCTTTTTGTCTCAGCAAACTTGGAGTGGGTATTGTCCTGGTTAACATGTTTATTGATTTTATTATCGGTATGACTTGTGCGTGTGTGGGTATGACTTGTGGCTGTATTATTGGCATGACTTGTCTTCTAGTATTGTAACTACACCATACCTTGATACACCAAATCATTTAGGACCAGAACATTCACAGGTGTTGTGGCTTACCTTTTTCCCTTTCACATGTTTATAGTATTTTTATATTATATATATCATTCTATCATGTTCTATGTTCTGAAAAAAAATACTATAAGGGTTTTAAGATGTGAACCCCACTGTGTATCACCTGGTCTTGCTAGAGATGTCTCTTGATTCCTGCCTTTTCCTGTGACTATCTCACCATTCTCCAATTTCTGAACCATACGCTCATGATGGTCCTGCAATAGTGCTTCTTTTCTCTTGCAAGAAGCTCCAACGATATTGACAATCATAGTGACATAGTTGAACAAATCACTAACAACTCGACTACTCTTGGTAACAGAAACAACTACCAATTGTAGTTGATGTGCAAAGCAATGTATATAGTGAGCATGTGGATTTTCATTTAAGATTATTGCCTTTAGACCATTAAATTGGCCTCTCATGTTTGATGCACCATCATAACCTTGTCCTCTCAGTTTAGATGTGGACAAACCAAAACGAGCAAATAATAGATCCAAAGCTGTTTTGAGTGAAGCAGAAGATGTATCCCTAACATGCTCAACATCAATAAATCTTTCAATTACTTGTCCTTTCTTATTAACAAACCTATACAAATAAAAACAAGAACACAAATCTTATATAGTTCACATTAACAGAAGATTTTAAATTATTGAGAAACAGAAACTAACCTCAAAATCACCGCCATTTGTTCCTTAATTGAGACATCCCGGGACTCATCAACAAGTAAAGAGAAATAACTATGTCCAATATCATCCATAATGACCTTTGTGACCACATCAGCACATGATTTTACCAAATCCTTTTGTATTAGTGGTGAAGTCAGCATGTTATTTCCTGGAGCATTATCAAGTACATGGCAAACTTCTTCAACCTCATTTTTGTGCCACTCTAGCACTCCTTAAGTTTCCTTTATTTGATGAACTAGATGATTCATCATGTCCACAAAAAGCAAGGCCTTGTGACAAGAGAAAACGAACAACCTTTGTAACAACAGTTAAACGAGCTCTATATTGAACTCGCATATCATCCGTGCAAGTTTCTATCACTTGTTGAATACTTTGTGCCTGAACTTTGAAAGCGTCACAAAGACCTCTTGCATTCTTGTGACTACTATTCACCCCACTAATATGCTTGTGAAATGCTTCTTTTGCCTTCTTCCAATTGGAAAAACCACCCTTTGTGAACACATCATTAGCAAAATTATCAACTCCAGGTTGCTTAAAAAGATAGTAGTAAAAGCAAAATGCCGCATCTTTCTCTATGCTATATTCTAACTAATCAAAATCATCAAACCATGATTTCTGAAAACATCTAGAAATCTTGCCTTGCTGTTTACGGGGAAAATTATGACCGATTGGTTGACATGGACCCTTTAATAGGAACGCCCTTCTCAAATCATCTCTAATTTTGAATTCATACTGTTCAATTGGCTTACGCAACCCCGCATCAGCAATAATGTCATCTGAACTAAATTCAGTACTAATACGAGCTTTCTTTTGTGCTTGCGCAATAGAAGGACCCACATTAGGAGACTAGGAGTAGGACTCGCATTAGGAATGTAATGATCTGACGTTCACGTTCATGATCTTCTTGTTGTCTAGACCCAGATGGTGGCTCCTCCTCGGATGGTTTTGATTTTGACAGGATATAAAATATCTCTTCATTGTAGTCTATTCTGCTCAATAAAAACAAATTCAATTAATTTATCAGGACACTACTAAGGCATTGACTTGATTATACTGTATCTGTATTTTTTTAGACTTGTAGAAATTATAAAATACAAATAGTGATAGACATATTGATATTTGATAGATAATAGACAGGTGATAGTGACACCAAAGTTTGGCGGTCGCCTTTTAGGCTCAGTTTGTTTAGGCTTGAGCTTGAGCTTATTTGGCTTCTACACCTCTATAAGCCACAAGCCAAAACAAACAGTATTTTTACAGCCAGACGGAAAGAAGAAGCTTCTAGCCCAATTTGCACTACGCGAGAGAAGCAAGGAAAACGATGCTTCTCGGGGTGGCTGGAGCTTCTAAAAATTTCACTTCCCTGGTACCCTTACAACTTAACTATTATTTACGAAAAATTACCATTCTCATCCAGCTCCAAAGAACTTCTTCCACTCAGTGACTTCTTTCGGCTCACCAAATAAGCTCAAGCTTCAGCCTAAACAAACTCAGCCTTAGTGGTCCCTGGCTAAGTCCCACTCAAGAGTTATCTAGCTTCCATTTACAGAAAGTAAAATACAATCACAACTAAGCTGAGCCTGAGCAACCACACTTGGCATCACCATCGCAACTAAATACTAATGAACTAAGACTGAAGTCTCAAGAGAAAAGCGGCTAATTTATCGAAGGTCGGACCTTGGTGTTGTGCGAGCTGCAGCAGCGAGTGAACCGGCGGAGGCGGTGTCGACTTTGGCCCTCGCCACGTGGTCTTTGCCACGTCTTGGCGTGCTTGACGCCTTGTCGTCGGCGTGAGGGCGCGACCGCCAGCGAGACGAGATGGATCGAGGCGATCGGTCGTCGTGGTCCGCTTCTTCGTCGTTCCTTTCTTGGCGCGACGGCTCCACTTCCCAGCGCTCGGTAAGCAAGAAACTAAAGCACTGCATACACTGCCTATTGGGCCAACCCAGCTGGGGGGGGGTCCTGCGTTGGGCCACTGGTGGGGCTCCAGCCCACCTACGTCCCCCCTTTAAATCTGCCACTGGCTCAAAGCTTATTTTCATGACATTGTTCTCTATAATCATTTGCCAAAACATATTGAAGGCCTCTTTCTAAAATGTTTTTTTCGAATTTGTTTTCAATTTTTTTGAAAGCTTTGTTTAAAACTTATTCTCAAAACTTAGAATTTGTTGGAATAAATTGGATTACTTTAATAAGTGAGTTGAGGATGTGTGATTTGGATTGATTGGGGTAATTGGATTTATTTAGAATTTGGTGGAATAAGTTGGATAACTAGTGGTTGTTGAACGATGGATATAGGTGCACCAATCTCATCGAGATGGTGTATGATGTTGGATAATACTGGTGGATTGATTGGATCATTAAGAATGTGTGAGGTGTTGAAATTTTAATTGGATTATGATGGCCAATGAGAAATCGATATTGATGGATTACTTTAATCAACGAGTTGAGAAGGTGTTATTTTGATTAATTGGGGTAATTGGATTCATCTATAATTTCGGGGATTAAATTGGATTACTAGCGGTTGTTGAACAATCAATACAGTTACATCAGTGTATTCGAGATGATGACTGTGAGATGGATAACATTGGGTACTATTGGTGGGTTGATTGGAACATTGAGAATGTATGAAGCATAAAAAAAATATTTGGATTATTTTCAGCTGATAAGAAATTGATGTCGGTGGATTACATTAGCCAACGAGTTGAGGATGTGTGATTTGTATTAATTGGGGTAATTGGATTCATCTAGAGTTTGTGGAATATATTAGTTACTAGTGGTTGTTGAACAACTGATATAGGCACATCAATCTAATCGAGATGGTGGTTGTGAGATAGATAACATTGGATAATATTTGTGGATTGATTGGATCATTGAGAATTTGTGTAGCATTAAAATTCTAATTGGATTATTGGTGGCTGGTGAGAAATCAATATAGGTGGATTACTTTAATCGACATTGTAGTTGAAGATGAGGAATGGTCAGATATACTTTGGTGAATATTCTTGGTAGATACTAGTTTGTAAATTAAATTTATACAAATGGTATTTGGTGGAGAACTTATTCAATCACTAGAATGAGGATCGTCATATTTCAATTAATTGGAAGTACATGTGGAGTACAGAATTTCCATACTTGTGATGTAGGAATTGCACTGGATGGATCATGAGATTGAAATTGTTGGTGGATTGTATAAACAATTATGTAGTGTTGTGTGAGGTTCGAATAACAAGTAATTTTACCAAATTTTGCAACAAACCAAATGAAGCCCAAATCTGGCCAAAGTTACTAAATTTTAGAAGGTAAACTTTGGCAGCATGTCCTCAACATTCATTTTAAAAACAAATTTTGAAACCATATCCTTGAAACTCATTTTGAAAAAGGAATAAGTCTATTTTACACCCCCCAAACTATGAAAAAAGTCCAAATAACCCCCAAACTATAAAACCGGTTATTTATCTCCATCTTCTAATACTAGATTAAATCACACCACAAGGCGGTTTCCCTTGGCTGTTTTGCCACCTAGGCATGCTTGCATGGCAAAGGTGGCCCCAGCAAGCTAATGAAGGGTTGGTGAACTGGCACTACGACCCTTGCGCCCTTGACGTTTCGTCTCCCGGGTCTGTTTGTGTCTCCCCATGTATAGATAGGTCTTGGTTGACGAACACCCCATTGTAATGAAATCCCACCCCTAGGTTGTCTAGATTGTCCTTTCTAAAACTACCTACAGTGGATAAAAAGTGGAAGAAACTGTAAGAAAAGTTTGGAAATCATTTGCATGCAAGTCTCTACCCTATCGCAACAATCAACCATCCACACGATTATGTACCGAAATGCAACTACTTTTGAACACATAAACGACCAAATTATGACTGAAATTATGCTAAATAGATGTTCCAGTAACCAAATATGCACAAAAATCCAACCTTCCACGGTCACACATGCCGACTAACATCTTACCACAAAGTTCACCAATTGAAACATACAAACGATATTAACCGAAATCCTACAAAATCTATGTTCAGTAGAGACAACTTTTGCATAGAAATTCAGTCTTGATAAAAAACTTGGTGATTTCCAAAACCTTATCCTCATGAACTTGAATTCAATCTTGACCCAGAATCCATCCTAAAATTTTTCAGATCTCCCGTCCACTGCTCCTTCCATTCCACAACATTCTATCTCTACATTGCTCATTGATTCAGTAGTTGGCAATGGAACAAGATGCTTTTAAGTTATGATTCTTGGTGCATTTAATTAGATGTAAGATTAATCAGGAAGGGTAAATATGATTGATTTTCCCACATGTAACTGTAGGTACGTGTACCATAACCACTGAGTATGTCTTGAGATGCAAATTCAAAATATGAACCATCCCATTTTCTATCATTGTAATGTTCTTGTACAAATCTCGAAGCCCTTTGGTGGCCTACATGTATATGTGGTTCTGCATTTTTGGGTAAACATGCCACAAACTGAAGAATTAAATACCGCCTTGTTCTTTGTGTGATGGGCTAAAACTACGACTAAATAAAAATAAAGGGAGTATAAAGTTATCCCATTACTTCCCATCTTATTTCTCGATTGGAAGTGTTCAACAAGTCACTGTAAGCATTGCAATGGCCAATAAAAGGGATGGGCACCAAATGGTGCTTGAATTGGACAAGAACCTGCCAAGAATTGATGGTGGGGTTGACCAACTTTGTGGTGCTTGTGATATGAGGTGTATGTGTAATCTCATCTGAGAAGTAGCTCAATGCAGTGAATGTCATGTTGTTTGATCCGAAGGATGAATTGATTGTGTATGATATCTTGGAGTTAAGAGTTGATAAAATTGGATGGTGACACAGTGGAATTACATGGTGACTCGTGATTATAGGTGTCATGGTGAATATTCGTTGATTACATAAGTTTCCGAAAGTATGAAATCTTGGTGGATTAATAAAATCTTTGAGGATATCTTTGTAGGGTTAACTAGATCATTGAATAATAGATATCGGTGGATTATTTTAACCAGTTAGTTGAAAATGTGTGGTTTAGATTAATTGGGGTAAGTGGATTCGTCTAGAATTTGGTGGAATAAATTGTGCATTACAAGTTGAACAACTAATGCAGGTGCATCGATCTAATTGAGATGGTGATTATGAGATGGATAATGTTGGGTAATATTGGATGATTGGTTGGATTGTTGAGAATGTGTGAAGCATGAAAATTTTAATTGGATTATTGGTGACCGATAAGAAATGAATGGGTTACTTTAACCAAAGAGGTACTTGAAGATGAGAAATGATTGGGTTACTACTTTGATGCATATGCTTGGTGGATACCTGTGTGGAGATTGGATTCATGCAAATGATATTTGGTGGAAAACTTATTCAATCACTAGAATTAGTTGAGGATGGTCATATTTTAATTGGTGGAACTACATGTAGAGTGGCGAATTTCCGTATTGGTGATGTAGGAGTTACACTAGATGGAACAAAGGTTGAAATTTCGAAGTATGGTTGGTGGATTGAATAACAATGGTGTAGTGTTGCATGAGATTCGAATTGACAAAGATGTCATGGTTAAAACCTTGGTGGAATTTTGAAGCAATTTGCATATGGAAGAGGTGAAATTGGATTCGGATATATATTAGATTATCATTTTATTTGTACACTTTTGGAAGTAAAATTAATGATAAAATGATTCCTTGTAGTTATTGGTGGAAATGCATCTAAATCTTACTCCCTTGGAAAGTCCAATTTTAGTAACGACTAGTGGTTTGGCTTCACATAGTGCTG
The DNA here is from genome assembly GCA_036346375.1 of Guadua angustifolia. NCBI lineage: Eukaryota > Viridiplantae > Streptophyta > Magnoliopsida > Poales > Poaceae > Guadua > Guadua angustifolia. The sequence continues at coordinate 39,602,881 of CM070517.1, forward strand.
CAATAGTTCCCTTGGATTAGGAAGATTATACGGTCAACCCATTAAATGATTTTTCGAACTCAGCTAACTTCCCACTAGATTGCTCAAGAGAGCAAAGAAATTTAGTTGGACTATGACTGCGAGCTAAGGTTTTGGGAAGTTTGGAAGGGATTGATCATTGCCACTAAGTGATGGGACTAGAAATATTAGTTGCTCCTTAGTAGGTGTCGACAACTCAACTAAATGTTGGTGGACGGAGGGCTTTGTTACCCTTGCTGGAGTGCAGTTCCCACAGTAGACTACCCGACATATGGTCAAATGGAACTGATGGATCAAGCTATGGGGACATATTGGGAGACGATGCTTGGACAAATGAAGTCAAATTGGTAGCTGTGTTTACCATACTCTGAATTTTGTTACAACTATCAGCCAAATTTGCAGGCATCATCTTTATGAGGACTTGTGAAGGAAGGTGCAACATGCCACTCCATCGGACAAAGGCTAGAGATAAAGAAATAGGACATGCGGTCCTTAAGGAGGCCGATGGATAGAGCAATTGGTACCTTGGACAAGGCTAGGATGTCGTGTCCCCTTGCCTGGATTACTCCCGGCGTGAGAATCTGCAACCAAAGAACAGACAAGTGCAGAAAGAAAAGGGGAGAACAGGGAAGAAGCAGCGAAGAACTGGAAAGCAGCGGAGGATAGCTTTTCTTGATTCACAAGACAATAATCTTTTTCATGTTGTCACCCTTACAGAACTTTCCCTTTTGTATCACCTCCCCGCTTTTCCCTTTTTTACTGACAGCAACTTACCCACTACAGTAATTACTGAGCCTGTTTGCAGCGCTTCAATTTGAATTCGTTACCGCGTTAATCTACGCCTCACAACCCTTCCTCACTCAGACACATATTCTACGCCGCACGATGACACTTAACTAAGACGTCGAAGCGGTACCTAGGCCACCGACTACTCCCTGTGCCTCGTCTTCCTCTCGCTGAGTGATGACATAGGAGCTATGCAACCACCATTGTCAAGGTCGTGCACTTGCGAGTCTTTGCCTTTATTAGAGGGAGCTGGGAACTGAGACGTCGAGAGAAGCGAAAGCAACTACTAGTTTGCCAACTTGAATTTTTCCACGGGAAATGGTGTTGGGATATCTGGATAGGACCGTTTGTACTAATATATTGTGTTAAGATCCTCGAAGTTGATAAGATTCAGAGTCAATTGCTGAAGATTCGATAGAGCAATTGCTCGGAAGAAGCCACCTTGGGGGCATGAAGCAAACTTGAAGACTGAGTCTTCCCTTTCTACCTTTTACGATCCCCCTCCTATAGTTCTTTTTGTTACCTTCATTCGTGTGCTTATCCCTTACCTATTCCTCTTAGACTTGCTGATGTTGTTCAATTTCTAGTAGGACGTTGGCCACTAACTGGAAAATAGTCAAGAGCAAGGCAAGCTTGTCAAAGAAAAAGCAAAAGGTAATGCTAGATGTCACTCTCCATTATACCAACTGCCAGCACGAGTTATGACTTGAAGTTAAGACTCAATGGTACATACAGGTTGCTACTGTTGCAGACACCACGATCGCTTATAAGTCAGCGCGATCGTAGATTCCTATCGCGAACCATGCCACTAAGCAACTTAGCAAACATCCAAATAGGTGTAAAGCCTCATCCATTGCAATCAAAGATACCACAGAAGAATGAAGCCAAGGGTATGGAATGCTTTAAGTTTGGTGAGGAAGGATGTCTTAACTACATGCGCCCCCAAGGAAGACAAAGACACGCAACCTTCCAAATGCAGAGAATTCAAGCCTTATTCAATAACATCCCAATGCTCCGATGTGGTAGAGTGCACCAGATTGAGGACTATCTCTGAACAAAGATCACATGTTTCCAATGTGAGAAGGCGCCACTACTTGAACATATTCTGATTGGTATCTCTCTCGAAATTTGTGCGTTCTTTCTAGTCCGTTTGAATCTCGAGGTCTATGGCCTACTCATGTTTTAGGATCGGCTTGGGTGCCCATATCCATCCTCAGTGAATGCCAAACACTTGGCCAATTTTTCAAAATAAAAGTGTTGGGAGGAGAAACCTTCACATTCCATTGGCGCTCTAAAGATGGTACTTGCAACGAAACGTTAGGGGAGATCTCTTCGAACTTTGCTCGTAGTCTAAAGAGGGTGCGTGATGCAGTTGACAGTCCTGCAAGGTGCTTTGCTTTGTTCCCGTCCATAGGGCATGAAGCTCAATTTCCGTTTCGTGAGGGAGCCTCCTGTAAGCGCTCATTGAGACAGAGGCACCCTTGCCCATCAACTAATGAATGGGGTCGCTTGGTCTCTTGACCCCCTAGGGCATTTCACTTCCTACCCGGTGAAGGACACATGGCTAATTAATTGGCAAGCAAATTGGCGATTGACCTTTGGTAGTGCTTAATTTTAGAAAGTCTTGATAGTGGCATTTCCAAGACGAAAATAATTAAGAAAATATCTAATTTTCTTTTCTATGAATTTTGGAAATTGCTTTACTTTTCCCAAAGTATTTGCAATATGGGTTTTTAAAAAAAAACCTAAAAAAACTGAGTGAAACCTTTGCTTTGGCCATCTCACCCACCCAAATCATCTCTTAGACTTGTTCCTCTATCGTCTTTTCTTCTTCCTAGCACATTTCTTTCGCCAAGTTAGCTTAAGGGCTTGGTTTTAAATCTTACTCAAACACAATTTCAAATATTTATTTCAAAATCTTATTTTCAGAATTTAATCTCGAAATCCTCTTTCCAAAACATTTCTCAAAGCTAAAACCTTAGAAAAAAATAAGTGAGATTGCTATTCGTACCCATTTTTGCATTTTACACCTTCTGATCCTATTAAAACAATTTCTTGTCAGTTTCCTACCTTTCAAAGTTATCCAAAGCATATGTTAATTTTTTTTAAAAAAAATTAGTACACTTTCACAAAATTTATTTTTGAATGTTTTTCTTCAAAACACCATAAAACCTGTTTATATAAGAATTTTCTTTTTTTAATATTCCCAAAGTCTTACTTGAGAATTTATTTTCAATTTCCATTTTTAGAAATTACTTTTCAAACCATTGCTTGAAAACAAAACACTCATCGCTAATACCTATTAACAAAACCTATTTTGAAATATTATTTTTAGGGCATGTTTTCTAATATTACATTAAATGCTTGTTTTCAAAATTTTATTCCTGTCATTAATGTTGGTAACTTGTTTCCAAAAATTTATTTTTTGGAAAACTTATCTTCAAAGATTTAAGAAAATTTGTCAACAACATATTCTCCAAATACTATCCTAAATCTTATTTTTAGGACTGATTCTCATAATTGATCTCTAAACGCTTTCTAAAACATCTTGATAGCCTATATCCAAGGGCTTGAATTCAAAACATATTTTAGAAACTCACTTTCAATGTCATTTCACAAGCGTAATTATAAATCTATTTTCAAGAGATCAATTTTGAGACTTAGCCTCAAAACTTAATAACATGGAACTTATGTCCTAAGTGTTAGACATTATCTTGGTATACCTTGTATAGATATTGCCTAATATAGGCTTTCCCTTTATACCCTCATGTACATGTATATATTACGCCCATTGGCCTCTGATGAATACAAGTGCTATTCATAACATGGTATCGAGCGGACGAGTTAGGGTTTTCTTCTGCGGCGTTGCACTTGCGCTCCCTTTCCTCTCATCGACTTTTCCTCCTCCGGCTGCTGTCGACTCATACCGCTGCTCTTGGTTCTCCTCTTTTCCGTCGAAGCAACAGCAGGGAGGTAACACTGGTCGCATCATCGGTGCGCTCTTCACTTCTTCTTGGCCTCTGGCGTCCCCGTCGGACTTCGTCGCTTGCCGCCTCCAAAGATCGTCCGCCGACTCGGCCCTCGGCAACCGGTTCCTCTGCGTCGTCGGCTCCCTTCGTCACCGAGCCATGGCAATCAGACTCCTCGTCGCGGACGCTAAGCCCGCCCTCGCGCCTCTGTCTGAACGCCAGGCCGGCCTCCTCGCTTTGCCGGTCGCCGTGCCTGCCGATCATTTCCTCCCTCCATGATCGATCGCTCAGACGGTCAATCGCGCCGGCCGAACTAGAGAGACGATCGGTTATCTGTCCGATCGGATTTCAAACCAATCGCGAGTCCGGTTTTATTCGGTTGGCTTCAGATTCAAGTCGGCTCCGGCTTCTAGCGGCTCTAGCTTCTAGCCGGCTTTTACGTGCTTTATAAAAAATGCCATCGTCTCTGGCTCTTCTTGAGGACTGTTTTTGTTCCTCACTGTCCGGTTATCTTCGATGGTCTCAATTATCGAGATTGGGTTCTTCATATGCGCCTTCACATGCGCGATCGGCGTCTTTGGGAGTTTCTTACCGATGAGCTATCATGTCCGCCTCGCCCCGCTTCCCCGTCATGCTGTTATTCCAAAGGAGGCCGATGATGCTTTCGCCGAAGGCCTCGATGATTATCTTGATGTTGTAGAGTCTTTTCAAACTCGTTCTCGCTCACAAGACATGGATTGATGAAGATGCTCGTGCCTCTGCTATTCAGTTGCTAGTATGGAGGTGCATCTTCTTGGCGATATTGTTGCTTTGTCTTCTAAGACGATTGATGTGGGCGATCTTCGCGATCGCTATGAGCTTCTTGGTGACTCTCTTTACCTTGTTGTTGTGCGGCAGAGAGAGCGATCGCTTCTGAGAAGGTGATTCTACTGTGGATGAGTTCTATGCGCAGTTATCTTCGGTCTGGCGTTAGCTTGATTCACTGGGTCCGGAGGTTTGCCGCACTTGCCAGTGTTGTCAACGTCAGCATTCTCATTTGGAGCTTCGCCACATCTACGACTTCTTGACACGTCTTCGGGCTGAATTTGAGCAGATTCGTGCCCAGTTGCTTGCTCGTCATCCTCGTGTGACCCTGTTGGAGGCTCTTGCTGCTATTCGTACCAAGGAAACTCATCTTCGTAGTGCAGTTTCTTGGTGTCTCCTCGATCTTGGCGGCGCCTCGCTCTACTCCTCCGTCAGTGGCGCCTACTCTAGTTTCGGCTACTGGGGGTGGAGGTCTTCACTGCACCTACTGCGACAAAAATGGCCATGTGGAGCAATTCTGCTACCGGAAGAAGAAGGATCTTGCTCGTCGAAGTAACCGTCCTCCTAAAAGCAATGGAAGCTCTGGCGTCTCCTCTCAGCGGACTCCTCCAAGAAGCTCCTCCTCAGCCAGACTTACTTGGTTACGACTCCACTCAGAGATTCTTATGCTATTGCGTCGCATGGTGCCTCTACACGAGCGAGTTCTAATTTGGTTACGCTACTCGATCTTCGGTGAGAGACCACCTCCTCATCGTAACACACCATGGATTCTTGACTCTGGAGCTTCTTTTCATATGACATCCGATCCCACGAGTCTACATTCCATTAGTCCTCTTGTTGCTCCTACCATCGTGCGCACCGCAGATGGTACTTCTTTTCTGTTGCAGGCGAGGCACTCTTTCGTCGTCCTCTTTTCATGTTTCTTTGTTTCTTATGTTCCTAAACCGACCATGCAGTTCATATCCGCCGCCACTTCTCGATCATGGTTGTCGGGTTATTCTTGATTTCGACTCTTGTTGTGTTCAGATCGCCGCACGGGTTCTAGTTGGGACTAGCCCTCGCCGCCATGACTCTCGGCGTCTTTGGGAGCTTGGTGGCTTCATCTACCTTCCGCCTCTGCCATCTCTCTGTTTCCTCTCTGGGTTCAAAGATCCGTTGTTTCTTCTAAGGGACTTTTGCTCGATGGCATCACCGTTTGGGCCATCTTTGTGGTTCACGTCTGTCTTCTTTAGTTCGTCGTGGTCTTTTAGGCTCGTGTGCGGTGATGCCTCTTTACCTTGTATGGGTTGTAAGCTTGGCAAGCAGATTACAACTTCCTACCATTCTAGTGAGTCTATATCACAGCGTCCTTTTGATCTTGTTCATTCTGATGTTTGGGGTCCGGCTCCTTTTGTTTCAAAAGGGGGTCATAAATATTATATTCTTTTTATAGATGATTTTTCTCGCCACACTTGGATATATTTTATGTCCTCTCGTAGTGAGGTTCTCTCTATCTATAAGACTTTTGCCACTATGATTCGTACTCAATTTGATTCTCCCATTCGTGTTCTTCGTGCTGACTCGGCAGGGGAGTATCTGTCAGGAGCTCTTCGTGGTTTTCTTGCTACACAGGGCACTTTCTTAGTTTTCTTGTCCTGGTGCTCATGCTCAGAATGGTGTGGCTGAGCGCAAGCATCGTCATCTTCTTGAGCATTTCGTGCTCTTATGCTTGCTTCATTGTTCGCCTCATGGCCGAGGTCGAAATTTGTTTCGCCACCTACTTAACCAATATCCAACCTTCTTTCGCTCTAAAGGGTGGGATTCGAAGAGAGCGTCTTTGTAGCATGCCTCCGATTATTCGGACTTCGCCTTTTTGGGTGTGTGTGCTATGTTCTTCTTGCGCCTCATGAACGCACAAAATTGTCGATCTTTCATCTGTTGAGTGTCTTTCGGGATATAGTCTTGAGCATAAGGGATATCGTTGTTGGGATCTGTTGGTGGCGCCAAGATGCGATCTCACGGGATGTTACTTTTGATGAGTCCGTCCCTTCTACCCTCGTTCTTCTTCTTCACCTACATCCCTTGTTGAACCACTTGTCTTTTCGACCTTTCACGATACTCCGCTTGTCACTTTTCCTCTTTCTGTCGGCGTCTCCTTTATCGCGGTTCCTCACCACCGACTTCTCCTCCCAAGGCTTCTTCCGATATTGTTCCTTCCTATCCTCTATACTACACTCGTCGTCCTCGGTGAGGATTCTTCATTGTGCCATCCTCTTCGATGAGCCATCTTCTTGATGTCTCCTCCCGTTACGCTCTTCGCGATCGGCGATCTATTCGGCCTCTGGCGCCTTGGCTTTGTTGGTCTTTGCTCGCCGAGCCGACTTCTTACCGTGATGTTGTTATTCATCGTGAATGGCAACATGCGATGGCGGAGGAGCTTGCTGCCCTTGAGTGCACTCGCACATGGGATCTTGTGCCCCATCCTCCATGTATTTGTCCCATTACATGCAAGTGGGTCTATAAGGTTATGACTCACTCTGATGGTTCTCTCGAGCGCTACAAGGCTCATCTCGTGGCACGTGGTTTTAACAGGAGCATGATCGTGATTATGGTAAGACTTTTGCTCTTGTAGCTCACATAACCACTGTTCGCACTCTCCTTACTGTGGCCTCTGTCCGTGAGTGGTCTATTTCTCAACTTGATGTCAAGAATGCCTTTCTTAATGGTGAGTGCATGAGGAGGTCTATATCACCACCACCGGGTATTCATTCTGAGGGCATGGTTTGTCGGCTTTGTCGCTCTCTTTATGGGCTCAAGCAAGCCCTCGTGCTTGGTTTGGCGTTTTAAATCCGTGATCACTGCGGTGGCTTCTCTGCAAGTGTTCATGATCCCGCGCTCTTTGTTCACACTTCTTCTCGAGGTCGGACTCTTCTCCTTCTGTATGTTGATGACATGATCATTACTGGAGATGATTCTCAATATATTGCTTTTGTAAAGGCTCGTCTCAATGAGCAATTTCTCATGTCCGACCTAGGCCCTCTTCGCTATTTTCTTGGGATTGAGGTTTCTTCTACATCTAAGGGCTTCTTTCTCTCCCAAGAGAAGTATATCCAGGATCTTCTTGATCGTGCTTCTCTCACTAATGAGCGTACAGCTGAGACTCCCATGGAGCTCAATGTTCACCTTCGATCTACTGATGGTGAACCTCTTGAGGATCCTACTCGCTATCGCCATCTTGTTGGGAGTTTTGTTTACCTTGGTGTCACTCGTCCTGACATTTCGTATCCAGTCCATATCTTGAGTCAGTTCGTTTCTGCTCCCACTCAGTTCCACTATAGTCATCTTCTTCGTGTTCTACGATATCTTCGTGGAACTACTCTCGCTGTCTTTTCTTTCCACGCTCCAGCTCTCTTTCTGCTTACTGTGTTTTTCTTGGAGGTTCTCTCATTGCTTGGAAGACTAAGAAGCGAGGCGGCGATTCTCGTTAAGTCCGAGGCCGAGCGGGCTATGGCTCTTTTGACAGCAGAGGTTACTTGGCTACGGTGGTTACTTGAGGATTTTGGTGTTTCTGTTTCTACACCGACTCCTCTTTTATCTGACAGTACAGGGGCTATCAGCATTGCTCGAGATCCAGTGAAGCATGAACTCACCAAGCATATTGGTGTGGATGCTTCCTACATGAGGTCACAGGTACAGGATCAGGTTGTGGCTCTTCAGTATGTGCCTTCAGAGCTCCAGTTAGCAGATTTCTTCACGAAGACACAAACTAGAGCCTATCATAGTTTTTACCTATCCAAACTCAGTGTTGTAGATCCACCATGAGTTTGAGGGGGGGTGTTAGACAGTATTTTGGTATACCTTGTATAGATATTGCCTAATATAGGCTTTCCCTTTATACCCTCATGTACATGTATATATTCTGGCCCATTGGCCTCCTGATGAATACAAGTGCTATTCATAACACTAAGAACTTAACTCCTACTGCCTTTCATCCCAAGCGATGTGCTAACATGTATAGAATCATGCCTAAGTGCTATTCGTTGATGTTCGTTGCGTCGCTGGTCCACTGCCTATGGTGGCAGGTCCTTCCCCAAAACGTCCAACAACATCTTGCTACCTTTGTATTTTCATTCTCATGGCTTTTCACCGCCTTCTTGCTCATAGGCCCTCTCTAGTGTCGGATTGTTTGTTCTCATTGCAAGAGATCTAGCCATTGAGCACATAGGTGCTTCCAGTTGCATCCTGAATTGAGGCCACTACATGTTTCATCTCTTCGAGGTGATGTCGTTGCCACTTCTTTCTTTCCTTTTTGTGCCTTAGAGTCTGCAGCTCAGTGAGGCCAGCTTTAGGCTCATATAGGTGTTACAGGCTTCTGTTAGTGGATCTACTGGTTATTCTGCTTCATCGTCTCCTCTGTTGGGTGTCTCTACCTTGGGTGTTTGGACTCAAATGCCTCCTTCCATGTAACATTTGATGCCACTCAGCTCACATCATGTAGACCTATTGCAGATGGTACCTTTGTTCTTCCACTTCTCATTTTGCAGTTCCAAATGTGTATCTTGTGACCGAAATCTCCATGAATCTCGTGTGTTGGTCAGCTCACCGACATGAATTGTTTGGTGCTAGATCGCTGGTCGAGATCATGTTATTTGTACAGGAGGAAATATCTTGTGCTACCGTGCTACCTCCGTGTTACATACAAAAAATGTTTCCAAAAATTCCCAAAAAAATTGGAGATGCAGGGGAAGACATTCTACAGCCATGTAAAATTTCAAGATCAATCTAGATTGCATTTGGGAGATATGAAAAAACAAATTCTTCATGGTAGTATTTTTCACTGTCCATTGCTATTTATTTTAGCTGATTGTCAATTTCATTTCTTTCATGCAATGGAGTTTGATCTTGAAATTTTGCATGACAGTAGAATGGTCTCCCCTATATTTCTGATTTTTTTGGGAATTTTTTAAACCTTTTATACGTGGGTAACATGGAGGTACCACCATAAGAGGGGTTAGCCTAGGATATTTCCTTCTTGGTGCAAGCCATCGTTAGAAAGGTTCTGTGAGGCTTCACATTCTTTACATTTGAGCCTCCTGTCATCCTCAACTATTGGTACACCTAGGGAAATTTATATCATATGAAAACATTACTTGATATTTCGGTATTATTTTGCCCAAAATATTCAAATCAAAATTTGAATTTTAAGATTAAGGATAAAAGAAACCTAAACCATGCTATAATCATATGAATGCAACTAGCCTAGTTGTAGGGGTGCACATGAGCGTGCGGGAGGTCATGGGTTTGACTCCCACCTTGCTGGTTGCTATTTTTCAATCTTTGAAGTCATGGGACCCCACATGCTAGAAGTTGAATTAGGAAAATAGGTAGAGGTAGAGCTGGAATTTGATCCATATGTTAGACAGTATCATTTTTACCTTATATACGAGATTACTAGTTGCCTTGTATAGAGATTGTTTGCCTTGTATAGCTATTGCCTTATATAAGCTTTCCTTCTATACCCTCTTCTACATGTATATATACTGGCCCATTGGCCTCATGTTGAATACAAGTGCTATTCATAACATGGTATCAGAGCTGCAGTTTTAGGGTTAGGGTTCTCACTGGCGTTGCACTTGCGCCTTTTTTCCCCGATGACTCTTCTCGTCGCTTGTTGCTACTGCTCTTCCCGACCGCATCGTCCTCTGGTTCGCGCTTTCCGGCCTTCATTGTGTATCGCGCTGTCCTTCTTCTACTTGGTGCGGTTGCTGCGCCCTCGCCGACCGCCCGTCTTCCACCTTGGGCTGCCTTGGTCTCCTCGCCTTCCACGCCGTCATGACCATCGCCTGCCTCGGTTTCCGTGCGGCCCGCCTCGGCTTTCGCAAGCCGTTCCGCCTTCGGCCGCAAGTGTTGTCGCCCGTCGTCACCCGAGCTGGTCGCCTCTGTCGGCCCGTACCACCCAAGCCGCAGCCCAGTCGACGCCTCCTTCGGACGATGCCCGAGCTGACCGCCTTTGTCAGCCCGTGCGCCGTCGAGCTTGACAACGTCCACCGATCGCCGCCTGAGGTCGCTCAGTTGCCTGCTCGCCCGAGGCTCGTGTGTTGATGTTGCTCGATCGGGTTTTGGTTTTCCTTTTTGCGTTCGAGTCCAACTATTTGACATCGGTTGGATTTTAGTTTAGCAAAAAAATGTCATCATCTGCAGGTTCTTCTTCGAGCACCGTCTTTGTTCCTTGCTGCCCGGTTATTTTTTATGGTCTTAATTATCGAGACTAGAATCTTTATATGCGCCTTCATATGCGTGGTCAGTGTCTGTGGGAGTTTCTTATGGGCGAGCTATCATGCCCGCCTCATCCTACTCCCCCTGACGCACCTGTAATTCCTAAGGAGGCTGCTGCTGCTACTCAACAGAAGGCCTCTGATGACTATGCTGATGATGTGGTGTCTTTTCTGACTCAATTTACTGCATACAAGATATGGATTGATGAAGATGCTTGTGCTTCCGCTATTCTAGTTGCTAGTATAGAGGTGCATTTCACTGGTGATTTTATTGGTTTGTCTTCGGCACAGTTGATGTGGGCGCATCTTCGCGATCGCTATGAACCTGATGGTGATTCTTTGTACCTTGCTGTTGTACGATAGGAGCAGTCATTACAGTAGGGTGATTACAGCCACTTTTTCTTGTAATTTCCACTATGAACACGAACCCCGTATCCTAAACCAGTTCGGGATCGACGAATCCGGTTTGCGGTTCGTGGGGGTTTAGAGCGAATTCGGTAACTATGCTTTATGCTACTTACTAATTATTTGAGTGTTGTTTTACTTGTGAGTGAGTATCGTATGTATTGTACTATGTGCAATCTGACATCCGAGATCCTGCCTCGGGGTCAATACCATTACACTTTTGTTTTGCTGTTTTGTTTTGCACTTTTACAACAATAATCGTATCGTGTTCCTTTATGAAGAATAGGTGTTAACTCAGGAATGTATGTAATCAATTTTGTATTTATTTGTAATAGTAAACTCCATACAGTCATCAATACTTTAATTTGACTTATCCCTTATGAGCTGTGATCCATCCTGCTCTTTTCTGGATACAAGGACACATTTACTGTAGCCAGGCAAAGATGGATCCTTTTTTTTGGGCAATTACTGTCTGCTACTGTTTACATTGTTCTTTGAGTACTTGCCTCTTGATTCTACTTTCACTGCACTTGTGTCCTTTTTTTCTTAGCAGATTGGTACAAATGTGTCCATATTTTAATAGAATTGTGGTTATTTTCTATATCACGCATCATATTTCATAATTATCGAAATTCTGCTGCTTCAGCTTTCTCCATGCTTCTTCTGGCCTTCTTTTATTTATTGCAGTTCTATGGGAGATGCAACCAACAGCTTGACCAAAAACCCTCTGCTTGATGCGTCTAATAAGAAAGAACCTGGTCCTTGTTGGGATGGAAGATGCTGTTACCCTGTCGTCCCAAAATGTTTGGCAGGTTGTGGCTTTACAAAACACTGTGATGTCAGAATTGGCAAAAGTGATCGTACTGTACCAAAAGACAAGCATTATGTGCAGGTTCCTGCCAGATGCTGCACATTAATAGAGAGTGAAAAGTTAATATGCCCATGCTCAAGCAATATAATTGCTAGAAGAAGCAATTCTCAAGCTTCTTTTTGGAAAGATGTCTCTAATAAAGTAATGAACCAGCCTTATTTTCCTATTTCGGAGAGACTGAAGAATGTATCAGAAGCATCAGTGGCTGGTGGCAGTTGGCCCTATGGAGCTGTAACAGACAAAAAGGGTGCGTGTAGACATTCTGGAATATCTAAAGAACAAATATGCTCCGGTTTCTCTTCTGGATCCTCCAGCGCTGTGGTGACAATGTTTTCAGCATCACCTGAATTTAACAATATGTCCTCATGTACCGCTAAATATGGTGTTGAACATAAAAATCCCGTGTTTGATGAAGGATCAAGAATTGAGAAATGTTCCTCATCCAACTATGTGCCTATCAGTACAGGATGTGAAGAAGCCCTAAATGGCTTCTCTAGATTTCACTTGGACTCATCAAAAGTGAAGCGAAAATGTAATCAAATTTCTGATGGAAGTACACTGAAGGAAGATGACAAGAAGGAACAATGTTTTCAAATGCCAAAGAAATCAAGGACATTGAGGTGCTCTGCAAAACATTCAGAATCAGATAATTGTACTAGGAAAGTTAGTTTCCAGTCATCTGAAAAGGGGGATTCAATACCACAGGAGGTTAGTTCATTTTCTGGAAGGGTATCAAAAACAAAGCGAAAACATGCTACCATGAATCTGAATAAGCCTGTGGAACGGCTTCACAGCCATCACAAGATTTTGAAAGATGATTATGAACAATCAGATGACAAGGACATTTTACTTGGAGAATTACATTATTCTGATAGAAAAAAGCAAGTAGAGGATATGACCACCCTGGATAGAACAAAGCATCGGCAGGAAGGGAATCGAGTATTTGTCCGCAAACTGCCTAAATTTGTGTCTCTGAACTGCATTGTAAATGAACCTAACAGTGAAGGTGCTTGCAGTGGGAGTGCACGTATTGATTCTAGTTTAATTGCTACAGGAATAATGAATGATAATCGAAAATCTCCCAAAATTGTTCCTCTTAATCTGATTCTTAAAAAGGCTAAGAGATGCCACGCTGTCAAACCCCTCTGTAAGGCAGAAAATATCCACTTTTCTGAGGAAAAGAGCTCAGATTGTTCTGTAGATAAATCTTCATTTGGTAATGAAAATTGCAATCCACAAGCTGAAAATGAAATGCAGAGTTCCAAAAAGAATAGCTATTCATCTAATGCCTTCAGGCCACATACTGAGGCTGACTGCAAAAGTCCCTGCAGTGGTATATTTCTGAAAACATTTCAACTGGTATCAACATATAACTACAGTGATTTCTTTGTAATATTTGAAATATGAAAAGCCCCTCATTGCAGATCTTGGAGAACGTGAGCCTATTGGCCTAACAGATGTGGAGACAAGTCAGCTTTCAATATTTGCATCAAGATGTACAGGTAGGACATGGACGAACATAGTATTTTTGATTGTGTATTGCTGAAATTGATTATATTCAATAAGGTTGACTATGTTTGTCTATGTACCCTCTACCCTGTATTTAGAACTTCTTTTAGTATTTATTGAAAACCTTTTTTTGTAAAAATGATTTGTGTGGACCTCATCATGTGACATTAGAGATTAACTATTAACACGAGCAGTAATTGTCTTCTTTACAGAAAAGCTGTGTCGGCACATTTCCTTAATTTCCACATCAGGTGCTAAAGAAACCTTGTTTTACTAACATAATGTACCAACCACATACAGGAGTCAAGAATCGAAGAGCAAGTGTATCTCTTAATAGGATTAGGAGCTATGAAGAATTTGCGACCGGATTAGCACACAATCCTCATGGTGATCAAGACAATGCAGTTCGAGCCTGTGAAGTGAATGTTGGAAGGTTGTAGTTCCAGTTGATGCAATTTTTAGATTTCCTTGAAAATGGAATATTCTCTAGAGATAATATACTATGTCTATTAATTTGTCTTGCTATATTACTTTGAAGTGAATGTTGGAAGGTTGTAGTTCAGTAGATGCAATATTTAGATTTCCTTAAAAAGCTCTAGAGATAATGTACTATATCTATAAATTTATCTTGCTATATTACTGGCTGATTTGACAAAGTTCTGCTTAATATCTTCCACAGATATAAAGAAAGACTTAGCTCAAATGCTTCATGTTGTGTCTGTGGAATCTCAAACCTGGAGCCTTGCAATCAATTGATAGAGTGCAGCAAGTGCTATATCAAAGTTTGTCATACTATTTCTTACCTGTACCTAGTACTACCGCATATTTACATAGAACCCTATACTTTGTGTAGGTGCACCAAGCTTGCTATGGTGTTCTAAAAGTTCCAAGAGGACAATGGTTCTGTAGACCCTGCAAGACCAATACCCAGGACACAGTAAGCAAATTTATTTTCAGGAAAAAATTATTTATGCATTTATATCATGTAATATTAGTGCAAGCATCGTTGTGGTATATATATACATGCCAAAATATGTCATATGGAAACTACAGGGGCTTCTCCAGTTCATCTTCGCATCATTAATTAAGCATTTCAATTTCTTTGCTAATTATTGAACTACATGACCTTAAAAAGACCTTCACCCCTTCGAAGGGAAGTATATGCTTTGCTGTAAGTAACGCTTAAGCAGCCATCTTCTCTAACCTCACTGTCCTTGGGCAATCTAACCATGAAAGTCAATGGTTCAGCTGGTTATGGGAGGTGCACGAGTTTTATGTGGTTAGGGTGCTTAAAAACAGAGCAGTTAACAGTTCTTCCACTGCAAATGAACCTATAGTTCCACCACCGGTGACACTTCAACATCGATGGTGAAACCTCCGCTACCAGCAGCGCTGCCACTGTGGGTGCCCTCACCAGGTAAGAAGATCGTCGCGGTTTCATGATCATCTTTTACTTGCTGTTGCCCGATGCTGTGCCTATGGAGGTGTGGAGCACGAGTGATGCCTTGTAGGGGATTGCGACGCTGTCGTGCCTCTCCCAGCGCTGTCGTAATCGGTGGTAAGAAGGTTGTCGCTACTGCCCCCTGCTGGTTTCCCACGCTGCCAGCGACTCATGTGATATCAAGAAACACTGGAGGGCCACTGTACTCACTGTTGTTTGTTGAGGCTTCTTCATCCTCTTCCACATGGTCCAATGTTATCATCACTCCCTCTCATCGACTTGGGGCCACGACGGGCTTCGCTCTTGGCCACCACTTGACAGTTCGAGGACGAGCTGTCTTGCAAGGGGTGGCGAAATGTCATAGGTATGGGTCCATGGGTAGACACAACCCATTAGGGGGTCTGCATGCAAGGAAGGCCACCGACAACATATATTCGTGTTAGGAATAGTTAGATGCATATATCTTTATATTAGGAATGATTAGATGCATACCCTCATTTGGATAGTATAAATATTATCTTATCTTTAGTGATTGGTTGCATTAGATAAAATAGTTTTCCATATTGTTAGGAGCTAACCTCATCTATATAAAGAGAGGAGCCACACCATTCTAAGTAAGCAAAGAAAGAATAAAGTTCATCCCAGTCTTAGTCTCCTCTCTCTCCTATCACATTGTTCCACCCGGCCATCCTCTTGGCGGTGTTTACCCCATTATGATCTAAAGACCATAACAACTTGGTATCAGAGCCGCCTTGATGTCGTTCCACCATGGCAGGCGACGAGAGTTTTCGATTCTGTTGCCGATGAGTTCAAGGCCATGAGGGGTCTCTACACTGAGTTTTGTTCAGGAATCGAAGAGTGCATGAGGCTCGCGATGGAACTCAAGGAGGAATTCACGGAAGACAAGAGGCAGTTTACCGCTGGTCGTGTCACCGCAAACTGCGGCAACACCACTCACAGATGTGCCTCCACTACAGGCATCGCATCTAGATGTGGTTGAGGTGATATCGGTGTTGACCCCACTGCGGACACTGTTGGCTCCACCGCTAGTGCTACAACTTCCACTACCGGTGATGCTTCCAACATAGTTCACCAACCTTCACTACCAGCAGCGCTGCCATCGTGGGTGCCCTTGATAGCAAAGAAGAACGTCGTGGTTTCACAGTCGTCTTTTACTTGCAGTTGCCCGGCATCATGACTATGGAGGTGTAGAACATGGTGGATGCTTTGTAGGGGATTGTGATGCCATCACGCCTCTCCTAGTGCTGTCGTGATCGGTGGTAGGAAGGGTGTCACTACTGCCCCCGCCGATTTCCCACGCTGCCATCGACCCATGACATAAAGACACATTGGAGGGCTGTCGTACTCACTGCTATTCATTAATGCTTCATTCACCCTCCGCATGGTGCGACGCCATAATCATTCCCTCTCATCGACATGGGACCATGATGGGCTTCGTCCTTGGCTGGCACCTGACAGCTCAAGGACGAGCTGTCTTGCAAAGGGTGGTGAGGTGTAATAGGCATGGACCCATGGGTAGCCACGGATTATTAGGGGGGCTGCACGCAAGGAAGGCTACCAGCAGCAAATCTCTATATTAGGAATAGTTTGGTGCTTATCTTCATATTAGAAATGATTAGATGCATATCTTCATATTTGGATAGTATAGATATTATCCTATCTTTAGTGATTGGATGCATTAGATAAGTTAGTTTCCATAATCTTAGGGCTAACCTCATCTATATAAAGAGAGGAACCGCACCATTCGAAGCAAGCAAAGAAAAAACAAAGTTCATCCCAGTCTTAGTCTCAACTCTCCCCTATCACGCTGTTGCCCCAGGCCATCCTCTTGGCAATGTTTACCCCATTATGATCTAAAGACCATAACGGAGTACGTCTTTTTACCACACCGTTGTCAAAGGTATTTTACATCAGTGTTCTGTTCAAGGTTAAGCAGGCCTTACTGGTCTGAACTCTGAATCTAACCACCTTAACAGAAACCTGATAGATAATGATCCTTGCTAGTATAATGATCCTTACAAGTATCTGCTAGTGGTATGCTTCTGGTATAGATGAATAATCAACGTAATGACTTTCCTTTAGGAAAATATTTGCTCACAATAGAGCTTAATGAGCTTAATTTTCTACACGTTAAATTCATTAAACAGCAATAGATTTTGTGGAGTAAGAAGTGTTGCTTACCAGGCTCACCCTACAATTTTTTTTTTCGAGGTCTGTGTCTTATGTGGTTATGGAGGTGGAGCTATGACAAGGGCATTGAAATCTCAGAATATTCTGAAAAGTTTGCTCAAAGGTTTGACAATTGCAGCAAGATCAGATAAATATATTCATTCATCAGGAAATGGAAGAAATGAATGTTCAAGTAATTTACATGGGGAAGATTCATTTTATGCACCAAGATCAACAAGCTTGAATACTGTATCTACAATAGATCTACAAAAGCCAATGGATATTTCACACGAGAACATTATCAGCAATTCTTGGACCACTAATCACTATTCTAGTCTACTTGGTCCAGGAACGATGCAGTGGGTTCATGTGGTTTGTGGATTGTGGACACCTGGTACAAAATACCCAAATGCCACCACAATGAGCGTTTTTGATCTATCAGGTGCTTCACCTGCAAAGAGAAATACTGTGAGTTCCCTATATGCATATTCTTATGATGATTTATTGGAACAATCTTTTTCCACATGCAAATTGGAAGCATATCCAATGCCAAATGCTAGCCTAGGCATTGAATTTCTTCTCATCTTTAGTTATGAAGTCACCCAAAAGTACCTCGATGTTTTATATGCTCTAACGAACTTTTGAACTTTTATTGTGCCTTGATTATTGCAAATTCTTTTGGTCAGCAGGCATGCTCAATGTGTAACAGAACTGGAGGTTCATTTTTGGAGTGTCGAGATGTAAATTGTTCAGTGCTTTTTCATGCTTGGTGTGCGCATCAAAGGGTATGACATCTGCACATTTAATAAGCTTTTTGTAAGGATTGTTACGAATAGCACTTGTATTGATCATGAGCCAATATGCCAGAATACATACATGTACATAAGGTACAAAAGGAAAGCCTATATAAGGCAATATCTATACAAGTATACTAGCAATCTCTATACAAGGCAATACATGATACTGGCAATCTTTATACAAGGCAATATGGGATATTGTCTAACACCCCCTTTCAAACTTATGGTGGATCAACAACGCTGATTTTGGAGAGATAAAAGCTATGTTGTGCTCTAGTCTGTCTTCGTGAAGAAGTCTACCAATTGAAGTTATGAAGGTACATAATGAAGAGTCACAACGTGATCTTGCACCTATGATCGTATGTAGGAAGCATCTTTACCGATACGGTTGGTGAGCTCATGCTTCACAGGTCTCGAGTAATGCTAATAGCCCCTGTATTGTCAAATAATAGAGGAGTCAATGTATAAATAGAAATACAAAAATCCTTAAGTAACCACTGTAGCCAATTAGCCCTTGCTGTCAAAAGAGTCATAGCTCGCAACTCAGCCTCAACACTCGAATGAGAAATTGTTGTCTACATCTTAGTCTTCTAAGTAATGAGAGAACCACCAAGAAAAATACAGTAGGCAGAAAGAGACCAATGATCAAAGTGATCACTAGCCCAGGTAGCATCAGAGTATGCCTGGAGCTATAATGAATTGGAGCATGGAAAGAAAAGACGACGAGAGATAATTCCACGAAGATGTCGCTGAACACGAAGATGACTATAGTGGAGCTGAGTGGGAGTAGAAATGAACTGGCTCTAGATATGCAGTGGAGAAGGTAGCTGGTCGGTGAGAAGCTTCCAAGGATGCTGACCACGTACTTGAAGGCGCATATGTAAAACCCAGTCTCGATAGTTGAGATTATCGAAGGTAACCAAGCAATAAGGAACAAAAACAGTGCTCGAGGAAGAAACAGAAGAATACATTTTTTTATTTTTTTTACCCTCTAAATATTAAAATGCCTGAATCACACCTCCCATAGTGGGGCTCGACCCCTCTGGTCCAACAGTTGAGGCCAACGTGAGGTCGCCAGGTGGAGACCACAGATCGAAGGGCAATTGCGACTGTCCACGCGGCGGCAGAGTTGGTCCCCCAACTGATGTCGGGCACAAAGAGCTCGCGGAGGAGCAAGGTTCGCAGTCAGCGACGGCGCGCATGGCATCGAGCGCGAACCCAAAGGCGAGCACCACTGCGATGGCGATGTCGGCAAGCTAGTCGCAGGAGAGCGGCTCGAGGAAGAAGAGGTGATCATCGCGGGTGAGCCCCACTACTGCGGCGTCGACAACGGGAGAGGCAGTGGCTGGAAGATGAATCTTGGTGGCAGACCGCGGGGACCAAAGGCTGCGGAGCCTACGTGGTGGCGGCGGTGAAGAGCACGGCCAACACACGGGAATGGCAGTCCAACGACGAAGAAAAACTTACGTGGCAGCGGGAAGAGCCATAGAAAAAGCAGCGGCGGCTGGGCAACAAGAAGGTGGATGGCATAATTGCAGCACCAGTAAAACCCTAACCCAAAAAATGTTCTGATACCATGTTATGAATAGCACTTGTATTGATCATGAGGACAGCAGACAAGAATATATACCTGTGCATGAGGGTACAAAAGGAAAGTCTATATGAGGCAATATCTATATAAGGCAATACAAAATACTAGAAATCTCTATACAAGACAATATAGGATACCATCTAATAAGAACATGTATTTATTGCATGCTTAGAAGATATATTCTACACTTTGGGCTACAACTTATCATTTTCCTACACTAGGTAAATTTGTGATGATATAGAATATGCTAGAATCCTTTACATGTCCTTCAACAGATCTAAGAAAAAAAAGGGATGGCTTTTCACTAGATAATTTCCATGTAGTTTTTTTTAATAACGATATCATTCATGTGCAAGGTTATTTAAGCGATAAGGCGAGCACTGATAGTAGCTAGTAGCACACCAACACAGTAACACAGTCCTCAATTGGTATTTCTTCTCAGTCCTTAACACACACACACACACACACACATATACTGGAAGCTTTTTTCGTACTCCCGGGTGTACATACTCCCACCTCTAATATACCACTTAAACGAATACGTTATACTTCTTTAGCACTTTCGGTATACTTTAATAATAATTATAAGAAATTCCAATATGATACAGTTAAAAAAATTCATTGAAGCCTTTTATTTTTGCTATATACACTTTTCCATATGTAAAAGAAGTGTATACACAAATTATGCTATAAAAAGTGGAGCATGATGAAATTTTTCGTGGAACTCACTTTGAAGTACTTTATAATCAGTATTAGAGTATGCTCAAAAGGATAAAGAGGTATAACAAAATCATTTAAGCAGTATACTAAGAGTGGGAGTACGTACACTAGGAGTATGTAACCATTTTCCTATACACACACACACATTCGATCATTCCTCAGTCAGTCAGTCCTCAATCCTCATCGGCATGCTGATACTGTATATGAGGGGAGGCAGAGCAGCTGCAAAGGCAGAGGAGGGGGAGGCCGGCTGGGGAGACTAGGGGAGAGGTGGATTTGGACTCTGGACATGAGGGGGAGGCAGACGGGGGAGACGAGGGCAGGGGAGAGGAGATGAGAGAGGTTGGCAGCGGTGGGGAACCATACTTGATGGCTGGATCTAGCCTCTGGAGCAGAGCAGTCGGCGGTGTCAAGAGCAGAGGAAGCATGGCATCCGCCTCAGGCTATCACAACGCCATACGACGCTCTAGAGATGTCACGGCCGTAAGGCGGACGCCATACCCTTCTCCGGCAAGGCAACGGCGTGGCGCAATCCTCTGGACCGCCTTACCGCTTAAGCAACGATTTAATAACCATGGCCATGTTTTGTGTTTGCTCTAATATTAAGAAAAGGGTTATTTTCCCTTTTTCTTGCGGTTTTTTATTTTCCCTTTGTGCGCATGCATATGTTGATTGCCAAAAGAAAAAAAAAGTTAATGGATAGAGATGCGGTGATGGATCACAAGTCAATAGGAAGATCCATTTTAATGATCACATTTATTATTATGTTGGTGGAACTTGTATTTTTGAAGTTCACTGTTGCTTGTGATATCTCAACAGGGTTTGTTGCAAAGCGAACCAGAAGGTGAGCATAATGAAAACGTTGGTTTTTATGGGAGATGCCTGGATCATGCTTGTCCTGAGTATCCTAAGAAAGAATGCTTAATAAGCAATGAATGGACATGTGCACGTACAGAGGTAATATTTTGGTTGAATTTTTCTGTTGTCCATAAATCAAAATCCTTATATCTAGTTTTTATTCTTTTGAAACAGGGTTTTAAAGGCCGAAAGGGAGAAGGTTGGTCTGGTACTAATTACAAGAAACCTGAAGAAAATAGTGGTGAGTGCAGCGTTTCCCAAGAACAAATCAATGCTTGGTTGCGCATAAATGGATCGAAGTCTTGCATAAGAGGACAGGTAGCTCCTTTCAGTAATTTTTCACTACAGTGCATCTGGTTAACTTCAATATAGTATATCATTATGTATGCTGTAGACTTGTAGAGAGACTTCATAATTTGCTGAATATTACAGGGTCGGCTGTTATGACAAACCCCTTTATTGTTTTATGCATGTCTTTTTTTTACATTTCCAGAAGGAATACATCCAATACAAGCAGTTAAAAGGGTGGAAGCATTTAGTAGTATATAAATCTGGCATACATGGACTTGGTCTCTACACATCAGAGTTTATTCCGCGTGGTTCTATGGTAGTTTGTCAGTTTTGTTTTCCTTGTTATATGTTAGAATTTTGCAAATAAAGACATTCTTACAATTCTGCATCAAAGTATTTCAGGTTGTAGAGTATGTTGGTGAAATTGTTGGGCAGCGTGTTGCTGACAAAAGAGAGAGAGAGTACCAGTCTGGGAAACGACAACAGTATAAGAGTGCCTGTTATTTCTTCAAGATTGACAAGGAACATATTATTGATGCCACCCGCAAGGGTGGGATTGCAAGATTCATCAACCATTCATGCCTGGTAGTAAGTTATGCTCGTCCAAGTCTTCTAATTTACTTATAGCTGAGTTTCTGACGCAGGCTTTATATTCTTTCGATCTTTGTTGGATCAGCCGAACTGCGTTGCGAAAATAATCTCAGTCAGGAGCGAGAAGAAGGTACTACTTTTTTACTATGCATATTTCCTGCCGAAGTTATCCTTTTGTACTGTAGGTTTTAGGCCAAAGGCAGCATCAGCTTTATTAGAGAGCTAAAGAATGTCCTGCAGCGCTACCAAAAGCAAAATAAAAGGAGCACATACTGGGGGTAGCAGCTTTGTCAGGCAAGCAACAGCGCAAAATGCTAATTACTCTCCTTCAGTACCACCAAAAACACTAGAGCAAACATGACACTATACCTAAATAAAAAATAGCTACAAGCTAAATAAGTCTCGTGTGTTTGCAAAGTATGAATTGTTAGAAGTCTCGTGACACAAAGTATGAATTGTTAGAAGTATGAATTACAAGCTACAGATTCATGCGAGTTTCAACTATTAGAGATCTAACGTGTTTTAATGCCGTCCAGGTAGTGTTCTTTGCAGAACGCCATATAAACCCAGGGGAGGAAATTACGTACGATTATCACTTCAACCGAGAAGATGACGGCCAAAGGATCCCTTGCTTTTGTAGATCAAAAGGCTGCAGGCGATATCTCAACTAGTTAGCAGTGTAGTGATACTTGTCTATTCAACTTTTATTTTGCAAGCATGCTTATTGTGTATATAAACTGTAGTCAGACTTTCATCCATAGATAATACTGAATGATTAATAAATAAAGGGAACTGTGAGCTCCCATCAACACAATATCTTACATAGTAAAACACAACTCAGGTCCATTATAACAATTGAACCTAAGTATAATACCAGTAACGAGAAGATAAACAACATGGTAATTTCTAACGCAGAAGACCCCAGTCATGTTGACTTGTATGGTTGTATCGGTTGTAACTTGGGTTACAGAAATGGTTCTTGTCATCGTAGAAAGGGTTAGTAAAATGTTCGCTGCTGAGGCTCTGGTGAACTTCCCCTTCGCCGCTGACTGATGTCGAGAGAAGACTCTGGGGTTGAGGCTCTCATCATGCTTGTCACCGAAAGCAGCCCAGCCTTCCGCCGCCGGCGATGTCTCTCTGCTCCTCAATCTCTTTGACGTGCTCCTTGAGCTCTTTCTTTGCGGCGTTGGTCACGCTGTCCCCGTGCTGATCACACCATGCACTACCAAATAAGTACCACGTCTCAGAATTGCGAAAATGCGTAGTTAATCTGAATGACAAACGAGTAAAAAGTCTTGCTTTCTGCACTTTCGGAAGAATGTCTTGAGGTCGGACTTGTCCACTGGAAGCCTTGTTGCGATGGCCTCAATCTGCTGATCCCTACGAAGCTAAGAAGAGTCTTTTAACACTTCAAACAAGGGCTAAAATTGCCTTCCAAGAAGAGGTATAGAGATTTACAAGAAGTTCAGGTTTCGATTGGTAGATGGTAGCTCAGCCTGAATCCTTGAAAGCTCCTCCTGTCTTCTCCACCAAAACTATTAGAGATTTGATTGTATATATTAGGCTTTCCATCTATTATTTCCTGCCTAGTTTAGCTCCTCTATTGAGGCCTGTAATCTCTCCCTGTAACCACTCCCTTTGGGTTTTATATAGAATGCCACCCCTGCCTTTGGCTGTGTGGTGATTGTGCCATCTATTCTACATGGTATCAGTTTAATTCTCCTGAGCCTCCTCCGCTGCCTCCTCCCTTGCCTTGCCCTTGCGCCGCTCCTCCCTAGCGTGCGTCTGCGCTTGGCTGTCCCCATCTCCTTACCGTGCTCGGCCCCCACCCCAGCCTTCTACACCATGACGGCTAATGGCGCAGCTCCGACCATCACTGGGGCGCTCGCTGCTCCACCGATTGTCCTCAACCCTTATTGCACAATCGCCGTCAAAACCCATGTGCCGACCACTCTAGACACTGGGCGCTAACTACACTCGATGGTCCAAATTCTTAGGACCATGTGCATCAAGTTCGGCCTCCTCTCCCACATCGACGGCTCGACGTCGCAAGATCCGGACGATCCGGCTAGGTCCTTGCCGACTCTGCGATCCTCGGTGGTCAGACGGCTCCGTCGACGACAACACCACGGACTCCGTGATGATCGACGACGAAGCAATAGCGTGATCTCGGGTCGCCATCGAGGCCCTCTTCGCGACAACAAGGAATCACGCTACCGCCTTCCTCGCCAGACCAATTCCACTCCATTCTGCAGGCGATCAATCCATCGCCGACTACTGACCGCCAGCGTCAAGACTTTAGCAGATGCCCTCGCGATGTCGGTCACCCGTCTCCGACTCGCAACTCGTCCTCAATCTGCTGCGGCCTCAACCTCGCTACTCCAACACCGCCGACGACATTGCCAACTCGACTCCGTTTCCATCCTTCTCCAGGGCTCGCTCCATGCTTGCCCTCAAGGAAACGCGCCTCGCCAACGAGACCAAGATCGCCGCCGAGACAGCCCTGCTTACCGCCGGGTCCTCCTGCACCTCGTCCGGCTGCCGCTCCACCCAGGCCTCTGCCACGGCCAGCCCCAACACCTCCAACTCCGCCAAGAACGGCAAAGCAGGGCGCAATCGGCGCGGCAAGAACGGCGCCGGTCATGGAGGTTACCAGGGCGGTCGTGCGCCTCCACCGGCTGGCCCCTGGTTTTGCTTCAACCCCTGGTCACCTCCTGGCGCCGGCCAGTGGCTAGTCCCCGGTGGACAATGGCGCCCTTCGCCTGCTCCAGGATTGCTCGGCGCTTCCCCACAGGCGCATACTGCCTTTGCCTCACCCCAGCCTTCCTCTGCTCCGGCCTGGGATCAGCAGGGGCTCATCACCGCCCTGAACCAACTTGCCGTCCAGGGACACGGTGGTTGGGTGGTGGACAGCGGCGCCACCTCCCACATGACGTCCAATAGCGGTATGCTCCTTTCTCACCACTCTACACCCAACACGACTGTCACTGTTGGAAACGGCTCTCGTTTACCAATAGTCTCCAGTGGCCACTCCCTCCTCCAGACCCCATCCTCCAAATTTTCCCTTCACGATGTCCTTGTTGTTCCTCATTTAGTTCGCAATCTTCTCTCTGTTCGCAAATTTACTCGCGACAATCACTGCTCTATTGAATTTGATGCCTTTGGTTTTTCTATCAAGGAACCGCAGACGAATCGAGTGATGCTTCGCTGCAATAGTGAGGGAGACCTCTACACCATCCCTCCTGTCGAGCCTCCTCCTACTTCCAGCGCCCACCTCGCCGTCTCCTCCCACCTTTGGCATCAGCGTCTTGGTCACCTCGGCACTGCTCCTTTAGCTATTTTGACCAAAAATTCACACATTTCCTGTAATAAAGTAGACCGCTCGCTTTGCCAGTCTTGTCAACTTGGTAAACATGCGCGCCTACCTTTTGCTTCTTCAAATTCACGCACTGTTGCTCCTTTTGAACTCATCCACTGTGATGTTTGGACCTCCCCTGTGGCCAGCATATCTGGATCAATATATTATTTGGTTGTTGTTGATGATTTCTCTCATTTCTCCTGGACCTTTCCACTTAAAAATAAATCTGACGTTCATCAACACATCACAGAACTTGCGGCTTTTGCCAGCACACAGTTCGGCCTCTCTCTCAAATCCGTTCAGGCTGACAACGAACGTGAATTTGTTAACCACGCCAACACATCATTCTTTGCCTCCCGCGGCATTACTCTGCGCCTCTCCTTCCCTTACACCTCCTCGTAGAACGGCAAAGCAGAGAGGATGCTTCGCACACTCAACAACATGGTTCGCACCCTCCTACTTCATGCCCACATGCCGCCCAAATTTTGGGCTGAGGCCTAAGCCACTGCCACCTATCTCCTCAACCGGTGTCCCTCCTCTGCCATCGCCGGTGCTATTCCCTACACACTCCTTCACAAAAAGCCTCCACAGTACACACACCTTCGGGTCTTTGGCTGCCTTTGTTTCCCCAACACATCAGCCACCGCTGTCCACAAACTTGCCCCACGCTCTACGGCTTGTGCATTCCTCCGGTTATCCTTCCCAGCACAAAGGATATCGTTGCCTAAACCTCGCCACCAACAAAGTCATCATATCTCGACACGTCATCTTTGATGAGAGCACATTCCCTTTTGCCAGCAGCAATGCTACGCCTATAGCTTCTCCTCCCACTAATGCCGACTTGGACTTCCTAGTCGATGATTCCTCGAGTCTTTCGGCGCCAGCTCCACCTTCAGGTGTTGAGCGATCGCTACACCATCAGGAGCCACCGGTGTCCGACATCGTCGCCTCCTACCTGGCCGCCTGTGCGTCTGGTTTACAACCGATGCCCACCTGCGGCCTCGTCTGAGCCGCTATCAGGCAGATGCCCGGTCGACCCGGCCATCCAGACGGCTGCCACAAACGACGGTCATCACCTGCAGCAGCCCCGGCATCTCACCGTATGCTCACAAGATCCTGCCATCACGACCCTCTGCGAATTCCTCTCTCGATAGTTCAAAGACGATTAGGTCCGCCATCCCGGCCAATTACCGCAGCGCGCTCACCGATCCAAACTGGCGCACTGCAATGGCCGACGAGTACACAGCCCTCAGGGACAACCAAACTTGGCGCCTTGTCCCTCGTCCACCTGGAGCCAACGTCGTCACCGGCAAGTGGATCTTCAAACACAAGTTTCACTCAGATGGCCGCTTGGCTCGCCACAAAGCCCGCTGGGTTGTTCGCGGCTTCTCCCAGCAACATGTTGTCGACTACGACGAGACGTTCAGCCCGGTGGTCAAGCCGGCAACCATCCGTATCGTCCTCGCCATTGCCACATCACGCTCCTGGCCGATTCACCAACTTGACGTCAAGAATGCCGGAGGAGCATTGCAGTACCTGACGCTCACCCGCCCTGATTTGGCGTATGCTGTCCAGCAGGTTTGTCTCTTCATGCATGACCCACGGGAGCCCCATCTCGCACTCATTAAGCGTATCCTCCGATATGTCAAGGGCACCCTGCATGCTGGTCTGCACATTGGCCAGTCACCTGTGACCTCTCTCACCGCCTACTCCGACGCCGACTGGGCCGGCTGCCCCGACTCTCGCCGTTCTACATCCGGCTACTGCGTCTTCCTCGGCGACAACCTCGTGTCCTGGTCCTCAGCGTCGACCACGGTGTCCCTTCGAGTGCCGAGGTCGAGTAATCTTAAGCGATTGCCCATACCGTCGCTGAAAGGCCGCCGGCTTCGCCGCCAACTCCTTCAGAACTTCGTTCCTCGCCTCGCCGCCATCGTGGTCTCATCATGCGACAACGTCAGCGCCATCTACATGTCTACGAACCCAGTTCAACATCGCCGGACCAAACATATCGAAATCAATATTCATTTTGTCCGCGAGAAGGTCTCCCTCGGCGAAGTCCGCGTCTTACACGTTCCATCATCCCATCAGTTCGCCGATATCATGACTAAGGGTCTCCCAACCCAGCTTTTTCAGGAATTTCGGTCTAGTCTTTGCGTCCGGATTCCTCCCGCTGCGACTGCAGGCGGGTATTAGAGATTTGATTGTATATATTAGGCTTTCCATCTATTATTTCCTGCCTAGTTTAGCTCCTCTATTGAGGCCTGTAATCTCTCCCTGTAATCACTCCCTTTGGGTTTTATATAGAATGCCACCCCTGCCTTTGGCTGTGTGGTGATTGTGCCATCTATTCTACAAAAACCTTCAAATATAAAGGCTCGATTGTGTTACTGACAAATTTCCTAAGTTCTAAGCCAACGTTGTTGCATGATTTGCTTGATGGCAATACTATTCCTTGCATCTAAACATGGTGGAAAGAGCAACCGATTTACAATACCTTACCTCTTCATTCAACATATCGGAGGCAGAGTCATCACCCGTAGCCGTATGAAGCTTCTTCTAGGCCCCTCTTTGCATCTGGGCCGGCGGGGCTCGCCTCAAGCCGGCACTCACTGTAGGAAGACTGGCTGAGAGCACTCGGAGCGCTCGCCGCCGGCCGCGGCCTCCTCATTGCCGCCACCACCTGCCTTCTTCCACTTCTTGAGCCCGTCGAACACCCAAGAACTCTTCTTCCTGCCCTTCAAGGCCTCCTTCTCCACGACGCTTTCCTCCACCGCAGGCTCCTTGTTCTCACCGCCGTCGTGGAACATTGCCGTCAGATGCCTCCTCTTCCCCTTCTCTGCCTTCACTAAGGGCATCGCTTCCGACGGCGAGCTCTCGGCTATGAGGACTGATGCGTTGTTGGTGTGGTTCTGGTCCACTTGAGCCAAAGGTGGCCTCAATGTGCTGTTCGTGTCATGCTCTTTCTTGCCTCTGCTCTTCCATGGTGGGATGAAGACCTTGTGCTTGGTCCTGTCGGAGGCCGCCGCGGCGGGCGGCGGGTCCCGGAGGTCGATCTCTGACCACTCCTCCACGGACGACGAAGCTGGAGCTGCCATGCCGCCGCCGACGTCCGTGTCGGGGCACTAGATCAGGACTCCGAACGCCGCAAGGGGCTGCACGAGGGGCTTCTTGGAGGAGTTGTACTCCGCCGCCGAGATGCACTTCGCGTAAAAGAGCTCCTGCAATCGCACGAAAGGACGGAGAATTCAATTTATCGCTTGGATGTATATGAGATTCGAGAAAGATCGAAGATGTCTCAAGGTTAATTAGGTACCTGGAGGAAGAGGAGCTTGTCGCGGAGGATGGACGGCTGGTCAGGCGGCGCAGGAGTGAGCGAGGCGAGCATGGAAGCGCGGAAGGACTCGACGTCGGAGGCCGAGACGATGCCCTCCCGGTGGAGAGCGGAGAGGTGGAGGATGCGGTGGAAGGAGTCCTGCTGCCACTTGAGCACCTCGGCGTGGCGCCGGGCGGCGGCCGGGCCTGAAGGAGAAGGGCAGGATGGACTTGCATAGGGACGCGATGGTGTCCTGCAGGCCCGAGTAGTACGTCGGCGTGTACGTGTACCCCATCGCAGCAGAGCTTGCTACAGCAGCACCGCCGCAGCTTCTTCTTCTTCTTCTCGGCTAGCTCTGGGGTCGGGTGAGGTGAGGTCGTGAGGAGGGGAGCGTGTGAGAGAGTGAAGGGGAGGTGTTTTATTCGATCTTTGGCCCCAAGAGAGGGCCAAGCGTCCCGGCACGGTTCGGTCTGTTTATCGGACGGTACGGTCTACGTAGGCACGATTCGTTTTGGACTGTCTACTGAACGGGTCGGACCGGTCCGTTAGCATAAATAAAAAATTTAAAAAAATAGAAAATAGAAAAGTAAGAAAAAATAAAAAAATTGAAAAAAGAGGAAAAAGTTAGAGTAATTTGAAAAAACCCAAAGGATGTAGATTTTTTTAAAAAATATATATATATTAAGAGAGAGAGAGCAATTAAATAAAGAGAGAGCGCGCTGCTATCTATGGACATGTAGATTGTCTATTAATTAAATGAAGAAAAGAGAGAGAGAGAGAGTGCTCTATGAAATTGCATCTAGGCCCCTCAAAGAGTTTTGGTGATTTATGGCAACACAATTCTATATACTAACGGTGCAGGTGAGATTCTATGCAGTGATCGAGAAGATATCATCGTTGGAAAGCGATTGGAGATCCCCACCATATTAAAAATTTGAAAGAGCGGCATCAAGACTTGAGTCGTAAATATTTTATTTTATTGAGTTTAAGGATAGCCGTACTATTAAGGGGGATACGATGGAAAATCGCTTCTAGGATATGCTTGTGCTCATAGAATGAAAATTGCATCTCGGAAGTTTTTCAAAACATTGCATTTCCACCGAAAGGATACTTCTGGCCGAGTGGGTCAAGCCGGAGTATCCGGACATTTAGTCCGGACACTCCGGGTTAGGGTCCTCGGTTGCTTTCTCTTATAAGTCCGGAGTATCCGGACATTTAGTCCGAACACTCCGGGGTAAATGGTCCGGAGTATCCGGGGATTAAGTCCGGACACTCCGGGTTTACCCTCTCGGTACACACTAAATCAACTTGAGTCCGGACACTCCAGACTATATGTCCGGATAGTCCGGGATTTGCGCAGCTCACATGTAACGGTTGGATTTTGGGAGGCCTATTTAAGCCCTCACTCCAAATCTAACCGTTAGCAACTTCATTCATTGTTGCATTTAACACTCAAGCTCTCACTCTCACTCTCTTGAGCCCTAGCCTCCTTCCCCCACTTGAATCCTCGATTTGATTTGAATCTTTGGGGAGAAAGGAGGGGATTTAAGTGCTTTGAGCTTGCATTTTGATTCTTGAGCACAAGTTTCATCCTCCAAGGCGATTTAGCGGCGTATTTGTTACTCTTGGAGTTTGAAGGGCTCCTGGACGGCAAGGAGTCACCGGGAGCCTAAGACTCGGTGTGGAGAGCCCCGGAGGTTTGTGAAAGCAAGTCTCGTCTCCGAAAGGAAAGAGGCAAGAAGAAGACCGGCGAGTGCTTCGTGCAACACCGAGAGGAAAGTGGTCAAGGGAGACCCGGGCTTTGTGCCTCTTCAACGGAGACGTAAGATTCCCTTCAAGAATCCGAACTTCGGGTAAAAATTCATGGCTTCCTTGTTCTTCATTTGCTTGGTCTAGGGTTTGTTGTTCTTGGAACTTTCGGGGCCCCGATCTACTCTAGCTTTGTGTTTGGCTCTAAATCGATATATTCCTCAGGTACCTGATATCATTTAGAGTATTTGTATTCATTTAGATTGTTGAAAAATTGCTCAGATTTAAAATCCCATTTCGAGGTCCTCTGTCCGGAGTATCCGGACTAAATACCCCGGATAGACAGTCCGGAGTATCCGGATAAAAACCCCGGACACTCCGGGTTTAGTCCCTCGGGTGATTTTATTTATTTGCAATTTTTTTAATCCGCCTATTCACCCCCTTTTCTAGGCGACATCACCGGTCCTTTCACTCTATTAATTAAAAACAGCTATAAACATCTATATAGATTCATCATTGCAAGGTTTTACTATAGCATGGTATATAGATGATATGGATCTTACTATAGAGAGCAATTGTCTTTAACCATTGCGGATGCCCTAAGAGGGAGAGTAGGAAATTTATGGATAACTTTAAGGAACCTGCTGATTACCTTGTGAAGATAATACATAAATATCTGTCTAGTGTTGAGTTCCAATGCCAATGAAATTGGATTGCACTATCCTAGCACCCGCTGCCTGGATATGCTGGGGCAATTAGAATGAACCATCAGCCAATAATACACCCATGTCCATGCTGCACACTGGGAAAACTGATAAGTGGTAGCCAAGGATGCCTTACTCAATTCAGCCTATACACTTAATAGAACAAAATCTGAGGACCTGTTTACAAGTAAATGCCTTTGCAAAAGATCATTTGATGTATTACAAAAGTTACAACATCAGTCAAAAGATATCAAAATGTAATTAGATAATCTTATGGACACGATGGAAAGCACACCTTTCCTTCTGCAGAAGAGGAAGTTGTTGTTTCCTGTGTGCCTCTTTGGCTCTTTCAACCAATTTCATCTTGTTGCTCCAGACCTTTATTTTTGCATACCGAACCATACAACTTGTTTTGTACAAATCTTCAATAGAGCTAATTTGCCAATTGTAAACCTCATTTAATTCACCTACTATCAGCAGCATACCTGAAGCATCATTGCCCTTAAAAAAAGAAGCACTGCTACAACAAAAGAAGCTTTCAAAATTTATTGAATCAATAAGACTGAACAACAAAACTTGAACTTGAGCACCGCTTCTTTTCAAAATTTATTGAATCAATAAGACTGAACAACAAAACTTGAACTTGAGCACCACGATGAGAATTACAAGTAGAGGAAATTGAGCATAACATATATGACCCTCTGCAATTCAACATGATTTAGCCAATCATCCAACATTTCCAACCCTAGTGCGAGCGATTGAGCCGAAGGGGTGCAGGCCAAGCTGCTCTTCGATGTATCTCACATGTCTGCATCGGAGAGAAGCCCGACGTTTGCATTTCCTCGGGCCAGGACGAGCGGGTACAAATTGCCCGCACTGGGCCAAGATTGACTGGATCTACAGGAAACCAAACAAGTATGTGGAAGATACAGGCTACATCCACTCATGCCATACAGGCAACATACGGACAACCAAATAGACCCTAAATTCATAGTTCAGACCACTGTTGTGAAAAAAAGTCTGGCTCGACCTATTATTTGGCCAATTAATCGATGTTGGCGACTAAACCATCACGACTAGTTTAATAGGAGTGCAATTAACACAGTCAAATGATTAATTGACCACATAATCCGATTAATCGGCCATTTTCCGATTAATCACCCTTGTTTCCTATTTAATTACGAAAATAGCTTATTTTTATTCACTAAGTACAATAAATTAGTATAATATTGTATCACAGTGCTCATAGTATGTATCTTTTGGATGAAGCATAAATAATGAAATGTAAAACATGTTTTGTAAAGTGATAATTTACAATAACTTTAGGTAACTAAAATATTTCTAATTAATTCTAAATGTAAATAAATATATTAATAGAGCACATAATCGTCCGCTATATTCCGATTAATCGGCTGTATTGTGATTAATCGCTTAGCGGTACCACCTCCGTCTGTCGAGCGCATACCTTTTTCGCAACACTTGTTTAGACTAGCTGCGGGTCTAGCTTCCATCGCGAATGAAAGGTCGTCTTACTGTTGAATCGAGCTATGGGTGGACCAGTTTTCCATGCTAAAGCTCGATGGCTAAAGCTCGATGATCTTAACCATCCACTGCTTAATTCAATGGTTGACAAGCCCTTCCTGACATCAGACAATCAGAAAGGCAAGATAACACAGGATATGGTAGTCTAAGTAAATCACAAAATATAACTCATGGCAATTCAAAACGTGCGCAAAGAAGCAATGGGGAAGGATTTCAGTAGAGCCACCATTCAAAATATTCTGTAACGTATGCCACAAAGAAATGATAGTGTAATCAGATGGGGCCGTTAGGTGATTTCTCAAATGTAACAACAGTTTCAATGAGCACTAAGCCACTCATTGAACTGAAACCAACCACTTCTTCAGCAATTAGAGAAACTAGACAAGTAGACAGTCATAAGTTGATAATGGACAAAGTGTGTCCGAGAGAATCTCTAAACACCAATTGCTGGAACCTATTCATTCTCAATTCTGGGGGTAACATGATCGACAATAATGCTTATATCGGCAAGGCGCCCCTGCAAATGCAAAGAGAGGTTCAGAAATTTAGGGACACCATACTGAAAAAAAGGCATTAATAAGGCTGATAATCAAATGGGAACACTGAAATATACAAATATCTCATTCTAGTGATGATCAATGTTCAGCAAAGAGGCAACACTGTGAAAAATGTTCATCTTGTGGTTAACCTGTCCTATTGGCTTTGCTAGAAATTTTCCATGGTAACCTCTAAAGATAAGCATAAGTGTGGATAACACTCAACAATCTTGTAAGACTACACATACACCATTTCAGAAATAAAGTCAAGAACTTACTGTGGCTATAGTTGTATTAACCAGAATCAAAAGTATTGGCTTCCCTCTTTTTCTCTCTTTTGGGTCCATGAGTCAACAGAATAGGAGGACAAGGCCATATGTTCAGGGTTGCCAAATATCAACATTTTCTTGAGATTAATTAAGTTCATGAATTGAGAACACTCTTTTGACATTAAGGAGCTGGTGACTGCCAAATATCTTAGGTAGACTAATTCGCTGATTTCTACACCTAAGACTACTTGGGGGCCTTATCATAGACACCCATGAGACTACATCAATTTTGAAAGCTCCTAGCTAGTGGATGCATTTCTGCAACAACAAAAAGAGCTCACCAAATGTGTAGGGCTTATTTGTTGCCACTACTCACGGCTAATTATAATTCATGGCCTTGCTTTCCTACTATGAGAAAGTAGGTTCAGCCATTACTTCTCTCACGAGTTTCTTTAGGCCCAGTTGTTTCAAGATGTTAAAATCTATGCTTTGTCTTTCATCTCACAAATCTGAACATATGTACAATGATCTTACCTGCTACTATGCGAGCAGCTCCTCAGTCTACTTCTCCACAAATGATTCCACTGTCTTCAACCACCGAAGCAGCTCCATCTTTTCCTTGTTCGCCATGTACTCGTGCAAGAACTCCGCGAGCTCATCATCCACCTCCCTCTCCTGCAAGAATTTCCTCATCGCCTCTCTCTCCCGAGGCTCCAGCTTCCTGCTCCTCACAGTGACAGCACGCAAACTTCACAAACCACAGAGATCGAAGTACAAAATCACAAAGCGCTAAACAAACAATAATCCGTACGTGAAGTCGCGTCCACCACCGTTGCCAGCGCCGCCGGCACCCCTGAGGGAGAGGACGTGGCGGATGGTGAGGTCGTCGGGCCAGGCGGAGCAGATGAAGCCGAGGACGTGCTCGGCTCGGGAGACCTCGACGATGAGGCTGAGGTGGAGGCGCGGCCCGCGCTCGAGCGACTCGACGCGGCGGAAGAGGGGCGCGTCCGGGGGCGGGACCGCGGCGCCGTCGAACATGGTGGCGTCGACCTTGACCTCATCGGCCCCGCGGGCGGCGCGGAGGCGCACCCACTGCTCCCCCGGGCGGTCCTCCACGGCGAACGACTTGAAGCTCCTCGGCGGCTGCGACAGCGGGAGGCGAAGTGCCAAGGGCGTGTGAGGCGCGAGGGTACCGGGTAGGGAGGGCGGAGGTCGGAGATGAATCATGTAGTAGTAAGGGGAATGAGGAGTGAGGGTACCGGGTAGGGAGGGCGGTGGTCGGAGATGTAGGAGATCTCGGAGCGCAGGAGGCGGAGGAGGCGGTCGTCGAGGGGGGAGCGAAGGGGCGCGACGGCAGTTGAGTAGGAAAATGCGGGGAATCTGGGGATAGTGGAAGCCGCCGCGGCGGAGAGGGAGAGCGCGCGGCGGAACAGGGCGCGCGCCATGTGTTCGAGGTTTTGCCTCTACAGTTCGCTACTTTTCTCTTGTGCGCTCGCGGTGTTTTGCGGCCACAGGGAGATCCCGGGGTCGGTGGAGGCGCTGCGTGCCGTGCGGCGCGAGCGTTACGGGCCTTAGACCATCTCCAACGTCACGGCGGGAGGGCGGACGCATTAGCTTTTTTATTCTGCGTACTTTTTCTTTTCAAATATCACTCGTATAGTCGTACGAATAAAATGATAAAAACAGCTCTATCTCCGAGCGCAAAACAGCGGTATACGTTCACTAGTCAGGATCACGCACAATACTACGCTATGTAAAATTTGGTCCGGTGGAAAATATATAAACGTGAATTCATTTTTATTTTTGTTTGACAAAAATGAGTGGAGGGCCTGGTAACGAATTTACATAACCACAAAGTCTTTTTTTTTTTGTAAAATAACCAATGAAGGATGGCCTCTTCCACTTTAATAGAGAAGATATGCACCACGGCACCCTACCGACAGTAGCAGCAACTCCAGACTAGGATGAAACAGAACGGAAACTTTCCGATCGTTCTGGACGAAAACGAAAACGGAAAGTGTCTGTACGAAAACGGAAATAGGAGAGTCAGTTCCGATGGAAATGGAACAGAAATTCCGTATAGCTCTAGGCGGAATTTCCGAACCGGTCAAGCGCCTAGCCCAATCCACGAACTATCGAAGCTCTAACCGGAGACGATGGAACCCTAGCCTCCTCAGGCCTCAGGCATCTCAGATCTCAGCTCCCAAGCCGGCCCCCATCATGCCGCCCCCCTCGTCCACCGCAAGCCCCGACCGGCAACGCCCACCGCGCCGCCCCTAACCCCCTAGTCCACCACATCGCCCCCACCATGTCGCCTCCACTACGCTATCCTCCACCGGGCCACCGCCACCCCCCTCATCCTCCCGTCTTGACGCGACTACTTCCCATCATCTCCAAGGCTGACGCCTCCCCGAAGGTACATTTGGCTCTTCCTCAATTATTAGTGGTTCGTATAGGTTTTAATTTTATACAACACAAATGTTTCAATTGCTCTAAGATAGATAGACGCAAATTGTAGAAGCCAATCTAATTTCTTTTGTTCTTCACTGGCAGATTGTAATACTAAATACTATATAAGACATTAGTGCCATCGTGTTCTATAACTATGTGTTTTGAGTTGTTTGCTCCCTCGAACTCTGGTGCTCACGAAGTGCTCGATGAAATGGTTAACTGGCTGTAATGGAACTAGCTATGAGAAAACTTATTGTTATGTTACGTAAAGGAGTTGAGTTTTTAGTTGTTGCTCAATACGAGACAGATTATTTTACAATCAATCTGTTGCATACTTACATCTAGTAAATAATTTGATTTTTTTTCTTTTTCTTCAGTTTTGTTCAGAGGTATTGACTGTGAATCTGTAGATCTTTATTGACTGTGAATTATTTAATGATTCCATCCTTTATAGCGCAAAGGATTGCCGAGAGACCAGGTGATCCACGTGTCCCCCAAACCGATTTTGCAAAAAAGCCCCTCTATTTTTTCGAATTACGGATAGGTCCTTAGGGATTACAAATAGGTCCTTCGCGATTTTTTTGTATGGGGAAGATTTTTTTTCTTAATCGCGTTTGGGTCCCTCGTGCGATGTTTTATGAAAAAAAACCTTCCGTTAAATTCAAATCGTGAACAAGCCCTTTTCTAATTTTTCAGGATAGCGAACAGGTCCACAAAAATAACAAACAGGCCCTTGCTCCTTACGTCCAGATCCTTTCTCCGTTTTTCCCGGAAAAAAATACGTTTTGCTTCTCTCAATGGATTTTTAAGAAACGGAATCAAAAACAAAAAAATTGTGCTGACCAAAAAACCAGATTCGTCGAAGGTTTATAGCGATTTATGTATTCGCCCACGGGTCCGAGCAACCTTTTAAAAAAGGAAATACATAAAAAAAACGGCTGCACTTTTCTTTTAAAAAAACAAAAAAGCACAGATTCAACCGCAATTTTCTAAAAGAAACACACATCGACAAAAAAAAGCACAGATTCGTCGAAGGTTTATAACAACTTATGGATTTGCCAACGGGTTATAACCGCGGTTTTTTTTAAAAAAAACGTAGATTCGTCGAAAGATTTATAGCAACCTATAAATTCGCCGGCGGGTTCTAACGACACATTTTTTTAACAAACACAAAAAACAAAAAAAAACGATCAAATATCCCGAAATGCGTAAAAAAAACAACCACGGTTTTCTAAAAAAACACAGATTCGTCGAAGATTTATAGTAACCCGTAGATTAAACGAGGATTCGTCGAAGGTTTGTAATAGCCCATGGATTCGCCAGCGGGTCCTACCGACCCATTTTATTTAAAAATTACGGAAATCAAAAATTCGACAAAATTTATCAGATTTTTCTCAAAAAAAAATCGGACTAGAATTTACGCGGCGCGGCGTAGCGCGCTATACAACCTAGTAATACTTTAAAGTTTAACATATCTATGTGTTCTCGAGTCATATACAGACATATCTCTCTCTTCAACCTGCAGTATTACTATTTTATCGTCTGTAATTGTACCATGAGAATTCCATCAAAAGCATTTATGCTTTTGGGAGCATACTTCCATTTAAGATTGATTCTGAATTTACAATTTTACTTGCACTTGTCTGGTTATTAAGTAAATATGGGCTGCCTGGTTATCTAAATTCTATTGACATCTGCCTCTCTCGGCCTATGGAAGTAACTGATGTTGTTTTATAGATCTACTGATAGTGTGTATGTGTATCTTATGATTTCTTTTTTCTTTTAGATGATTTCCAATTTGTGCACTGCAAATTATGTAATATTCCAAGTTTTTTTAATCCATTTGTCTATAACAGATACCCATTTCAC
Source organism: Guadua angustifolia (assembly GCA_036346375.1). NCBI lineage: Eukaryota > Viridiplantae > Streptophyta > Magnoliopsida > Poales > Poaceae > Guadua > Guadua angustifolia. The sequence continues at coordinate 39,640,767 of CM070517.1, forward strand.
AGCCGTCTAGATGCTGAGATTGTGTAAGCTTTAATTTATATTAAAGATAGGATGCAGTATTAAAAGGTAACCTTTTAGTTTGCTTCAATAGTTTGTTCATCGTGTAAAAATATTTTAGCCTAATCAGTTTTTACTAATTACTCATGTGGTACTATCGCATCTATCATGACTGAGTTGGATGTGGATAGTTTAGAGCGACATTTTGCAAACTCAATAGCAACGGTTTGCCTTTTTTATCCAACTTACAAACCATATTGTGCAAATTAAGTAAAATTTAGTTTAATGTGCTTCTTTTTGTCTTTTGAAGAATATTACTATTGTTTTATGCTTGTCTTTATAATTAGAGGAGTAAGAGGATATCGATGATACTGATATGGAGGGGAATATGATGGATTGATATGGGGGACAGATAGCTTGAGAAAAAACTGAGTTTTAGCGATTTGAAACTATATGTATTTACTATTATAGTATGATGTAGAACTATATGTGTTTGTTATTATGTTATAATGTGAAACTATATGTCTTTACTATTATGTTATGATGTGGAATTATATGTGTTTGCTATTATAATATGATATGGAACTATCTATGTTTGCTATTATACTATGATGTATTGACTAGTTTTGAGGTAAACAATGTTTACATATCCTTGTTCATACCATACTCAATGTTAGATAATATTATTAAGATGTTGTTCTGTATAATTACAATACCATTCAAAGTTGGTATGTTTGGAATTTTGAATATATCATATATTACATTCTTATGAAATTATTCGTTTTCGTTTCCGTATCCACTCCGTTCCGTTTCCGTCACTATCTATTTCCGGGGTTTCCAATTTTGTTTCTATTACCAATAAAAAATATGAAAATAAAAATGAAATAGCTATTTATCAACTATTTTCGTTCCATTTTTATCCCTGCTACAGACCCAGGGGAGACGCTACCTTAGGGCACAGTGACAGCACGTAAGGCTTGGGGAAGGCGTGCAGGCGTCGGGTCCCGTCAGATCAACCAAGGGCAGGAGAGCGAGGCGGGCGATGATACCCGGGCAAAGGCTGCGGGATGGGCTGGTCCGCTGCTAGCTAACATAGATAACTACTCTTCTTTTCAGAAATGACAAGAGATCAACTTTACTTGAAGATGTTTTCTTGACGGAGGAGTGCCCGACCATGTATGAACAAAACCCCCACGGCCCCACACCATGATGACCAAAGACAGGATCTTGAACCCCCACTCATGGGGTCATGGAACCAGATGATCGCAGCAATGCTCGTCAGAGGAACTCTGACGGCGTTCAGAACGCCGCCGAGGACGGTGGACGCCAAGAACACCACGCCGATGCCCACAAGAACACCAGCTGAAACGTAACGGCCGACCATACCGTCGCCATTATGTACGAAACCTCACCGTGCTGGAAATGCACCGCCTCATGCCGCATTGCCGGGAAGTCCCCGTTGACGGCAAGCCCGCTGGACGTGAACACGAACGCGCAGAACGGCAGCACCATCACCTGCTGCTCCAGCACGACGTGGAACGACCTCCCACCAAGGATTTTCACGAAGACGAGATCTGAGAGCGCGAAGACGAGGCCGTGGAGAGCCGACCCAAGGATGTCCCAGACGAATCCGAGGGTGTACTGCTTGTCGGTGTCCCGGGATACCTGTCTGATTGTAAGTCCAATGCGATGATCACAACGACTGCTGTGATGACGACGATGGCATTCAGGGAAGACAGATACAATCTGTTCTTCACAATGATATATCCGAAGAATACAGAGAACACGAGGGACGACGCGGCGACGAGCGAGGCAGTGGACGCAGGCAGGGTAGGCGTACTCCCAGGCGTACATGAGGTTGCTTCAGCGACAATGGCGTCGGCGACGCTTTGCCAAGGAGGTAGTATGGGAGCAAGAAGAGAGCAGGCAGGGTCCAGCCTGTAACGGCAGACCATGACAAGATCCACTTGCTCTGCCTTCCGTTGTTGTAGTAGAGCCGTGAGAGGAGGCTCGATGCAGGGAAGGCGATAGGCAATGCGCCGCTGGTGAGAACGAGTAATGCCCAGGATGTGCTCCGGTATGTCGCTGTTACAACCTCGAGAGACCGTATAGCGGTTTATTTATATTTGTGATGGATAATTAACTGTATTTGAGCCTGTGGTACTCAGGTTTGAATTTGATATGAGTTTACTTAGTCTTGAGCAATTTGGTTTGAGTAGTTGTGGCTTTATCTTGAGTGGTCATGATTTTGTTTTGAGTGTGTTGGGAATAGTCCCACATTGGTTGTGGAGAGGACTTGAGCATGGTTTATAAGGGTGAGAGAGCACCTCCTCATTGAGCTAGATTTTTGGGGAGATAGCCCAAAAGACCTTGGCCCGCTGCTCTGGTTGGTCCTGTGAGTGCGGGACGGCGGCCTGGGATCCGGACGCGCTAAGTGTGGCGGTCCGGCTGATAATTGGTATCAAAGCCCAGGTGGCCCCAGGTGATTCCTAGATAATCTCGGCCCAATGTGTGAGGGGGAGATTGTTCGGAATAGTTCCACATTGGTTGTGGAGAGGGCTTGAGCATGGTTTATAAGAGTGAGGGAGCACCCCCTCATTGAGCTAGCTTTTTGGGGGGAGATGGCTCAAAAGACCTTGGCCCGCTGCTCTGGTTGGTCCTGTGAGTGCGGGACGGCGGCCTGGGATCCGGACGCGCTAGGTGTGGTGGTCCGACTGACAGAGTGATCATACTTCACTATTAAGTGGTCATGATGTTTCTAGAGAGGACGTGCTCTTAGAGATGTCATACTCTAGAGTGGTTGTAACATTTGTAACCTCTAGAGCGGTCTTGATCTTTGTAACCTTTAGAGTGGTCGTGGGTTTTGTGATATTTAGAATGGTCGTTTCCTAGAGTGTTTATGGCTTTTGTGACTTCTAGAGTGTTTGTCTCCTGGAGAGATCGTTCCCTAGAGTAGTCCTTTTTAGAGTGATTGTAACATTTGTGACCTCTAGAGAAGTCGTTCTCTAAAGAGGTATTTCCCTAGAGTGATTATGACCTCTAAAGGAGTGATCTAGATCTCTAAGAATCTCCATAGGAATGGACTAGACCACTGTGAGAGTGATTTAGACCTTTATGGGAGTGGTCATCACCACTGTAAGAGTGGTGTAGATCATTGTGGGAGTGGTCACCACTTAAGACTACAGTGGTCATGATCCCTGATAGAGTGGTCTAGACCTCTAAAAACCACTTGTGAAATGGTCATGACCCGTCTAGATCACTATGAGAGTGGCCTAGGCCTCAAAAACCCACTTGGGAAGTGGTCACAGCCAAGAGTGATTTTAAGTGGTCACTGTTAAAATGGTCTTCGGATTTGAGAGATCACATCCAAGAGTGGTCCAGTGATTATAGACTAAAATAGTCACGGTCAAGAATTGTCTTTGGCTTTGAGGGGTCACGGCCTAAGAAGGTCGTGACTCGTGACTTAAAGAGTGATCGTGGACCAAGGTGGCCATGGTCTAATTGATCTTATATGGGATCTTTTGATGTTTGATTGATAGCTGTTACTTGTTTGGTTTCTTTGCATGTTATTCTGAAACAATGCTATATGATGGTTTGCTTGTCTGTGTTGGTTGTAGAACTTCGGAACAACATCATGGTGAGGCGAAGGTGAGACCCAGACTAGATTAGGAGAGTTGAGGTCCAGAACGGTCAAGGGACGCCGAAAGATGACTGAGACCAGTATGTGGTTGCAAGTTACAAAGATAAGGAGTCAAAGTATGAAGCATTGGCGTGGAGCATGGTGGGCAATGACAAGGTAGACCGGGACTAAGTTCAAAGAGGAGTTAAGGTCCATAACAATCAAGAAAGCCGAAGCAATCATAATGAAGCAGATAAGGATATGTGGCGTGCCAAGTGACTTAGGCCTATTTGCAAGCGAGAACGGTTCAAGGAGTCTGGATGCATAAGAGGTTTGGTGGCAAGTCATTGGGGCCACATGAAAGGTGACGAAGCATGGACAATGCTTCAAGTAGATGGATGTGATACTAACTGAAGCCCTACTCAAGTGAAGAAGAATCGTTAGATCAAATATAAGCGGGTGGAGTAGAGGCTAAATTAGTGTTAATGGGTATGGTCAAAACCCATGATATTTGTTGAGTTTCGGGTTAGCAAATGTAAGAACGAATGAGTTAATCCTAACTCTTGATGAGATTTCTTATGGAAAAATAAAGTTATCCAAGAGTGGAGATTGACTCAATTGTGCTATAAATGAGAGAGTCAGAACCATGTCTTAGAGAAGGTTATTTGGTTTCTTTATACTTTATTGAGCTTTGCCCACCTGGAGGTATGGCTTTGTAATTATCTCTATCTAAATAATGTAAGATCCAAGTTCATCTATGTTTTAACATCTATTTTTGTTCTTGCATTTTTGCTTGGTTCTTTTTTGTAACTTAAGCTATGTTTTACCTCCTACTTACTTTGCTTCTACTAGATCTAGGATGTATAAGAGGTTAAGGAGCTCATCTAGAGTATATTCTAATCCAACAAGATACATTAGAACTTACCTTTGCTCAAGTTTTTGGTTTTTCTTCTTTTCAAGTTTTTGATCTCCTTTTGGTTTCTTTTTCTCATGATCTTGTGCTACCCAGGATGAATAATTAATGGATAAATCTTCTACAGATCATATCCTAATTATCAAGATAAGCTTTTGAACAAGATCTTAGACTCTTCTCGAGAAACCGATAGATCTTTTCTTGACTCGTTTGAAGGGTATTTTCTTGGGATTCTTGCTTGCTGTGACATGTGGGAGATCATCTAAGATCTTCTTGATAATCAAATCTCCACGAGCAAGCTCAAAGTATAGGTTGTGAATTTGTCCTATTTTTGGTGCAGTCTTTCTTCAAGCTGAAAAATGTCAGAACTTTGACATTAATCCTTACGATTGAAGGCTGGAATAAATTCCTGACAACCATAGAAAGGTGCACGCAAAATTTCACGGGATTTAGATCAATTGGTCAAAAGTTAGAACGATTCTTTATTTTGAGATCATGCTGATACCGTTCATCTTGATTTTAGTGTTCATTCGAGAATGGCTCTTTTACAAAAGAGGCTTTGAGAGTTTTGCTCTTTTGTCCAATGCTGAACTGGCTGAGCTTTTTAATTCACTCTTTTAGAAAGGAGTCTTGCATATGTTTTAGAGAGGAAATTTTCATTTTGCTCTTATTTATCCTCTCTAGTCGTCTTCTTGGTCCTTAGAACTTGATCTTCCAGATTGGTAAATTGGGTAGAATAGAGAAGGAATTGAAGTTTGGATAGGAAAGATCATAGACTTGGAGGTAAAACAGTAGGGAATTAAGGGATACAGAAAGAGCAGTCGGGAGGAGGAAGAAAGGCAAACGCCTGGTTCGTTCAGTTCGCTCCCCTTCTGATACAAACCAAGGCTTATACTAAGCCTTCACTCACACACTCTGGCCCACCTGCCAGCTACACAGCGAAGACTACAAAGTGAAAGACTCAGGCCCTGTTTGGCAACAAAGTTTTGTAAAACCATAGTTTTGTAAAACCATGGTTTGGGAGTTGTCTTGGTATAAAAAACATGGTTTTACCAAACTCCATTAAAACCATGATTTTTCTTAGAACTCTCAACTGTTTGGCTACAAAGTTTTGGAAGTTGTTTTCGTGCCAACGCTCAGAAAAATTTGCCCAAGACCAAAGTTTCCAAAACAGAGTAAAAACCATGGTTTTGTAAACAGAGTTTTTTGAAGGGCTACCAAACGCCTCATGGTTTCTAAAACAGAGTTTTTCTCTAAAACCATGGTTTTATCTAGAAACTATGAAAAAACCTTGTTGCCAAACAGGCCCTCAACTTCTCTTCACACATGACCCATTAGGCACTAACTATCCTAGCACATGACAGTCTCCAAGGAAGAGTCAATTATCTCGGCTGCTTTCTGGTTCAGGGAGCAATTTGGCTGCGAGGTTATCCTACATTGCAACTTCCGGTACACACAGCAGGGAAATAACAAATTCTGATATGCTATGCAACTTCAGCTAGAGCAGCATGAAGAATGCAAAAATAAATAAATAAAACATCTGAAAACATGTCATAATCACCGTCAAAATTTAATCGCATCGTTGCAGGGTGGAAGCACTATAATTTAAAGTGAGCTGTAGGGTTCAATAAGGAACGAACATGAGAGCTAGAATTTGGTCAGTTTAATTGCAGGATATACCGAGCCTGTGGCATACTGATGCAACTGAACTTCTTTCCTTTTATTTTTCAAAGAATGCATCAATTATATTAAGTACATAGATTGGAAGAGAAATTTTCCATAGGCGAATTAAAAAAAACTTGGTAACAATTACCCATAAAAAAGCCAGCATAGATACGGAGAAATCTGCATGATATCATAATCCAGTAAAATAAATTATATGAAAATTAGGGCATATACAATAAGGCCACCTCAGCTGTCTCTTAGCCTGTATACATTAGTTTTGGTCTGTGTGGAAAAGTGAGAAAAGAGGAGAGATGAGAGAAGTGGCTCTTATTTAATAGCCAGCTTTGTACGGAAACATAGGTAGACTATTTATATACAATAAAGAAAAGATAGTTATTGCACAACATCTAGAGACAACCTTTAGAGATAGTTATTATACAAGCTGGCTTTTAGCTTACTACCCCCTCTGTTGATAAATATAAGGCGTATTTTGATTTTGCACAAGGATTAAGGTTGTGGTGAAATTGAGAAAGACATAAGAGGAAATAACTTACATATCCCTCTTAATTGTCTTGAAAGATAAGAGATAATACTTTGTGTAGATGGTAATGAATAAATGCATATGGTTGAGAGAGAATAGATAGGGGCATAGGTGGAAAGGCTCGTTAAATCTACATGCACGTCTTATATTTTTAAACAAGATTATTCAAATTATAGGCCTTATATTTATCAACGGAGGAAGTATTAGCTAGTAGTGAGCTTTGCTATTATACTTGCCCTTAAACTGCGCTTAGATTCTTGAATTTCAAGTATCATAGTGCTTTACGTGGTCCTTTTGAAAAGGCCAGCCACTCCCAAGACACAACCCATTCATTGTACAAAAATAATTAGATGACCCTTCTTTGTACTTCCTAATTTTTCATGACAAAACGTTTACCACGACTTGTTGAGGAAAACACACCAACTCCCGGAGAAATAGCCTCATCCACCTCGCACCTCATGGGCAAGTGGACATATGTCTGTAGGGCATTGAAGGGTACCCTTCTAGAGTATAACAGGAGGTCCATTCCTAAGCCAAAGGGCTCAAAATCTCTCCCACGGGCTCTACGGGAGGCACCCTTCATACCCTGTGGAAGAGGTTTTATGCCCTGAGGGCATACCTTGTAGAGGGTCTCATGTCCTACAGGAGTATCTCCAAGGTGTACCCCGTGGGAGGTCTCCTTATGCCTCACAAACTCTTGGAAGGGAGGTTTCATACTCCATGGGGGATGGTGCCCCCCGACTACGATTCATCATTAGGGCATGCCCCGCAATTCACCCTCCTACCCCGCAGGCATACCCCCCAAGGGGTACCCCGCGGGAGGTATCCTATTCCGCGGGAGTCCATGGGAGACCCCCTACTCCACAAGCATCTACGAGAGACCCTCTTACCCCACGAGAGCCTACGGGAGGCGGCCCCTACTCCATAGGAGTCTACGCGAGATCCTCTCCTACCCCCCATGTGCGTTCCACGAGGGTCACCCTTCTACTCTGCGGGCGTCTACGGGGGACCCCCTCCAACCCCCAAGACCGTGCTACGAGAGTCACCCTCCTACCCCGCGGGCGTCTACGGGGGGCACCCCCTACTCCGCGGGAGTCTACGGGAGGCCCCCTAATCCGCAGACGTTTAAAGGAAGGAGGCTTCCTTAGATTCTTATCGGGCTCTCTAGAAGAGGTATCCGGAGAGTCATCAGTCCCCAAAGGGGTCTCACCAAGCCTCTTGGCCATAGGGCGCTTGGCAAGCCCTCTAGCCACAAGGCACTTGGTAAGGCTCCTAGTTCAAGAGGGCACCCCCCAGATGCCCATGGAGATAGGTGGGTGCCCTCAGACTGTCTGGGACCAATCGCCGAGTGGGGTCCCAGAGTCAAAGGCCTGCTCCTACAAAACGATGACGTGGGATCCACTACCTCCACCCGGGAATGACCAAGATGCCCTCGCCTAAGCCACTGTGGTAGGGGTAGGATGGTATTTTGTGTAACAGGCTAGGCGCCTATAAAACCTTGCTGTAGCCCCTACATGTAATGAGGACTCTCATTGAATACAAAATTGAACAACTGGTGTGTCTCTCGGGAGCCTGGACCAGGAGCCCCCTGCTCCCCCTAGGGAACACACTGACAGGAGAAGGGCGTTGCCTTAAACGCCCGAACTTGTATACATTCTTGTGTATGCTTTGTCTCTTTTGGACGGTGGCTCATAAGACGGCCAGCCCCCTCTCTCTCTCTCGTGTTTTGTTCTTAAACATACGACATGACTATCTTTACAATTATAAAAAAAATGTAGTGGTAGTGGTTCATCTAACATCCCACCATCACCTTCTCTCATAAGGCAACAAGTGTCAACATGTGGGTCTGGAGCAAAACTTGCTAATATCCTTAAAAAACTGTGCACGTAATATGAAGCAAAACTTGCTACTTTTCTAACAAGTTAGTTGATGCTAGTTGTATGAAACAATATATCAAAAGTTATTAAATTCTACATGCATGTTGTTGATTAAAGATTAGCATAATGGATAAAAATAGCAAAATCTCAATTTAAGTGGCATCTGTTGTTTAAGAAATTACAGTTACACTATACTGAAAGAAATCAAATATCTATACGTACCATTGTGTTAGCCTAGCTTTTTTTTCTCGAACAAAGAAGCTATGATCTTTCTAAGAAAATTCTTGTGAAATAGAACTGCATCATAAGACATATTATTTAAAAATTATTGCATATCACATCTGCAAGTTTGAACTTACCATCCTCTTATATAAAACACGTGATGGGAAAAGTTTATCGGTGTATCACTATTAGTGAGATTTAGGATACTATTGTAAAGCATAGAGTACTCTCCAACTTTGACTAGAAAGTGATGACGGAGGATTCATTGATTTAGTGATTCATTCACCATCTTGAGTTCTTGAGTCCCCTTTCGCATCTCAAAGAACTGTCTAATAAAACATAAAAAATACCTCTCAACAAACAAGTTAGTTTATTTTATTCTTATCCTAACAAGTTCCTCACTCTTCTCAACAATTTGACCGGATGTGACGGTGAAGTCAATGCCTACACCGTAGTGCAAAAGTGATACTAGACAGAGCAGAGCTCGGCCGAGCAATGTAGTAGAACCCGAGGGCATCCAACAAACCAAGCCTACTGGCGCCAAGTAAAAATGCTATAGTGATATGACTTTTTTTATCGGAACAAAGCACAGACATTGAAGTAATTATTTAATAAAGCGAAACTTCATTAGTGCTTGCTTCCAAGTCTACTCCACTGCGGAGGCACCACAGAAATATCAAGCGTACTAAAACAACGTACATGCAAATCTTCTGTCACAATATGCAAGGACATGGGCGGATGATGATTAATTGATGAGAACTGAACTGCATAGGCAGGCGCGATTTATCCACATGGACATGGGCGGATGATGATTAATTGATGAGAACTGAATCTAACACTAGAAGAGAGAAAACTAACTGAATTTGCTTTGGAAGGAAGAAGAGAAGAGGAATTGGACTTGGGGATGGGATCATGGGACTCGGATGGTGTGATGACGGAGGCTGCCGTCTTCTGCTGGAGCCTGGAGTTGACGCTCGATAGTTTCCACCAGCCGCAGGCCGGAAATAGTTGCTTTTCTAGCCTCGTGTTTCTTTTTTTTTTCTAATCCATACAATATGTCAAATTTTACTTAAAAGTCCGTCTAACACCTTAAATTTAAAACCAGTTATGAAGCACTCCGAATTTTTCAATCTCGTTTGTTTAACATCCTAAGCAGATTTTGTAAAGGGAAGTCCATATAACGCCCTGAACTTTGCTACAAAATCCATCCAACAGTCCAAAACTTCGGGATGTTAAATGAATAGGATTGAAAAGTTCATGATGATAGATAACTGATTTCAAAGTTTGGGATGCCAGACGGACTTTTGAGGAAAGTTCAGAGTGTTATATGGATTTTTTTCTCATACAAAACCAACTTAAGGTGTTGGACGGACTTTTGAGCAAAATTCAATGTATTATATGATTTTTTTTCTTTTCTTTTCTTTTTTGCAAATTTGGTTCTCTTCCTCATGCAATTGTAAAAATAGTCCAATTTTGTACCGCGGAAGGCCACCGGAGCTCCAGGATCACGGCACCACGCCTTCCACATTGCCTGACCGTGGCAGCGCATGCTTCTGCGCTTGCACCCCCAATGCGCGTGCTCCACGCCCTCCTCAAGCGCTCTCTAGGAGCGTCAGCGCCTGCTGCTGCGCTCGTCCGCTCCCGTGCAACCCGAACGCAACAACGCCAGCTCACTCGCTCCCCACGCACGACAGGGCACAAGTGTCGTCAGTCATGCTTTCCGTGATGGGGAAAGAGACCAAATTTGTAAATGCATTCACAAGGGGACCAGATTTGCAAAACATGAAAAAAAAGGAGGCTAGAAAAGTGATGAATTCTCAACCCGCAGCCACAATTCCTCCCAAAGAAGATGATTTCCAACAGTGTATGCCTCGACGCTTTTTTTTTTATCGGAGATATACGAACTCAATGTGGATTCCCTTTTTTTCCACGTCACTTTGACGGATTTGTTTGGTATTACAAGTTTAAAATACAAGTTTACAACAGCATAGCATGATAGGATTCCAGCGTGTCGTTGTCTTGTTGACCGCTCCGACGTGCTCCTGCTTAAACAATTCAGAAGCGCTGCATTCTGGGGGTGAGCTTCTTTAAAAAACAAAACCCATGCCCTCCAGCTCATACCAACCACTGATCTACGGTGTGACGATCGCGACGGCGAGGATGAGACTGGCCGGGTTGAAGCGCTGGGCCGTTCTACGGTTGCAACGAGCCGGCGCTCCGTCGCAGCCAAAAGCTTTCACGCCCTTGCAATGCCCCCACACCGCACGGCACGGCACTCGCGGGCGCCGCGCGCAGAGCCCGTCTCCTCGGCCTTGACGTGCGGCACGGCACGGCACACGTCTCGTCTTGTGCCTTGACGCCCGCCCGCTCGAGTCGAACGCTTTGCCCATCGCGCGCGCATTCTCTTCCCGCGCGCACAGCGCACCGTAATTTTGCTCCTGCACACGGTGCTAACCGTGAAAGCACGGCGCTCCAGCCCGTCGCCTTTAGTTGCGCCCGTCCACGTGCGCCTCACACGGCAAACGCACGGGAGGCACACCGGTGGCTCCATCCAGGAATCCGCACATGTATGCTTGATACCCATGATGAAACGCATGTTTCTTGAAATGCGATCATACTAGGAGAATTAACTTGTGTACACAGTCGTGTTGGGTTGGTCTGCCGTGTGGACTTTGTAGTTGAGCTTTTCACTAAACAAAACTAGCTGGAATTCACAACCAGAGAAATCTAAGTTGCAACTTGCAAGACGTCAGCATTCATGCAAACAAGCGTAAAACCAAGGGGCAGCACAAGAGGATGTAAAACAACGTCCTGCAGAGATTGCTTCATCTCATTCAACTAATCAATGATCACGAGTTAGCAGGTGACAAGCTTTGGAAATGCTGGAGTAACCACCATTACACATCCAACCTCAAGTGCTAGAAACATATGCTGCGACTTTCAAAGAAGGCCAGACGAAAATAGTTGTTAGCATTATGGAGTTTTGCTTAGTAACAAGAAGATAACAGGCCTACTATGCAGTCATTGATGATGATGTATATAAAAATTGTGGAATCAGTAAACACATGAAGATTTTCCAACAGTTATGAGGAGGAATGGAGTATTTAGCAGATGTATTATATCTATATAGACACTGAACACAAACAACCAAACAGTACAACAGCTTTTGCCACATCTCAAAATGAATAGTACCCGGCTTCAGAATGGATATTATACATAATTTATGGCATTCTCTTGAAAACTCATCTAATGATGCTATGATCCCTCTCTGTCTCTCTAAGTTTGATGGGAAAAAATCTCTTGCGCAATGTAACATTGTGCCTGTCTATTGTCAAAAAATGTACACTATACAATGTAAACTGTGTGATGCAGGAAATTAAGACATAATTTGATGATCTTGTGTAGCCTAGAACCATTCTGCCATGATAAAAACAACCACGAAATGCCCAGATTCCTCTGAAGCAGAAAATTGTCGTGCTTGCGGATCTCATCTATGTAAGTGAAAAAAAGGGATTAGTGTGTTTGTATCTACCACTGGGAATACAGACTGATATATGTCATCCAGTAAGAGGTTCAAGCTGCACCTCCATTACACCAGGACTAGATTCTGAATTCCTGGATGTACTGTCAGGATGCAAAAGATCAACTGAATCATCTTCCTCACTGTTACCTAATACCCAATGTCCTCTGAAGTTTCTGTCGCTGCCCCTTTGTTTGACCTTATATTCCAAGTACAGCACTATAACTATAACTGAAAGCACCCACAGCATCAAGGCCCAAGTGAGCCCCTCTACATTCTCACTATCATACCTATGGCCTAGGTGCTTCATTCCTGTGAAAAGCGCCACAATTCCGACAACAATCGCTGACCTGCCTGTGATAACATGTAGGTACTCCCAGAGGACACGGTTCCGGGATGAAACCTCTCCATTAGCTGGTCTCTTAGGCCGGAAAAAAGCATTTAGTGGCTGAAGGCCTGCCAACAGTAGAGCCACTACACCAAATTTAACATGTACAGAGCTGACAAAAAAACCTCGGAGCTCGGCTGCAGCAAAAAGGATGCCAAGGAACATTATAGCAACTCCTGAGTACTGCAGATAGACATGTATTCGGTACCACCCATCACCTTTCAAGCTCTTCAAATATCGGGCAGCCAATATTCCACCAGGAAGCAAGATGCCCCAGGCAACAAACATCATAAACCCATGAACAGCAAGAACGGGGCGCAAGTCCTGTTCTGCCTCAGCCGAACCTCTCAACAACAGAACACGTATGGGGCGACTGCTTGTGACCGAATGCATATTGCTGTCCGTCAGACCAGCTCCTGACCATCTTGCACCCATGGCCCAAACAACTTTAAGGGGTGTGGTTGGATCAATAATATTCTTACATTCCACCCTTCCACTGCAAGAAGGATTAAGCGGACGAGTAAACTCAAATGTAATAATGCCATTTTCTGATTTACACCTGACATAGGTTAAATTCTCAGATGTCAGGTGAATACCCATTGCACTCTTTCCATCAATCCAGTAACTTTTGACCTGCCCAATTCCATCATTGCCGACCCAGCCAACATAGGCATAACTATTTACCATCCCACTCCCAAATCCAATAGCAAGATACCCACTTTTCTTCTCACCTCGAGCTGCTATAGATATAGAATGGGGGGACAGAGTCCAAAACAGAGTAACCTGCTGATCATCCAAAACTACACTGTTATTGTACATGTCACTTAGGCCTCCATCAAAAACTTGAACCTTCCATCCCATCTTTGACCCGTACAATGACTGGTAGTAGACTAGATCAGGCGTATTCCGATCAGGCAGCCAAACCAGCAATGTAGGGGTTGCTGGCACACCATGAGCATCAGGGCCACCAGCATAAATGACCTCAGTTTTATTCCGTAAAGTGGCATTTCCACCAATTGGGTCTGAAGTGATATACAGGGCCACATCATGCCCAGCCTGCACTGAGAACATCACTGGCACACCCCTCTCGACCTTCAGCAGTGGCGCCTCCTTCTTGTTGATGTAAATCACCTTGTCAGGGTTAGGTGGGTTTGGGTAGCGCACTGCTGGAGCGGATGTCACCACCAGTGGAGTCTTCCCATCTGCAATGATCCTCTCCTGGTCCTCCTTGTTGTCTGCATCCAACGGTCCAAGGCAACTGTCCATCGCCTCGGACAAATTCACCCTTGCAAACCCAAAGGTTGTGTTTCTCGGACCCCCATGGTTCTGCGGGAGGTAGTATGGCCGCAGAGTGTCCGGCGGCCGCAGCTTCCCAATGGCCCAGACCACCGCCATCTCCTCCGCGGCGCCCACGGGCACATCATACTTGACATCCTCAGTGTCAAGTTTCCTCTGATACCTCACGAAAGACACCCCGTCCCGCCGGTGCCCGTACACCAGCCTGGAATCGTTCCTCCCCTCCTCATAAACCTTATCCGGGCATACGCCAGACAACGGCGAGCCGTTCTTCCCCAGCGTGCACTCACTGTAGTCCGTTATGTAGTAGTCCTCAGCAAATGGCACACCTTCCTCGGTGAAGCCAGTGACCACGACATCGGAGTGGACCATCGCGGGGGGGTTGGCCTTGGGGTCCGTCCACCCGAACGCCATGTAATATTCGGAGCCCACGGTCGCCTCGAGGCCGATCTCGATGGTGCGGGCGGAGGTGTTGAGCGTCCAGCGCAGGCGGTAGGTGTCGGAGAGGGGGAGGCAGTTGTCGAACATGGTGGGCGCGGGCGCAGGGAGCTGGGAATCTGTGGCGGTGGAGCCTAGGAGGAAGACGTAGCCGAGGTCGGAGGAGGTGTCGGGGTCGAAGAGCGCGAGGAGGGGCGGGAGCGGGCGGGAGAAGGTGAGGTTGAGGGTGGCGTTCCGGAAGGTGGAGTTGAGCAGGAGCGGGGAGAAGGGGCGGCCTGCAGCGAGGTCGGGGAGGGACGCACCGTCGGCGGCCCAGAAGCGAGCGGTGGCGGAGGCGGCGAGGAGATCGAACCGAGTGAGCTGCAGCGCGCAGGAGCCGTCAGGCGCGAGGCGCACCGTGCCGCGGAGCTGGTGCTGCAGCATGGTGAGGTCGGCCGAGAAGTTGGCCGTCAGGTTAGTGTGCGGGCACGCGGCCCGCGCGGCCGGGGCCGCCGCGAGCACCGCGACCGCGAGGAGGGCGAAGCGGAGAGCGGTGGCCATGGCCTGACGGCCACGCGGGGCGACGGTGGATCGAGATCTGGAGCGGCCAGGCGGGGAGGGATCTGGCTGGAAGCGGAGGGGTTGGAGTTGGGTTTTGGGGGTGGGGGAGGAGGAAGGCGCCGACCGGGCGGCGAAATGATGCTGTGCGCGCCAGCCGAGGCGACCGGACGGCGGATATTCGTAGGAAGGGCGGGGGCGGTGCGTTGCGGTCTATGGAGATGGGTTGGCCGAGACCCACTTATTTGTCTTTGGGGGCTTTGGTCGTGCGGCGTGGCGGTGCTGGCGACTGGTGCGGGACCGCCGGACCGGGCACGAGCGAGGCTGGCAGTGAAGCACCACGAGTCTGATCATGCGACAAACTTTGTATTGGAACAAAGGTGTTTCCTGGTTTCAGGATCAGCTGATTGTTTTAGCTGTATAACCGTTGCTTCACCCGAAGGTAGAAAGAGTTTTTATGCCTGGATTTCCTCTGTTTGTTCTGTTTTTCCGACCTTTAATAATCTATTAACTTTCCTTTGACTAACTGACGAGTCCAGGTAAAATTGTACAGAGCAACAGAAAATTGGCCACTTCCTTCTTACAATAAAATTGTACAGAACAACTACAATAAATATGTTATTCGTGTTGCCTCCACTGTGCTTGGGCACGGGGATTTCTTCACCACTTTTTTTTTTAAGAAGTGGCTAAGCTATTACATCCGATCCTAAATAAGTTTTTTAGGGGTGAATTGTTGTGTGCCATTGTAAAGATCATCCGAGTTGGAAAAAATTACCGATGTGCCATTGACATGTGGTCTCTAGGTCCACTTGTCATCTTCACACAAATTCCAATTTATATATCTTTATGATAGTATCATGCAAAACCTAATAAATTATAGTAAAGCAAAAAATTAATTTTTCAACACAAATTTACTCGTGTCATTTTCATATGATTAATCTAAAATTCCAGAGAGATATTGTTTATCTGAGTAAAAATAGGCTGACCACAAGCATAGTACAATACCGCTCTTTTTTTCTAGAAAAGGTACTTTTTTGAATCTCAGGTAAAGGTATGAGTCAAAGGGAAGCGGATCCTCTGCAGTTACTGCTAGTCACTGACAGGTGGGTCCCACGCAGCAAAAGATCCACCTGCAATGACCCAACGGCAGAGAGCCAGAGAGATGTTACTGCAAAGGATCCGCGTCCGAGCTAAAGTGTAGTTTTCTCTTCTTACTATTTAGCTGTACCATGGCCGATTTTTTGGCTCTAGATCTTTCAATGTAGTTGGAGATGCAAAAAAAGATTACTCTCCTGTTTTAACATGGTGTTAGAAAGAAAAAAAAATAGCTTTGAAAAGTGCCACATAAAGAAATTCCTACAATGAATGTGTGTGATCTGCAGAAAAAGACATAGCACTTGATCTCCACGTACCCTTTTTTATCACACTAAAGCGAAATAGAGAGAGAGCAAATAAATGTTTATTCTCATGTGATGTTGAAAAGTGAGTAGAGAGCAAAATTGTATGGCATGTGAACTAGCATAGCCCACCAAGCGAACTATACATTGGGCGGGCTGTGAGGCGAGAACAAACTCCTCATATGTAGCGCATTTGATTCCTCAAACTTCTTATGATAAGTAACAATGAAGCTCTCCCCTTCCTTTTTAAAAGCATCAATGCAAATTAGAGCATATATAATAGTAGAGCATATATAATAGTAGAGCTATATAATAGGACAAAGCATCAATGCAAATTAGAGCATATATAATAGTAGATATGATGGCTGTAAAATGGATATCTTGATGCCTTAGAGATTAGACAGGTAGCGAAACGTTCCGTTGGTCGGCAACGTGGAAGGCAGAGGTTGAGACGCTTTTCTTGGAAATGGTCTAAATCAGTAAAAAAAAGTTCTCAGGAGTTAGACACCGCCAATCCCCCATCCCCTCTTTGAGCTCTATTTTCCTGAGTCTATTGCTGATAACCAAGACGATATTTACAATAAATGATATTTTAAGATCATCTTTATAAGATACTCTACCGTTGGGTCACTGCAGGTGGACCTTTTGCTGCGTGTTAAGGATGTTAAGGAGACTACTGTATAGATATTAGAAGATAATATTGTTCACATCAAACAATAATCTTACTGACAAATTAGACCGACGGCTGCCGCAACGACCGTCGCCGGGTCAAAAGAACACCGCGGCTTGTGCGGTTGTGCCGCGCCACTAGGTAAAATCAAACGAACAAACCGACACCCGCCACGCAATTACACTCTTCACCGGAGTCCAAACGCAAAACGCTGTTTTATCCAATAAAAACCCGGTAAGATGAGATGAGGTCCCATCCCACCCATCGTTGCCGAAGCTTCCTCTTTACGCAGCGCGGGTCGTCGTTGTCGTCTCGTCTCCACCGCATCCTCCCCTCGCCCGCCACACCGAGCCGCCCACCACCTCACATCTCGTATCCCAAGCCCCGCGCACGCAGGCCTCCCCCGCCGCCTCACCGATGCGGACGCCGGCGATGCTCCGGTGGACCGCGGCCACGGCGGCGCTCGCTGTTCTGCTAGCAGCCGCGCCGGCCGCCGGTTTCTACCTCCCTGGCGTTTCCCCGACCGACTTTGGGAAGGTTCGACAACACCCCAACCCACCCACCACCACCACCCCTTCATCGACCTGGGAATGATCGTGTCCGTTCTGGGGTTGGATCTGGTCAACGGGTGGCGGTTCCTGGTTGGGATTCGCAGATCTAGCTCTAGGTTCTGGATTTCGTATGTCGATTCCTCCTATCGATAGCGTGTAATCCGATTAGTTTCAGTGCGTTGCTACGGGAGGTAGATATGTTTGAGCGCGGGATTCACATGTAATTCGCGCGTTTTCTCCCCACTTTTCGTTTGTTGCGTGCTTTGTTTTGATATGGAATATACTCATTAGATTTCGATTTTATCATAAATTGGTGACTGGCTGCAAAAGTCAACGCTTGCTATGTGTTGTCTACTATTTCACGTAACTTTAAGCTGTTGTCTCAAGTAAGCATATTAAGGTTGGTCCTTGATCTAAAGGTTTTGTCTTAAGCTAGACTTTAAGCTCTCCGCTGTACTGCAAAGTATCGTCTCCTAGTTTAGGGGTCACACTATGTATTAGTATCCCTTGTTGTTGTTGAGGATCATTCGTGGTACATGAATTACATTTAGAATGTTATGTGCATGATCAAGTTCTTATAGTACCGGTGGTTAAGACACAGAATAGATGATTGATTTATTTTGTATACATGGTGATGATAGGGTTTTGTTGGAACGAGTAGTGTCATATGAGGAACGCCAACCACCTGTTATAAACCATAGCTTCCTAATAAAAGATCCAAAGAATTACCAATAAATTGTCAGGATACATGGAGCATTGGAAGTCGGTGCTGCTAAGAAAATATATTGGATCGATTCTTAGTTTGATCCACAGTTAAGAGTTCGGTCAACTGATTAAGTGAAGTGACCATCTCGGATCTCTGTAAAAGCCCAATTCGTAGTAATTACATGCACTAAAAGTACTTCTTTTTAAAGGGCTATACTTCTTAAAAGGCCACTGCCATCTATATGAATGATCTGAACTGTAATTTGTGTTTGCCTTTTATTTGTCATAATTTTTTTTTCTTGTTTGGTGTACCAAGGTTTAGTGATTATTCCATCTTATCTGATTTTGACTATGAAATTAGATGTTCAACAAAGCTGGTATAGAATAGTGCATAAAAACATAGTTTCTAAAACCGAACTGGTGAGTGAACTGGTCACACATTGGTTAACTTCTTCAGCCAGCGGTGTACTGATTGGACTGGCAGTTCAATAAAGGTTATTTTAATATTTATTGTTCAACTAAACAAATAATACATCCTAGCTCAGTGGGTGGGATACTCCTTGTGAAAGCTGAGTTCGGGGCACAACTCCAGCTTCCCAAAAACCTAGATTATGATATTTATTTTTACCGGTTCTTATCCAAAGAATAGTCAATTGTTAAATAGGTACCAGAATTGGCTCAGACTCCTGTTTTTGCACTTGTAATTTGATCTATTTCTGAAAAGCTGCATCTGATACTACTAAATGTTATCTGTAACAAAGTAATAGTTTATGGCACCATAGCATTTTATTTGCTGCTAGAATTGCCCTAAACTGCTTTCCCTGATTGTCTACAGGAAGATCAACTTTTGGTGAAGGTAAATAAGCTGACATCGACAAAGACTCAGCTCCCCTATACGTATTACTCCCTTCCTTTCTGTAAGCCAGATACCATAATCGACAACGCTGAAAATCTTGGTGAGGTTCTTCGTGGTGATCGCATTGAGAACTCTCCTTATGTGGTTAGTATCGGGTAACAGATTAATTGAGGTTGATGTCCTTGGGTAATGTGCCTAATTTTGAGTTTATCATCCTTTTCTTTCTGAACTATAGTTTCAAATGAGAGAGCCCAAGATGTGCCAGATCGTTTGCAAAATTACTGTTACCAAGAAAGAAGCAAAGGAGCTCAAGGAAAAGATAGAGGATGAATATCATGTGAACATGTAAGGACTCTGTAGGTAATTTGCACATCAGTTCACATAGTAATTTTCCAAAGTGACATGATTTGCTTGACAGGATTCTTGACAATCTCCCACTAGTTGTCCCCGTTACACCGCAAGATAAGAACACTGTCACTTATCAAGGAGGATATCATGTTGGTGTCAAAGGCCAGTATGTTGGAGTAAGTTTGTGTGTTTCATTGATACTTACCCTTGTCTTTACACATATGATCTTGGGTAACGAATTCTCATATACAGCAACAACCAAGCCTTTTGTCCCAAACATGTTGGGGTAGGCTAGGAAAGAAACCCAATCAAAGTCAATAAAACCCTATCGAATTCTCATATACAAATGTATTTTCAGAGCAAGGATGAGAAGTACTTTATCTACAACCATCTGTCATTTGTAGTGAAGCATCACAGTGGTGATAACTCAGAACTATCTAGAATAGTGGGATTTGAAGTCAAACCATACAGGTTTTCTTTCAACTTTGCCTGTTGATATTTTATTGTCACATGCTTTATGAAGTGGACCTAATTTATGTGTTCATGAATATATTTTCCTGCCAGCGTCAAGCATCAGTTTGATGGGAAATGGAATGATGCAAACACTCGTTTGAGCACATGTGATCCGCATGCTAACAAGTATGTAACAAATTCCGAATCTCCTCAGGAGGTTGAAGCTGGCAAAGATATCATATTCACCTATGATGTTCGCTTCGAGGTACTAGTTTGCCTTTTGTTTTCCCCTTAGCATGACTGTTTTCTACTCTTTGAATGTTAGATCTGCTTCAATGATGATTTTCATGGAATATTTTGTTACTTTTGCAGGAGAGTGATATCAAGTGGGCTTCCCGCTGGGACACTTATCTGTTGATGACTGATGATCAGATTCACTGGTTTTCTATTGTTAACTCTCTCATGATCGTGCTTTTCCTATCTGGTATGGTGGCCATGATAATGCTCCGCACTCTGTATAGAGATATATCTAGGTACAACCAGCTTGAAACTCAAGAAGAAGCACAAGAGGAAACCGGTTGGAAGCTTGTTCATGGAGATGTGTTCCGTCCTCCAACCAATTCTGACCTACTCTGTGTTTATGTTGGCACCGGTGTCCAATTCTTTGGCATGCTGCTAGTTACGATGATTTTTGCTGTTCTGGGTTTCCTTTCTCCATCAAACCGGGGAGGATTGATGACTGCAATGCTTCTCGTCTGGGTCTTGATGGGGCTGCTTGCGGGCTATTCTTCTTCGCGTCTCTACAAAATGTTCAAGGGTTCTGAGTGGAAGAAGATAACCCTGCGCACAGCTTTCCTATTTCCAGGAATTGCTTTTGTTATTTTCTTCATCTTGAATGCTCTTATATGGGGGGAGAAATCATCTGGTGCCGTTCCTTTCACCACTATGTTTGCCCTGGTCCTCCTTTGGTTTGGTATCTCAGTGCCCCTCGTGTTTGTTGGGAGCTATCTTGGGTTCAAGAAACCTGCCATGGAGCCTCCAGTGAAAACCAACAAGATTCCACGTCAGATCCCTGAGCAAGCTTGGTACATGAATCCAACCTTCACCATTCTGATTGGTGGTATTCTACCATTTGGAGCGGTTTTCATTGAGCTCTTCTTCATCCTGACCTCAATCTGGCTGCACCAGTTCTATTACATCTTTGGCTTCCTCTTCCTCGTGTTTGTTATCCTCATCATCACCTGTGCGGAAATCACAATCGTGCTCTGCTATTTCCAACTGTGCAGCGAGGACTACATGTGGTGGTGGAGGTCTTATCTCACCTCAGGATCCTCCGCGCTTTATCTCTTCTTGTATGCTGCCTTCTACTTCTTCACGAAGCTGCAGATTACTAAGCTGGTGTCTGGCATCTTGTACTTCGGATACATGCTACTTGCCTCGTTCACGTTCTTCGTGCTCACTGGTACAATTGGTTTCTGCGCCTGCTTCTGGTTCACAAGGTTGATTTACTCGTCTGTGAAGATTGATTAGCTTCCAACACGACAGAACATAGCATATGTTTTCAGTTTTTTAGTCATGAGAACTGTATCATTAATGTGAAGTGGGGATCACTCCCCCGTCTTATCAGGTTTTTCAGGAAAGTTACTTTTTAGGATTAGTTTATGAACGAGTTATGCTTGTTGTGGTCAGATGATACATCGTAGTGATTCGGAGTTACAAAGGTAGAACACATTGTGATGGAGTTTTCTTTTTGCAAGTTTTTATGGACCGGTGTAAAAATTCAATTGATTATGACCGGTATGCTTGTACTGGGCCAGTTACTGGTAAGGTTCCAGCACCAGGGTGAAAAAAACCCTCATAGCAACAATGTAATCACTGTGTTGTAGAATAAAAGGTGTCCTTTTTTGCTCCCTAGCTTTGTCTTTCCATCAATGGGCGTGTTGGTGTGCTTAGGTGTTTGGCTCAGAATTTTGTCACAGATTACTATGCTAGCTTCCGAAGTTTGCTAGGGGGCATCAGTATGAAAATGCTCCAGCATTCGTGGCATGATTTCATCTTGAGTGTTGGCAGGCATGAAGGCCCAAGGCCAAGGGGGCATCAAATCATGTAGTGGCATTATTTGTCAGGGAGGAGACGACATTGAATGGAGCAACTTGCCAAAGTTGCTTTCACTTTTGGCTGGCTGTTGAATATTTGTATTCCTCCCTGACGGTGATCGCCGTATTCGTGTTGGTCGTCGGACTTGTCCATGTAACCATGTTCCAGCTCGTTCGTGGGCGAGTGGGCGCGGCGGCAAAAATGGGCCAGGCGAGTGGCCACGGGCCACGGCGCGCGCGTAACCGTTGAAATTTCGTAGGTCTGCAGAAATGTCCCGGCCAAAAGTGGGCCAGAATCGACAGCCGAAATCATACCCGGTATTCTAAGGCTTTGTCTGTTCGGTTTTTTTCCCCCAAAACTTAAAAGAGTCAAATATGCAAAAGGAGGTCGCTTTTTAATTGCCTTTTTCAAAAGATATAAACCTCTATATAACCAAAAGTCAAAGATCACAAGAGAGATGCTTTTTTACTGATTGGTGATTAATTTTAGACTAATGCTATTGAAGTTAGGATAAAATTATCCACCTCCACTATATATAAAAACGGATTGCTTTTATATTGCTAAAGCCAAAAGTTTGGCTTTAATGTATAAGCCAAAGTATGTCCTATTTGGTTTGAATTCAATTTTACCGTAATTAATATTAGTCAAGTATGGCTTACTACACATTTTTTATGGCAATAAAATTTGATGATACAAGTGTGGTAAAGTTTGGTAAAAAAAAACTAAGTCTATGGCATGTAGAACATAGGGCTAAGAAAATATAGCAAAACACAGTTATGATTATAAAATAAATACACGGCTAGAAATCTATAAAACGTCTTAATTTAAGACCTGTTTGGTAGAACTTCAGATCCCAGTTTTACTTGAGATCTAAAACTTGTTGGCTAAAATAGAGTGAATTAAGTTTATATTTTTAATCTAAAATGTAAACAAGATGATCTATCTAAATACTCTTAATGTACTCACAGCTTCAGTTTCACAGTTCTGATAAAGATAAAAATAACCAACTTTATCAGATCCCATAGAACTAGAATTCTACCAAATACACCCTCAGATGCGACAGACTTCTGTGAAAACTAAACAGGCCGTGAATCTAACACGACCAATATATGGCTGCTGTGCTGCTGCTCTCTTTTCTTCCGGCCGCTCCTCTGCCCTTCCTTTCTACTCTCTCTCCGTCCGCACCCGACACACACACTCTCTGCTGCGAGTCACTCCAGCTGCACAATGGCGTGCCTCCTACTCGCCGCCGCCGTCGCCGGCTTCGCGGTCGGTCTCTCCGGAGCGACGGACCACATCGTGGGCGCAAACCACGGGTGGAACCCCAACATCGACTACTCCCTCTGGTCCGGCAACCAAACCTTCTTCGTCGGCGACCTCATCTGTAAGCCTCCCTAGTCCGGGAAATTCTCCCCTAGTCCCTCCCTCCCGTCAAGCTCTTTTCTTACAATGCCCTCTCATCTACTGTACTATTCCGGATTCCAACTAGTAGAAAACCGAAAATTTCAATAGCAAGCAAAGTAGCAATGCCACACAAGTTGCTAGGTCGCATTGTTATAACTGAATCAGATCTAGTTTACTGTCTCCGCACAAGTTGGTGGGTCGGTATCTTCGGTGGTTTGCCGGGCTCCCAGGCACGCGGTTCTTGTGTTTTTATAATTGTATTTGGAAGGAAATCACATTTGCAAAGAAAAAAAAAAGAAAAGAAAAAAACGATGAACTCTGCAGCATGCGTTGGGCTAGTTCCACTTCATATGTGATGCGAGTTCTATTTTTAACGATGCTACGTGGTGTGTGGGACTTATGATTGGGCAGCGTTCCGGTACCAGAAGGGGACGCACAACGTGTTCGAGGTGAACGAGACGGGGTACGACAACTGCACCATGGCCGGAGTCGCTGGCAACTGGACCTCCGGGAAGGACTTCATCCCGCTCAACGAGTCGCGCCGCTACTACTTCATCTGCGGCAACGGCTTCTGCCAAGCAGGCATGAAGGTCGCCATCACCGTCCACCCGCTCCCGCACACTATGGGACCCGCCAGGGTCCACGGCGACACCGCTGCGGATGAGGCCTCCGCTGCAGCAACCGCCACCGGATGCACGGCGTGGCTAGCGTTTGCCGCGGCTGTCGCCGTTGCGGCTTGAGGGAGGAACGCAGTAATTTTACGAGAACTTCGCTAAAATCAGTTCATTTTATGACGGAACAGAAATTGGAGCTCCATTCCCAGCACCTTGGACATTGTGTTGCGCGTTCAGGCGTTCGTTTCCCGATGGGATTCATTAGCTTTGCGTTAGCTTTCCTGAAGCAAAGTTGCATTTTGAGCGTCATGAAATGTAATGACCAAGGGAGAACTGACCTACTGCTAGTCTGAGGAACCGTCGCTAAAGGATCGAGAAAAGAGAGAAGAAAGCAACTAAGCAAGCATTGGAAAATTTCATGCATTTCACACAACCCAGTTCGACGAACCCAAGATGCCATGTATTACAGGTTGTGACGACGCAAGGAGGCTAGAAACAACTAATCCTATAGAAATAGTCGAATAGAACCCCTTACTTTATATACAACACTTACTATCCTTTTGGCTATCACCGGTTAGAACTCCCTGGCTTGCTTTCTGTGTGCTACTTACGATGGATTGTTCGGGCCATCAAGCTCGCTGTTCATAAAGGGAAGGGGGGCTCAAATTCTGAAAGAGCAAATCGGGCTTTTACAACGCGAGATTTCATCATCTGGAATATGGTGTAGTTGAGTAAGTCAAAGGGGAAGCTTACTTCGGCCGCATCTCTTCTGTACTGCTTGCAGATTGTTCGGTACTAGAAGTAGCAACTGCCTTTGTTGGCTTCTTGAACTGAACTATGATAACTGTCATGTTGTCACATCCATCGCCACCAGATACAGGTGCCAAGCATCGATCAAGCAGCTTTTCACACACAGCAGATAGACTATCCTCCTGCAAAAATTTCGGTAAAAATTATGAATTCACATAGCAGAACACAATTATAGAACGCAGTTGTGAGCTATACTTCATGCACATAATCTAGATTATACAAAAAAAGAGTTGCTTACAGTGTTCATGTGTTCATGAATGAAATCCACTACTTCTTGACTTGACATGCAGTCCCTGTCACAGGAAGAACTGGGTCTCAATAAATCATCAAGACAGAAACCAGGGAGCTATAAAAAGTGGAGCTCAACAATCAAGTCACACAATTAATAAATTACCACATCATCAGATCATGTGACAAAAATAGCATGATAAGTGTTGATGATTAAATCAGCATCATATTACAGACAGTCAATCTATGCCGCCTTCTATGTGGAATCCATCAATTTAACGAGGAATTAGTCTTAATTTTTTATCAGTGTTTCTGCGACAGCATTGGACTTTGGAAATGACATGAATAAACAAAACTATGTTTTACAACCTCAAGATCATGAACAGTGTTTCCAGTCTAAGGTTTTGACTCTGTGGTGTGGAACTGCAACTGATTTTCCCCTACTGCCAGTCTTTCTAAGTCTAGCAAAACCTGCTAAATGCACAAGATTATCCCTTGATGCAGACTATGCTGCAAAGGAGGTAAAGATTGTGATCTACATCATTTCTGTACCGCAATGGTCAAAATAGATCTACGACTATTCCAAGATAACTAAGATCTCAGAAGACAACCTGGAATTATCCAATTTAAATTTAGTAACAGTTGTCTGGATGAATATGCATCTGGAAAAAGGCACAACTTCTATACGAAAGTGTAGTTATATATCAGCAGTTGCATGCCCCAACGTGTGCTGCCTTCAAGAGATTACATAACATCTCAATAGAGTTATATCTCCATGGGTTATAGGTATCCAAAATGCTTTACCAATAAAAGATGTTACTTCTTTGGTCTGTCCTTATCACAAATTATTGTATTTTTGCTACCTCTGTTGTCACGGCGTCGTCTAGGCATCCTAGCGGCCGGAGGGGCACGCCAGGACTAGCCACCTCAACTAGATGGCGTTAGGCGCCCGTCCAGGTGTCCAGTCGAGGCGACAGTCTACTGGGCGTCATGGCTGGCCGAATTTGGCGAGTGTTGACCGGTGAAGATGAGGGATACGGGGTAAGGGACGAACCTAAGGCGGCTGTAGAGGCTCAGAGGCACAAACCCTTTTAACCCTAGCACAATCTGGAGAGAAGAGGAGATAAGAGACCTCCACCGACCACCGGCCTGCCGCCATTTCTGTCATCTCCACCGCCAGCGCTACTAGCTCTGATGAGAACCCCCTCTGCTCCTCCTTCCCGAGCCAGATCCCGCTCTGCTCCTTCCCGATTGAGCCAGATCCTGCTTTGCTCCCCCTTCCCGGTCGATCCCCCTTTGCTCCTCCTTCCCGATCGATCCCACTCTACTCCTTCCAGATCCCCCCTGCGTCACCGCTGATGGTTTGTTGTGCTGAACTGCTAGTCCTGGTACTGCTACTACTGATGATGGCATGATGCTTCTGGTGTGTTGTCGTGATGCTGCTGCTGCTGGTCCTACTACTGATGATGATGTCCTACTACTGATGATGATGATGGGGATGCACTGATGTTGCTACCGAGTTGAACTGCTAATGGCTTATGCTTGCTACTACTGAACTGCTAATGCTTGATGGTTGATGGTTGATGGTTGATGCTACTTAAGTGCTAC
Organism: Guadua angustifolia; assembly: GCA_036346375.1. Lineage (NCBI taxonomy): Eukaryota > Viridiplantae > Streptophyta > Magnoliopsida > Poales > Poaceae > Guadua > Guadua angustifolia. The sequence continues at coordinate 39,667,521 of CM070517.1, forward strand.
TGAACTACTAATGCTTGATTGTCTAATCATCGCTGTGCCTAGCCGGACCACCATGGTGACCATGTTTGCTACTTAAGATTGAAAGCTGCAAATACACCAGACAGACATTGTCCAAGTTTCAAAAATTCAGCACCAAGTGGTAACGACTTCAAAGTACAGATTTATTATGGTTGACAAGAAAATTATGTACTATGTCAACTTGCTCATATAACTGTGTTTTCAGGTTTTGCATGAATTCTTGAATGACATGCATTCTAAAGATAATGATGGTGATGATCGTTGCAATATGTAATGTCCAAATCAATAAATGACATGCAGCATTGGCAAGCTTCCCTTTATCTCCTAGAAATTCTTGGCTGGTAGTTATAATAGTATAATACAAGGAAACCGAGGAAGTTAATTGTATGATTCTCCTCAAGTATCTTGTCTCATTCAAACGGTACAATTGGGATGCTTTACCATCATATCATATAAATATAATGAACATCTGGAAAAAGCAAGTAAATTAGCAATCGCGATAAATCTGAACTCTGAAAGAGAAATTGATTGGTGCAAAAAATCATACCATATGCCATCACATGCTAAAACGATGAATTCATCATCCTCAGAAAGTTTAACCTGACCAACAGCCAAAGCAATCCTGAGTTCAAATAATTTTGTTCAAGGAAAAATACTGACAGAAAAGGGGCAGCAAAACCCACTGTGTTCAATTCAGGTTCAGCAGTGACAATCTGTCTCTCAGCTGGCAAATGCTCATTTTGCTTCAATTCCATATCCCCTAGAGGAAAATCACAGAAATAAATAAATAAAAGACTATATGTAACGAATAAATTATTTCTATTTGAGAAAGAGCAAGTTCTACCAATTGCCCTTGCCAAATTCAAACTTCCATTGACCCGCCCAGCAACAATGAAACCGCCAGCATTCAGTATCCTCTCTTTTTCTGCCTCGAGGTCTGGCTTGTGATCTCTTGACAAATTGTGAGCCTATACAACAGATGAGTCAGGAAAAAATATTCTAGCATTAACACTTGGCAGTTAGAGCTAAACAGAGTTACAGAACATACTTGACCATTCCTTGAGATAACACACCGGGAATCCCCAGCGTTTGCAACAATGAGTTGATCATCTCTTATGATAGCTACACAGGCTGTGCTTCCGGAGGTTGGGCCAGGAAAATCAGAATGAGGACCCTGGTACAATAACTTAGTTAAAGAAACGTTATATTCAGTAGAATTTCACAAGAGTGGATTTTTTTAACAATGAGGGTGAATATACATGTAAAGCCCCAACACTATTGTCCTGCAAGCAACATGTATATTAAGTGCTAAGGGACGTTGGACATTCTTTCCAGTTATTTATATGAAAGGATTTTGGATGAGGTATTTCACCAAATGGCCTTTCAATCACTACATGTTTTTACCCTGCTTGAAAACAAGACAGGACATTATCTGCCGATATCTAGCACACACCTATGATTCAGAAGCAACAGGCAATGATCCAGAGCTGTTATATTATTTTTCAAGGTACCTAATAGAGAAAGGTATCCCGATATCCCATTAGTTGGAGATATGGTATGAAGGAATCTGCAGTCTGTTTATGATTAGTGAGTATTAGGAGATTACTAACCCTGACAGTTAGCCCACCAGTCCAACCCCCTCCCTGCAGAAACCCCACTAGCTCCCCAGTCCTTCCCCAAGCAGGACCCTAGACCCCTATCCAATCCACTTGCTTAACAACAGCACCACTTTTAAGAAAACCCCTTCTTAAATATGGATTCAGAATTGCCAACATCCAAGCAGTTTTATCCCATCAAATGTGTGCTATAATAAGAAATACTCCAAAGCTTCATGCCATAAAAGATAAGCCTTAAATTCCATCCCAGGTTTGGTAAAGAAAAAAAGAGATGAGCAGTTTTACCTCCTCAGTATCCCAACCATCCCCAAGTTTTCCTAAATCTCCACTTCCGGGGGACCGTATTATGCCCTCTAACATGCTGGCAAACTTTTGGCCCTTGTCTCCCAGCTCAGCCAGTTCTCTCCACCCTCTTTGCCCCTTCATCATCTCATCCATTCTGAAAGAGAAAAGCATTGTGCAGATTCATCGAATCACCAAACATATGTCAGTTTCACCCAAAAACGCTCAGAAAGAAAACGTGATATGTACCTGAAAAACGCTTTCTGAGCAGAAGTGACTAAATCACCAGAGGAATATTCTTCATTTCGTAATACTTGCGTGTGTAGATGTTTGGCACAGAATTTAGAGACTGCTTTTCCTGAAATAACAAAGGCTAGTTTGTCATGTTGCCAGATAAAACATTTGTTCATCACACAAAAACAGATGACATAGAATGCAGCTATTTTTAACCATAAAAAATGAAATAATATCAATTTACAACTGATATTTATACGACGATGTATATGATGAAAGTAGATATATGGTGAAATCATGAAAGTGGTCAAACAGGAGCTTTGGATCAAACTTGAATGGTACAGATCTAGGTGGAATCCCACCTCCTCTGCTTAAGCTGTGGAATTTTGTAATTTTTCTGAGGGTTATGTTTAAAACGTGTTTAAGTGCGGAGGTGGGATTCCATCTAGATCTGAACCATTCAAGTTTAATTCAACGTTCCTATTTACTTACTTTCATGATTTCACCATATACCTGCTTTCACCATATACTTTCCCTATTTATACTATGCCTCTTACACCTAATCATTAAAATGGAAATGTGAAACTGTTGAATTATTTTATTTACCATTGCCATGTAAGGATACTGCAAAGCCAAACACAACACAGATCACCTCCCCAGAGTGAGAACAGCAACTAATCAATGCTAAGCATGTTTAACTGAGACAATTCCCGTAGTTTATAATGCCAGCAAACATTTTTCACCATTCAAACAATCCCTTTGGTTCCAATGCATTCCATTGGAATGAATTGAAAAGTCGTGAACCTTCAGAGGGAGTAAATAGGACAGGCACAAAGGATGATCTAATAACAAGTGGTTCCAGTAAGCATTACCAGGATAATTTTCTGACAGTGCTTAGATACATCAAAAAGCACTAGCACAATGCCATGGAACTAATTATGTTTATGTTCAACAGAATATCAACAAACCCACAGTGCCTTTGCAGTAGAAACTTACAGCCCATCTATTTGGTCAAAGGTAATGGTACCAAATTTACTACTGGTAAAAATTATAAAGAATTCAGATGATATTAATCTAATCAAAGCACCTTTGATAAGCTTAAACCACACTTGGTACACAACTGAAGCAACAATATAATAGTTAATTAGAAAACAATCACAAGTTACCTCCATGCCCATCATAAACGCCAAAAAAGGATGTGCATTCATCAAGGTGTGGCAAAGCAGCATGCTGCAACGTAAATACATGCTGGATCAACTTTTAAAGAGAAATAAACATGCCAGATTCTTCAAAATAGTGTAACGAGTAAACAACTTCAGTTATGGCGCAACACTCTAAATCTGCAACTTCAGTCATATACATCATCAGAATCAATTTATCTGACTTGTTAATGGACACCCAATGCAATCCACAAGCCGACAAACCACTATATCAAGCTTTTCGTTTATAGGGAAACGCCATTGAGTGAATCACAAACACGAACTCCCAATGCAAGTAACAAGCCGACAAACCGCTATCTCGAGCTTTCTGCTCATAGGGCAAACGCCATTGGGTGAATCACAACGGAATTTATTCTGGGTGGTCAGTTCCCAGATGACAGGAAACAACAATCGGCCGGTGAACTTACCATGCAAATCTAAACACTATATCAGAATGGCGAATTAAACTCTAAGCATCTGCCAATTTCACATGGATGCATCTCACTCAAAGTACACCCTAGCTAGTATCGAACAGAACCACTCCCAGGTCCCGACCGACGAAAGGAACGCGGGGGGGGGCTCACAGCGTCCTCCATGGTGGTCCGCCATCCCTGCATGGAGGCGAGGCCGAAGCGGAGGCGGTCGTTCTCGCCGTTCGCATAGTACTTGTCCGTCTTCGGCGTGCTCAGGTACGCCCCCATCAGCTCCGCACGGCGGAGCCAATCCAACACCTGCAAGGCTGCAAATAAAAACACAACAGCCCCGTCCCCGCCGTTACAACCAGCGCGCGCATTCCATTACGATGCAACGATGGCGATCCGAAACCCAATCCCAACCCAGCTCCGCCTAGTGCAGCGCCACGAGCCCGCAAGACACAATCTCGCGGGATTGCCGCTGCGATTCGGCGAGCGGAAGCGAGGGGGGAGGGGAGGGAGTGCGGCGAGTAGGAAGGAACTCACGATCGAGGAGGCAGCGGCGAGGCGGGGGCCGAGGAGCGGAGCGGAGGAGCCGAGAAAGAGACGGGTGGGTCGGGGTTGGGCGTGTATTTATTTGTAGGGAGGTGGACGGGGGTGCGGGTGGGCGGCCGCGGGTAGAAGAAGGGGGTGGGTGTGGGATCGGGAGGATTGCGTATCTCCTTTTTCTATTCACCGCCAGCTCCCGGCTTTATCTTCCTGCTCCCTCCGTCCCTCCTTCCTGCTCTCCCTCTGCATCGACCCTTGCGCCGTACCATGGGGCGATCTCCTGTTCGAACCCTTGAGTTTCTTTCCATATAGTAACAACTTAAAATAAGAAAAGGAGTAGTATCTTTTAATTTTAGAGATGCACTGTTGGCTACAGCGGCAACAAAGCATGACAACTAGTTTCTCGTAAGACACTGTAGGCTCTGATTGGGGCTTTAAATCAGCTTTAACCTCTAAAAAATAAATAAACTTCTCAAATAGTTTAGTTTTTAAACGATTTTTCTTATAAACTATAAGCCATATATAACTAGCAAAAAATCAAAAGCTGAAAGTCGGCCTTGTTTGTTTAGGCTAGACTTTTTAGCTTATAGCTTAAAGCCAATTTTTTTTGACTTAAACAACTTAAAAGCTAATAGTTTTTGTACGTGATAAAGGTGGATAATTTTATTTAACATTTTGTATTATCGGTCTAAAACCAACCATCAATAAACTAAAAAAACCTCTCTCCAATGGTTTTTGGCTTTTAGTTATATAGAGATCTATGACTTTTGAAAAGTCCAGATAAAAAACTACTCGTTTTCTAGACTTTAGCTTTTCGGCTTTTAAGTCGGTGAAAAAGTCCAAACAAATAAGGTCTTAGACTATATCTACTTTTACAGCTTATCGCTGAGAAAAATTATCTATTTATCAAATGCTCTTTTATAAAAATCTGCTGGTGCTTCTCAGCGTAGAAAACCAAAAGACGGTTTTTAAAAAAGCTATAGTTCTCCTAACATACTCTTTATGTTAGTGTGAATATGTCCTTTATTGTGACCCAAATCATCTATATACTAAACTCGAGAGAGTTTCTGGCCTCCTGTGCGTTTCAGCCGATCCGCGCGCGGCCAGCTCGGTTTGTTTTTTTGCGCTTCGGTCCCTCATAAAATATGTAATTACACATAGGTCATTCGCGCGGTTTTTTTACGAAAAAGACCTTCTGGTTTAAAAAAATCGTGAATCTTTCGTGAAAGGACCCTAAATAAATACCGAAAAAAACGTAGTGATGTTTGGATCGTTCTGATTATTTTTTATGAAAAGGACCTTTCGATTTAGCGCAATTGCGGATGCGTTTGTGTCTTTTCAACCGTTTCTCGCGTTTCCTCGATGATTTAAAAAAAACGACGAAAAAAACAAAATTGTTTTTACGAAAAAAAAACAACGCGTAGCCGACCGGCTCGGCTCGTTTTTTCCTTTTCACATATAGGCCCCTCAAAAAATACGTAATTACGTATAGGTCATTCCCGCGATTTTTTATGGAGATGACCTTCTGGTTCAGAAAAATCGTGGATCTTTCGTGAAAAGACCCTAAATAAATACCCAAAAAAACGTAGTGATGTTTGGATCATTCCGACTATTTTTCACGAAAAGGACCTCGCAATCGCAGATGCGTTTATATCATTTTAACCATTTCGCACATTTCCTCGATGATTTAAAAAAAACACCGACGAAAAAAAACGAAATTATTTCCACGAAAAAACAATACGCACGACTTATCACGCCGCGAAAACTATCCTAGTCTTACCCTATATTGGTTCATCGAAACTCTTAGGAACAACACATGCCCCGGTTATAATACTCGATATTTCTACTATAATTACATTATGGATTAGTGGGGTTGTAGGAAACTAGAGCCACACTAGACATGGAAAAAGTTCCTGTTCTTGGATCGATGCTCCTGGCTGGGACTTCACTTGCAGCATCTGGAGTCCGCGGCTCTGTTTTGGGCCTCAAGTAGAGCGGACAGGGCCAGCCCCCTACTGCATTATTTTGTTTTGTCACTGTCAAACTTTTTAATCCCCAGGTGGCTGCTGAACACCACATCTCATAGACTTTTTTCATTTCTACCCTAACTGATGACTACTATAAAAGGGTTAGCGAAAAAAACATCAGCAGCACTTGGTGAAAAGGATTCACGGAGTCACAAGCTCACAACAGCTGGGCTCTTAACGTGTGTCATTATTTGATCGGTGCCCTTTTTGGAAGAGAAAATGGGGCTAAACGTAGTTGTTAAACAACGCAATTAGCTTAGATGGTTACACCTGGCAGGCAGGCATGCCATCAAGACACCGATAGCCTTTTAATGACAACAAAAATGCGATTATCTTAGACAGCCCCACCGTACTTAACTTCCATAAAAGAAACATTAAGCTGGCACACGTCAGCTAATTTCCAACAATACTCTATGTTTAAAGTTGGTACCACTACTCGTGGCACGAGGATCTTCTGAACGTAGCATGCAGTAAGCTTTCTTCTTTTCAAACAAAAATTACGGTTAGAACTTAGAACACACGCCTTGTTAACATATAAAGTACGTGAGATTACGGAATCGAATCCCTGGCTAAACATTTTAGGTCCCGTTTAGAATGCCGGAACTTTTCTGATTCCTACCAAAATTAAATGCAACTTGTATTAGGAGAAAAAGCACAGAAGCATTGCTCTTAAACTATTTCGTGTGAAATTCTTCGTCCAAACGGAGCCTCAGAACAATCGTCGTCACAATTAGGGTGTGTTTGGCAGAGATTTCGCTTCTTCAAATTCGTGAATCTGGTGAAGCTGAAAATTCTAGCTTCACCTGATTCGTGAAGCTGAAGCTGTGAGTACATTAAGAGTGTTTAGATAGATCATCTTGTTTATATTTTAGACTAAAAATATAAACTTAATTCACTTTATTTTAGCCTATAAGTTTCAGATTTCAGGTGAAATTGAAATCTAAAACTCTACCAAACAGGCCCTTAGATCAACCGGTGTCTAACCTGTTGTAGCTACCGCAACCAGCTAGTTGGTCACCACATTGAATCTTCATGCACGAGAAATTAATGCATTTTTCAGTGCATATAGCAGGGGATATTTTTCATGCTTCAACTCCCAGCTATATCATGTTCATCAGTCCCATGTGTGCTTACGCAAGAACGAAGAACCTTTTCTGAACGCTCGTCGCTTTTGCAGCCAATTTGTAAGCCCATCTTTTCCTCTATTGCAAATCTTTTTGGTTCCTTCGTGGTATGTTTCTGCATGCAGAGCTCGGATCCTGGGGACTCGCTGCCATGTGCGTGCCACTCGCGACGATCGATTGCATTGGAATAATCCATGCAAACCTACCAGATTATGCGTGGACATGCGGTAGAACAGGACACAGATCAGTTTGTTTTCCTTTGCGTGCTTTCGGTAGCTCACTTAGCGCCAGATTTGACTGGATTCGCTTTGCTAAATGCGGTAAATCACGCCATAAGGGCATTTCCATTACAGACACCAATAAATCATGTCTAGTCCTTTTCATGTTATCTAAAAATAATACTAGACAAAATTTCTTCGGTGTGTAACGTTCATCCATCAACTTAAACAATAGATCACATAGGTCACCCCTCTTCTTTTCTCTCTCTCTCTCCCTCCCTCCTCCCACATTCTCTCCTTACCAACGACTACCCTCACCGCCAACCAACGCCACCCGCCCAGCTTACCCTTATTGGCATCAACCGCCAACTCCTTCCTCATCTCCCCTCCTTGCACCTTGGTCTCCCCCTACGCTTGGCTCCTCCAACATACAATCGGATCTATGCCATCAATGCCTAGATCCGTTTGGATCTGAGACGTTGCCGCTGAGGTGGCCATAGGGCGGCGATGGCCTCATGAGGGGCTGTGGTGGGGTAGGGACTAGTGTGTAATGGTTGGCGGTGGAGCGACAGGCGAATGCAGCATCTAATGATGGTGGTTGGTGCATCGACAACGACGCGGCGGCTGGTGTGCAACGACAAGCAATGGAGCGATTGGCTGATGTGGCACCTATAATAGCGGCTAGTGTACTCGATGATGATGGCGATGGCAGCTAGTCCATTTAGCGATGGCATGGCGGCAACCCGTGGATACGGTGGCAGCCAACGTATGGGTGCATGAATGCGATGACATCATAAACACAATGTAGGTTGGTACAACCCTCATCTTCAATGAAATTTTGTTGTTTCTTGTGTGTTGGTTTATGTGACTAAACTATGTCTTATATGAGACATAGACATTGCTCATGTAGGAGCATTGGGAGCGCCCTAAGCATACATAATAAATTATTAAGTGAGTAATTGCTATAATTGATTATAAGTGGCTTCTATAACTGTGCTACTTAGGCTGGTTGCTGACTCTTTGATATTGCACAATGCGGGCTTGTTGTATGACAGATTTAGAATCTTTTAAGAGGAGTTTTTAATGTAAAAGGTTGTAAGTTTTATTTTAAATTTCGGTAATGATAGTCATACGCTCAACAGAACCATGTTCACCCCGAACACTTCACTTGCAAATCAGTCCTCCTTCAACCTAACCAACCATTGCCTAGTGACTCGCTCACGGGGATGCGATAGCCATGGTGACACCAACATTGCCTGCCCTAGTACTTCATGTGGACATAGGCAGTCTGTTCTAGGTTTCTTAGGGGCCTCGATGACATTGGCTCTCGAGCTATCACGCACTACCCCGCCCGCTCCACCAGCAAGCGCCTATTCCCTCATCGAGGCACGTCACTGGCCCTCTACTTCATGGTGTTGTCGACACTGCGTGCGGTGCGCCATCTCGAGTAAATTACAGCCAATCTTGAGCCATGAACTTCCCATATGGAGAGGAGATGTCACCTTTGCACATAGGTATCGTGGGTTTATCCTAATCAAATCCGAGCATTTTGATGATTAGGCAATCTCCTGATCTCTTTCTTCGATAAGCTTAGCTACTTGCATCATGCCCCCTCCATATCGGCATGCTTTTGTTGCAATATATTTCTTGAATTTGTTTCAGCATGCGTTCCTAGTTGTTGCATAAAGCGGATTTTGTGTTGTTGCAACGCTTGTTTCTCAAATCTTATAGTAAGTGTAGTCATCGATTTATTGCATTGCGGTATTTTTTGTTGCATTAGTGTTGTTGTATTGTTGCGATAAGTGTTATAATTGTTTTTTTGGCAACCGAAGGAATTTTTGTTGCAAGCTCTGAAATCATTGTTTCGCTTTCACATTTTATATTGCAATAACATCAAATTTGGGTGTGCTGTTATCGATTAGAGGACTTCTATCGATCGCAAGGCGATGATTTGATTTTGAATACTCAATTTTTTCAATTTTTTCCTCAATATTATAAATATAGTCACGCTACTTGCACTCTCAAAATCGAAATGTTTCACGTGTTTGTATCAATTGTTGTGTAGGAAACCTTTGAAATATTTTTGTTGTATTTCACTTTACACTTTCTTACAATCAAGGGTAATATGTTAGGTACGCTGAGAAGGAGATCCAACGATATAGGATAATTAAATTTGTTCACGAATATAAAAAAGGTAGTGTACGGACACTAGCACAACCCTTTTAATTTTTAACATAGCCTCTCGTGTCAATTTGCACTGTAGCGTATGATCTGGTCCATCTATCTCAGATCGGACGGCTAGGATTAAATAAAGTCATGTACATCGTCATTCTCTGATCAGAGGATCTCGATTCTCGATCCATCAAGAGTTGCTCGTGGAACTTGCTGTTAAAAAAAAAGAGAGAGTATCCATACTATATACCGTCCTGCACTCCTGCATATCTAGTTTCTAGGATGCTGAGCTAATGGATTCAATTCTCATTTTTCTTATGCCAATGTGCTGTAGACGTTCTAGCGACCCATTTTTTTAGAAAAACAAGAAAATTGAAATTAGCAAAAAGCGAAATTACATTTAGATCCCTCCGCGGTTTTCTTAAAAAAATTCCACAGGTTCGCCGATAGCTTCTAGCATCATATTTTTCTAAAAAACCTAAAAATCAAAATTACGTAATTTTTTCCTAAAAATATCCATGAGATCAAATTTCGTATAACACAGCATCACGTGGCCAAACTTTTTAGCTTCATACGACGCATAGCGTGTGACACTCACTAGTTGTTCCATAAAGCACACGGCGAAGGTGCGCAGGAATCAATTTGATAAACATAAGTTAAGAGTATCATCATTTGTGTCTTGTTCTGAATGTATAGCTGTAACTTCTCTCAGCTATCTTCCTTCTTTCCTTTTTATTTAAAGAACAAATAAAAAAGAGCTACATTGGCATCTATCTATCTTCATAGTGGATGCAAGTGCAGCTGATGTCAACATTTTTGGACGGACATGTCATGCCTGCCTGTCCCCTCCCCTACCCTTTGCTTTCCACGAAAATTGACATGAAAAAACAAACCACTACAACAACAACAACAAAAGCAACGTCCACAACAATCTCTAGTGAATAAAGTAAAAATTTCTTCTCACGTTATTTCATAAAAATTATCTATCTTTACTATTTTTTTGAACCAGTACCTATCTTTACTATTGCTTTTTAATTACCTATTCTTTGTAAATAATTTTTTTTTATAAATTAAATTTTCGTTGCAAAACGATGACACGTAGGTAGTTCTAAATTAATGGACTGTGTAACGAGCGAATCTGTCGTTCAATCGTCTCAGGTCAGAAGCCCAAAATCCATGGGCCCATACCCGCACCCATACCCATACGGTACCACGGTCCACGGGCACCGGCAAGAGCCGCGTGTCGGCAAGCACGCCAGTCCGAGCGACCCCATCCCCTCCGCGACCGACCAACGCCACAGAAACGAAACGCAGCAGGAGGAGAGATCCCGATCCGATCCGAGATCCCGATGGCGTCCGGCCGGTGCTGCACGTTCCTGGAGATCCTGCTCGCCATCGTCCTGCCGCCCCTAGGCGTCTTCCTCCACTTCGGATGCTGCAGCGTACGCACCCTCCACCCCAATCCCCTCCCCCTCTCCCGACGATCTACCCATCTCTTGTGCAGCGCGCCTTCTGGATTGGATTGGATCCATGCAGCAGCAGTTTCTAGCTAGGTGGCTCTGGAATCCGTTATGTGTATCTGGTTGATTTCAAGTTAGATTAGCGAGGCGAATTTTGCAATCTGGTGAGTTGGCAGCCGAGTAACAGCAGGCAGCCGGTAATTCGAAAATATTGGGACGGTGCCTGACCAGAATTACGAGTTCTGAAGCGCCAAATGCCACTCTGCTTCCTAATGTTGTGCGATATCACCGTAAATTTAGTTTTTGCTTCCTGTAATGGCGTATTGCATTGCAATGGTTTGGCCTTCCGTTTTGTTTCTTCCTGGATCATATGAGGGGCCGGTTCAATGTTATGGCGCATATGAAAATATTTGCTTGCTATATACTATAATTTATGCAACCAGAACTTCCAGCCCACCAGAGCAGATTGAAAATTTTATATGTTTTTGAAACTTTGTCTGTGTCGTATTACAGCCCATGTGTATTTGGTTTAGACGTTTAGTCATCTGCAGTTCGGTTTTACAGATGGATGAGCTATAAAAGGTGCATGGGGATCAATTAATTAATTTTGACTACCATTCTACTGATATATAGTCTCTTGAATCTGTTACAACCTGGCTCTTCATTTTGTTACCAAAGTCAAGCCATAGCCAGCATCACAATTTATTCCCCATCAGGATAGTCTTGAAGGTCTGGAATGAATTGGTGATGCACAAGCATGTTTTGTGTTGGTAACTTTACTGATAGTACCGTGTTTTTATCTTTTTTGAATCTTGATAAATGATAACATGCTAATAGTATTGATCTTCCTTTTATCTTAAACAGATGGAGTTCTGCATCTGCTTGCTGCTCACCATCCTTGGCTATGTCCCTGGCATCATCTACGCAGTCTATGTACTTGTTGCTCTCAACTCAGACCAGCACCAGAGGGAATACTATACCCTTGCTTAGCCCACTTTAATTCTGTAATAACTTCTGCTTTATGGCAAACTGCCGAGTCTTGGTATCATGTGTCTTCATCTGGATTATCTGACATGGCATCGTGTGTATACTTTCTTTCGTCTTGGTCACTTGTGATCCATTTACTCCCTTTTCAGTCTGTTAAACGCTTAAATTGTGCTCCAGTTTCTCCATTCTGTAATCCTGACACAAGGGAATAAATTGTTAAACTCTGATTTATGTGAGCAATTATGGTTGGTGTCCGATGTGGTATTTTTACATACACCTATGTAATGAAAATTCTGATAGAAGGGATTTTTCCTTCATTATTTTTTGGAATTTTCTGCCTCTTTAGTCAATTTATTCATACTTTAGTTTTACTTCACTGCTAATAGGAATAGCACCCTTGTATTGCATGTGCTTTTTAAAAGCTTATTACATTTGCTACTTGACTATGGCGAGAGGTCATTAGCCAGGCTCATGGGAAAAATGTCTTTAAAACTTGAACCAGCAATTGTCATTATATCTTTTTTTTTTTTGACAAGAAATTGTCATTATATCTTGACAGGCATTCAAATTTGAAGGTCAGTATGCCTATATGTATGATAGCAATGTAGCATGAAAATAAATATTTCTAATCAAGAATGCTCAGTGCCTACAGCATCAGCAAGTAGATTCAGAAAATTCCATGTTGAAAGAGAGAAGGTCGCGTCCTTGGTCTGCAGAAATCAGAATCATGTTTATTTGTAGATGTACTAACCTCTACACCTGGTTTATCGGCTTTTACCTAAAGAAGCAAATGTTCTTAAAATTTCTCCTTTTTCAAAATGCGATATGTTTGTCACATGTTGTAATGTGCAGAAATCACCCAGTAAATTAATCATCCCTCGTTTGATGGATCGTATCTCGCTACTGGTTGCAGCAATCGCTTGATTCTGTCACTTGTCGGGTGCTGTTATCTGTTCTTTTCTGAACGACATGTTCGTGTTGATGATGATTCAATGGGGAGATCCCAAAATACAACCAGAATGCTTGTTTCTCGTGCTGAATGTTCTTACCCATGTGTGGTTCAGCGATTCTGTTAGATTGTGAGCACCTGAATAGATTGTGAGCACCTGAATAGATTGTGTTCAGCTGGTCAAGAAGATTGTTTAGTGTTACATTTCTGATTGCAGCGATTGATTCTGTCTGCCCTGCTGTACGAAAGATGCCCCTAATCTTTCCTGTGCAGTTGAGTACGTTCACTAGTGCTGACATGCTGATTGATTCAGGTAGTGCATGCATTGCAAACACTATTTATTCCTCCTTATTCTTTTTTGCGCTCTTTCATTGGACATGACGTCGTGGATGGCCAACATGTTGCTGTTTTTTAAGAGCAAATTCTTGTATAATATTGTGTGTTGGGCCAGCAGTCACGGGAGAGATCAAGATAGAGATATGATGCGGATACCTTTGAAGTTAATAAACTGCATGCAATGAGAGAGAAAAAAGGTTTGGGATTCATACTTCATCACGTTCTTGTGCCACGAGGGATCTGACTATGGGCCAGTTTTGCCACACTCCGAGTTTGGTAAGTAAGAGTAGGAGTTTGATCACACGTGGATGTCTGTTTGGTTTGTAGCCATAGCTTGGACAATATTTCTTTGCGCCATTTGAGTCCTACATGTCAGCGTCTCAAAAAATGTAGCAAGATTGCTTTTTGCCGATCAGTGTGTGATGTCAATTTCTATGACCTAATTTTAGGCTTGTAGCAAAAACTTATGGCAAACCAAACAGGCCCTGTATCTGAATTGGGTTTGCGTCACTAGTTATGGACAATCAACGCTCGAGGAAGGCAGGTGGCCAAACGAACAAAGCGATTCAGAAATTTGAATCAGATCATCTCAGCGTATTATTCGCTTATTTTATAAAACGGACCAGTGAAATGCTCACGGTTCAGACTCAACAGACCGAAACGCTTGCAAAGCAAAAGTGAAGAAGTAGGTGAAAGTATCAGCCGAAACGCTTCGAAATTCTCGAGAAAGAAACAGAGCTCTTAGCCCGCTCTCTCCCCGTCCCGCTCCCGCGCGTCCGCCACATCGTCCACCTCGCCGTCGCCGCCGCTTAATTTGACCGGCATCCGTCGCAATTCTTGCCCCACCGCCTCTACCAGCAACACAAGTTCCCCAACCCGCGCACGGGTGCCTGATCTTCTAATGAGAGGATAACTTCGATTAGATGAAGGATGACTATGACGATCTGGTTACGAACCACATAAGGATAAGCGTCCGCAATCGCTAAACCATACTCCTAAATATTATCAACCGCACCGAAAGTCCGGATGACCCGACCACGAAAGCTTATTCTTGCAAACAATTAAATAACCAGTAAAAACAAGGATAAATCACACACATGAACTGAGATTCTGAACTTGTTTACTGCTGCTTTAGCCGAGTCAGAGAACAAGGTTAAAATTTCACACATGGGACAACTAAACTTAACAAAACATAAGAGAAATGAAGGGACTTTTTCCACTATTTAGCCGAGGAGATGGCTGCTAAGAGGTGAGCTCACGCCACTTTGATTACATGGGAATTCAGTCCAAAATAATGGTGACATAGCACCCAAGACATTGAAGACTGTTTCTGGATGTTGGAGTTTTTTGACGATATCTTTCAGCTCAAAAAGAATTTGATAGTGAGGTTAGATCCACTGGAAAGAGTACGAAATTATCTTTCGATTAAATACTCATACGTCCTAAACGGAGTCCATTTACATTCTCTAGGTCCGTTTGAATTTAGACTGTTCATTGAAGGCCGAGTGGAGCTCTTTCGCGTTCCCACCTTGTATGGTGATTTGTCCCTTTATATTCTCACGTCCATTTGTGTTCCCACCTTGCATATTGGCTTGTCTTTTTACATTCTCATGCCATTTTGCATTCCTAAGATGATCTTTGCCATGGTTCCTGAGTATGAGAATATTATTAGGTAGCGGTCTATCCTCAAAAGTAAAATTATACAACCCAAGAAACGAATTTATCTAATAATTTAGTTGTTGCGTATGAGCTCAGGTAATTGGTCCTTGTATGTCGATCGAATGTTGCTGATCATTAGAAGGAATTTGTTGATCATTGATCATTGATGTCATGGGTGTATTCGACGTAGTTATATCCTCGTCATCCTCCCCTTCTTGCATTTGAGTCGTCCTTGACTCAAACTCATCGTTCTCTCCAAAATATGGCTTCAAATCTTCTCCGAAGGTAACAAAGGCAATAGATCGATTGGAGCACGAGACATGTGGTAAAGGTGGAGACATGCCTTTCTTGAATATAGCTGAATAGATGAAGGCCAAGATGGTGCCATGTCCAAAAGCCGAGGAGGCCAACTATACAATCAACTTGGCCCTGGTGGGGAACGGTGAAGACCATGTAGATGCAACTGTCTTAATAGATGTAGACAATGTAGAGGATACCGTAAAGTGTCGCCAAACGGATATAGTGTTGGTCATATTCAGGATAATCATGATCTCATCACCCTAGGCCCATGGCTCCACCATCTCACTGACTCCCTTCTCCTCCCTCGCCACTCCAGAGAGCAGGAGCGCGAGACCTCAGCCTCCACAAGGAGGAGCTTAGTCTCCTCCACGGTACGCAATCCATTCCCCCTCCGTTGAATTTGATCCCAGTCTTGTTTTCAGGAATTTCTTTGGGTTTTCCCCTTCGGTGGCGATTTCCCTTTGATTCGTAACCAAGTGTCGTCGGATCGACTGGGCACGTCAGGACCAAGGATGCAATGCCTTTGCCACATGTGTCATTAATCGCGGAAAGGAGCACTGAATTGATGAGGTACTGTTAACACCTAAATTTAGCGAGGTATAACTGATTTGTTATATCAAAGATAAAATTAGATATTTCTGACTGATATCGGTTAAAAAAAAGGAAAATATAAGTTACAATTGGAATTATAGCCGATATGGAGTTCAATATGGAGAGTTTTAGCTGATATGAGCTCAAAGAGTAATTTATCTTTTAGAAGTTGAGGCTGATACACATTATGAATTTTGAGTCAGAAAAGGATACGATTGACCTAAGTGATATTGTTAACATCAGGATTTAGCAGATGTAGCCGATTTAGGAAGATAAGGTTAAACATGGATAGTCTTAGCCGATATCGGCTCGGAGAGAAGTTTATCTTATGGAAGTTGAGGCCGATACGAATCATATGTTTGCAAGAATCGGAGGAGGATACGATCAGCCTAAGTGCTATATAAGATATCCAGAGGTGATAAGAAAAGGTTCCTAGAGCCAATCAATCAACTCTCATCTACTTTTTATTTACTTTCTGATGACTAGGAGTAGCTTTTGTAACTTAGAATTTCTTTGTAATTCGATTTTGATCAATGAAGTTGCACACCGTCGATTGTTGGACATCTTCAATTACGTCAGTTATCCCAGATTTGTTTTCATATCGATTTTGTTGTACATCGCCTTTTTTGAGGGAAAACATACTTTTTCCTATCATCTAATCGTCTATAATAGTTATTTAGATCCATCCAACTAGTTGTACCATCTAATCGGCTGAGATGCTTATTTTTTATTTATCTTGGTTTAAGTCGATTATATCGGTTTGCACCTATTCATCTTACCGATTACAGAATCAAATCGGCTGGCACGCCATGAACTAACTTAAACCTGGTATTTACGTGTGTTTGAGCCGATCCATCCTTCGTTATATTTTTTGACGCCAACAGGTACCATTGTTCCGACTTCTGGCTGCGGAGAAGAGGGTGCTTCTCCGATGAGATGGGGTATGCAGGCAGCTGTCGATTCGAGTGGGTGGGTATGAACGAAAAACGGTATTACTTGATTGGTTCGGTTGGTTGCGTTTAGGCCTTTGTACATAGCAAGTACATGACATCTTAGCTAGTATGTGCTATGAATTTTGACTGCCATGCATTGTGCCCTTATGAGATTTTGACAGTCATGCGAAAATCTGCCTCATGATCAATAGTTTATTCAGTTCATCCTGGTTCAGATTCCCAATTCTGTAGTCATTGATAAAGATCCGGAGCATTTCATGGATGAGGGATCTCAACTGTAGCAGAAACCTGATCTTGTAACTAGTTTGCATTTAATTCGATTCAAGAGTACTCTTAGAGTCAGGAACTCTAGTCATGGTTTGCATCCTGCCGAAACTTGTTATCGTAGTTTATGCCATTCTTTGGTGTATAACCATAGTTGAAAACTTAAAACACTAATCATCAATGTGGGGGCAACAATTTCCTAATGCAGATTTATTCACTTTGAGACAATGCCAATAACCCTGACGCAAGACTGGATTTGTAGTCCTGTTGATATATCATTCTAATTGATTGTGCTTTCTTTCTTTCTTTCTTTCTTCTTCTTCTTCTTCTTCTTCTTCTTCTTCTTCTTCTAGAGGAGATTGTGCTTTCTGTAACGATGAATTTGTCTATGTTTAACCATTATTTCTGTAGTGACCACCATTAATGTTGGGAGTTGAATCTAGCGGTGAATTCGCCTGACAAGCAAATGTCTGATTAAGAACTT
The DNA here is from genome assembly GCA_036346375.1 of Guadua angustifolia. Taxonomy (NCBI): domain Eukaryota; kingdom Viridiplantae; phylum Streptophyta; class Magnoliopsida; order Poales; family Poaceae; genus Guadua; species Guadua angustifolia. The sequence continues at coordinate 39,685,356 of CM070517.1, forward strand.
TAGAATTAGATACATCCTGTCACTTGATGCATAACCTTAGTCTTGTGGCAGTTCTCCTCCAAGCTATTTCCCAACATGCTGGAGTTAGTGTTTGCTTGACCTAACACATTCAGACTTGCCAGAATCATGGCTGAAGTGGTACTGAACAATTTGTGTGGGGAAACTATTTCCTCATACTGAATTATTCACTTGAAGGTAGTGCCATTAATAATCTGGATGCAAGTCTAGATATCTAATCTGGCTGTCTATTTCGTTCTGATTGATTTTTCTTTCTGTATGCATTTGGTCACATTTAACCACTATTTTTGTTATTACCAGCAGCTCTGTTGAATTGAAACTAGTGATGACCTCAACAAGGAAGAAATGACTAATTAAGAACTTTAGATGCATCCTTTTTGCTTGGTAAATTACTTGCGGATTTTAGTATTGTGACAATTCTCGCTATTCTCTGACATGCTGCCTGTAGTCTTTGCTTGACCGGACACATTTAGACTTAACAGAGCTTTAGCTGTCATCGGGTGCCTATGTTATTCTTGAATGTATTCTGAGGACCTGTTAATCCCATGGATCTAAAGTTAGCAATTATGCATCCCGCCTTACAGTTTTGTTGTCTCACTATGCATTATGCACCTCATGGTTTTCCAAAACAAAAAAGGGACTAAGTTGCTTTGTTCTGCACATATGATTTGCATACTCATTCTGTTTCCATGAAGCAGGACTTATGTGAGTTTCTTATTAGTGACTCCATGAAAAGGCTGGCTATGCTGCTACTACGAGCGCTTAGACAAGGTCAGTGCTGCCCTGCTTTTCGATTAGGTTTGTGTCCATCACTTCATTACTCAAAATGTTTCAATCAGCTGAATGCGCATAGAAGTAGGGTTCCATCATTGCGTTCGATATTTCAACGACGTTTCTATTGAGTTGCATGACAAGAGTTCAAAGCTTAAGCGATGAGAAGGTGGACAATTCACTTATCTTCAACACTCCTCACGTGGGCGCTTGGGCAGCACTCAACACGTGGAAATAGGAGCGGACGCTAAATTGCGTCTAGGGGCTCGAACTCGAGACCTCCGCTCGATACCATATTGAGTTGCATGTGTTGAAGTATAAGTGAATTGCCCACCTTTCTCATCGCCTGCTTTGGGTGAACTGATATGTCATGCAACTCAATATCGATCGAGCTGGAGGTCTCGAGTTCAAGACCGGTTGGCGCAATTAAAAAAATAATTGCGATCCACTTCTATTCCACGTCTAGGCACGAGGAGTCTGCGCGTGAGGAGTGTTGAAGTATAAGTGAATTGCCCACCTTTCCTCATCACTTAAGCTTTTGGGTGAACCTTTGGTGCATGCAACTCAATAGTTTGAGACGTAACGCTTGATGTAAATCAAGTGCCATTACTGTTCAGGGCTTTTTTATAGGCAAGATCGAATGATCGATTTTCAAGGAGTGCAAGGGTTTGCATTTGGTTGGAAGTCGCCGCGGGGCGCCAATTGTGTGGTTAACATGGAGCAGACAGCGGAGCGGTCGGCAGGTTGGCAAAGGAGGTGTCTATGTCTTTCAGCTGTTGTGCATCATGAGGAGCTTGACCTGGACGTCTCCTCCATACATTTGGGCCGAACTGTGGGTACCGCTCAGTCCTCAAACCCTCCTAATCCTAGGTACACTCTGCTCTGCACTGACTTGGATGGCATATTATAGATGCAACTTTAAACCCTTTCCGTTAGGGCAATGCTGAGTTGAAGCAGCCTGCCTGCCTAGGAGGATGTTGATCATCAATTCATCATCCCTCGACAGGAGATGTGCTAATTCTACATGTATATATCCTATGTTTGATTTTGTTCCTTTTGACAAATCTAGGTAGGACAACTAAGCGGATAATGTTATTATGTTCCTGTTAACAATACACTTTACAATTATTTTGCGAGGTGCGCTTTACAGATTTAATATTTAGATCTTTGCATAGAAAATCTGAGGTGCATACTGGCTTGTTAAGTTGCTATTGTATCAGCCTCTCGTGTTTTGAGAGAACAGCTTACGAGAAAAAGCTTTGATAGTGTACTGACTCTCTCTCTTTGTGTTCTGGTAGTACAGTATCAGATAAGGTGTGGATCCTGTTCTAATGTACCAGCTACCTGCCCTGTATACTTGATGCACAAAAATCTACTCTGTTTACAAAAAAGTTCTCTTCATAATCTTTTCACTTTTGCTCTGTTAATTATAGTTAGTCCTGCGTCTGGTCTGGCGATGAATGACGACATCCCGCCTGCAGGCCTATATCATCTTGGCTTACCGTATGACTTCGTTCTTGATTGAAACAGGCTCTGTAGCACGAGCTGTACAATGAAACGGTGGGAGGAGTAGGCTGGTAGCTCAGATGGTCAACTGCAGAAACAACGATGGGCCGCAAGGGCTCGGCAGCGTAATTTCGTTGCAAGGAAAGGAGGAAAGATGCCGCCTGCCTGCCACCAACCGCGGACAAACGGAAGCCGAGAGGGAGGTGGCGACTGGTGACTTGGGTGGGAGTACTGGAGTGGAGGTCACCAACCGCGGCTGGCTCCTCCCTCTGCCGTGGAAAACGAGGGCACCCGCGCCCGTGGTGGCTCCGGTGGGCTCCACCGCCGCCCAGCACGGCACGCTACCTGGACTGGACGCACCGTACCGCAGGCAGGCCGCCAACGCCAGGGGCCAGGCCGAGCCGCTGGTTCCGTTCGAGTGTGTGTGTGTGTTTTCCCCGTCGTTTCCCTCTCGGCGACGCATTCGTTCCCCCACCCCGCCGCGGCAGCCTCCGCCCGATCCGCTGCGCGGCCCGCTCGTCGCGACGCGCCGCTTCGGCGCGAGGCCCCCACGCAACAGCGCCCGCACGGGCCTTGGCGTCGCCCTCACCGTGTTCGCTGCCGCTGCCCCGGGACAGGATCCGGTCAGCGCTGGCGTCACCCTCCACTCCCGCTCGTTGCCTCCTCTTGCCCGCTGCCTAATGCGGTCCGACGGGCGCCTCCACTCCGAGCGCACGCCCCGGCTCGCTGCGTGCGCTCGGTCCACCGCTCCAGCCAACCCCGCCTCACTGACGCGTCGGCCCCGCGCCCAGCTGGCGCGAGCCCGCGCGGGTGGTGGACTGGAGGGGACGGGACGGACGGGCTCCGTCTCCAGTCGCCCACTTTCCGCCGCTCCCACCTCCTCCGCTCCTCCCTCTCGCCTTTTCTCTCTCCGAGAGCCGATCCCTAAGCCAACAGCGCGAGAAAGAGAGAAGAAATACTTCCCCTCCAGAATTCGCTACCCTTCTTTTTCGCGCATTTCGCAGCTCAAATCTCGCTGTTCCCAACCAAGCCACCATCCTGGTCGGTTTGGGTCTTGACTGTTCTTGAGGCCCTTGCTGGCATCTACCTCTGTTTCCTGTTTCTTGCCGCGTTCTATTCTGGTATAGGCTTTGCTCGCTTGCTTGTCTGGTATGCAGCAGGTTTTTTTCTGCTGAATCTTTGCCGTGGTCAGCCCGCTCCGGGCCTGGGACTGCAATTCATCCAGAATCACGCCATCTGTGGCGCATAAACAGTTGAGGAAGCAAGGCCTTTTTGATGTAGGAAGTTTTCGTCTCCCAAAATTTCCTTCTTTTGGCACTCCTTGGCAAAAAAAAAAAAAAAAGGTGCGCTCCTTTTCAATCTTTACTGGTCTTTCAGCTTTAGAGAACCTCTCTTTGCTGTGATCTTTCTTGTCTGATCACTGAGCTAGTGAAAAACGTTAAGCTTCAAGAAGCTCTTTTGAGCCAATTCAGTCTTTGGTACAACAACATCTGAACTCATGCAGTAGCTTCAAGAAAGATCCCCATGGCACAAACCATTTCAAAACCGTAACCGAAGAAATGTTTGGCTCCAATTCCCCTGTCTAAGCTACAAAATTTGGGGTTCTTTCCGGCTGCTGCCCCATGGATGGCCTTCCTGACGCCGACGTGGTGCCGTTGGCAGCCGCGCCACCGCAGAAGCGCGACGAGTGGAGCGAGAGCGGCATTGTGCGTCTGCTCGAGGCCTACGAGGCCAAGTGGCTTCTGCGGAACCGCGCCAAACTCAAGTGGAGCGACTGGGTCGACATTGCTCAAGAGGTGTCTGCGCATTGCGCCTCGGAGAACACCGCGGGGAAGCCTGGGAGCAACAGTGCCAAGACCCCCAATCAGTGCAAGAACAAGATCGAGTCGATGAAGAAGCGATACCGGGCGGAGTCCGCCGCAGTGGCGCGTGCTGGTCCTGCTGCCGCTGGCCCGTCGTGGCGGTTCTTTGCCCGCATGGATGGTTTGCTTAAAGGGCCAGCTGGTTGTTCTGGTCAGGTGCAAGCAGAGCAGAGTAACAATATAGACCTGCGAGCCCCGGCAAAAGCAGAGGTCGAAGTCGAGGCAGATTTTGTCAGGCAGTTGACAGATGTAGGGCCAGGTCCAGTTTCTGATTTGGTGAATGCAGATGCAAATGGTTCTGTCCCAGAGAAAGCGGAGAAGGTTGATAACAGCGGGCAGAAAGAGAGCAGGGCTGCAGAGAGTGATGTCAACGTAAGCTCTCCAAGGAGTAAGGAGGCAAACGTGGATGTCGAGGAGCTGGACAAGGTTTGGGACTTGTCTAAGAAGAGGAAGAGCACAGAATTTGATATAGCAAAGAGCATCGAGTTGCTGGCTAGCTCATTCTTGAAGATTGAGAAGGCCAAAATGGAGATGTACAGGGAAACAGAGAAGATGAGGGTTGAGGCTGAGATTAAAAAGGGCGAGATGGAGCTCAAGAGAACAGAGATTATGGCGAAAACACAGTTGCAGATTGCTAAGCTTTTTGCCAAGAGATTAAAAGATACCAGCAGCAAGACTGGTGGTAGCTCATCCGTGACAGCTGAAGTAGATATCATTACCAAGAAAGGCGAAAATGGTTAGTTTCAACATAACTCACTTCCTAATTCTGCAAGAACTTCCTTAAAATTTTGAATATGGGCATATGTAGTGTCTTTAGTCTTTACATTATATAGCTGTCACTCTTTCAGAAAAAAGACATAGAAACCATCAATGCAAATCGAAGTTAACGCGCATTTGCTATGTGCCTATGTCTGTATTTTATAACTATTCTATCTTGGGATTTACGAATAGAATAGTAGAGTCCAGTCAGAAGTCATTCTTGTAGCGTATTGTTGAAAATCAATCACGAAAACAAGAACACGCAAGACGCAGAATTTTACGTGGAAAACCCTTGCGGGAAAAACCACGGGCGCCAATCAACGATCTCACTATTTTAGGGAATTGAGTACAAGCTTTAGAGTTTACAAATGAGACACACCCTTTCACGATGCATACAAGAGGTATTTATAGATGGAAGAAGCGACTCGAGTCTAAACGGGCTATACCGAAATATACGGGCCAAAGGCGTCCCTAAAGCCCAAAAGGAAATTCAGATCAAAACCCAACACATATAATTATGAACAAAATGATTTTTTGTCTTAATTTTTTAGTTTTTGTTGCAAATGTATTAAAAGAAGCTGATTATTATCAATTGAAATGGAAATTTGAGGACACATTGAGTTTATGTGGTCACTGGACTGTATCGTTTCGGTTTCACCACCTTGACTATTGATAAGCAATAAAAGTTAAGGTAGGAAACTCTTGCTGTAGTTCCTCATCAAATAAATAAATAGATAATAGCTTTACCATGTCAAAATCCTCATTCAACTCATAATAGAACTGCTTGGCTGTAGGACATAATGCAAGCTCACAATGTTTAGTTCTAGTGCAAAATTTTGATTGTGTTATGCAGATATTGCTGCAGTGCATGGACTAAAAATACTATTGCCTGAAATGCCATGTGTTGCAAACACATTGTACTTGAAATTACTTAATTGCTCAAATGTTATATTAGAAAGACTATACTGAAGACGAATGGATGTAAAACAAATCCAATCATTTACTTCCAAGTAATAAATTGTGATGAACCATGAGCTGACTTTATATGGAATGCTTTAATGAACTGGATTGGACTTTGAGTAGCCGCTCAGCCTTCTCATTTTGCTAGTGATATGCCTACAAGTGCAATTCTGAAGTTTTGTATGGACCAAAAGCCAAAAGGTAGGATTCGTAATTGGATCTTGTTGAAATTGTCTCTGATTGCATGTTGGCACCATCATCTGAATATATTGAGCTTAGAAGTATTCTAGAAAAAGCATTTCTAGGCACTTTTAGGCTTCAAATATTTAAGTGTGCATATCTGATTTGATTAACATGCCACTCTTTGGCCAAGTAATTAATTCTTTCGTATTTAGATGAAGCTTTCATCTTTCTACGGAGTACTTTTCTATTATATCTTATCAAGGTTGCCCATGGTAGCATATGGCCGAGTAAAAGAAGAAATTAGATATGAGCATCTCAATGGATCTTGAATCTTTTCAACTTGGTAGCATATATGCAGAATCATCCAACCTGATCATATATCACCTGGGTCAATTCCAGGTCTTGGCAAAATTCTGTTGATCACAATGTGCTGGAGTAAATGATGTTTTCCTTGTATTGATAAAATGCACGCGAGCACACCAAGTTGTTCAAGGATTGGGGTTTATGCTCAAAAGATGAGACCGTTGTGAAGCATTTGTGAACTTTTGAAATGCTTCCATCTTCAAACTATCACAATATGAGATGTAGAAAATAGCATTCAGCAATCAGTCAGTGTTACATGGACACGGACACGTGAGTCGGAATCCGACTCGGATTCGGGTGTTTGATTCAGCAAAAAAAAATTTGGACACAGGAAATGCTACTTGGAATCGGACACGAGTGTCGAAATCTGACTCGGATTCAAGATGTCCGATTTGGCAAACTTTTTTGGACACATGTGTCCGTGTAACACTGCAATCAATGTAGTTTGTCTAATGTCTCAACTAGCACTGAGTGGAAGTGTGATGTTTATTGGAATTTGGAAGCAACATGCTGAATGGTCTGTTTGGTTGTTTGCATTGCTAATCTTACCTTTGTTTTGCTGTGAGCAATTCTTTTCTGACCTTTGGACTTACGAATTTCAGGTTCAGGGTGATTAGCCATGCACAGCAGCTGATTCTATTCTCAAAGCAGGCCGTTAGTCTCCTTCGTATTGCAGTGTTCTTGTGCACCAATTGTATGAGTTTGATTGATCCAACTTCACCATGCGTGAAGAATTAGTTAGCTGTATAATTGAAATGCAATAATGGAAGCAACGACATGATTGTTTCCCCTTTAGCGGTATTACAGAAGTAAGTTTAGAACCAGTGCCTACTTGTCCGAAAGTTGTCAACTTCCATTACTGAAGTAATTTACTGACAACCATCATTTGTATCATACAATCTCTACTCTGCGAAAGATGGAAGCTGCAGCCACCAATGAAAATGTTGCGAGCAATTGTATCGAATTGAGAAGTTGGTTTTATCATGTATTATATGCACGATTTAGTTCAAGGTTCACGTAACTTACTACGAGTGGAATTGTTACTTGCTTACCTTACCCTGTTAATTTGAAACTTCACGGTCTCATCTGTATTGTTTACCATCTATGACTTCAGCTCCCGAACGCTGTGCTTGAAGCGCCCAAAATGCTGGTTGAGGAGAAAATGAAAGATATGTGCCTTACCCAGGATCATACCATTATCTCGAAGTCTTCGTACATGTCAACATGTATACTGCAACTTTTCTTAGTAAAAATACAAAATTTGAGTTTAGAAACTCAGTCTATGCTGATGCTGAAGTTGTTTGAAGATGATCTCGTAAAGAGCAGTGCTTCTATACTTTCCTTTCCGATACAAATTATAAATCTTAAAACAAGTAAAGAGATAAGTAATTACTATCTATTCTTCATTTATGTTTTAATATTTAGGCAATTTTTAAAAAGAAAGCATAAAAGCACTTCTCACTCCCCCCTCTCTCTTAAAACGGGTTTTATGTGGAAGAATGGCTCGGTCTTTATCTCAATTCCAAAGACATTTGTTCTTCCATAAAGGTGTGCGGTGTGCCTCAAGTTTAAAATTTATTTTTCTTATCTGGTAGTGTTCATCCACATGTTCCCAGTGGTGAAGTCAGGATAAAAATAGAGGGTGGGCTCAAAAAATTAAGTTAAATTGAGACAAACATGTTAAACAGCTTGTGTTGTATTCTCATTGGTTCAAGTGTTACTGCTAGTAGTTCATTATTTGAGAAATACTTGTGCAACATTCACTTGTCAAACTTTTGGAAATCTATAAACAAGTTAACACTAATCAATCAAACAAACCGGCTATTGTCTCTTTCAACCCACTGATATATTTACAATTGGTAAAAAAATCATATATTAAGAGAGACTCACATTGTCTATTTGTTATCATGGTCAGTCCACTCAGCCAGTTAGGCATTTGCTAACTCATGCTACATTACTTTCACAATCTTCTTGCCGTCGCCGTAGTGGGTTGTCTGTTGCCACACGACCATGCCCTCACCAACTCCCCAATATTCACTCGATGTCATCGCTGTACCCTCACAATCACCGACTCTCGATGATGTGCATCAAACACCACCCGACTCGGTGGGCTACCATATCCTCGCAAAGGAGAGGTGTCGAGTCACATCTCTCTCTCTCTCTCTATGATCTCTGCGTGTATCGAGAGTTCAAGTCTAGTTTTTAAACATTAAGCGAAGTTACTAATTGCAAAATTATACGTTTAACAGCAGCAATCTACGAAGCTACATAGTCTAAAAAATAGCTTACCACCTAGCAAAGTTTATTCTTCCTCTAGACACGTCTGAGTGCATGTACATTCACCGCTACTATACCAAAAAATAAGCATAGCTGTTAGAGACAGGACATAGGATCTGGTGGCTAAATACGCCACTGTATGTTCCATACACTGTTCTGGAACAAATGAATTTTGTAGAAATCCTACATTAATTGTATTTTTCTATGGGGTTGTCTATTTTTAACATGACAGAAATTTCCTCAAGCATAAGTTATATTTTTTATGAACTAGACCGACATACAATTATATATGGTACATCAATCTTTGTACAAATCCAATTATCACAAAAATCGTCTAGACAAACAGCAAATCTGTTTTTTTTTTTAAATTCCATCAAAAATTCAACTAAATCCTTATAAAATTCATAATTCCAAATGGACCTCATCAATCTAAAAGCACACATGCGTGATAAAACCTGTCATATTTTACTATCACTATGCAAAAAGGCGAACTTTCACAATTCAATTTCTCAGTTTGTGAATCTAAAACAGCAAATTTTCTGTCACCGTTCTTGTTCTTGGAATTGCCAAACTGAGCAAAGTGAGCCAGTTCTCGACTCTCGAGTTTGCCGTGGTGGTGAATTGAGACTGGGAGCATCGGGCTCTCCCTCTGTTCCTCTGATGAGTCTCAGTTCAATTCGGCGCAAGATTTGGACGCGGAGCCGCCATGTTTGGGTCCAGGGTCCAAGATGAGGTGGAGATGCAGCGGAGGACTGCCAACAGGTGCACACGGACACTCGATGCTTATGGCTTCCTGTTCCTCTCCGATGTCGTTTTAGCTCCATTTTCTGGATTACCTGTTGGAATCGTGGATTAGCGGTTAGAATTTTTGCTTGAATTAGGATTGACTTCGGGTTGCTGTGTGGAGAGCAAAAGGAGGGAGTGGACAGATTCTGGTTTGATTTGAGTAAAGGGAAGATGATGGTGGCAGGATTTAGCTTTGACGTTAAGAATTCTTTGCTGCCCCGTGGAATTGAAGAAGGCCAATTAAAGTTTTCTTCGATATGAGTTGCGGATTTTGGTTGCTATGTCGGGGAGAGGAAGGGTGAATCTATCCAATCCAAAAGAAAGTTTTGATGCCTTTTGTTACTTGAGGGTGCAGCTGGAAATGTTAGATTGTGATTATAGTTTGTTAAATTGGAATGGAAGTTGAAAGAGCTACAATTGTTTCATTGGTTCAAATCTTTTGTTTCATAGAAGAACAGCTGGAAACCTTTTGTTTCATTGTTTCGAACCTACAATTTTTGTTAACATACATGAAGCAAGTATGCAGAACAAAGATTCAATTTCCTGTATATGCTTTTTAATTTATTCCTTTCAATGTAGTAGCAAGATCCACTGTAGCCTGTAGGTAATAGGAGGATGTAGCCAGATAAATTATTTTGTGAAACAATTATTTCAAGTGCTAGTTGCATTATTACCCTTTCATGTTGGAAGCACCCAATATTCACTCAAAATGCGTTAATGCTGTGTGGATCATTTTGACATTTTTGCACTTTTTTTTTCTCAAGTTGTTCTTCTATCTGTAGGATCTTTCCTGATGAGAGGCAAGACCAATCTAAGCTAACATATCAAGCTGCACGGGCTGACAGATTTGATGCAAATAGAATAGATGCAAAGAACCCTGAGAAGATTAAAGTGTTATATGAAGGCTACAAACATGGCATCGTCGCATTCTAGACCCCTGGAAGTAGTATGGTACTAACATGGAATAGGGTGTACTTAATGTCCAGTTTGTTTGCTCTTTTTCTCCATTCTTTCTTCTACTTACTTCCTGTCGTCGGTTATAGAAGATGAAGATAGTGAACTTTCATGCATTGTCAAGGACCAGCGACTGAGCATAACTGTAAGTATTCTGCGGACACTTGCTGACTTGTTTTACATGCTGAACATCATGGTCAAATTCCATACTGCATATGTAGATCCAAAGTCCAGAGTCCTTGGGAAGGGAGAGCTTGTTGTGGACTTAAAAGAATATTCAAAAAAGATATCTTAGAACAGATTTCTTTACAGACCTACTTGCAGCGATCCCTCTTCCACAGGTAAGTAGTTCAGAACTCAGAAGTAAAGTTGTTGGAGTTTTGATTGCGTTATCGATGCCTATACTTAGAAATCATCCCTTTTCTAGCCTCCCTCTCCTCATTTTTTTGCAAATTTAGTCCCCTCGCATACGCATTTGCAAAATTGGCCCTGTTCCTGATTGTGGAAGGTGACATATTTTCGTGCCCCCCCCCCCACCGTGGAAGGAGCCTCCTACGCTCCCCATCCACGGCACCCCAGCCGCCGCGCTGCCCGTTTACAGCGCTTCCTAGCCACAGCACCGGCCGTCCTTCCCGTGCTGCCCGTCCAGGGAAGTTGCTGCTCCCGCGCTGGCGCGTCTGCACCCGCGACTCACTGGCTATCGTGCTCCCCGGGTGTGGGAGTGCCTTCCACAATGAGAAGGGGTGTTAAATCTGCAAATGATTTCACGGAGGTGCTAGATTTGCAAAAAAAAAAAAAAGTGTCGGGGAGGGGGCTAGAAAAAGGATGATTTCTAATACTCACACCCTATACTTATTTTATTTTTCATTTATAATGGAATAGCATGATAATGTGTATTAACGTTAGTTTAGGAGTGAATGTGGTACAAGTGTTTGTAATTTTTGCATTTTGCATACACTTTATCCACCCTTCGCTAATCCTACATGTGGGAGTGATGGGAAGTGGCAAAAATACAGGGGAAGGACAATTTTGCAGCTAAAAGTTGTTTATACCATAGCCATCTCCTTACTTCTAATGCTTGCACAAATTTACAGCATATTCAAATTTCTTTGTACTTAAAATTGATCCATTATAATCTTTATGACTCAAAATTGGATAATATTCCTTGGGTGAGCCTGTGATTCATTAAACCAAGTTTGCAAAGGAAGGCTATGGCCAGTGCCTTTGGTTGTTACTGTTTCTGAGGTGATTGCATTTAGTAAGCATGTTAGAAACAGTCAAATTGAGACTTTAGACTCAGCTGCTTTTCCACTGGAAATTGTCAAATGACAATTCCGTTTATTTCCCTTGGAATATTCTTCTGATCTAGTTAACTACTATTTTGATTTAGAACTGATACAAGTTGTCTTTTCAAACATTGTTCCAGGACATTTTTGTTTCTATGATCACAGAATTGTATGAATTGATCCATTTTCTAATCATTTGAATTTGTAAAATTCTACAGTGATAACTTGAATCTTTTGGTGGTTCTCGTTTCTTGCAGGTCACTATGTGGCTAATCATGCCTGCGATAAAAAGCTTGGATTATAACATCATGAATAGCACATTTGCGCTTGTAATTGTGATTCAGTTTATCCTCAGAATGTATCTCATTGTACCATTAGGCAATGAAATTATCAAAGCAGCTGGAGTAGTCGCTAAGTCAACCTGGGGAGGAGCAGCATACAATCTTCTGCTCTACATGCTTGCAAGCCATGTATGGACACCTGACATCTTTTACTTGTTCAGCATTCCGAATCATGATAATTTGAATAAAGATTTAGGAAAGTTTGTTGCTTATATTTGACCTAAGAGGTAGACATTTTGTTTAAATATTTACCATTGAAAGAAAAGCAGAAATAGTCCCTGCTTCATACAGGTACCCAAAAATGAATTTTCTAGTTATTTTTTGATATCTCCTGTACAGTAGGAATAGGACAAACGAAATGAATTTATCTATAATCATGGAATATATATACTTTAATCTTAACATCTGCAAAAGGAAACACATACATGTGATATTATCAGTGCTATTTTGTACATTAGTAATGTAAATTCTATCTTTTTGCTCATTTACTGCAAGTTTGCTATGCTCTTTTCTGCAGAATGAAACATTATACTATCTGTGTTATTTGCATGTGAGGTGTGTGTAGGGCGCCTGTATGATCGATTCAAATTTCGGAGTTTGGGTATGAAATGTTTTACACCCTTGATATGTTTATGATATGTGAGTTTTTAACTCAGTTCGATCTAGTTTGAACTACTTCTGAATTAAAGTGATTATATACTATGAAACTAGCGCAAACTAGTTAAAATAAAGATGAATTTAAAGTTTTTTGGAGTTTGATACCTCGAATACACTTTTTTATGGGTATGTGAAGATACCAACAGTCAAACGTCACGAATCTCAAAGCAAATCAGGTGCCTAGGCGCCTAGGTGCATGAAAGTCTTATATGTATATACAAAGTGATAAAGGAGTATTTCAAGTTCGTCTAGGTGGTATATGCGTATATATATATGTGTATATATATTAATATATGTATATGTATATGTGTGTGTATGTGTGTATATATATTTTCATGGTTTAAAATTTGATCAAAAGAACATAAATATATTATTGTGTCCAGTAAGCTATTTTTCACATTGGCAGCCCAATTGACATTGTTTGATTCAGAGATCACTTACTTCCTTTTCTTCGTCATTTTTTAGACATACCTCCAGTCTATCAGCAGAAGGCTTGAAGAGTGGAGGCTGAGGCAAAGAGACATGGAGGAGTGGAGGTGCCCGGCGGTTTGTCCAAGTTAAATGGCTTGTGACACGAGTAGAAGAAGAATCCATCTTACAAGCTTTGCCTGCATATTTACGTCGCGGTATACAGCGCCATCTTTGTTTGGACCTTGTTCGACGTGTAAGTTGTGGTTGTATGCCCATATGACATCTGAATATGTAGATATTTTTTTTTAGTTTCTGAAAAGTTCTTGATGGAAATTTTTGTAGTGGGCTTTTTCTTTGGATGGAAAAATCAATATGGCTTGCACTGCTAGTTCAAATTTCATATGATTTCACTGGCAGGTTTCTGATTCCTTTGTAAAATGCAGGTCCCTTTTTTCTCTGAGATGGACGACCAACTTTTCGATGCCATCTGCGAGCGGCCGGTGTCTTTCCTGTGCCCTGAGGGTGCATACATTTCTCGTGAGGGGATCCTGTGAACGAGATGATTTTCATCATGCGCGGCAAACTAGAGAGCTCCACAACCAACGGAGGCCAGAGCAGCTTGTCTTCTTCAACTCTATCATCCTACGCCCTGGTGATTTTGCAGGTGAGGAGCTGCTCACATGGGCCCTGCTTCCAAAGACCAACGTCCACTCCACGCTTTCTACAAGGACAGTTGTTAGTATTTTCTGGTTTTGAGTCTTTCCTTTCCTGTCTTGCATGACCGTGATTAGTGGCGCAGCATGGCCGGACGTGATTAGTGGCATTTCTTTCCTGTCTTTTGAGTCGTGTGCAGCATGGCCCTGATTTGTGGCCGCAGCATGGACAGGATTAGTGGCCGTGATTAGTTTTGTTTCTTTTTAAGCAGTGGAAAACAATGAAAAGCTGCAGCAATTTCTGGCAGCACCAAAAATCTTTCCGTGTGTTCTTCATCCGGAGTTCTGAGGGTTACAGGCTTTGGCTGTTTTTTCAGTTGGTGCTCGCGTGTGTTGAACAAGCAGGGATTGCTGACAATTGGTATCAGAGTCTGATTCTGGTTCTAGTTTTGTGATTCGATGATGTTGCACTCATTGCCGACGTCTCCCGAGGGCTCCTGTTCATCAGCACCCCGTCCCTAGTTCCGCGCTGAAAACGGCGGCACTAGCGGCGGCGACCGTGGTACGGCGTGTAGTGAAGGAGATGGGGGATCGGTGAACTATCCGACATTGACTCGCACAAACTACGGCGACTGGGCACTCCTGATGAAAGTGATGCTCCAAGCGCGCGGGCTGTGGGACGCTGAGCTGCAACAGGACCGGATGGCGCTGGAGTCCATTCTCCATGTTGTGCCGGTGGAGATGATCTCCACCTTCGCCGTCAAGCCAAGAGCGAAGGAGGCATGGGATGCCATCAAAACGATGCGCATCGGCGTCGATCGTGTGCACAAGGCGAAGGCCCAACAGCTCCGCAAGGAGTTTGAATGCGTGACATTCTGAGACGGAGAGACAGTCGATGATTTCGCCAGGTGGCTCACTGGGCTCGTGAGCCAACTGAGCATCCTTAGCGAGACGTTAGAAGAACCAAAGGTCGTTGAGAAGTTTCTCCGCATCATGCCGCCCAGATTTTCACAAATTGCACTCTCGATTGAAACCTTACTTGATCTCTCGACTCTGTCTGTCAAGGAGATCATTGGGAGACTCAAGGCTGTGGAGGACCGCCTTGATTCGTCCGTTTCGGTCGACACTGGCTCTAAACTCTTTCTCATCGAGGAGGAATGGGTCGCACGACTGAAGGAGCGACGACATAGCAAAGGGTCAACCAACGCCAACAAATACCGAGGTAGCAACCGACACCGTGGGAGACTGCGCCAAAAGAAAGGTGACGGTGATGGCCATGATGGTGCTACACACAATGTATCCCGGAACAGATGCCGCAACTGCGGCAAGCTTGCCCATTGGGCCAAGGACTGTCGTAAGCTGAAGCATGACGAACAGGTTCACGTGACGCAAGGCGACAATGATGAGCCCACACTCCTAATGGCTAGGGAGTGCGTCATCTTCAATTCCCTGCCGCTGATGTCCAAACCACTATGGCTGGTTGAGGCGAAGGTCTTCGCGCAGCTTGATCGGGAGGAGGAGCGCGACGCATATGGCTGGTTGAGGCAAAGGTCTTCACACAGCTTGATCGGGAGGAGGAGCGCAACGCCGGTCTATGGTATCTCGACACCAGCGGCACGAACCACATGACGGGGGTCCATGCTGTCTTCTCCGAGCTCGACTCCAGCGTCCTCGGCACCGTCAAATTTGGGGACGGATCAACATCGAAGGACATGGCACCATCCTGTTCACGTGCAAGACCGAGGAGCATCGGGCCCTTACGGGGGTGTACTACATCCCACGGCTCACCACCAACATCATCAGCGTTGGGCAACTCGAGAGAATGGCTGCCAAGTGCTGATCGACGACGGCGTCCTGAGGCTCTGCGACCAGCAGTGGCGTCTGCTAGCCAGGGTGAAGCGCTTCCCCAACCGGCTGTACATGCTCAGGCTCGATATCATGTAGCCCGTGTGCCTATCAGCAAGGAGCTCGAAGGATGCATGACGCTGCATCGCGAGGTATGGTCACCTGAATTTTCAGGCCCTTCACAAGCTCGCACAAAACGCCACGGTGCGAGGGCTCCCACAGATTGATCAGGCGGATCAAGTCTGTGATGGGTGCCTAGCTGGCAAGCAGCGGCGAGCATTGTTCCCTGAGCAAAGTAAGCATCGCACGGAACATCTCATCGACCTCGTCGATGGTGACCTCTGCGGCCCGATCACACCAACGACACCTAGCGGCAACCGTTTCTTCCTGA
Organism: Guadua angustifolia; assembly: GCA_036346375.1. Lineage (NCBI taxonomy): Eukaryota > Viridiplantae > Streptophyta > Magnoliopsida > Poales > Poaceae > Guadua > Guadua angustifolia. Next base: position 39,701,379 of record CM070517.1, read on the forward strand.
TGCTGGTAGATGACAAAAGCCGCTACATGTGGCTACGTCTTCTCGTAAGCAAGAATCAAGCATCGTCAGCGATCAAGAGCCTAAGTGGAGGTGGAGATAGGGTGCAAGCTCAAGGCTCTTCGCACTAATCGCAGCGGCGAGTTCACCTCTGTTGAGTTTGGCGAAGACTACGCCGAGCGCGGAGTACAGCGATAGCTCATGGCTCCATACTCCCCTCAGCAGAACGTAATCATCGAGTGCCACAATAAAACGGTGGTTGCCATGGCTCGAAGCATGATGAAGGCAAAGGGACTTCCCGGAATATTATGGGGAGAGGCGATTACCACTGCCATCTTCATCCTCAACCGCGCGCCCACATGCAGCGTTGATGGGATGACGCCCTATGAGGCCTGACATGGTAAGCGACCGGTGGTGCATTTCCTACGCACCTTTGGTTGTGCCGCACACGTCAAGAATGTGAAGCCGCATCTAAAGAAGCTGGACAACCGAAGTACGCCGATGGTGTTCATCAGGTACGCGGCCAGATCCAAGGCGTATCGAGTGTTCGACTCCATCGGCAAGCGCGTCTATGTCACACGCGACGCTGTCTTTGACGATTCTGCACAGTGGGATTGGAGCACCCACGACAAGCCAGGTTCGATGAACCACGACGAGCCGTTCATAGTCGAGTATACCTCTGTATGCGCGCCAGAGATGAAGGAAATCGGCGACTCGACTGGAGGATAGGGAAGCTCGCCGATGCCTCATCACGCGCCACTGAGTACACTTGCTGAGGCGACACCAAGCGGGAGCACAGGGATGCCCACAGCTCCACCCACGGTGGAATTCGCTTCGTCGCCATCCGATCTAGATGCAGCGCTGGACACCGACCACGATGATGCCCTACTTCGGTTCCGCACTATCGACAACATCATCAGGTCGGCCACTCCGTGGCTTCACACCACATGTACTCGACTCCGAGGAGTTGCTCTTCACCACAGCCGACGAGTCAACATCCTTCCACGATGCGAAACAACATCAGTGCTGGCGCAAGGCGATGCTCGAGGAGATGAGCTCAATTGAAGACAACAACACGTGGTAGCTCACTGACCTTCCTACAGGTCACCGCCCAATTGGATTGAAGTGGGTCTTCAAGGTGAAGCGCGACGAGCACGGGGCGATGGTGAAGCATAAGGCGCGACTCGTGGCCAAGGGGTATGTCCAGCGGTAGGGAATCGATTTTGAGGAAGTGTTTGCTCCTGTTGCACGGCTGTGTGTCTCCTGGCTACGGTCGCGGCACAAGAGGGATGGGAAGTCCACATAAACGTCAAATCGGCATTCCTCAACAGTGACCTCTAGGAGAAAGTCTACGTCGAGCAGCCACCGAGCTTCGTGGTCGACAAACAAGAGAGCAAAGTGCTCCGACTCAAGGTGGAAGCCTTCACTCTCCGAGCAGAGAACCTCAAGTTCGTCGCGAACCAGTTCCGAAGGCTTCACATCAAGAAACTCCAGCACACGTTCCGGTTCTACTCTCACAACTGGAGGACATGGGCGGCTTGCTTCATCCAAGCGGCATGGCGACAGCACCAGAGAAGGAAACTGGCCGAGAGCCTGAGCCGATGTGAGTCATACTCCTGGTGGTCAGATGATCATCCAGCCGCCGATAACCCTAAGCATGAGGGCACTTCAAGCAGAACGAGAAATATTGCTGAGGGCGCCATTGCCCAGATGCACAAGTTGGCATCTGCTTCCAGAAGGTTCCGCGCCGACATTACCGCGATCCGCAGGTTGCAGAAGCCTGACGAGCCCGACTTCTCAGCAGATCATTTCGACTGAAGCTGATGAATGTACCTTGCACAACCAGAACCGTCGCCGCTGTGCATTGTGTTGTACTCGCTACACCGTAGCCAAACCCTGATCCATATGTAATTCTGGTACACGAGGATTTAGCAGCTGTGAAATGTGAAAAAATTATCATGTAAACCTGGACTCAGACGCTTTCTTTGTGCAATGAAACTTAAGAGTTTCGAAGCTTTCTATGTTTTGAGTCTTTGAGAGATGCCAAAGCGAGGCCGAGCGATTGTTCGGTTAGCAACAAACCATCGGCAGCAGCATCTAGGTACACGAGCGCACAGGTGTCCTTGGCAACAGCTCACCGGCCGTGGTTGGCGTCGACAGCACAGGTGTGCACGAGCGCTTGGCACTTGGCAGGGCACAGACTGCAGTCCGCGGCAGAGATGGCGGCGAGGTCCAGCTGGCGTTGGGATATGGGGGCAGCATCGATGCGTGCCGGGCGACGGCGGCGAGCGTGCCGAGCGATATTGGGGCGCGCCTAGCAGCGGTGTCAGGTGTGCCGGGGAGGAGAGCGATGGCACGCAGCGCGCTATCCAACCGAAGTGACGGAGAAGGGCAGCGACAGGGCAGAGCACGCCGAGGTCAGGGGAGACTGAGACAGTGGCCACCTGCCCTAGTAAGTATCGCCCACTGATCATAGTGCGAAGCAGTGGCGGAGTCAGAAAGTTTAAAGAGGAGTTTAAAAAAGAGACATTCAAAATCAACTACTATAATTATCGATATATTGTAAAATAGAGAAAGACGTCGAGACGTGTAAGACGAACTGACGCCGTGAGCCCGTGACGCGAGTCACGCGAGACGCGACGTCGTGATTTGATTTGAAGACGGACCGACTTGTTTGTCTCTGTGCTACGTGGAAGAACTGACCTGCGTGACTATTTCTGTGCTACGCGTATGGACCATAGGCTCATACCATTGCGGAGGTCTTTTGCTGAGCGTCTGGCTGGGTGGGCTCTAGCCCCATGAGCAGCTCAGCCTCTGGTGCGAAGAAATGGAGAAAGCAAGAGAGAGAAACAACAATAAGGAGGGGGACTACCGCTGGACCGGGCCGGGTGTCCGGACGCGTCCGGACGTCCATTGCTACAGTGATTCGTGGGGAAAAAAAAGATGTCCAAGCCAATGCGTCTTGGAGTGTTGGGACACTACTAGGGGTGGCAACGAGGCCATTCCCCGTCGGGGAGTGCCTCCCCGTCCCCATCCCCGCGATCTAAAATTTTCCCCATCCCCATCCCCGTTCCCTGTCTCGGGGGAGAAAATCCCCCCGTCCCCATCCCCGTTCGGGTATCAAGGCCCCGTCGGGGACCCATCCCCGCGAAAATTTCACACAAGAAAAGAGCTCTTATAGCCATTTCAACTCTGAAATCATATCAACAGATAAGGAAAAAAGGAATACATGTATTCATTGAAGATTATGTTGTCCCGTTTATGAAAATGTGAATATGATACGCTAGAGAATATGTTTGCAATCTAATAACTAAATTGGACTAAACTAAATTTGGATCCCCAAAGGGTCCCATGAGAAAAAAATTCCCGCCTCTCGTCCCGCTATCCCCAACGAAGAATAATTTTCATTTCCATCTCCACGGGATGATTTCTTCCCATCCGCCCTAATAGAGAATTCATGGGGATCGAGAACGGGTCCCCATTGCCAACCCTAGACACTACCGATGAGACAATATCACTGGCTTGCAGCTCGAACGCCGTTCGATCTGCATCAAGAGTCGCGATTTTTATCCTCCTTACGCCTGGCGCAACGCTCTCTGCTCAGTACGGCTCACCTCCCCTGTCCGCCGCGCCCCCAACCTCCCGAGCTCGTCGGCCTCTTCGTCGTCTTCCCCGCTGCACGTAAGATGGAAGTGAACCTAGCAGCAGCTACGAATTACTAGCTCCTCTTTCCATTCCAATTTCTTCTGCTTTTTCTTGGCATATTTATGCTCAGATTACTAATAGAGTCTGTTCTTGATGGCTACTAATTCCCCAATCCAGCAGAAACACTACTCTACACGGAGGAGTGGTATGAGGACGGTGCGGCCCAAGATCGGCGACCGGGGGACCAGCGACGTGGTGGTGCGGCTGCGGACGCCGGAGGGCCGCGACGAGTGGCTCTACTGCCACTCCGACGTCCTCGCCGCCAGGAGCAAGTACTTCGCCGACCGCCTCTCCAACGACTGGCCCACGTGCCAGATCCTCGACTCGCGCTACTGCGTCGAGGTCTACTGCCAGGAGCCAGACCTCAGCTCCCACGTCACCGTGCTCCGCCTCCTCTACGCCGCCGAGCCCTGCTCCCGCTTTGGCGTCCGCGGCGCTCTCGGCGTGCTCCAGGCCGCCGTGCACCTCGGCTGCACTCAGATTGCCGGCCCGTGCGTGGACTACCTGGAGTCCGCCCCGTGGGACGAGGCCGACGAGGAGGAGATACTGAGGACCATCCCTTGCCTCGGCCCGCAGTATGGGTGTGTCCTTGCGCGCCTCCGGCCGATCGATCCGACGCCGGTGACCAGCATCTTTCTCTCGGCTTTCCGGCACGCGATATCGACGTCGTCGGCGGCAGGACCGGCGCGGGAGCTGAAGTCTGCAGCTCAGGAGCAGCTGGAATACATGCTCACTGAGGACGACGATGCGCCATTGTTAGTTGTTGACAACGATAATGTGAAGTCTCAAGTGAAGGATTGCGTTGCAGGTTTACTGATTAGGTTCAGTGATTTCACGAGTTCTATACTGACGAAACAAAAGGAGGCACCTGATTTGGGCGGCGTTGGCGAACTTCGGCAGGAGCTGCATTCTTTTGTTTCTGATATCTCCTGGCTCTGTCAGGTCTTGAGCAAACTGGAGATGATGAAATGCCTGGTTATCTACTGGGTTGGAGTGTCATCTGATGTCATCAAAGTTGTCGACACAGTGTGCACAGGGTTCGACTGTCTGAAGACCAGGCTGAAGGTGATAGAGGTGTCTGCGAAGGTCCTGGAGGCAATTGCGTTTGGCAATATTGTTCTCCCAGCGGAGGAACGTTGTCTTGCTGTGAAAGTTTGGATTGGCTTTGCAGGGAGAACAAAGCATTTGGTTGAGCAAGCTGATCACGATGATGAGGGGGATGCTGAAACACCAAAGATCAACTTGGACAATGAGGTCTGGCAGGGTCTCGAATCAGCGATTGTTTCGATTGTGTTGACGCTGCCGTCAAATAGACAAGCTGAGATCTTGTCAGAGTGGCTTCAGTCAAAGCATGTTAGGTATCCGGACTTGACGGAGGCATTTGAGGTCTGGTGTTATAGATCAAAGGTTGCTAGAAGAAGGCTGTCTTTCTTGAGACACATTAATCAGATATCTTGATTCTTGACCCCTCCTGTCAAATTCAAACACTCTGGGGAATATATGTTATGTTGATCTACTTGCCATTAAAGTTTTGATTAGCACCAGGGTAAGGATGTAATCATGTAAGGTATGAGCTGGAGTGGACTATCTACCTTTCGTCGACATAAATCATCGTGGAGTTCCATTATTTTGCTTCCTTTGGTCACAGTGTTGTCATCGGAGTTGCTAGAGGATATCCTTATCAACTTGAATACATTCATCACAGCAGATGGAATGTATAAGCCATATAGGCAGAGATAAACAAGGTTGCAAAACAGCTTGGTTGACAAACACCTGTCAGATTATATGATCAATTCCAATCAACGACTTGCCATATGGATCCACATGTGGCATTATGCAGAGGTAAACAAGAAAATATTTCTCTCTCTAGTGGTTAAATATCACAATGTGCATGGCAAAAATGGAAGCTCTGAAGTCTGAACTGATGCTAATTATATCTCATGTCATGAAGTATGGGAATTGGATGGTCACGCACTTCTAGTGAATGTTGCAGCGGAGCGACCACAGTGAGGCTTTTGATGAGGTGTCGAGGGAGAACATGGCTGCTTGTTTCTTAGTAGAACTGGGACACGTCAGTACAGCAACGCTATATTGTTTTTGAGAACCTGATGCTGCCTTTGTATATACAGCTTAGTAGCACTTGGGCGGCAAAGAGCTAGTATAATGTTTCGATGGAAGACTGTACAGCTCGATATTCTGTGGGCTTGTTTGAACCTTGTGACCTGCTGGCTGCACTGCTACTCATGGATTTTCTTGTACCTGATGCTGGGATTCTTAGTGTTACAAGGAATAGACGAAACAAAATCTGTACTGTTTGTCTGTTCTCCTTCCATTATTATCATGAACTCTCTGCTGTGTCTTTCAGTGGCCTGCATGGTAGATCGATGCTCATGACAAACGTCGAAACCTGCATGTAAATCGCAGGGATCTTGTCATCTTGATGAGCATGACGAGATGGAGACCGAGCGACGCTTCGTGCTTTAGAATCATATGCTGGTTCCCACAGGTTCTATATGAATTTTGTTTCTGCAAGAACCATGAGATCAGTAATGAGTGGCTGCTGTGGGTATTCGTCTTATTATTCATTGCTATGCAGACTCCTTTTTTTACATCATGCTGGCTGCCCTCGTTCTAATGCTTTCAGTCATCGATTGACTCTGGCCACCTCTGTAGAAGAATGTTCCGAGTTCTTTTGGTTTCATTTTCTACTCTAATTTAAAGTTCTACTTCTATACGAAGTTCTTCATGTTTCATATATAAATATGTACATATAATCTATATAATAGAGCCAAGCAAGCAAAAAGTTGGAAAATTCCCAACTGCTGCCTCTCGTAGGAGTCTGGGCTGTGTTTTAGTCCCAGTGTGATTGATCATCTTCTCGGACCAGCTACTGATCATCGCCTTGGTAAGCTATTGCCTCACCAAATGACACACCTATTGAAAAACTGCGGTAGTTTGGTTAATCGTCTTATACCTAAGGTAAAGCAAGACGAGAGAAGAGAAAAGATAGCATCGTTGTAAACGTCTCTCATATAGTGATATTAGCATTCGTGCATCTATGGTTTTTTATTTTAAATCTCTATCTTCCGTTGTTTTGATCCTATATTTTTATCATGTATTTTGTAACAATTAATACCAAAGCTTAGGGTTCAAAATCTAAGTCGCTGTCTCGGGAGAAGAGACTCCCGAGGGTTGCCACTGCACAGCATCTGCAGCACGACGTATAAATGATGACATGAAGGCGGCACCCGCATAGCATCAAGGCAAGCAAGGTGGCATCCACATAGCATCAGGCAGAAATTTGTGGGAAATTGTTTCTCGATGTAACTCCCAAGTCGTCGATTCTGTTCGGCATCTGTATCCCTACAACTTAGGGCAGTCCCAACCCTCCACCTCAGCTGGTGTCCATAGAATTAATTACGCTGCCAATTAAGCAAAAATCTGATGTGGCATAGGAATTAAGAAAGTGAGAGAAGGAAAAACAAAGAAACCGTGTCTCATGCAAAAAACTGGGTCGGCACGGGTATTAAGACGCAAGAAACGAGCAAAATCGGGGTTGAACGTTTCTGCGCGCTGATCAAGGTGTGTTTGTGGTGCATGCATTGGTTTATTGCTCTCTCTCTCCTCTAGATACTGCTCATGGAAACTATGGATTGAGAAACTATGTATTAGTTTATTGCTCTCTCTCTTCCTTAGATACTGCTCATAAAAATCATAGGATACAACTGCCTTATGAATCCGAAGCGAGGGCCGTGTGCAATCAACGTCAAAGCCGAAGCAGAACCGGACGGGGAATCAGAGGAGCAAAGCAACAATGATACCGAGGTCAATTGATGTCGATTCACAAGGAGGTCATCAACTCAGCTGTCCAGAGCAACTGCCCTCCGTCACTGTGTTGAAAAAATAAAAGAAAAGCCCAGCAAAATTTTGAAAATCTTGGCCGACAAAATGAAAAAATTGAAAATTTTCAAAAATGCAACTCATCAGTAAGATCTTGGAAATCCTGATCCAAAAAAAGCCGGATTTAAAATTTGCTTTTTTGATTTTATTTGGATTTTATCCGAAATTCTAAGCTCTCGCTAGGATTTCGGTCACCTCCGACATATGATCTAAAACCATAATTTGAAACCTTGAAAGTAAGTCGTATCAAGGGGAAAAAAAGGTACACACAAGAAATCATATAGATATTGCGACCAAGCTATTAGCTCAGTTGGTTAGTGCGAGTGTCGCTTACCTAACCTGCTCACGTTCGAGCGCAGCTCGATGCGAGTGCACGGGGAGCCGTGTGCAGCATGTGTTTGTATGTGCGTGCGAGTGTGTGTATTGTAAATATTGCCGTATTAGCAAATTTATCATGGCAATTATCCTAAAAATATATTAAATAACCATGAATTATCATTGTTAGTAAAGTATAATAAAAAATACCGAAACAAGATATTGGACATTATCAAAGCATGTAGGCTCATAATCAAGTATTTAAGCAAATGCATAACAATGAACAACAAAAGAGACATACAACCAGCAACTATGCTCAAGTTGATTTTTAGCGTTCTCAGATGTCGGGTTGCCTTAAAAAGGCCTCCACGCTACTAGAGACAAGATATAGACTTATTTATGACAACTTTATCTCAAATTAACAATTTCAATACTTGACGGTTTAAGAACCTAATCAGTTGATCATCTAGAACAATTTATACATGTATATAATGATAAACCAACTTGAAGTACGCTTACTGGACAGTCAAAGCAGACAATAATATGAATGAACAGTAACAGCTAACAACAAGAACTAACAGGACAGAAACATTTGCAATTGAACAGTAATCAAATTACCACATGTACATGTTACCAATTAACAGTAGATAAGCAATTGATCTAACCAAGTATTGCAGGGTATAAGAAGCTGATTGTTGTTGTCACAAATATTCTATCTTAGACCAAATCCTCACAGAATAATTGTCTCCCCATATGCAAGGTCCTCAAGTCAATTAAATTAACTGGCCCCTTGCAATATAAAGTAAGAGAGTAATCACAGAGGTTTGAAAATACTTACAAAGCACCAACTGAATAGTTAGTGCAGCAGGCTAGGCCTGTTGTAAACGATGTCCCAGAAAACGATATTGCTATTGCAATGCTGCAAAAATCACCGATAAACATTCCGGAGATACAAAGCCGCAAATCACAGGTTGAGGCAATTCAACCAATGATCCCGAGATGCTGCTAGCACCACTCAAAGCCACATAATCACAACCTCGGCCAAAGGAATGATAATGCCGAACACAGCAGCAAGTCACAAAGACCTGGTAGCTACCAAACATAGCAGGGCAGAAGGGAGATCCTCCTCAAGCTTCCTCTCCACAAAAACTCAAGTGGTCGGCCAGGCACACAATCCCAAATCTAGTCGGGTGGCTTGCAAATGTGGCCTCCACGGCGTGATTTGAGACTGGATTAAGACCAAGAACCACTCAAGGACGTCATGAAAGGCAAGAGCTCAAAGAAGAATACAAATTAGTGAAGTAGATTTTGAGATCAACCGAATGGGGAAATTCTTGTTCTGCTCTATGTTCCAAGAACACAAACCTCAGGGAAATATATGGAGCCCGCAGGAGGAGGAGAAGGCGCAACCGAAACCAAAGGCGGCGCCCACCAGTGCCATGTGCGGGGTGGCCGAGCCAGGGGACTCGGTCGCCGCCACCCTCGCCTTGACCAGCTCCACCTGGCCCCTCTGCTTGCTCGGCCGACTAGGGCTAGGCCACTAGACGGGTGCTTTAGCCTCAGTGACTAGGCTAGCTGGACCGGCTAGGCTGGTTCGGCCACACGGGTGCTTTAGCCTCAGTGACTAGGCTAGCTGGACCGGCTAGGCTGGTTCGGCCACACGGGCCGAGTCGACCCAGTTGGTCTTTATTTTTTTCTTTTCCAAATTTGAGGCAAAACCTAATTTCTACAACAGTAAGTATGCATTTGTAGCTCGGCTATTGTTCTTCCTCTTTAATGAATGATAGAGCTATAGACAATTTCAAAAAAAAAAGATATTCTAATAACCTTGACTCGGTGATTTTAACTCACCTCAACTCCGTTTCACGACTCAACTTCATACTAAGCGTTGACCCACACTCTATCTTGGTGACTATTCCAATGCCAATTTCACCAACATCATCATCTGTGTCATCGGGCACCATATGTCTTTCAACATAATGAGTTAATTTAGGCTACGCTTGATCGAGGAGACTTCGAGAAAAAAAGAATATCATTTGAGAAGATAATTTAATTTGATGTTTTATTCATTGTTTGGAAATGTTGTAATTTTGGATTGCCTATGCGACCATTATGAAGTCTTTGGCAACAATAATTCTCAGGAATTTGATGACACCCTAATGGTAGCTAACGTTATACTTTCAGAGTTTTACTGTTTAAAAGTGAAAGTTTTACTGTAATATTTTTGAGATTGAGAAAAAGAGTTTGCTGTTGCCTAGATACTATAAAATTGTCCAGTTATCATTGTTTGATATGAGGGGTCTACTGCAATTTAACACTCCATTGATGGCACAAGAATTCCTTTCATCCGAACAATTTTACAGGGCCTATTTCAACTATGTTATGGAATTTAATTATCTTCGAAATCGACAGTTCGAAGTACGTGGTAGTTACGCATGTAAGCTGCTCTCTAATGGGCATTGTTTGCCAAATTTTGTATTCTATATAGAGCATGTTAAATATCCATGATATGAGTTCTTCGCTATCTATTAAGCGCATCAGGTGATATCTTGGTTTGTGCCATTTGATAATTGAGCATTTGTTTCAGGAGATTAGTTTGCATAGACTCGGGCTTTACTAGAATTATGAATTATTGAAGACTTAGATTTCTACATCTGCTTTGTTGATAAATATGTGTTTGGATCCTACCAGTAATTAGCTAAATTTGACTTCATGAGAAACGTTTGAATAAGAATGTTTCAGTCTTTTTTGTTCAGATCAGTCTGTTGGACCTTCGAGGCACAGGGTCTATTGACAAAAAATTATTTTAAGATTTTGATATTTTTGGTTACATGAGCGAATTCATCTCAAAATGGAGATTGTTAAAGTATGATCCAAATTCGTTTTGATTTTATCTCCTACTCTAACTCAGAGTACTATTTCTATAAAAAGTCATTTATGTTCTACTATAAATATGTATCTATAATCTATAGAACATAGCAAGATAAGAAAAAAAAGGCAAGCAAGACAAAAGAAGAGAAAGTATAGCATCGTTCTAGACATCTCATATAGTAATATTAGCTTTCGTATATATATATGATTTTTCTTGAAAAAGTTTTTGCACGTTGAATTCATATCTCCCCTTACTTTGATCCTTATAGTTTTTGCCAATCGTTTTGTAACAACCTCTGTGGTATCCCTCGCCATGACCATGCCCGCAGATTCCTCGCTCCTCCCCACCACATATCCTCACAAGCTCACCGCCGCCTCCCTCCCGTTCCTATTCTCCCGTGCGCCTCTCCTTCGCTCCACCCACCGCCTCCCCCTCGCTCTCCTCATCGCCTCCTCCTCCACCGCCACCATCGAGGCAGGAATTAATTAGATTAATGCAGAAGCCGACGAGGCGGGTAAGGAGGAGGCCGTGCATACCATGCATCTTTTGCATTGCATCGGTTGCTAGAAATTCAACACGGGAAATGCCACTTTTCAGTCAGTCTGCAAAATCGTAGCTGACACTGGAGTTGGACAAATGACCAAAGCAAATCAGAATGCCTGATCTTTGAGGTTAATTTGATCGTGAAGTTTCTGAAATTTGTTGGTGCGTCGCTCCTTTCTTCAACATGTTGATTAAAAGCCGGGCAGACACGTAGTCCTTCCATTTGCTGGGTCCCGTTCTGGCACCTTATCAGGTTTAATGGTAGCCGCGGCGTCGTCGGAAGCAGCGGCATGTTGAGTCCTTCCATTTGCCTGAGGCCCAAGAAGACGGCGGCCGTCAAGCCTCAAGAATCTCCTCCGACGGCAGAGCATCTTTCTTGTTTCGTTTCCATTTCTGTTTCTGACGTTTGCGTTGTCGGCTCCACTGGCGACTGGCCGGCGACCCCCGACATCCCCAATGGCCCCAGCCTTGCCGTCTTGGTGTGTCATACTGCCATTCGGCCTGAACGTAATACTCGCTGATCAATGAAGCATCATTCCTTATTGCGTTTTGTTACTGATGAACGTTGCTCATCAAGAGATGTGTCCTTCCGAAGGGTAACAAGGACTGCGTCTTAGGTCGCAATGTCACGCACCCAAGTTTTTGGCCATGATACACAGGAAAAGCAACTCCGTGTTTTCTAGAATCCGTTCCCGTTTCCCAAGGTTCTGGCTGTCGAGTGTCGACCTTGCGAGCAGTGTGGTAAGCACCGTAAAAATAGAGAGGGTGTTAACTCTATTTAAGTTTGACAATAATATTTGTAATGGGATAATTTATTTTGTTTATAGAAAATCAAATTATTATGTTGGGATGGTTTTTTTATTCATAACAGGAAATGCTACTCAGGTGTGGAGACGCAGTGTAGGTGTGCGCAAATTAGGGGGAAGCCCCCCAAACAGCCTGCATGTGCAGCAACTGCATAGTCAAGCTACAGCTAAAGCACTTCCAAAAGCTACAGTAGGTAGGGAAGTATTTTCGGCTATGGCTTCACTCGCTCGCCCCCATCCACCTTATCTTGATCCTTGGCTCGACCTTCGGCCACCTCGCCTCCTCCTGGCTTGCCTTCGCCCCACTGGCCTCCACCCAGATGGCCTCCTCCCCAGCTCGTCTCCTCCCCGCTCGGCCTCCACCCTACCGACTCCTCCTCGCCCGATCGCGTCCTCCCCGCTCGGTCTCCTCCCTAGCCGGTCACCTACTCACCTTTGGCCCGCTTGGTCACGTCCTCCCCCTCGGGCAGTCTCCTCCTCGGCTCACCTCCACCCCGCCTGGTTGCCTCTTCCTTGCTCGGTCTCCTCCCTGCTCGGCATCTCAAGAAAAGCCAACAAAAATGCTAGTTTACTAAACAACATCTCAAAAAAGTTACAGCCACCACCTACAGCTATCTTACAGCCTAGTAAGCCAAAAACAGCTTTTAGCCTAGCCGCAACACTCCAAACAGGGCCTAGGTATGGAGACATAGTTTAGGTGTGGAGACATAGCTCATGCATGCGAGACGCACGTAAACTACAAATCGGTGAGAATCCGTGCAGAAGACGTGTAGCCCAAGAGTAGCATTCGAGTTACGCAGGTGCAACAAGACTAAACGCGAAAAGATCCACACGGATGGACGACACAGTGTAGCGGACAACAGACCGTGACGACGAGCAGGCCATGTGGACATGTACTAGGCTGTGTATTCATGTATTGGAACCGACCATGTGTGCTTGGGCCAGATGCATATGTATGTATGCAAGTATTTAGGATTAAGAGATTAGGGTGGTAAGTTTGAGTATAAAAGGATTAACAGACACGAGAATAGGGTTCCAAACCTCAGCAAAATTTTATATTTTGGTCGAAGACGAGATCCCAAATCTTGACCGAATAAAGATTTGAAAATTAAAGTTTGCTATAGTACTTTTGATAAATTTCACCGCTAACTTAGATTTCGGTCTTAAATTGTATTTCGATCTAAATTTTAACATAGATTTTGGTCTCAAATGAAGTATTTTGGTATAAATCCTAACTTGAATTTTGACCTTAAATAATGTATTTCAGCCTTAAATTAGATTTTGGTCTCAAATGAAGTATTTTGGTATAAACCCTAACTTGAATTTTGACCTTAAATAATGTATTTCAGCCTTAAATTATATTTCTACCTAAACATTAAACCCTAAATTGGGAATTTTATATGCAAATACTTAGTATTTTGTATTCAGACAGATAGAAAATATAGATTAATATTTATATGATTTTTTTCTAGCCTCAGGAGATAATTCCATAGAGGTTTTAAAATTCGTCCAAAAATTTCGGTTTCAAATTTTCTGGATTTCGTACAGGGCAGGCCGGTGCGTACGAAGCGGGTGCGAGTCCAAGGCAACGCTCGAGTTGGCCTGGAGGCAGTATGGCCGTGAAGCTTCCCAGACGGCAGTAGTAGAAGTCGTACAATGCAGCGGCTGTGAAAGAGAAAGAAAACAGAAAAATAACATAAAGAACAAAAAGAGAAGAAAAATTGAGAGAGAAATTCGAGATATTATTTTTGGGTTGTGCTTTCATATAAAGGTATTCCTGCGCGTTCCTAATTCCAGAAATAAATCAATGAGTATGAATTTCGATCTAACAGTTCTTATTATTTAAGTTTTCGCACAATTGCTTTCTAGTTTACTTATCTAATCTAGTTTTTCTTTCATGGTCTTAGATCAATTATCCTGATTGATTCTTTTAGTTTGATCATTATTTTATTAATGATCTGTGCAATTGTTTTATTAATGATCTGTGCAAAGCATATTGAATGATTAGAAGACATAATTGTGACTTAGACTTCAAAAGTTTACATCAATCTCAAGGTACATTTGATAGCGGTGATAATACATGTACACCGTGTACAGGTGTAAAACACATTTGACGTCACCAGGTCATTCTTTCCACCATGGGCGTTCGAGGTAAATGTTGGGCATGCAAGTGTTTGGTTCCCTGTCTAAACGAGCCACGCCTAAGGTTAGTAGACTGCCACAGGTGTGACACGTCTAAGTTGACTGAGGTTAGCTGCTGTTTGGTTCCCTACCACGCCTAAGGTTGGCACGTCTAAAAATTGTGGCACGCGTTTGGATTGTGGCCATGACTGGCTTAGGCACTTTAGACAACTTTGGCGTTTGATTTGTCCGCCTCACCTTTGGCAAAAAATTGTATGACAAAGAAACCATGCCACGCCTAAGATTTGTGGCCTGCCTCACCTGGGTAAGGAAGCCAAACACCTACCTAAGCACATATGGTCTGCCTAACTTCAGTTATGGCTCACTTAGGCAGGGAACCAAACAGGCCCTTAATCCCTCCGTCCCAAAGTGAAGTCGAAGCACTTACACTACTACACAAATGGGCTTTAGTCCCGGTTGGTAACTGGCTTTAGTCCCGGTTACCAAACCGGGACAGCCCCCTCTCGCATATCAAAAAATTATGACGAACTCAAGACTCGAACCTGGAACCTCCTACATGCCATCACAGGACATTACCAACCCACCCACCCACGTGTATTGAATAGACTAGGATATGCATTCCTTTTAAAGTATCTTTGGAGCGAGCCTTTAGTACCGGTTCGTAACACGAACGGGACTAAGGTACCTTTAATCGGGTTAAGTAACGAACCGGGACTAAAACCTACCTAGTCGGTCGAATAACTAACCGGGACTAATGTGTGTGTGCGGTATGCGCTTAAGCACTCTTACATCGATTCATGACACGAACCGGGACTAATGTGAGCGAAAAATCACGTTTTAGCCTAGTAGCCCTGACAAGAGATTGCTACTATTAATCTCGGTTCGTGGCTAATCGGGACTGATGAATCGGTATAAAAGATCGTTTTCTAGCATGATGGCGGAGCTAGGAATTTTGTAGCTGGCAAGCTTAACAACAAGAAACTGCGTTGTGTTCGATACTCTATTAATCTGTCGCTCTATTTTTGCAAGTCCTCTGTTCGGAGAGTGCATTGAGGCAAAACATCGATCGAAGAAGCATCTCTAAGGAGATCGTTGCTCTAGTAGCATGGGCCCGCCTGGCGAACCTTGGGCCGCCACTGTTCGGTCGAGATCTACTACGGCGCCCAACGACCTGTGTTTTTCCTTCGTCTTTGAGCGGTAGCAAGCAGCCCAGGTGGGTGCAGGCGTGAGCTCAAGTCCGTTTTGGTTTTTGGTTTATAGAGGTCAGTCGTTTGAAACAGCTTCTGAGGAGAAAAGTTGAAGCAGGAGCCATTCTCCGAGCTTGACCTCCACGTTTTCATGAGTGATGGAACAGCCGCAATCCGCGATTAGACTAATCCTCTCACCGATTAGTCCATCAACAACGAACAAACCACTAAGAAAACAATGGCCTCTCTCTCACACACCTAATTTCCTCACTGATTAGTTGCCACAATATCAATGACTCCACGATGCCACGAGCTAATTAACTAAGCTAGCTGAGCTGAGGCAAGGAAAGTTTAGTGGCCCACTCATTACTCGTCCACTTGCCTCAAATGGCTCCAACACGATGTGCTCTCTTGAGATTTCTCCTGAGGCGCCTGCGGTCGTACCGTCGAGATATTAAGGGTACCGTTTGGCAGCGACAAGATGTTTCCCTGTGTCTGTGTTAGTATTTACCTGCACGCGGCACGTAGCTGATTAGATGCTACCTTACAAGTGAAGTGCCACACTATGATTAACCATTCTAACTATTAATTCGATCGGCCTTGTTAAGTGCTGTGACTTAGTCTTTTTAGAATTTAAAAATACCCGCTATAAAAAATTATAATATGATTATAATTTATACTTTCTTTTGAGCAGGATTACTGCTTCCCTTAGAATGAGGGCAAAAGGGTTATATAAACTATAGGGTGGTTATAGAGAACCCAAACAACTAAGAAACTACAAAATAACTAATTCAAAACAAGAGATGCACGAGATAATCAGATGACATTATTCCTTAGCACTAGATTTTTCTATAAGGTAAAGATCAAAAAGTCCAAAAAGATCCAGGAGGGTGTGGGAGAGCAACATATAATCCCTTATACCCTTTTGAGATTGTGCATAAAGAATTCACGATCAACTTTGACAAATCTTTTCTCTCTCATTGTAATTACTTCAACATCGTCGTCATTTTAGTTCTCTTTAAGATATTCATCTTCTTTATTCTAGATTGTACATACTCATACTGTATCGAGTAAAACCCTCGTGTAATCCTGTGCATAAAAGAGATATCATAGTGTAAACAGGCCATTAGTTGGTGTGTGTGATTATTAGTACACCTGTCTACATAAGCATCCAGACGTGACATCGGTGAACGTAGATACACTTTGAGCTATCCATGACATGATGCCAATTAATAAGTAAGCAGCTGCCAATTCAGTCAGTGACCGAAGATTTGGACTCTTGCTCAGAACCGATGATTTGATAGGGCACATAGCTTTTCTTGGTGTTTGTGTTAGTCACATGCTAAGGACTAGGATTGTTTAACAGGAGGAGCTAGCTTAGGGCAGGCCCACTAACACACGTCATTGTCGTCGACCTATATGTATGCATCAAAAGCTTAATTAGCTTTTTCATGCATTATTGCGAGATCATATATAGGTAGTTGTCGGTTGCTTGCATGTTGTATTTTGCGGCCGGTTTAACTATATGCAAATGTTTTTCTGAGCAAAATCACTGGTTAATTTCTTTCAAAGCTCCAGTGATTTCTGGCGGGGTTAATTATTTGGAATAGCTGACCTTGAAGGCATGAATTCTAGCTAACCAACGTCTGTTGGTTTTGGGTTGGCTTTTGGTTGTAAACTCAGCATCGCACTACAGCTTGCCAAGTCCACTAAATTAAGGGAAAATTTTGACTTAATTGCCTGGATCAGATCTCTCCGTGTTTAATTTGGCACAGCTGCATGAGGACTCTGGAATTAGTTTCAGTTCAATTATGATAACATAGTCCTAGCCCTAGGGGGAGTTCTTAAGCAAAACCCTTCGATATTTCTAGCTAGCTCCGCTAATGCGTTAATAAGTTGAGGAACTGCACCCAATTTAAATTTTCTCCTCAACATTTTCCTGACATCGATGCTGATGCACGCACAGCTTATGGTTAATTTACCAATAATCAATTTAGCCCCTCCTCCTCCCCCGCACCCCTCTACCCCCACTGCTACTGCGGACTACGCTAGAGCCCTTTGCCGCAACGTCCGCGCCTTCCCTGGCCACATCGATGCTGGC
Source organism: Guadua angustifolia (assembly GCA_036346375.1). Lineage (NCBI taxonomy): Eukaryota > Viridiplantae > Streptophyta > Magnoliopsida > Poales > Poaceae > Guadua > Guadua angustifolia. The sequence goes on from CM070517.1 coordinate 39,718,947, forward strand.
CGGGGCTCCGCCAGAGGCCAAGACTTCTGCGCCTTAGCCCTAGGCCATGCAGCGCCCCTGATGTCCTTACCTGCCCCAGCCACCCCGGCGATGGCCCCTCCGGCCGTCAAGGCTCCCTCGACCATGCTGGATTCCAGTGCAATGGAGGCAGCGCTAGATCTCAGCATGCGACGGCAATGTTTTAATCTGTATGTGCATCATTTGAACTGAACACTTCCATATTTAGTTCTGTGAATCATGCAAATTTTGCCCATGACATATTTGAAAAAAAATGTCTAGAAGAGTCTATTTGCATAGCCATGGCTGTTGTGCATTCATCATCTGGTGATCCCACACACCGGAAATTTCCATCAAAATCACTTGGTCTGCCTCCCAGCTAACTAGGTCACAAACATTAAACCTATGGTCCAACCTTGGTTGTGAAAACATATAATTTCCTTCAACTTTTAAACTCCGACTAAGGTTGTAGAATGATCGACAGTGGAAAAATGAAAAGCTATCATGTCTTCTTGATGAACTGGCAAAGGCAACAACGACTTACGCGCCGGCAACAGCATGAATTCGAGCGGCGAGGCAACAGCAAACTACCGGCGGCATCCCCGACCACTTACGAATGGGGCGGCGCACAAAATAGGGACGTTGGCGATGGCGTCGAAAGGAATCAGCTACAAACGATGCGAACGGGAAGACGATAACACACGAAAAGACTTATATACCCTTTGCAATACTTAATTTTTTCAATGGCAAAAGTCCGCAATATCCTCAATGAATCAAAGGATGGATCTAATTTCTACTACCGGTATATACTACCGCGATAATACACAGTAAAAATGCTCTAATAACTATCAATGCAAAGCTACACACATTACTATAAAATTGTTAGTACTGTATTACTTGGTGTGGTGTAAACATCTTGTTTCCTAATTGGGCACTGCAGAGCCGTCACTCATGGCAAGCGTACTTGTTGCTTACAGCTCAAGAGATCGAGTAAGTAATCTCGACCGTTTACTAGCTTGCCGTGATCACAATTAATTAGCTAGTTATCATCGCGCTGTCTGTCGTAGCAAATCAACTTTGAACTCTACATTATAGTGCTAGCTAGCTAGCTAGCCATCAGATCACATGCTAATCTTCGTTAAAAACGTCGTGTTGCTACTGTTAACGCTCCCCAAAGTTGCAGGTATGTTCGTTTATGGCTGATCATAGTGGATGCGTGCAGTATAAGAACTTGTGTAAAAAGGAGTAAATGTGTAAACATCTAGTCGACCGATCTATGCATGTATCGACAGTTCGACACATGCATGGTCTCTGGTAGAACTCTGGCAAAGCAAATGCTCCGATTGATATGCTTTTGCCAATAGGAGTGGGGAGCAAAGACTCTTTGCACCCAAGCAACCAACCTCCAAGAATTAAACTGGAAAAACGCACCAGACCTCAAGTTAATCTAACATTAAAGTATAATAGAATCGTTCATCTTTCCTTATCGGTTTAAGTTTTTGAGCAAACTAGTTGGTATATACAATTCGATATGGTATCAGAGTCAAGAGATCTTGAGTTTAAAACCTGATTGATGTTATTAAAAAAATAATATTATCTACTTTTCCTTATCAACTTAAACATTAAGCATGACGTGCCAAAAAAATAGAAAAAGAAAAACGCAACAACAACAGACATATATGCGGCACTTAACAGCAACAGCACAGCAGTCCAAGCTTTATTTGGTTTGTCTGAGATCAATATAGTCTGGCATGCACTACTCATTAATTCTAGCTAATATTCTACTCGCAACGTAATTAATATTTCGCACAGAGGGAACATTAACATATATATTAATCATGCAATGGAACCAATGTTGAGATGAATACGGTTAATTAGTTCAAGACGAAAAAAAACAAAATGAACAGGTTCCACCAAATAAGCAAAAAAAAAGGCAAAGAAATGCTGCATGCTAATTTGTATTATTGGATAACTCAATATTTTCTCTTCTCTCGGGAGTAGTAGCTAGCTAACGAGCATATGCTCATCAACACACAAATACACACATGCAATTTTAATTGGGCAAGTTATATATAACATTGATATGCATGGAGAGGCTAGGCCTATATTTATATATAGAGAGAGGAGGATTAGTTGCTGCATGAGCTACACTAGCTACTAAATTAACGAGCATCTCAAAAGAGGCTATCAATTAGCTAAAACAATTTCGCTGGGAGTTGACCCCCAGCTGATGCAAGATTCGTACTAATTAAGACCACGCGTACGTAGCCGCTATAGCTCAAAGCTTCAGTGACAAGTCGATCTCGTCCCCATTCTGGCCGTGGCCGTAGCGGCCGCAACCGCCGTCGGCCGCGTCAGCCCAGCTCACCACAGCGGCTGGCGGCGGCGCCTTCTCGTACTCCACCGCTCGCGCGGCACGGTACGTCCAGAAGTTCCCGACGTCCAACCCGTGGACGACCCGGGCAGACGGTGGGCCGGGCGGCGTTGGGGACGACGGGGCGGCGATGTCTCGGTTGCGCTTGGCGAGGGTGCGCTCGAGCTTGTGCGCGTTCTGGTGGCCGCCCAGCGCCTGCGAGCTGAAGAATTTGCGGTGGCAGTAGTTGCAGGAGAAGGCCTCCCGGTGGTCGACGGCCAGGACGGCGCCGCCGGTGGCCTGCCGACGGCGCGGCGACATCTCAAGGCGCAGGTCGAGGTTGACGCCATGGACGACATGCTCGGCCGGCTCGTTCTCCATCGATCGACACAAGAATATTCTCCTTGTTGTTGCTGTTAGTATGGGAAAGCAGTTTGCAGACGCGAGTGCGTGTTAGACTTAGGAGGGTATAACTAGAAGAATCCATGGACGCGGTGGTGCGAGCCGTATATAAAGGGTAGTTTCGGGTCGGATCCGCACATGTGCCCGAACCCGCATGCATGTCTTGTCCTGATACAGTTTACAACTATGCATTCGATCCATGTAAAAGCAAGCCACTGATTGACCGCCAACAAAACATTGAAGCAGGTAAGCCATGTGATTTGCGACCGAGCCCTAGATACACGTAGGGGTGGGCATTGGTTAAATTGGTTAGTTTGGTTCAATTTTTTTATTTTAAAAATTCAGTTTTTTTTAAAAAAGCGGTCAACCAAATCAAATCGAATAAATTTAAAAACCAAACCAAATTAACCGTAAAAAATTCGGTTTAGTTTTTCAGTTCACCGCAAAATCCAAGACTCCAAGTCGCCACTCGCCAGATCGATCTGCAGCGCTACCTTGTCCATGCTACCATCCTGCCTCGGCAGCTAGCCTCTCGCTGGCTTTGTCGTCTCTATCGCCCTCTGCGCGTCGCCCTCTGTCGGTGGATGGAAGAGATCGCCATCGGCGGATGAAGACATTCTTGTGGGAGAGGTCAACGCCGAAGTCCTCCTCGAGGCGGCAGCGCAGGGCGGCTGTGGTTGTGATGGTGAGGTCGGACAACCGCAGCACCTCCCACAACCGCTTTGCCAACTCTGAGTCCAACACCATCGCCACTCAGTCGATTTGGGTGTCGCCTTTGGCCAAGAATGACAAGAAACGGATCTGTAATTCGATCCGTAGCTTGCTTATCGTGAGGTGGAGATGGCAGGAGGAAGCCTCGCATGGGAAGAGTTGAAGAGGGAGGAAGGCAGTCGGGGCGAGGGCCGAGAGGGCATGGGCTACGCGGCTACACGAGAGGGAGGCGGAAGGGAGGGGGGAGGGAGGTGGCGCGCCAGCGACGGCGAGGGAGGTGAGGAGGCGCTGGGAGAGGAAGGAGACGAGACGAGGCCACGACTGGTGCGAGAGCAGGATTGCGGTGAAATGGGGAATCGATCGAAGAGCGCTAGCGCTAGCACTGCTAGGCCGGGTGACTAGGTCTAGGTGAGGTTAGATCAGTAGTTCAGTTAGTTCGGTTTTTGAGATTCAAAAACCGAACCGAGTACCAAAAACCGAACATAGTCAAAATACAGCCTGAACGAAAAACCGAAAAACTGATTTTTTCCAGTTAATCCGATTTTGGTTAAAAATTGCTCACCCATAGATACATTTAGGAACCAGAAATGAAAATGGGATCAAAACACTAGTCGACCATGCAGCAGCTACAAAAGCAAGGACGATCGAGGAGACATGGAGAGTTCCATATAAGGTACAAGGAGAACGATCCCCTACGGCCCTGTGGAGACCGTATGATTGAAAAACGATGGTTTAGAGCTTTCGATAACAACACACCGGGTTTTGTTATTGTGCGAAAATGCTGTAGCAATACATTGTGGCAACATATTATTCACTGATCTGGACTATCCGTTGTTTAACACCTATGAAGACGGCTTAAGTTATACTCCTAGTAGGGACAACATAGGATCCTTCTCCACGGTACAAAACACATCTACCTATTAAATTATTAAAGGTAATTTACTACTCTGTTGTCAAAGTAAGTATAAATAAAATTAGTTAATCTAAGTCATTAGATAAAAAATAAATAGTCTATATTATATTTAGTATATCCTTAAAAAATATGTATATTGATCAACATGCGTAAGTAAATTGAAGTAACAAAGAGAAGCTACGGGTAAAAGAATTATTCAAGGACTTGCTGGCTATGCGACGAGCGAGCAGTGCGTGTGCATGAACACAGGAAGTCAGGACTCAGGAGCACAATCAATTAATTGAACATGCATGACTCACCTGCAGGATGCAGCGGCCAGGGAACAGCAACATCGATCGGTCCCTCAGATATTCAGATACGTGTGGGTTTAGCTGTGTTTCCCTCCATGAGAAAGACCATGCAGGCATGCACCCTCGCTAGCTAGCTGCTGATCCGATCCTTTACGCCACCGTCTCTTACGCACGCGAGCGCTGATCGAGAAAGGCTTTGGTAGTTTGGCTTAAGAGTATCTCTAGCGGTATCCCTTCAACCTTAAATCTCATCTCGAGATTTGTTTTAAAAATAAAGAGATATAGACCGGTTACTAATGTATAGCCGCTATAAGCGATTGGGTGAAACTTATTACCTATTACATGTGGGCCAATATTTAATTTTATAGACAAATAGCTAATCCATTAGAGATGTTGTCTATATGCTATCTATAGATGATATGGATATTTCTTATGAATATTGGAGGAAATAAGAGCTAAAAGAATTGGAAACATGAAGATATTAACTATAACCCTCGCGTTGGAGATAGTCTAAAAGTTAAGAAGCTACTCGTCACTTCATTGGAATCACACTACACTCAGCTATATATTATACTAAATTGACACCCTACGCGTTGCCGCTTACGACTGACTACTCAAAAGAAGTTCGAATAAAAAAAACTTTGAGTTTCGAATAAAAAACTATATATAAATAGACTCTAAATGTTTTGAATCTGCAGAAGTGGACATGAAAAAAGAATAGGTCAATGTGTCACTTGAAATGAATTAAAAAAAAGAAGCGCACTCTATGCAAATAGACCCTACATTTTTAAAATCTGTGGAAGTGAACATGAAAAAAAGAATCGATCAAGGTGTCACTTAAAATGAATTAAAAAAAGGACATTTAATGCCTTAAAATCTGTGGAAGTAGATATGACCGTAAATGTCTTAAAATCCGTGGAAGTGGATATGAAAAAATCAATCAAATTGTCACTTCAAATGAATAAAAAATGGAGGTAACAGGACCTAGATAATTGAACTTCATCATTTTAACATAGAGTGAGAAAATGAAAAAAAAAAAAAAAATAATAAAACACAAAGAGAGAAAAATAAAAAAGATAACGATAACACAGGGAAAAACACTGTAGCGGTCTAGCGGAGATTGGCATTGTAGTTTCTTTAGTGCCCAAAGTGCTGTGACAGGCATTCAGGCAATTCTTCAAGAATAGAGTAGTATATAGATAAGCAAGCGAACTCGGCGAAACACTCGAGCTCAGTAAGGCTCGGCTCGAGCTCGAGTTTGGGTTCGAGCACGGACTCGGACTCGAGCTCGGCTCGGTCTATAAGCTCGAAGCTCGGTAAACTCGAGTAAGCTCGGTTATTTGTAAGCTTCGGCTATTCAGGCAAGCTCGAGTAAGCTCGAAAGCTTCGATTTCAAGATCAAGACTAGTAGACTCGCGAACTAGAGCTAGTTACTTAGATCGAGACTCTCGATAGCCTCTTTGAACTCGAGTAGCTCATGAGCCGAGCTTTTACAACCTAGTAGTATAGATAGATTGCATAGCAGGGTCTTTTAGATACCTATACAAAGTTTAGGGTATATGACACCTATGACAATTTAAATAAATTATGTATCTTTAAAAATTATATTGGATTCAAATATTTTGAATAAATTTAGATCATGCTTTGTTGACTTTTATATATAATCAACACATACCTACAACTAAACTATCTAAAAAGACAACTCAAGTTTGAATTTCACAGTAAACTGGTAAAAGTTGACCTAAAAAAATTTCAAACTTTTATACAGTGAGAAATGCTCATTTTAGATCCAGAAACCGTGGTCTCCCAGACTGGCAGTTATGGCAGAGCATGTCGTCCCGGTCTGATCGAGATCTGTTCGTCTACGGCCATGGATTTTCGAGGAGATTGGCGTCATTTATTTAAAATTAAGCGATCATACGTATACATTCGGAGCCATTAGATATAGGGTAGGCAAACTTCTGATTCAGCTGTTGAGTTAATCGACACGTTGCGAATGATAAGTAACGGAGCCATTCGGCCAGTGTTGAGTTTGCAGTGGAGATGTTGTCAGCAGCTGTCAACATCTCATAATGGCCTGACGACAGTTTCATGCTCCGTTGGGTTCCATGCTTTTTTTTAATATAATTATATAAATGTTAAAATATAAATAAATAATAGTTGATGATTATTTATCTCTTTACTTGTTTGAAAATTGGTATAACTTATATTAAAAGAAAATGTATTGAAGTACTGTTTAAAAAAATACAAATATTTACTATTATAAAGAAGAGAAAGGAGTGACGGTGGTTGATGTGTCATTCCATCTCTCACGAGGTGATAGGCATCGATATATGGGTTTAGTCTTACACAGGATGTGAACCAAAGAATGAGAATACGAATCTTGCTAACCTCCTAAATGTGCACTTTACATAGAGCAAAACTTATTACCTTAGGCTGATACTAGTTGTATGAAACAATATATAAGAGTTTATTAAAATTTATATATACATTGTTGATCGAATACCAATATTGAGGATAAAAATAACAAAGTCTTAATTAAATGTCGTTTGTTGCTTAAGAAATTAAAGTTACACTATGAAAAAAAAATCAAATGTCTATATGTAACATCATGTGAACCTAGCTTTTTTTCCCCCCAACAAAGATGCATGATCATTATCTTGCTTTCTAACAAAAGAAAAGAAAAAAAAACAGATCTCAACAAACAAATTCCTCACTATTCTCAACAAATTGGCCGTGGTGGCAAAATCGAGGCCTCGGCGCGGAATTGATGCTGCACAAGACAACAGAGCCAGGGGCATAGAACAAAATCCATTGACGCCAACTTAAAATGTTAGGGTGATGATTTTTTTTATCCGTAACAAGGCGTAAGCATTGAACTAGTTTTTATAAGTTTCTATCCGTAACAAAGTGTGAGCATTGAACTAGTATTTACAAATCACGCAAAGCGTGCAAGCTGATAAGCAAATGGCCATTTTTATTTATATTTAGTTTCAGAAATCACAACAATGATGATTTCTTGAACAAATAATAGCTAGGCTGCAGACCTATACATGAGCAATCCCACTACGCTTCATGCAAATCTGAAAAATCCCGCACCCCATATATATTTCCCACCAAACAAACATTTTGCAATCAGGGAAGAACTTCTCTGATGTTTACGCGTTCCACTTACTTCCTACAGAACGCCTCCTTTTGTATTTGCGGCGGAACTCATCTAGGCAGAAGCACACCATTAAAGGTGAGTTGCGCTTCTGGGTTTTGTCACCAAACATCTCGTAAGTATCTCCCTTCCATCTGCAGGCTCTTCACATAGCTTTCTGTCTTTGAGTTATCCAAAGAACCCTGCATAGTACATCCAAGGTAGCATTTCATTGTAAAACAAGAGCACCGGCGAAGATTTATCAAGTTGATATGCTAAAAAGTCAAGCAAGCAATCGTTAAGTCTAATAAGCTAACCATACCACTTCACAGCATAAGATCACTGCCTAAATAAGGAAAGGAGAGCTAAACTTAGTGGCCATTACGAAGCAACAGCGTTGGCACCAGTTAAAGCCAATAAGTCCATCTTTGTTTTGACCAGTAATCGGCCAGAAAATACCGTTCTAGAGGATGATTCGATCACCCACATTTTGGGGTTACTTTCTAGAGCAACAAAACGATGGTTTTCACTAGATATGTTGCTGAGTAATAAACTGAATCTAACAAGTAACAAGGGATGGTGATATAATAACAAACTTTGGGGACAAGCAATACCTGTTCCTGAACGATGGTGTGTAGTGCACGGTGCACATCTCTAGCCATGCCCTTCGCATCACCACAGACATAAATATAACCACCCTGAGAAATGATCCTCCAAAGCTCGGGAGCCTGGGAAGAAGACACAGAAATGGTGAAAAAATTATATCTGATTAACAAAACAGGATTGAGCAACGAGAATCAATTTACCCTCTCCGCCATTTTGTGTTGAACGTACTCTTTTGTTGGACCCTCACGAGAAAAGGCTACAATCAACTCAGACAAGGCACCAGTATCAACAAAGTTGTTGAGCTCATCCTCGTATATGAAGTCCTGAAGAAATAAAACATTGGTCAGACAAATTTTAAAGAGGCTAGAGAGTACTTCCAGTCACCTATAATATCTTTTTACTAGATGTAGAATTCAATGCAGAAAAGTTTGCTGACATATAACAAGGAGCTTTGATAAGGGGCATAACAACATAGAATAATATATATGGCAGATAGGGAGGAATTTTGCTGTCATATTAACTATAGGTGACATGCAGACAGGTTTCAGAATTTATAAACTTTTCATACATACTAACTGCAGATGAAGCTGAATAAAGGAGAAATATAGATCATACCATCTTGCGGTTTCTGCACCCAAAGAAGAGGATGGCACGTCCTAGTTCCACCCCAGTCTCTTTTAAAGCTAATCTTTCCTGCCAGTGCCAAATGCATAGATATGCACGTGAAAATTATTAAGAGTGATAAAGCTTCAAAAACAATGTCAACAAAAAAAAAAAAGAAAACAAACCTGTAAGAAGCCCCTGAAAGGTGCCAGACCAGTCCCAGGGCCTATCATTATAATTGGCACAGTAGGATCAGCGGGCAGCTTGAAGTTTGACTGCCTCACAAAAATTGGAGCCCAGCTACATTCATGGCTCTCTTCCAAGGGAGCTGAATTCTGTATGTAGGATAATCAAACTAAAATGTTTACTGGATAACATGATGATCACTGACAAATACTTCAAAGGATTTTAAATTTTTATACTTGACTACATGTATAATCATTATGGTTTTGAAATAATTATATCAAAATCTGAAAAGTTGAAATGTTTGACTAACCATCTATAGAAGGAAGTAAATAACAAACAGTACGTGTCAAGAACTCTTGGAGGTCTATCATACTGTTGATTAAAAGATCTAATATGTACTTCACAGGGAGTAATACATGGTTGCATAATTGAATGAAATGAGCTGTGGACAACAACATTTCTTTCATTAACATAGCCACACAAGGGAAGCTCACGATGAGAACTATTAAAGATAATCAGTTGAGCCCATCCTAATAAATTAAAGAGACCTGAACCGGAAGTTTCATTCCTATTGGGGAAAATATGCACGATTGAACATGGAGTTCTTGAGGGGAAAAAAGAAAGTGGTTACCTCAACCTTTTATAGTTAGATTGAGCAAATGGAGATTGAATACAGACATCAAAGCAAGCTAAAATGGTCAAATTCAATTATCTTACTATCAACAAATAAATTTAACAATGCATTAGAAACAAACTGCCTTATAACGATGAAAAATAGGCAACAGTATACCTTCATCCAAGTAGAACAAACTCCTTTATGGATCCTTCCAGTAGGGGTTGGGCCACAAACTAGTGCACATGTCACATGAATTCTTGTTGGTGCCATTCTGTAGCAATATAATAACATGAGTCTTGACTGGCTGATCAATATGCTCAGGCTATAAGGGGTATTGTTGTAAAGACAGGGGTACCTTGGTGAGGAAGATATAGAGTAATATCTCGGCTGCAGGCGAGGAGCAATAGCTGCAAAGAAGACACCAAGCGGAGGCTTTGCTGATGGGAACTCCGACATAACTTCCAAGAGACTTCTTTGACTTGCAACTATCCATTGAGAATACTCCTTCTGCCCAATGAAATTCATGTAAGAAACACAACACCAACATTGGAAACTCAGAAAGTATCAACCTGATTACAAACCAACCTTTCCAGCAGGAGAAGCCAGATGTCTTAGCCGCTCGGCCTCTTTGGGCTCAGATGTATGAGCAGCCAACGCAATTAAAGCACTCTGCAGCAACCCATTGAGAAAATAAAATTAATACAAATAAAACTATAGAAAGCAAATGAGTTTAACAAATATGTGAATATTTGACCTTCTTAGGTGAATTCAACAGGTCGGCATATCTGGTAAGTGCAGTCCTCACTGTACAGGGAGATGGGAAAGGAGGTGGCAAAGAGCCCCCGAAAAGTGGAGTGCCATCCTCTTGGTGAGCATAAATTGAGAAAAAGGTATCTGGTGAATAACCTAACAACTTTTCTGCCTCCTCTACAGTCTCGATGCAATTTTCTGCATATACACCAACATGATCTCCAGTCTCATATCTGGTAAGGAAAGCGAAGCGTCATCAGCTCAAGACCAATTAAATAATCATGTTTGCCTACTCTTATTTCCAAACTAATAAATCTGGATAACTGAATATGCTTACGTGAGGCCAGTTCCTGCAATATCAAACTCTAAATGAATGCAGGACCGATCAGAAGCTGGTGTATGAAGCTCCCGCCGCGCAGCCACATTTGCCCTGGAAGAGAAGCATGGTCAGAATTTGCTCATACCACAATCAAAGTCCCAGACGTGGGAACATAAAAGCAAAAAATGTCATACCTGCAAGGATGTTGAACGTCATAGACAGCATGACCATTGGTGAGACTGAAGGAATTGTTGATATGTGTGGTGTCCTTTGGTTCAACAAACACAATTCTATATCCTGGAATTGCAGCTGTGTAAGGAGTTGGTGTTGCTGAAGAATCATCTTCAACACGGAGGAATTTATCCAACTCTGGCCATAGCAGTTCCCTCCTTTAGTTGAAGAAACAAAGCATTAGCTTTTGATGTTAAGTGTCAAACTCTAAAGTTGAGATCAATATTAAGCTATGTGCACAAATAAGAAGACCATACACAAGATAAAAGTCAGATGAATCAGTGTATACATCAATGCTTGAGTTCAAAAGTTAAGCGATCAAGGTTAAGCTAATTGCAGTACATACCATGCGTTGAAGTCATCCTCAATGCATTGATCATCATCTCCAAGACCGAGAGGAACAATGCGTTTGCCACCTAGAAGAACATGATGGACAAAAGTTAACCACCAGCGAATGATAAAGGACACAACAAAATTGAGGAAAAAAATGCAGCCAGAAATACAAGTTGAAGAAGAGCCACAATATCTCACTGAAAATTATTACATGGTAAAAGTACTGTTCAGGCCTATCTTAAAATAGCATTCAACTCTTTGGGCATTTGAGCACTATTACCAAATAACCTTGATAAAATTGCAATGTGTTTTCAGCGCACAATGTTGAGTGCATGTACAAATTAGAAAAGCTATAGCCCCTACTGTATTCTATATTAGAAGTTCTGCCCATAATTTGAGGAGTGACATATATCTGTTTTGATTAAGCACACATACACAGCCTATATACGCAGTCAAAAATTTGGAATCTAGCTGAACTGAGCCACAATCAATGAATTAGTCATTCTGTTTTGGTTACCTTGTTCGGTGAGGAGCTGATCAACCACCTTTCCAACCTTCAGTGAAAAAAGAAACATAAGTGTACACATTAGAGTGCATATATCCATATACTCATCAGATAAATGTATAGGCACAGACAAACCTTGTTAAAATGCTCGTACTGCCTATTTCCCAGGCCAAACACCGCAAATCGGAGATTATTCAACCATTCACCTCTCTCATTCCCCTATACTCCAACCAAAGAAAAGAGGGTATTAAAACAAACTACGAAAATCACACACACAAAAAATCCACCCGAAGCAGTAGATTTGTAATCCAACCTCTGAGATCCATTTATAAAACCTCGCCGCATTGTCAGTTGGTTCCCCATCGCCGTACCTAAAACAACAACAATAACAAGACATATTAGCAACTAAATCGAACCAATTCATGCTTTCTCCTGTCTTAACCTATTTAATAAGCAATCTACTGGTAGAATGGGGGCAATAAAAGTGGAAATGGGCAGTGCCGATCCATCCTTACGTTGCCAGGAAGAACAGTGCGATGGTCTCCTTCTTAAGCTTCTCATACTCCTCATCCTCCGCGGCGTAATCATCCTAAACCCCAACGAAGCACGCATCAATCATAGCATACAAGCAAACAGATATGAACTTTTAAGGAGCATAAGGACCAAACCACGGCAGCGTACCAGATCGACCACCTTGAAGACGGCCTTGTCGTACCTCGCCTTGGCCTCTTCCGCAAGCGCCTACAAATCCACACCAAAAAAAACCCATCAACCTCCACCCAGTAAAAGCAAAGCACGGAGCTTTGGTTGTACCAGCACAGTACAAGTACCAACCTTGGCGAAACCCTCGGTGGTGCCGGTCTGCGTACCGAAGAAGACGGTGACCCTCTGCCTGCCGTCGTCGGGGTCGGGGTCGGCCCGCGGCTTCGCCGCCAGGGGCTGCGGTGGCGGCTGTACCGCCGGGGGCGACGCGGAGCGGCGGACGAGCAGGGCGACGCCGCAGCCGATGAGGACCGCGAGTGAGGTGGTGAGCAGCACGAGGAGGTGGCGATTCTCCGCGAGCGACCAGGTTGCCCCTTCGGGGTCGCGGCCGGTGAGCAGCGCCGCAAGGAGGTCGAGCGCCGAGGGCTTCAGCGCCGCGGAGTCCATCGCGGGTTGGCTGGCGGCGGCGGGGGCGGGCGTTTCTCGATGGGATCGAGGCGGAGATACGTAGCTAGGTGGGGGGTTGGAGATTTGTGCTGTCAGAACAGCGGCTCGCCCGGGTAATCTTATGTGGCGCGTGCGCGTTGCGGCGCCGGGCTGCACCGGCAGGATCTCGAAGCAACTGAAGAGCAAGTAATCTCAAAACAAAAACAAGGGAATAAGTAAGCATTATCGACTTTTAATACAAGTTTTAGTATTTATCTAACTTTCGAACAAGGAAAAAAAATATACAAGCGCACCTAAAAGAATAGGGCGCAACTTTCCAGTAGGTCGGGTGCTGCGTGCGGGCAGCGTGTGGGCAGAGACGGATGGCCGGGTGGTTCTCTCGTGCTTTTTCGGCTGCGCGGACGCGCGACTGGGGGCCAAAATATTGGAGATTTGGTTGGGTGGTAGCGACCGCGGCGTACTTGCGGTGCTGGTGCCTGGTGGAGTAGTGCCGTGGACGCGCGCGCGGGCGCTCGTGAGCTGTGAACTTGTGGCCGCCGTTAGGCCACCGGTCTCCGTGAGGGAAAAAAATTCTGTGGTGTCGTGCTGCACGCGCGCGACGCAGCACGACACCGGATGAGCGCCACCTGGAATCAGAAACGAATCAATCTCAAAGCGTCTCCGTTCCCAACTCGGTCTCAAAACTTTTCCGCTCCGGCGAAATAGATCGAGCCGACCCTCTCCGCCAAACCCTCCTCATCGCGCCCGGCCCCTCTCCCGCGGTTCTGAGGAGTAAATCGAGGCACCGCCCATCCATTCTTCCCTTCGCGTCGCCCTCCACGACTCCACCACCTCGTCGTGCCGCCCGACACCTCCACCTACTCCTCATCCTTGCCCAGCCACTTTCCCATCCGAAGGAAGAGGAGTGAGTCTGAGGAAGGGCGTGCTCGTGAGGAGAGCTGAGGAGGTTCTTCAACCCGTGATGCTCAACTGCAGAAGATGGAGCCGGAGCTCACCTTTCGATCTGGTACAACGCCTTGCCTACTCTCCGATCTTTCTTCCCATCGTCATTTCTTTGGATTTGGATGCGGATTAAGCGAGAAAAGAATAACATTTGGAGAATTGTTGGACTAGCGTTGTATGCCAAAGCTTGGAGATGTCATTTTTGAGTCTTGAGAATAGGATGGATGCGGTGGTGAAAAGCGCACTTAGCTAGACTTAATTCGATTTGGGTAAAATGGTGGATTTAGCCCTTAAAAACAAGATGGCAAAATAAATGAATTTGTGCATTGCTTTCTCTGCCTTATAACGATCTAATCTTTTTTGTTTGTTTGGCGGCTGAAGTTGCTCTGTTGAGATTAATCTTGTGCATACAAAATATCGGTTCGGTTATGGTCGGGGACTCGATCGGTTTACGGTTGTGTTCGAGTCCTATGTTGGTGTTGTCGGACAAGCACGGGAATTTGTCTCGAGTGAAAGTCTGAAGTTTGATTCAGAGTCCAATTCTTGTCCAGAGCTAAGAGAAATTTCAAGCACAGATCAACATCCCAACAAAGCACCAAAAGATTATGACGGGTTATCTGATTACAGTGCACACCTAACTTAAGTTGGGTACAAACTAGTACACATTTATGCTAAGCTAAACATGGCATAGTTGCATAAAGATATAAAACAAGCAGATTTACTCTGCCAATGCGTTCTATCTCTGCTTCTATTGATATTAGTTCATGACTAAACCTGTTCAACATTTGTTAATTGTTACACGCTTGGGTTAGTTGGCATCATCAAATTGCAGTCATTTTACAAAACTTAAGAAATTTCATTATGTAGTGTATTAACTATTAATAAGTACTAATGTTGTACATTTGTGTTTTCACTTTCTAGGGAAGAACGGCGATGTGGGATGCCATTTTGCTCTGTGCAACCAGATAAATGTTGGTTATGGCGGTATTGTCGGGGAATCCACATTTGTTCTTACGCCTTGAACATCCTCTTAGTTCTTAGTTCGGGCATGGAAGGCTAACGAGGTGCGTCTTTGGAACAATCTAACCAGAAAGGAAGCCATTCGAGCTTGAGTTCTTACACTATGCATGCTTATGACTCAGTATGGTTAGTTGATCATCTTTGTTGAGCAATTCTAGAGAGAAGGAATGTGGCGCCCGATTAGTGTTATTTAGTTTAGAGTCCATGTCGTTTTGGCTTTGTTTTGATTCGAGTTTGTATTGGTTTTGAAGTGCGGTGTCGGACAAGCCTGATGGTTTGTTTCGGCGGAAGGTTGAGTCGAGTTAGAGTTCGATTAGTTATACAATCCAGTTGTCTTACGTAACTAAGTCTTGATTATGTCTTTGTAATCTCGACTATATAAGTAATAGAATAGAAAAGTAAACCAAGCGAGAAGTATTTTGAAGCACCAAAAGTCGAACTCTGTTTGCGTTACTTTCTACATCTTTGTTTATTGCTTTACGCATTACGTTGCTATTACGCCTAAGAGCGAGCAGAATCGGCAACACAGGTTCTAATCTACCAATGAGACCGGTAGCTATGAAATTGGGAAAGCATGCTATTCCATATCCATTCTCACGCATACATAGTCTCGAGTTCTTGAATCATGAGAAAAGTAAAAGTGAAAGTAAAACAAAGGTAAATGTCTTTTACGAGCGTTCGAGCCATGAAAATAAATGGCGGTGCTAGTGTTTCGCTGAAATTCATGGCCGAACCATTCACCGTCCGATTAGTAACTAGTTGGTTTGATTAGTTACGTATGTTAACCTTCCATGCATTGACCACTTAGTTGTGTCTGAATATATTTTAAAGTTCGACAACAGGTTACTAGTTCATCTTTGCATCTTGACAACAAAGCACGATCATCCGACAACAAGATATTCTGGACTACTACATGAATGACTTTTTAACATGTGAACGTTAATGCGGGCTCTTGATCGTGAAAGCAGTTTTGAACGATAATGCGGCCGTGGAGCAGCTTTTGATCGTGATTACTTCCGATAATGCGAGCTCTTGATCGGCTCGTGGGCGGAAGAGGCGTGACCGAACAATAAGGAAGCAAAGCGGCGAGGAGGCTGCGGCGAGACGAGGAAGCTACGGCGAGCGACGAGGAAGCGGCGAGGATCGATCAAAAACTCGTTAAATCGTTCGGCGGAGAGGTCGGCTCGATCTATTTCGCCGGAGCGGAGAAGTTTTGAGACCGAGCTGCGAACGGAGGCGCTTTGAGATTGATTTCGTTTACGATTCGGTGGCGCTCATCCGGTGTTGTCTTTGCGCGTCGTAGCGCGTGACCACGACACCACAAAATTTTTTTCCCTCTGTGAGAGAATCGGGCGCTCCCGGAAGACCGACGGGACGAAAGCAACGTCCGGTGTCGCGCGATGACACGCTCGTTGAGCCATGTTCACTCCGACCACCAAAATTGGTGGGAGGCCCCACCGTACCTAATCTAGAAGTTTGTAGGCTCCCGCTTAAAACGCCGAGATGGTAGAAGCCATGCTCACCCCGTCTCACCTGGCATGGCGTTGACAGCGGGTGCCAACAAAAAGCCAAAGCGAGTGTGCCATAATAGTAATCGAGTTGAGGCCTGAGAGCGATGAAAACGTCCAGGCTCGTCCGTGACGACGCTCTTGTCATGGACGTGGGCTTCGGATGTGGGCTGAATGTGGGCCTTGGCTGGACGAGGCAATATAAAAGCAACGCAGCAGCCACGGGGAGAGGGGACAAGCAAAGACCAACCAGTACTTCTCTTCCTCAGTTTTCCCTTTTCTCTGCTCTTGTATCCTCTTCGTCATTTCCTCTCCCTGTTCTTCCCCAATCCTCTAAAACACTTGGTAATCTGTATCTAGGAGGCAGCTGGACCATAACATTTGGTATCAGAGCTACTTCCACGCTGGCTCCCAGGAAGAAACAATCGCTATTCGAGAGCCAAGTGACCGCTGCTATGGCATTAGTAGAGAGTCAACTGGAGGGAATGAACGCTCTTTTGAGGCAAATTCTGGACAACGTCCATGGGGTGAAATCGGAGATCACCGAGGTGCGATCCGCGGTCGACGCGGTGATGGAACGTGTGGAGGTGTTGGAGTCACGTTGTGAGGCCACTCCTTCCGTGGGAACATCAGCACAAATCACAACTGCAGCGACGTCGGCCCATCCTACGCTGCTCGTCCCTCCCCAAGCAGCCCCGCCGTCTTCCGCGCTCATCTCGCCCGGATCGGCCTCTCGGACCCGCCATGCCTCAGCGGAGGAGATGGCGCTCGCCCATCAACGAATCGACCGCGACCACGACGCGCTTCCACTTCCCAACCGGGCGATCGCGTCGGCGGTGGCTCGCGCCCCACACACGGCGATGTGGGAGTGGTGGCCGCAGGTCACGAGCAGCGGCTGCAGCAGCTCGCAAGGGTGCTCACGACCGCCCATTCTCCCTCCCGCTCCCAGAACGCCACCGCCGAGGAGCTCGTTGCTGGCCACAACACCCCGGCAAGCAACATCAGTACCGCCACCCTCCCCAGAGTGTTGGCCGCTCCGCTTATTCAAGGCGAGGTGCTGCAGTTTTGTGCACGAGAGGTGTTTGGTGAAATGCCTAAGAAGATCACGCCACCTGCTCAGCAGATTCAGTCACAAGCATGGCGATCTCAACAGCCTGGGGTGCAACAACAGTACAATATTCAACAAGTTCCACCGCAGATAATTCAACAGCAAACATCATCTCCTCAGGCACAAAGTGATCCTCAAGTCACACTCTTGTATCCTCCATACTGTTCTCAAAAGCCTGCCAATGCTACCACTGAGCCACTTCCGAGAAGCTGGGTTGCACAGTCTCTATACTCTTCACCTCAGCAGAAGCATCAAGAAGTCATGCCTTCCTTTTATGGCCAAGGCAACACAATTTTGCTTTCAACGGCAGAGCATAGTATCCAGCATCAACAACCACAACAACTGCAGACACACAGCCAAGGCTCATGTGCAAAGTGCAGGACCCTATTGGAGATTATTGAACTTGAACCATGGCCACCGCCTAATGATTATGCTGAACATGTTTCACGTATGCATAGATATTGCACTGATGATGGAGGAGCAAGGTTTCTTGATAAAACAGGATATGCGGAAGAAGAAGATGGTGAAGCTCATGCAGACATTGTTGCTAGATATGACTGGCTGGCTGGCAAACTCCTGAAGAAATGTAGTCATTATGCAAAAAATCTTATTCAGCCAAAGTTCACCGATGAGGTGTCAGATCATATTGCTACCTCATATGCTGAGCTCAGGGCTGGTTGTGCAAATGCAGAGTCTGGGGGAGTTGAGGCTGCATTGCAAGTTCTGAATTTTATAATATACCATAAGGAATTGACTGATATGGAAGAGCGTGAACAGAGAGAGATGGAGATGAAACAACAAATTTATCAATTGATGCATTGCCGACATCCACATCCATTGGGTCATTTACAGAGATTCCATGCTGCTCCACATTGCCACCACTTGCACCTGTATCATGATTCAAATGATCAGGATAACAAAATTGACTGCTACTTTACAACCAAGGGATGGAATGCACAAAATGCTGGAGCTGCAGCAGTTCTTGTTGCTGATGACAAAATGGAGCCCTTGATCACAATGGACGCTCAAGAATCTAGTGGCACAGAGCACATAGAGAACATCACTGTTCCTTCAGCACTTGTAACGAAGAAATTTGGGGACGACTTTAAGCGAGCACTGGAAAACGGAGATATGCAATGATGAATGTGGCGCCAAATGTGACATGCAAATGAATTTTGTAAGGAACTTTAGAGGAATAGCGCAAGCGCTTGAGAAAAGGGGGTACACCCAGTTTACACCTAATTATATTACATGGTATTGTCCAGAAGCCTTTGTCTTGAGCAAGCAGTGCATCAATCATGGGAGATACTGTGCTCCAGATCCAGAGCAGGACTTCAGCACTGGATATGATGGAAAAGATGTTGTGGTTCAGAACCTACTTCAAATTTGCTTGTTCAAGGTTGCTAATGAAAGTCGCAAGCCATGGGTGTGGTGGGATTATGTGCACGACTTTGCAATTATGTGCCTTCATCTTACCAGGCTCAACATTAGTGGATGCTCCAATTGTAGTGATACTGCTTTGGCCTACCTCACTGATCAATGCGAGAACCTGAAATGCTTGAATCTCTGTGGGTGTGGGAAGGCAGCTTCTGACAGAGCATTGCAGATCAGCGTCTGTAATTGTGGCCAGCTGCAATCTTTAAACCTAGGTTGGTGTGATAGTGTCACTGACAAGGGAGTGACCAGCTTGGCATCAGGATGTCCCGAACTTAGGGCTGTAGACTTGTGTGATTGTGTTCTTACGACAGATGAGAGTGCGGTTGGTCTTGCAAGTGGGTGCTCTCATCTGTGTCGTTTCATTGTCCAAGGAGGTGCCTCTGCAATCAATGGTTTGCTATCATCGGCTTGGGGACAAGCCGAAATTCGAGGAGGGAGGAATGTCATGGACGTGGGCTGAATGTGGGCCTTGGCTGGACGAGGCAATATAAAAGCAACACAGCAGCCACGGGGAGAGGGGACAAGTAAAGACCAACCAGTACTTCTCTTCCTCAGTTTTCCCTTTTCTCTGCTCTTGTATCCTCTTCGTCATTTCCTCTCCCTGTTCTTCCCCAATCCTCTAAAACACTTGGTAATCTGTATCTGTGGCTAGAGCTGCACGCCTGTGTTGGGCTTGGGCAATGAGGTGAAAGCAAGGGTTATGAGCTCTGGCATTTGATGTCGGTGTGCTCGAGGTACTCAGAAGTCAGAACCAGTCCCCGGCTGGCTCCTGCTATCACGTTCGGTCTGATGGCTGAGGCCGTGCAGGCGCCATGGATGACGCGATCGGATGGGCATTCCTCGGACCAAGAGATCGCAAGGAAAAGACCGACGTCGCCGGCCGAAGGAGCGACAGACCATGACAGGCTGACACTGCTCCTGGAGGCCGCGCCCGGTCCGCTGCTGTGGCCTGTGGGGTGGACAATGCTGCGGTGGTCCGTCCAACGCTTGAAACGCGAGTCTTGGGAGTAGACCTGCACTGACCCGAATCCAGCCCTGTCGCCGGGGAACACGGCAAGCTGGAGGTGCGTCGTGCGTGCGATGGACGGTGTTCCCCGCCGCTAGCGTCCCTGTACACCCTTTGTATTCCCGTCCATGTTCCCTGGCACGTGGCGTCGAGATGTTGGTGCTGGCCTTTATGGTGGGCACTACAAGTCTTTCGTTCACAGCGAAATAACCAGCGTTAATTTGTTTTCTTTGATTCGCCGGTGAAAGGTGGCGACCGAAGTGAGCAGAGGAAGAGGTCCCAGCAACAATACACAATGGCGGCGGCTGCGGCGTGATACCAGGTAAGCACTGGGCAGTGCAGCCACCTGAGGGTCATGGACGAAATGAACTGAATTGTATCTTAGTTCTCCGTGTTTGGCTAATAGATATTCCCATTGCTTCTTTGTTGATTCGCGAACTCAACTCATCGCCTCAACGAAGCATACAGAACTGTATTCGAATTCGATTCCATCACGCGAACAGCAACTCATACTACAAAAAAATTTCCCTTTCCTTGCATAATTTAGCCAAACTAGTATCGGTAAAGATTATTAGAAGGGCATACCAAGAATTAAACCAGAGTTGCGGTGCGTCTGCTTCTCGGAGGAGCTGGGCTTGCACTTCTCGCCGAAGTTCTACTGCATCCAGTCCGGGCCCGGGGCATCTTTTCTTGGCCTGCATGGCCGAAGTTCCATATGCTACTGTCACTCGGACAAATACACCCCCACACTCACTCGCAACACCAACTTCTCCCCTCTGAATAATTCCAACACATGATAAATCATAGGTTTCTTAACAAGAAATGTTCACATGGATTTCAGGAATCAGGACAACACAGATTATTGATCATGTATATGATGGACCGTGGTTCAGTTCATGGAAATACTGTATAATACAATCTGGCATCCTGCACCCTGTCTCGGTTTATTCTGGTTGTTCAACAACTTTGATGGTCAACTATCAAATTCTTTAACTAATTATAGAGAAGTGTTGCTTCGATTGCACGAAAAGAAGTTCTTTCTGCCGGAACCTAGTACAAAGAAGGGGAAATTTCCAATTTAAGATAAAATGTGTCATCCAGTAGACCTTTTTCTTTTCTTTTTTTTTGCAAATGATATGGAATCGAAACAGTCGTATAAAATTGGCAAAGATAAATTGTAGGGCTATGTTCATATATATTTACACCCAGGAGTATGTAATCATTTTCATATATATATATATATATATATATATATATATATATATATATATATATATATATATATATATATAGGAAGCCTCTTTTCTACTCCAGGAGTAATTACTCCCTATGCCGTATCTCACAATGTATGGGGTATCTCGTATGACGGAGGGTATGTACAGCGTAGTATCTTGAGTATATAAGATCATCTTGGTGGTATGTACATTTTTGAGAGGTGGTATCGTATTTTTTGGACATACTCCTTTTTATACGCGTATATGAAGGTATTTGCAAAATACGCTAAAAATCATGAACTCCCTTGCAATTTTTTCATGCGGCTCACATTGGAGTATCTTATAATTAGTGTATAAGTGTACCCAAAGTGATAAAGGAGTATTTTAAATTCGTTTAGGTGGTATTTCAGAGGTGGGAGTAATTACTCCCGGGAGTAAAAGATATATTTTCTATATATATATATATATATATATGCAACATATCTAGTGCTAAAGGTGATTTTAGTGCTAATATGCTAAAATCTAATCTGGACCCTTGGATCAAGTTTTGAAGATTGAGATTTAACTAACCAGCTATGTATAAAAGCATTTATGATAATGGGTTGTTTGCCACCTCGAATGTGAAAGCATTAATTGAGTGAGTTGCTTGACCTTCACCTCAGTAGATCTCAACCTTCAAAACTTGATCCAAGGGTCCAGATTAAATTTTAGCATATTAGCACTGAAATCACCTTTAGCACTAGATATGTTGCCATATATATATATATATAGGAAAATGGTTCCATACACCTGGGAGTACGTACTCCCACCTTTAGTATACCCCTTAAATGATATTGTTATACCTCTTTATCGTTTTGAGTATACTCTAATATTAATTATAAGATATTCCAAAATGAGTTTGATGAAAAATTTCATCAAAGTCCACTATTTATAGCATATTTTGTATATATACACCTTTTACATAAGGAAGATGGTATATAGCAAAAAATAAAGGGCTTTAATGATTTTTTTCAACCATGACGCTTTGGAGTATATAAAATTATTATTAGAGTATACGAAAGTGATAAAAGAGTATAACACGTTCGTTTAAGTGGTATATTGGAGATAGAATACGTGCTCCTAGAGTGCTGAAAAGGCTTCCTATATATATATATACATATACATATATATATATATATATATATATATATATATATATATATATATATATATATATATATATATATATATATATATATATATATATAAGTGCTTGAATGCTTTCATAATACAAGTTGTACAAATCTAAGCAAAAGATAAGTAAATATTTATGCAACTTTTAAAAAGAAAAACATAGAATCAACTCTCATATATTTTTCATCAAATTCTTTTTTTCACTTTGAAAATTAGGCCTTTTTACTCTTATAATTGCTTCTAAATTCTAATAGGTCCCATTACTTCATATTTTTGAACCATAGGCCATACTCCTTTCACAGTTCTTCCGACTGAGCTCCACCCATCAATTTGCCCATGGTTTGCTAAGATTTAACAACCTTTCAAGTGATTCTTAGTTTTCAATGGTTACATGGAACCCCCATCACAATTTTGGTTCGCACATGCACTGACTTGTGATACTACAGAGTTTTCACTAACCTGAAACATTTTTTTTGGCATAAGGCTGAAAGATGGTACAGTTATCTTAAATGAAATAATTTAAAGTTTGAAACAGTTATTGGGATCCAATTTGTCGAAATTGAAAGAAATGACAATCTTAGGAATTTTTTAGGGAAAGTGAGGTCAGTTTGTAATTTTTTTTCATAATATGAAGATATGTTTTGAATGTATATTCAACACATTTTTCTATCTCTTATGGCCAAGCTAAAATCGAGCTAAACCGTATTTCGAACCAAACAAACCCAATTACGCATCACATTGATCGCCAGGCGAGCCAACGGTTTGAGTTGGGTTACTTTTGCATCACGCCACATCTACTATTTGAAAGTCAAAAAAACCAAGGCATGAAAGAAAAGTCAAATTGATCTCAAAAGCATTTGCTATACATACTAGCCTTCTTTCTATCATAACTCGTACCATTGCCCAGCTTAGCTTAACAGGTATCCGTTTTGAAGTTCAAGCCAAGCCAAATTGAACCAAAAAACAAGATTAACCCAAACAAAAAACCACATAAAACCCCATTTTATCAAAAAGAAGACTAAAAAAACCCAATCAAACAAACATGGCTAGGAGACAAGTTTCCGTTTTAGATCTGGCCATTGCAACACACCATCAAACCAGACCACACGGACCATTATCTTCCGTGCTCTCCTCAAATCATATGCATACACCCCGCACACTTTGCACATTCAAAGGCGGCCTAAGATAGCATCATCATCGGCATCGCTCTTCATATTCAAGGGCAGTGTTAAGATAGCATAATCGTCAGCGTCGTTGAGTGTGGACGCAGGATTGAACCCCTCTAATACATGTTGGTAGCTTTTGCTTCAAACCACATCAACCTAACCATAAGCCAAATTGATCAAAGCACGAAAAAAAAGTCAAATTGGTCTTAAAAGCATTTGCTATACACGTTAGCCTTCTTTCAATTGTAACTTGTACACAATAACATAATTTAGCTCAACATAACTCAAATTTGAAATTCAAGACGAACAGAGCCAAAAAAAAAAAATCAACCCAAACAAAAACCACCCAAAACCCACAATCTATCAAAAAGAAAATGAGAATCAAACAGCATACAAAACGAGGAAAAAAGGACCAAACAACATGCACGAGTAGTAGACGATTTTTGGTTCCAGATCCAGCCCCTGCAACACACCGAAGGCCAAAGCAGATCTCACGGACAGACCGTCCCCTTCCCTCCTCTCTCAGATCAGATCCCAATTCCCAAATGGCCTCGTAGCTGCCCACGCCCGGCGCAGTCGTCACACCCATGGGCGGCCTCAGGGCAGCGTCGCCGTCGTCGCGCGCGGGCGCGGGATCGGGATCGGATCCCCCTCCGCCGCGCGTGGCGATGGCCTGCGTGGTAGCGTCGGAGGTCGCCACGGTGCTCGCCGTCATGCGGCGCAACGTCCGCTGGGCCGGCGTCCGCTACGGCGGGGACGACGGCGCCGACGACGAGCACCTCGACCACCCCCTCATCGCGGGGCTCAAGTCCCTCCGCCGCCTCGCCGCCTCCTGGGACCCGCGGCGCTGTCGGGGGGTCGACCCGCTCCTCTATCTCCGTCCCTTCCTCGACGTCGTCCGCTCCGACGAGACCGGCGCGCCCATCACGGGCGCCGCTCTCTCGTCCCTGCACAAGATCCTCACCCTCGACCTCGTCGGCCTCGATGCCCCCAACGTCGCCGAGGCCATGGGCGCCGTCGTGGAGGCCGTCACGGGCTGCCGCTTCGAGGTGACCGACCCGGCGTCCGAGGAGGCTGTCCTGGCTCGGGTCCTGCAGGTGCTGCACGCGTGCGTGCGTGGCCGAGCTGCCCCTGCGCTCGCCAACCGCCACGTCTGCGCCATCGTCAGCACATGCTTCCGCGTCGTGCAGCAGGCTGGCACCAAGGGGGAACTGCTACAGCGCGTTTCCCGGCAGACCATGCAGGAGGTTGTTCGTTGTGTCTTCGGCCGCCTGCCTGACGTTGATGCCACTGCGATCGCCGATGAGCAGGTGCGGTTGCCTCTAAAGATTCGAGCCTGCTGTTACTTGCTTACTTGTGCATAGGAGCATGGAAAATGCTGCTCTTTTTCTTCCACTTAATGTGGTGATTTAACTTGCAATGCTCATGTCGGTTAGTGTGAACAAGTGAATGTATACATGTGATTTTTATGTTGAGAGGGTTTATTGGCTTCTTAGTTCTAAATGCCGGAGTTCAATTCTACTGACCTTGAATTATTACCTGTAACATATGTCCCGTGTTAGTTTGGATAGTAGCGTTCTGGTAGAAGGAAGATTCATATGTCCCTGTACTAAGTTTAATGTATTAATGTGGTGATATCTTTTGTTCTGCAGATTGCTGCTAGCAAGAACCAAGGTTTGGGAGCTGGGGAGATGGCAAATGGGAAGAGTGATTATGTGTGTTTGAACAGTTCTGGGGATGAGGTTGGAGGTGGATTTGGTGTGATGCAAGACAAGGTTATGATGGAGCCGTTTGGGGTTCCTTGCATGGTGGAGATATTGCAATTCTTGTGCTCCCTCTTGAACATAGTGGAAGACATTCAGGTGAACACAAGGATGACTCCAATTGACTTTGATGAGGACGTGCCGCTCTTTGCTCTGGGGTTGATCAATTCTGCTATTGAGTTGTCAGCTTCATCAATATACAGACACCCAAAATTGCTGGCCTTTGTACAAGATGAACTGTTCCGCAATCTAATGCAGTTTGGCTTGTCCATGAGTCCCTTGATTCTGTCGACAATGTGCAGCACTGTTTTTACTCTCTTCTACCATTTACGCCAGGAACTTAAGCTGCAACTCGAGGCTTTCTTCTCGTGTGTGGTCCTAAGATTAGCCCAGAGTAGATATGGAGCTAGTTATCAGCAGCAGGAAGTTGCACTGGAGGCTCTAGTGGATTTCTGCCGGCAGAAAGAGTTTATGGCCGAGATGTATGCGAACATGGACTGTGATCTACAGTGCTCTAATGTTTTTGAAGACCTAGCTAACCTTCTATCTAAAAGTGCTTTCCCTGTGAACAGTCCTTTGTCCGCCTTGAATGTGCTTGCATTGGATGGGTTGGTTGCTGCCGTTCAGGCAATAGCAGAGAGGACTGATAATGCACCTCAGCATCATGAACAAACAGTGACAGAAATAACTGAATATTTTCCTTTCTGGCAGGTGAAGTGTGAGAACAGTAACGATCCTGAGCAATGGGTTAGATTTGTTCGCCAGCAAAAAAGCATCAAGAGAAAGCTAATGGTTGGCGTTGAACATTTCAATAGAGACAAAAAGAAGGGCTTTGAGTACCTGCAAGGTGTTCATCTCTTGCCTGAAAAACTTGATCCACACAGTGTTGCTCTGTTCTTCCGGTACACACGTGGGTTGGACAAGAATCTTCTTGGAGACTACCTGGGGAATCATGACGAGTTTTCCATTCAGGTCCTTCATGAATTTGCTAAAACCTTTGACTTTAAAGAGATGAACTTGGATGCTGCCCTAAGGCTCTTCTTGGAAACTTTCCGGCTTCCTGGTGAGTCACAGAAGATACAGAGGATTCTTGAGGCCTTTTCTGAGAGGTACTATGAACAGTCACCGCAAATGTTTGTTAACAGGGATGCTGCTCTTGTGCTTTCATATTCAGTTATCCTGCTCAACACAGATCAACACAATGTAAGGGTTAAGAAGAAGATGACTGAAGAAGATTTTATTAGGAACAATCGCCGTATCAATGGTGGGAACGATCTTCCAAGGGAGTTCTTGTCGGAGCTATATTATTCTATTTGTCGGAATGAAATCAGAACCATTCCTGAGCAAGGAGCTGGATGCTCTGAGATGTCTTATAGCAGCTGGGTTGATCTGATGTGGAAGTCAAAGAGGACATCGGCGTATATTGCTTGTGACTCCTACCCTTTTCTTGATCATGATATGTTTCCTATCATGGCTGGACCAACAGTTGCTGCTATCTCAGTGGTTTTTGATAATGTTGTGCATGAAGAGGCTCTTACAGGATGTATTGATGGTTTTCTGTCAGTGGCAAAGCTGGCTGCATTCTATCATCTTGATGATGTATTGAATGACCTTGTTGTGGCACTATGTAAGTTCACCACTTTGCTGAACGCTTCTTATATTGATGATCCTGTAACAGCTTTCGGGGAGGATACCAAGGCTAGAATGGCAACAGAGGCTGCTTTTACCATAGCAACTACCTATGGTGATCACATACACAGCGGATGGAGGAACATAGTAGATTGCATCTTAAGATTGCATAAGATAGGCCTTCTCCCGGGACGCCTCACTGGTGATACAGCTGGTGATCAGGAGTCCTCTTCAGATTCGTTCCCTAGCAATCTTGCCTCCTCATCTGCAGCTGCACCTCAAGTTGTACCAATCAACACTCCTAAAAAAACATATGGGCTGATCGGGAGGTTCAGCCAACTACTGTATTTGGATGCTGAAGAACCAAGGTCTCAGCCAACTGAGGAACAACTTGCTGCTCAGAGTAATGCCTCAGAGACCGTAAAGAAGTGCCAAATAGGTACCATCTTCACCGAGAGCAAATTCTTACAAGGTGACTCACTCTCAAATCTAGCAAGAGCCCTCATTCAGGCAGCAGGCCGACCTCAGAAGATTACCAGCTCACTTGATGACGAAGGCACAGCAGTTTTCTGCTTAGAGCTACTAATTATTGTCACATTAAACAACAGAGACAGGATTGCGCTTTTGTGGCAGGGTGTTTATGAGCACATAACCCATATTGTTCAGTCCACAGTGATGCCCTGCAATTTGGTAGAGAAGGCTGTTTTTGGGCTTCTGCACATCTGTCAGAGGCTGCTTCCTTACAAGGAGAAGCTGGTAGATGATTTGTTGAGGTCACTGCAGCTAATTTTGAAACTTGATGCCCGTGTAGCTGATGCTTACTGTGAGAACATCACGTTTGAGGTCATGCGGCTTGTAAAAGCCAATGCAATCCATATCAAGTCCCAGATGGGTTGGCGAACTATCATTTCCTTACTCTGTATCACTGCTCGCCATCCTGATTCTTCTGATGCTGGTTTTGAAGCCCTGGTTTTTATCATGTCTGAGGGAGCACACCTCTCACCTGCCAACTTTATCCTTTCAGTGGAGGCCTCGAGGCAGTTTGCAGAATCTCGGCTTGGGTCTGCAGAAAGATCTATCCATGCCTTGAACCTAATGGCCGATTCAGTGAATTGCCTTACACGCTGGTCACGTGAGGTTAAGGAAGCTGGTGGAGAGACAGACAGGATATTGGAAGGAATTGCAGAGATGTGGCTGCGGCTGGTGCAGGCACTACGAAAGGTGTGCACAGATCAGAGGGAGGAAGTGAGGAACCATGCGCTGTTAGCTTTGCACAGATGCTTAGTAGTTGATGATATATCAGTTTCATCTTCAGTGTGGTTAATGTCATTTGATATTATTTTCCAGTTGCTTGATGAATTGTTGGAGATTTCTCAGACTTACTCACCAAAGGATTTCAGAAACATGGAAGTGTCTCTCTTGCATGCCGTAAAACTGCTATGCAAGGTGTTCTTGCAGTCACTTAAAAACCTTTCATCACAGAGCAGTTTCAGTAAGCTTTGGTTGGAACTCCTTGACATGATTGAGAAGTTCATGAAAGTCAAAGTGAGAGGGAGGAGGACTGAGAAGCTACAAGAGGCTATCCCAGAGCTACTCAAGAACATACTTCTGGTGATGAAAACAAGTGGGATCCTGTCAAATACAAGTACCAGTGGGGAGAACAGTTTGTGGGAAGCAACTTGGCCTCAAGTTAACAAGATTGCACCATCACTGCAGTCAGAAGTTTTCCCTGCCAATGAGGGTGACGACACAACAAAAGGTGAACAAAACAAGTCAGATAGTCCAGCACAGTCTGAGGGCAAAAGTACTGAGCAATAGGATGAGATACATTCTGCCTCTGATCATGTTAGTTGAGCTGAAATTGAATCCTGCATGGCAGGATGACCTCCCAGCCTTTTCTGGTCGAAGTTATACACAAATGCTTAGCACTGCTCTCAGTGGACATCAGGGAGAGTAAGCTGGTATATTGTAATTTTTTAGTTTATATATATATATTTTTGGTTATTGACAAGGTTGTTTCTGTTGGGCTTTATTGTTGCAACGCCAAAGTTGTATGATAGGTGTATCGCAGTTACAACATTTTTCCCCATAACACATTATTTGTCACATTTGTTACAGAGGTGATGAGGTAGCACCATAACCTTGTACTGTGGGCGCATGTGAATTCATGTGTCCAGTAGAAGCTGTAATGGCACAAGATACTGTACAATTCTTAGTGCACTACATTCTTGTGAGTGAAATTGGATTGGTTTAGTATGGTACATATTTAAGTCAAACATGTGTAGGTCATAGAAGATTGTTAAGATGTGGTGGACGTGAGTTTACTTGGAAGATATACTTGTCACCTGATGTTCTTTTATGGTAGTTAACCTAAGGCCCTGTTTGGCAGAGCTCTGCTCCCAGCTTCTGCGGAGTGAATCTGTGGAGCTCTGCCAAACAGCAGTTTTCTGATAATCGCTCCCAGGGTGATTCCTGTGAAGTGATTCTCCGAAATGAACTAGGGCTGGGAGCTGAAAAAAGCTGCTTCTCCTGATTCACTCCCAACAAAGAGTCAGTTTCTCCATAGAATTTATCCTATGGATTCGTTAGAGAATCACTTTCAGCGACAGAATCACTTCTCTCAGAGAATCACTTCTAACAGAGAATCAGAATCAGAGAGAGCTCTACCAAACAGGCCCTAAGTTTGATTGCTGTACATTTAGTTAGAAGACTAGCCTTTGTAATCTTTCTATCAGTTTTGGAAAGGTCTGATGGAGGCTAGAAAGTATTTTCATGCTTTCTAGCTATAAGAAAGGTGGGAAATAGAAAAAGGACATAATTTTGGGAGTATGTGGAATCAGGAGGTTTCTTTTGCTCAGAAATACTCCATATTTTTTCAATTGAACTTTTAGCAATAATTTAACTGCTGCTAAGGTTTTCGATGAAGGTTGGGGATCAATTAGATTTAGAGGAGTGTTACAAGGGGAAACCTTACAATTGTGGCATCAATTACAGAATGATGTGAAACTGTTACTCTTTCTAAAAGAAGAAGATAAGGCGGTGTGAATGCTGAATGCTAATGTTTTTTTTTTTCAGTCCAATCCTTTTACAGGGTGCTGAAAATACAGAGTATTGGCTATCCATATAACTTTGTCTGCAAGATCAAGGTTTTTCATTTGGTTGATATTACAAAAAAGGTATATTAACCAAGGATAACCAGGGCGCCGACAGTTTGGAGCTTTTCTAATGGAGCTAGTGCATGAGAGAGAGTTGATAGTGCGTCTGTGGGTGATGTGGTGGAGTTGTTATGATGATAGGTCTTTTACTGAATGTTAGGTTAGGTTGTGATAGTCCGCTGTTGTCCAAGTAAGCTCTGTGCTTTGTGTGGTAAGATCTGCTGTGGTAGATTGTCATCTCTGTTTCTGCTGTTGTTTCTTTGGTTCTGCATCTTATGTAGTTTGGAACTAGTTTCTATCTTAGCGGAAATTGGGGTTTACCCTGTTTCAAAAAAAAAAAAACTTGCTATAGCTCTACAAAGCAGGCTTTAGAAACATTATATTTCATTCATAAAAGAACGTTGGTTCCCTGATGTGTTAAAACTGTGGAGGCCTTTTCTTCATTTACCCCTGTTTCGAGTTCTTACAAATTGACAGCACCGAGCGCAGACTTGCCATGAAACAGCCTGAAATAATTTATACTCCTTGAAATACATATTATTTTAAACATCGACACAGTCTACAGAATGTAACTTTGACTACTGATTTCTATTGTAATATATTTATAAAAAACCAATAAAATTATAATATTACAAATGTACTCTTTGAGACAAATATACATATGACTTTCATCTTTTTTTTTTGATAAAGGATTTAAATCCAGTCTCTGCAAGAGCACACAACCGAGTTCATACAATTATCACAGCCATAAAGCTGGAAAGAAAAACAAACAAAGAGAATTGAAAATCAAAAGCAAATTCTATAATTGCTTCTCCATCCATTGTTGACAAAGATATCCATCGCCACGACCTCCAATGCCCTGCTCACCATCCTAAAATATGACTTTCATCTATCCAACCTAAAAATTTAAAAAGATATCGATAGCCAAAATTTTGAAAGTTTGACTACAAGTAATTCTAAAATGACATGTATTTATGACCATGGGGAGTATTGGTTAGCAATAATCTAATGAGTAGTAGATAATTTTGAAGTAGACAATAGCTTAGGTTAGCTGAACCAACATCCTCATTAGAAACCAAAAACTGAAGCAGTTTTGGGTGTATTTCTTGATGCGAAATATGAAACACAAATCTAGGAACAGGTGCAGGGAGCACTTGTATGGATTGGGATCCATATTCCCTAGCTAGTTCACCACCTCTGCCAGGCCGGTATCGAACGCTTTCACGAGGTTCTCAAAGTAGTTTCGCATCACTTTGGTGAAGATTCGTCAGCTTCTCCCTGAAGGGCTCGTATGTCAGGACCCAAAACAAATCCGAAACAAAACAAATGCAATCCCCGATGAAAACCACCAGAACACTCAGAATACCCAGAACACTTTGTCATATCTGGAGTAGAATGAAACCGAATGAGGCATTCACTAGAGATTCAAGGTGAAAACTAAGGGATTAAACTAGGATTCTACGCTACAGAAGCTATCTACTTTAGACAGTAGTACGGAGATTCAAAGCTTATCTCATTCTCTAGATGTTTCGGGTCTTATACCCCAGTCTGTTATAGGAGTAAAATCAAGCTTGCAGTAAAAGTAAATACATACTTCCGTCTTTCAGCGACAGTAAATACTGTACTACATCACTGCATAGTAATTACTACTCTTGTCCATAACCCTTAAATCCTACTTAGTTAGCAAAGCATTAAATCCTGGTCATCCATCGCCCTTCAAATGAAGTTGATGAACCGTTGCAGCCGCTACTGACTTCTTCCTTCGCAACGTAGAACTCTGAAACTCTGAACTTTTCAGCCTCGCATTGCTCAGGTCCTGACAATACTCCCCTCCTAAAGAACCTCGTCCTCAAGGTAGCTTGGATTTCGAAGTAGGAGTTCAATGCAGCATAATATGAAGTTGATGTTAGAAGTACTACAGTACTAGTTCCATCAGTTGATTGCTTGCTTGGCTATCATCAGGGAGGTAAGTAAGAAATGATCCAAAGCTCAATTATCCAACCCATGAAATTCAAAGTGTCCGCAAAAAAGTTTTTCACGGTGTGTGCCAATTCAGTCCAGAGCATTGACAATAATCAAACCTTGATCTGAATGTAAAGAAATGGAACTTCACAATAGCAGCAATTATGCCATTGCTTCAAGATCAGGAGCTGTCCCATAGCAATTCCTTTGTATTTTCTTGTAAGATAAACAGTTCCAAGTGGACAGGTTTAAATACAGTGGTGCTCGAATTTCTAACATCATATTCATGAAATCAAACTTTTCAACACCAGGATCCCATTGCATGCTTGATTTCTCCTCAAATAAAATCCCTTGATGTACAAAAGTGATCGTTTGTGCTTGATAATTAGGAAGAATCCATGACACTAGACAGCCAAGCTGGGTTGAACGATAGAACCATCCATCAATTCTTAATCTCCATCGTAATGATAGCAATATAAAAGACATTGGAAGAATGCTCCTTCTTGCTTTACTGCTAGTGTTCAGCTAATTTATAAACACTTATCACTGATGCAAGTGCATGAGATGTCTTAGATTCCTCCTCATCCTGTACATGAAGGAACTTGGGCCCAGTTTGTGATAGAAAAATTCCTGACCTATTGTTCTCATGAGTGAATTTTAGAATTCCCGGTCGCAATCTCCTATCAAGCCCTATCTTCAGAAGAAATTCTTGCAAATCTGCTAAGCTGAGAAACTTTTTCTTGGCTGCAAAGTTCCCTAGCTTGAGCTTCATGTTTAGCGTTGGCGCTTGTCCATACAATGCACTTGACAAATAGCTCATATTGCATTCAGTTATCACTCTAGGTTGTTGAGAGTAAAGATAGTTCCAATGGAATTCCTTGAGGGAAATGGTTGGTGGCATTGATAAAAATAAGAGTTGACTAAGAAGAAATTCCCCAATTGTCAAATGCTTCGACAAATAATTTGCTACTAAGCAATCACTCCACTTGAATTTTCCACCTCTTAAGAATTACCAGTCAACCAGCTTTAGTATTCCTAAGACATCAATAGCAAGCAATGCCATACTTACATTTTTGTCTAGTTGATTCAACTTGATCCTTGGAAATAGTGAGGACTCTATGGTGTGCAAGTTTGGCACCACCAGCTTCTTGCTCGCAATTACCAAGTCTTGATCTCGTGGATCCCATGGCCTCTTAACCCTTCTATCAACTACATACTACTGTACTATAACTTCTATGCTCCTTAACGAGAGATCAAACCATTCAATCATGTATAGCACTAGTAGATGCATCCTCACCTCATATGGAATAGTAGCTATGTCAAAATACTTTTCACACTTCAGCCTTGCAGCACTAATCCTCTCATGAATCAAATGCCTATCTTGAGAAAGAGGTAGTCATTGAGTCCTAGTCATAAGTTCATAAACACTAGTTGCAACTCTCTCACCCTCAGCAAGCATCATTACACCTCTAGGATCTATTAGTATTACACAATTGATAGCCCATAACTTACAGAGTTCTCTGTATCTCGTGGACTGCGACCAAAGTATAGATGGACCTTGTGCACATACTATATCAGCAAGCAGATCATTTCTAAGGTGCTCAACACTGAACTTATCAACCAAATAACATTTGTTACTTTTAGATTTGTGGCTTCTTCTCATAGTATGATGACTAAAGTAGATGATCTGACATCCAAGCAGTTGTGTAGTCAGCCATATTAGTGTGTCCTTCTGGTTCTAGTGTTCTCTTTACTTTATACAGAACAGTTTGCTAAGCACCCATAATTCTACATACTCACCCAACATAAGATTAGTAAATTGAGGTTCTTGATCTCTAGGGTCCCATGTCAATATAAGATTTGCATCAACTTCAACCTTCTGCTCCTCTTGATCGCGCCCAATTATGACAATCCGTTTAGCACAATAGTTGGGTAGCTCCCAAACCATATCATCCAGCAATTGTTTAATAATAGCCTCCATTGCAACATTCTGATAATGAGGAATCTTGTAGGGTCTAAGATTTTGAGGCTCAGCTCCTTCCTTCAAGTGTATAACATGGTCACAATTTCTTTTTGGTGGTAGTCCTTTTGATTCTAACATCACCTCTGGAAATTGCTACAGACTAGTTGGAATATCCATAGGAATAGCCTGGTTAGATTTTGACTCCTCTTCAGGACCTGAGGTGCCATGAGCCGCATAAGCAGATATTTGCATGAGTTGGTCTTTGTTCTCAGTTTGTTCCACTCGAGTTGGACTCCCAGGAGCAGTCACAAAACCTTGCTCAACTATTCCTTCATTCTCCTCATCTCTAATTTCTTCCTCATCACCATGCATCAGTATGGTATGTTGGGCTTTCTTCACCTTGCAGTTGAGATGATGGCCTGGGGTCCAGGGTTCACTGCATTGCCAACATGTCTTTTACCCTCTATCTGGGTTAATCCTCTTTTGATTATCAGTACCACCAACAATGGCCATTTTCTGAGTTATGGATTTATGTCCATAGGTCTGCATCTTGAATTTTGAACTCCCTCCACTTCGTTGAACCCTTTTTGCTAAAATTGCTTCTGCATAAGGATGTGAACTGTGACTGCTACCCTAATAATTGTTCCTTTGAGCATCATACACCTGAACTCCTGGAAAATGAGATGTCTGTATAAATCCCCCACTCCCATATACTGCTTCCTGATTCAGAAGGGGTGACAAAATTGGGTGATTGTATGATGGAATTGGTGGATTGTACCCCCTAGACTTAGATCCCATCAGCACATACTGACTTGATGGTTGGGTCAACATAATAGGGTTAATTCCAGTTGCTACCATTCCTCCATAAGCTCGCAAATTAACTTGAGATGACATCCTAATTGTAGGGGGCAAAATCGGCTGGGTACTACTCAACATCATTTGGGAATCTAATTGAATGGGTGTACTCGACTTGGTAGAAATTTGGGTCATAGTAGCCATAGTCTAACTCAAATTCATAGGAGCATGAGAAGCTATACCTTCTAGAGCTGACGTGGTGACCGAATTCCTGATTGGATCAACTACCCAAAAAGAACGACTCATTAGGTAGGCTTTGATCTCTTCCACATCTGATTTGAGTGATTCCAAATCTGACAGTCGATCTTGAATCCTTTATATCTCCTTTTTTTTGTACCCATCACTACTTCTCCTTCTCCCAGCACTCCAAAAGATCTCAAGCCCTGTGACATCCACCTTCCACTCGATAGATTGAGGGGTTTTACGGCACAGCCAACCTCCAATCTAACTCTGCTCTGCCTTAGATTGATTTGCACCTTCTTCAGCGATGCGGCTTTGGTCGCCCAGCGCTCGTAGTAGTACAAGTACCTGTCGAGCGACGCCTTGGCCTACACCCGCCTCGCCTCCTCCTTGGTGAGTTCGCCGCCGTCAGGCTTGCCCTGCGCCTAGCGCTGGCAGTTGACGTGCTGCCGCCACGGGCCAAGGCAGAGCTAGCAGAATTCGTGGCGGATGGGTTTGCTGCACATCATGTGCATGCACCCCATGTTCTTCTCGATCGGCCACTGGCACTTCAGGCAGTACTTTGTGTTGCTCAGCAAACAAGTTCGGGGGATTTGAGGATAACCCCCCAAGTTGAGAAGCCCTTTGATGATCAACCAATTGCACACTGTGTCGCACGACACCGGCGGTGCCCCTCGTCGCTGCAGCTCCAGCAGAAGCCGTGCCTGCACTCGCAGAACATATCGAGCTGCTCGCCGTCGCCGCCGAGGAACTCCACAGCGCAGGCGCACCACTTGATCCTCTTGCTCTCCTCCACGTACGACCGGAGCGCGAACCGCGCGTATCGGTCCCTATCGTCGTCGGCAACCTCGTCAACAAGATCCTGGACTACGGCCACCGTGCAGGATGGTTCCGGGCACCGCGGGCCTTCGCCCACCGTCGCGCGGATGTAGCCACCTAGCACCGATGGAATTAGAAAAATTTAATGGATACACACTGTACACGTATAACTCTATAGTTTTATACAATAAATTTGTACCATTATAAGTTTAACATATATATTTGAAATTTGCTGAACTATAATACAAATAGTTATAAAATCTTCAAAATCCCAGACTACTAAAATCGAAACCAATTCAATCAACAAATTTAGTCTATTGAAAGAGTGAAATTTTGGTGTCCCCCTAGTTCCGCCCATGCTCGCCAGCACTCGTGCCAGAAGTAGTGGGAGCACCCTGCGGATATCATCCCACCGTGAGAATAAGGATCGAAGAATATTGCGCAGATGAGCCACCGGTCGTTAAGCACTTTGTGGACGCTGTCCACCGGCAGAGCGACGGCGTCGCAGACTCGCTGGTCATCCAAGAACTAGTTGTCCTCAAGCTCGGTGGCTCTCCACTGGTAGTGCCGTAGGAGGAAGGTCGAAAGCTCGACGGGATGGACAGAACCTCAGAGACTTTGGCCGTGTAATCTTATGTCTTGCCGTTCGTGAACACCGTCTTTAGTTAGAACAGTGTACAGTTGTTTGCGCGCCGAGGCATCGACGTCCTCCGTTTCCTCTGCCTGTCCTGCATCGTCGTCCATATGATCGCTAGCTCTATAGCATCTCTCACTGTGGTCGCAACCTTCGTCATTTATTCACTCGAGCCAGGTGCCACTTCAGATCGCTACACTCACAGCCAGTGCTGGAGTTAGGATGAAAATAAAAAATGGACTTAGAGAATTAAGCTCCCATCCACCGACGATGCCCTTCGTCTCGGCTTCCCCACCCATTAGGGATGAATAGGTGGACAACAAAATATTTGTAATTCTTTTGGTCAAAAAAGGAATCGTGGTACATAGTACTAGCAATTAATGATAATTAAGTAACTGCCCTACTGCTAAATGTTCTTACCTATTCTCCACCTCACCTCATTTGATAACATGGTCACCAACTTAATGTTCACATGGTTCCTAAATGTCATTTAGAGAATAACTCACCAATAAACTACCCACGCTTTAATTCATAAAATATAAAATGAGAGTTAAATGCAAAGAACATACCTATAATGGCACACCAACTCTAACCTCTAGGCGCACCTCTAAATTTCGTTCCAAGATGGCACTAGACGAAGAGGAAGGTTTCCATCGCCACCCCAACCCTCTGTCATCGCCGCCTTGGCCCTCACGGCATACACCTTTAGCACGTTCATGGTCACCACGACAAGGTTAGGGGTGGGGCCAATACGTTCCAGTTGCCTCACCGTCGCAAATCAGTGTTGCCTTCAGGCTCGAATGCCGCACAATTCGTTTCTCTATTATTGCAAATCTATGAAACAAATACAAGTATACAACTATATCACTAACTAGACAATATATGCTAATATATATTATATATCTCGGGTCAGCGTCACTTGCCACTCCCCTCAATACCTTACTAGTGCACTCAGTCACCTTGTTAGCCTACTCTTCATCTCCCACTCCTCAGCTCCTCCGATTCTAGATCCAGCCAAAGCTGAGCAAGTTGCATCGACACTGTTGCCCGCACCTCCTCATTGCTCATGCACCGTCGGGTTGGGCGGCACCTTGATCATGGCCACCAGTCATCGAAGGTTAGGTGGACAGGGATAGGCTTGAGCTTAATGGAGTCCACTGTTGGATTCACTCCGGCTCGCAGCCGCTTTGGTTGTTGTGATCGTCGTCCCGGTGGTAGTAGACTAGTAGTAGTCCTTATTTCGCTGGATGCTACGGCTAGAGTCTAGGGCAACGGATTCTGGGCGAGAATTTTGACTAATCTATAGGCATGGTGCTTCAGATTAGCATTCAGTCTCTTGATTTGATTCGCTTCCTAATTAACAAACATTTTTTTAAGATCCGCTTTCTAACAAACTTATACTGGGTACACGTCATGCTGTTTCCTCCTTTAACGAAGGCAATCTCTTGTTTTTTTCTCTCAAAATCAGCTTCTCTTTTTTTTTTTACACAGGTAGTAGACATACATGTGCACACAAACGCCATTGTGACTTAGCATACCCTAGAGTTACAGAGGCCGCGTGTTAATATGGGACTGTTCTTCAATTTTGGGTGAAAAGCTTCCTCTCCCCAAATAGCATGGTTTGCTTTGCAGCTGGGAAGCTAAGTCACAGTAAAACCACCTCTAAAAGCTGCACCTAATGGGGGGGAGCTTTTCAGCTGCGGTTTCGCTTGATCGCCTCCCACTTCGCTTGGTTGTTGCCTCCCCGCTCGGTTACCCTTCTAAAAGTTACAGCTGCAGCACCTAGTTTACCAAACGACTTGTGGATTGGCAGATAGACCCCCGGCTTCACCTCCGCCGGCTTTCACGAGTTTCCCAAAGCAGGTTCCCGTCATTCCTGTGAGACCCGCTGGCTTCTCCTTGTACGCCCTGTACATTTAGCGCCGTCCTCCACGCAAAGCATCCACCTCTCCTGCTCCGTGCAGTGGTGCAGCGCCACTCCACACACCCCTCGGCCTCCGCCTTCAGCAGCTTCAATAGCTCGTACTCAAGCTTGTCGCGCTGCGGGTCCAAGTAGTAGCCGTAGGCGTGCGTCCAACTCAGCACTCGCCGGCGGTCGGCGATCTGCGCGTACACGTCAGTCAAGAAGTCGAACTCCGTCGGTGGCACGCCCACCGCGGTGGACAGCTTCTCGAACTAGGGATTTTTTTTCGGTGAAATTTTGCGAATTTCGGCCTTTTCGGCCCAGAGCGGAAGGTAGAAAATTTTGCGAAATCCTGTTATTGGTTAGATTTTGTTGTTTTTTGTTTAAATTTAGCCGAAATTTTATGAAATTCCAGAATTTCACCTGTTTCGTTGGGGCCGATATTTCTCCCGAACCGAAAAAAAAACTGTCTCGAACTCGCCGCCGGGCCTACTCATCGGTGAGCGTGCCCTCCGCATTGGTCTCCTCGTAGCTCTTGCAGCTGTAGTAGTCGATGCCCTTGCGCTCGCCCCACGGCCGAGGCAGAGCCAGCACAATTCGTGGTTGCAGGGCGGGCGGCACGTCATGTGTGCATGCACCCCTGGTTCTTCTCGATCACGCGCCGGCATTTTGAGCAGTGCTTCGTGTTGGTCAGCATCCAGTTCATGGTCTCCGACTCGGAGCTGTTCTTTATCAGCCATTTGCGCACCGTCTCGCGCGACAGGGCAGGCCGGCGCGCCTCCTCGCCGCACCGCAGGCAGAAGCCGTGCTTGCACTCGCAGAACACGTCGAGCGGCTCCATGCATTGCTGGCCGATCGACGAGGAGATCCGCGGCGAGGGTGCACGGTGCACCCGAGCCCAGGACACCACCAGATCGTCTTGCTCTCTCCCACGTACGATCGGAGTGTGAACATCGCGTACCGCTCCCTGGCCTCGTCGTCGGCAACCTCGTCGATCGACCAGCTCCCGGACCACGGCTACCGTGCAAGACGGGTACAGGCACCGCGGCCGGTCGTTGAGCACTGTGGGGATGCCGTCCACCGGCAGGTCGACCGACGTCGTCGCGGACGTGTGGTCACCCGAGAACCACTCGTCCTCAACCTCAAGCTACTTGGTGCTCTCCAATGGTAGTGCCGTAGGAGGACGGCCGTAAATCCGGACGGAATCGACAGCAAACTCGGCGACTATGGCCGTGTCATGAGTAGGGAAAGCTAATATTAACTCACGCGAACAGTAATCACAATTAACACTTTCAGGTGATACTCAATGAATGAGAACGCACGCACAGAGTTTTTCGTCACAACACAACTAATACCCTTTTATCTTGTTTCTCACATAATTAACAGCTAAGTACATGATTTAAATAATCACACGCCACTAACACATGCATGCGGCCGATGGACTAGCTGATCAAGCTACGATGCCCACACCCTCTTGACGCGGCCACGTCTCCACGAATCCAGACGTGCTTATTACACGTACACACGCATCAGCTCCCTATGTACATGCTTGCAGCTCGTAACATTTTCTCTACGGTAATGCTTCGGTTGGGCAGTCTGATGCAATGGGAGGTCTCAGGTCTTCCGTCCAGAACTCCAGATGCACACTATTTAAATTTGGTCACTCTGTCCTGACTTACATTTATTCTTAGGGTCATAATCAAAACCTTTATTGGGTGTGTATAGTCATCTTCCGGATGTTTTTGTGTAAGAAAACATCCAAATTTTGGACCTTTGGATTTTGATCAATCAAATTGTGAACCGTTGGATCAAAACGCTTAAGTTCTGCACTAATCAGGCCCACTTAACTGCACTAATCACAGCAAAATCAGGCCCACTTAATTGCACTAATCACAATCAGTCCCACTTAACTGCACTAATCACAGCAAAATCCAACGATTCACAATTTGGTTGATCGAAATCCAACGGTTCACAATTTAGTTGATTTTTGGTAAAAAAACATCCGGATGATGTTTATCAAAACCCTTATTGGTATTCGCCGAGCTCACAAACCAAAGAAAATTAATGTTGGTGGGTGTACCCTTAAATAGAAAATTTCCACGACACTTAAGTGCTTCTAAAATAATTGTTGCATGAGCAACTCTAAAATGTTGCAACTATTCTTTTCAAATATTGTAGTTTTGTGTTGTCATAACTTTCTTTTGTTTACAATGTCTAAACCATTTTAAAATCTAGCTACCTTGTATACTCATGGTTTGATCTAATTTCGATTTTTTTCTTGACATTCCCACCGTTATTGTGTATTTTGTTGCACATAGTGATTACAATTGTTGCACACATTGTTAAAAATTGTTGCGCCGACGCGTCTGATGGGAAGCTCTCCCATTGGACGTCCAATTCCTAGTCCTTCCCTTTCTTCAGCAATGTTTCAGTTCTACCGTTTGATAGGAGGTGTTCCGTTTGAACGCACAGCTCCTCCCACAATATCCTTATCCATACATATCATCCTAAACATTAACTACCCATTCTAATATATCAGATATTGACCACCTACCATCCCCTTTCTCTCCAGAGCCCTCCTCCACTTACTTCCTCTTCTCCATAATCTATTCTCTCAACGTAAAGCAAAGCACGAGCTCCCAATACCCTATTCCTTATTTACTCTAGAACCATCCGATGGACTTGCTTTTTCCCTCACCCTAATTCTCCTGTTCTCCCTCGTCCACGGCTTGCAGTGCATTACGGTGCTCACCGATGTTGTGCTTGATGGAGCGAGAGGAGGCTAATGCAGCGGTATGGGTCTAGCCTTGACTCATCAGATTTGGTCGACCAGTGATGAGTAGAGGACTAGCAGCTTGGTTGGTGATGAAGCGGTGGTCTAGGGCTAGTCTTATCCTAGCTAAATCTTAGCTAGCATCAGGCCGATGTTGCCTGCTCCTCAACCGAGCTCATCTTCTCACCAGTACTACCACCTCCTTCTCCTCCAACGGATTGTTGTATTTGCTCTCTTAATTTGTTGCAACAACCTTTGTCAATTGTTGCAACAAGTGTTTTTTTTGTTACAGTGTGTACTGCAAAAATGTTGTAGTAAATAGTGTTTTATTGCATTTGTTTTGTTGATTTGTTGCACTATGGGTTGTGATTTGTTGCAATAGGTTGTTGCCACCGAATGGAGTTTTTGCTACACACTTTGTAATTTTTGTTTTGTTCGCTATCATTTTTTTTTATTTTGTTACAATGTTGCTACATCCTTTACTTGTTGCAATGAGCTTTGCTCCAGCTAGAGTGAGATTTTTGTCACACGGATAGCCGCTCATTGTTGTGTTTGTGCTGTGAAATATGCAGAGCTAAATTATTTTGTTTCAATTATTGGTTCATTTGTTGCAAACATTACTAGGAAACGTTTCGTCCAACTGTTTGATGGTTTGGCTCTGAGCTGCAGCAACGATTTCTTCTTCATGAGCATGTCGGGCAAAGTGTTGCTGTTAAGCATCCAATACTATTGAGAGAGTGATTTTTTTAAAAAATCTTTCCTCGTGTTGCTCGTGTGTTTTTGCAATGTTGCACGTGTTACCATAAATTATTACATGTGTTAAAGAAATTTGTTGCACTGCTTTCAAAAACGTCTAATGAAAACGCCCATTAGATATCCGACCCTAGTATCAGCCTTTTCTCTAAGGCTATTCCCAGTGCTAGTTTCATTTGAGTTTCAATATCATTAAATGCTATGCCACATAAGTAAAGATAATGACATGGCAAGAAATTAATGATGAGAGAGATAAAGGAGAGTTTCATCTAGATGAAACCTGATATGCACGTTTACCTAGACAAAGATGATGTGATAGTTTTGGAAACAGTGCAATGAAACTGTGTACTGGGAATAGCCTAATATAACTAACTCAAATCTAACATGCAGCCTACACTAGCTTCTAGCTACACGCAAATGATTAACATTGGGACTCGTCGCTATCGTGCACAGCGCCATGAAATACAATTAGGGCATCCGCAATGGTTAAAGATAATTGCTCTCTATAGTAAGATCTATGTCATCTATATATCATGCTATAGTAAACCTTTGTAATGGTGAATCTATATAGATGTCTATAGTTATTTTTAATTAATAGAGTGCTCTCTCTCTTTCTTTATTTAATTAATAGACAATCTACTGTTTTTATAGATAGCAGTATTTCTCTCTTCATTTAATTGCTTGCCATATAAGATAGATGCTGATATGAACTTTTTATAGATAGCTGATTAGGCATCATTGTGAATGCCCTTACACACAACAACAAGATTAATTTCCAACCTCCAGGTCTTTGCCGTGCGCGTACACCATCCTCGGTTAGAACGATGTACCTCTTCTCGCGCGCCGCCGGTGCGTCGTCCTCCGCTTCCTCGGCCTGTGCGGTCGCGTCATCGCTGTCGTCGTCCGTACAATAGTCGTCGCTGCAGCCGCCGCCGCCGTCGTCCTCTATAGTCGCAGGTGTTTTGGTAGCTCTGATGGTCGTCCTCGCTGCACTAGTTGTCCTCCTCATTGTCGCTTGATGCCATGGCTGGCGCTGCGTGCTAGGAGCCTAGGACGTACGATGGATCGGGTTCGCGAGAGTGAAGACTAATCTTATAGGCGTGGTGTCCATTACAATTCCGATTAGGGTTCATCTTCCGATCGATCGGGTTCGCTTCCTAACAAAATTCGGTATGCAACTATGCGAGTTAATTTCCTCATCTGACGGATTACAGATTCAATCTCTTGTTTTCGTAACTATGCCCGGCTTAATTCCTACACGGAACGGCTCTATTCGTACAAGTATACTTCGGTAAATACCGTATTTTGAAAACAGCAGTGCATATTGTAATCGAACTTTACACACAGTAAATAGGCCATTTAAAAACAATGAATATGATCTGAGTAATTTTTTTGAACGTAATGGAACAAAGCGCGTGTTTCTAAAGTTTATTGTTACAAACAGGGACGGAGCCAGCCCAGGCACGCGCCTCGGGCCGACCCATGAGCCGAATGGTTGAAGAAGAGATGAGGGGCCAGATCAACGGGCTATTGCATTGGTATTTTGGGCCAGGCCTCGGGTCCAGGCCCGGGTGGCCCGAGGCCTGGCTCCGTCACTGGTTACAAACATATGCAGATATCTACCTTTGCTGTCTGCTAACTTCAGGACAATTCCATCCGACTGAACTTTGCTTCTCCTTCTTAATGCATGATAGAACTCATGCCGCTTATTAAAAAAAATAAACTGGGCTTGCTTGGATACTCTTTAGCCACAATTCACTCTACCGAATACGTACCTACCGTTGGAAAACACGATTTGGGTTCCGAACATAGCTGCACCGGCAGCCATCGCCGCCGCCGCCATTATGCCATCCCTTGCATTGCCTCAGAGAAGCACTCCACATCATGTCTCTGCCATCACCTCTCGTCCTGCTTGAGAAGATGATACCGGCAACGTCCAGCCCCTGCATCTCCAGCTTCACCTTGCCATCTTTCCTCTCCAGAGAGGCCTCCATTAGCCCAATCATGGGGTCATTGATGGCGCCATACCCTTCCTTTGGGTCCCTGACCTGTATCAGGACCACATGGACCATGCTGTCCTTACTGACCGTCGTCTCCTCCCTCCTCCGGTCGGCGGCGGGGACGGTGGCCGTGGTGGCGAAGTCCGTCATCGTTGAGGCCATCTGGATCTTTAGACCTCCGAGGACCAACCCTTCCATCTTGTCCATTGCTTTGAACAGGACAGCCTCCAAGAAGTCGTTCCCTGAGTTGAGCCTCGCCGACCTGCGTACGGTTTCGCCGGGCTTCTGCCGGCCGGCGATGTCCTTCATCGGCATCATTTTCAGCAGGATCTTGCACAAGTCCTCCGCCTTGGTCATCATCATCTTGTCAAGAACCTAGTGAAGACAATTA
This sequence comes from Guadua angustifolia, assembly GCA_036346375.1. Taxonomy (NCBI): domain Eukaryota; kingdom Viridiplantae; phylum Streptophyta; class Magnoliopsida; order Poales; family Poaceae; genus Guadua; species Guadua angustifolia. The sequence goes on from CM070517.1 coordinate 39,763,407, forward strand.
ATGCAACTGTCAACCAAAACAGGGAACAGCGACATAGGCATGGATCCATGGATCGCAAGGTTATCCGTGAGCTGGCTCACCTCCGACGCGCTCGCCGCGTTCTCCGGGACGACGGGCCGCGACACCTGCATGGTCAGCCGCTCCCACGGCCGCCCCACCCGCCTGATCTCGTGCAGGTAGCTACCGTCCTCCAGCTTCACCATCTGCTCCACACCGCCGTCACCATGGCCAACGCTGACACACCTCTTGGTCGCGGCGGCGCTGCTGCTCTCCTGGTATCTAGCCTTGGCATTGCTCCTGGATCTCTCGGCACCGGACGCCAGCCTCTCCTCCTGGCCCAGCCACTTGCCCAGCCTCCTGATCTCCTCCTCCAAGAACTGCACCCTCTTCCAGTACTGCTCCGCGGCCGCGTCGCCGCCACCGTCCCCGTGGCTCGTGCTCGGCCGGACCGGCGCCTCGTCGGTGCCCCGCGGCTGCGGCTGCGGCGCGCGGCGGTGGAGGGAGGAGAGGCAGGACATGAGCCCAGAACAGCTGGTGGAGACCACGGCCGGCGCCGGCGGCTTCTCGCGAGACATCGCCGTCGATGCGATGAATTCCCTTGGTGCATGCGATTAGCACCGCAAATTAAGACTACGGAAATGTAGTCCTCACGCGTCGGCGTAGCTGTGCAATTCGAGTTTTTTGTAGGTTCTGCGGCGCTGTAGCGGCTAGCGGAGTGGATTCTGTTGGGGTTGGTTCCCGCTTTACGTGGCGCAGTTCGAATTCGAACTCCAAGTTGTTCAGACTCGCGGCAAGTGTACGTGCTTACGTTGTATTGTGATGTTATGACGATGAGGTGCATCGGATCGTGTGTAATAAAATAACTTCAGTATGACTTGTGTCCGATTTACTGTGTATTTTTTCGGACGATTGCAATATTTTTTTTACATGTGCAATATTTTTTTCTACGTGTGCAATATTTTCCTTTGATAACAGTAGAAATATCGACACAGTAAACATATGTTGCAAACGTTGAAAAAATGTTGCACACGTTAAACAAAAATGTTGCACATGTTGAAAAAATATTGTAAGAAACGTCCGATAGAATGAACGGTGTATCGGACGTCCGATTGCTAGCATTCGCCAAATAACTTTGGTACAATGCTCTGGTCTTGTGTCAAGGCTTACGCGGGGAACTTACGACTTCGTGCTTTTGCAGCGCGTGGTACTTTCTGGTGTGATGCTGCAGTCTGAACTTATAATTTATCCGGAAGAATCTCTTGATGGCGACGGAGATTGGAGAGGTGGTTACGCAAATGCTAGTATTTTTTCCTGAAGCAGTAGCACTTATCATTCCCCATATTGTAGGAGAGGAGACTCTGCAATTTTGCCCTCTTTCGGAGTAGTAAAAACTAGGCGAATTTCTCGGCCTTTTCAAAGAATGGGGCAGATTCTACTCATTGGTGCTACACTGACGACAAGTTCGTGCTGCAAGTTCTTCAACAGAATTAATGGTGACACAGTGAGCGGACGCGGCTTGCCTACTCGTCTGTACGGTTGGTTCATTGTTTGGTCCAGGCCAAACTAAACTCTACCCGTTGCATGACCCTGAGAGATGAACCTTTCGCTTTTCCAGTCTTGTGTAATTTTTTTTGGAAATATGGTTCTTTTCTAGATGTAATATAATTGTAAAAATAGTTTTATCTGTGATCGTAGAAGTGCAAAAAAAAAAAAAACGTGTCGCTTTCCACACGCTCTTATATCGCGAAAGGAGTTACTGCTCTCTCTGAGACAGCGATAGCTTCTTTCGCGGTAAGAGAGTGTAGCTATTTTTTAAAATTATATTTGGGAGGGAGAAATTTGTAAAGAAAAAAAAAGTTAAGCACGTAGCTAGAAAAGCTACGATTCAATTGCCTTGCCCACGCAAGCCGGTTGGAATCGGCAACGGCGGATCTGCTGTGGAGGGAGGCGGCAGCGACGTGCGGTTGGCAGCGGCGCAAGCGAAGACCGCGGATCGATGGCGGAACTGGAGCATTGTCTCACGCGCACGCCGCGGATCGAGCTGCAACGGAGCCGCCCGCCTCGCCGTCGTCAGGGAAGAGCGCCGCGAGCGGACCCAGGAGACCCGCGCGCGCATTCCATTTTCCTCCACTCCTCGCCATATAAGCCGGACTACGTACCTAGTGGGACGTGTATGCCAGAGTGCGTGATGCTCATCTTGCCAAAGGCATCGCCTCCAGGCGGAGAGCTAAGACATGCCGAGGCCATATCATCGACGTATGCTTTTGCCGCCGAATCCAGAGCCATTGACAGCCCCTTACAATTTGTTATACTCCGTGGAGTATTCTAGTGGCGATTTATACGCTGGGGGACTCGGCGGTCCCTCGCAACTTTTCATACTCTATGGAATACGTTGGTGGTGATTTATTTATACTCTATAGAATACACAACTGTGATTTATTTATACTCTGTGGAGTACGTAAGTGACGGTTTATTTATACTCTGTGGAGTACGCTGGGGCTCAGTGGCCCCTCACAATTTATTTATACTCCATAGAATATGCCGATGGTGATTTATTTATACTCCTGGATTTTGCTAGTGGTTTTTTTTTTTACTCCGTGGAGCCTAAGGGGGCTCGGCGGCCACTCACATTTTTTTATATTCCATGGAGTACGCGGTGACGATTTATTTGTACTCTGTAGAGTACATCGATAGCGATTTATTTATACTCTGTAGAGTATGTTGGGCGCTTACTTCGTGCAATTTTTTTTCTTAATTCACGATGATATGTATTGTTGTGTTTTTTTAGCAGAAAGTACGTTTGATCAGCAGGATACAAGTATACTAGTGAAAATTCAAAGTTATTCTAGCAGGAGTAATTTGTAGGATAAAAAAGGGTCTTGGTCTTTGTACGTTGACTCTCCAACAGGTCTCTCGCCATTGACAATAGTTAGCTCGAAGAGCACACAAGTAAACTAAGCAATCATTTCGGTACAAGTTTTTCATATATGACCTACATCAATCCAAATATGCAATATGTAACGTATATGGATCAAACCCAAACTCCTAAAACCAAATCCTGGAACTAAACCTTCATCTCAGCCCCTGGGAACTGGACATCGGTTTGACCGCGCTTCCCATGAAGATCAGATTGCCAACCAAAGGTTAGTCAGGCCGCTTGGTATCGACACCAACACTCGCTTTACAGAAAAATTTCAACCTCCAACTAGAGGCCAGTCATACTGTCCCATATAGTCATATATACCGCACCTTTGATGGCGGTCATACCACACCAAACTGACACACTCTGAATTTTTAACAAACCTTCAAGACCAAACTCAATCTTTAACACACTCACAAACCAAGGTCAATTACTCATCACAAACTAACTACAAAATGACCTTCACATGGTCTTGAAGGCATGCGTGCAGGTGGCCTGATGGGATCCGCATGCATATTTACTGCACAACTTCGATTTAACACCTCTCATAAAAAAATCTTCGATTTATCAAGTGTGCAGGTCCTCTCTAAAAAAGGTGTGAAAAGAAACTGCCCTGGGAGCACAGCAAACTGTGCGTTTTATGTGGAGATCGAGGTGGAAGATAGATACTGAGCATATTTTTTCATGCCATATTGCCGTGCTTTTTATTTGGATCTCGATCAGACAAATTCTTAGATGGAATAAGATCCAATCTTCAATTTTAGAGTTCATGCAGGAACATGTGGATACAGCAGCAGGGAGCTTAAGATTCAGGAAGATCAAGTGCATGGGTTTTGCAGCAGTAAGTATGCTGGACCCTCTGGGCAATGCGTGTTGGAATTCCCAAGATCAAACACACATGAACACGTGGACAAACAACACAAGGGTTACACAAAGAACACACACTTGTATATATTCTTGTACTGACCTCACCGAGAGTACAAGGAACACACCCTTGGAGACGCACACGGACTCAAGATTACAACGGACTTGAGTTAGCGCCGTTCTTTGGTTTCCTAGCTACTCTCTTCCTTCTCATTAGCTACTGTTTGTACAAGAATATATACACATCTACGCAGACTTGATGCAGAAGCTAGCAGCTGTCCAGGACGTGCGCAGTACATCTCCTGGAGACTCGGCCACAACGTCCATGCGCAGGAGACGTGCTGAGATCCGGCATGCATGCGCACTTGAACAGGTCTCGGCTGACCACTTCCTTCACGGTAGTACAGCACGCATGCATGCATCCTTGAACCGATTCACCCTGTGCTTGCATGCAAGATTGCTCTCCTGACTAATACATGCATACATGCACTACTTCCTAACACCTAATGCATGCAAGCTAAATAACCATCTAACCTAGCTAGATGCAACACCATGCATGTGACGTGATAACCAAAAACCAAAACTAATACATACGTGTACACGATTCTAACGTGTACAATTATTCTAACAACAAGATTAACACTAACAATCACCCCCTTAATCTTGTTGTCCACTATGACCTCAATCACAGGAGCGTCGGTTCGTCGTCTGCGTCGGCGAAATTCAGCTCCCCCCGCTCCTTCTTCTTGGGCTTGGTACACTCTGATTTGAAGTGTCCCAACTCATTGCAGTTGAAGCACCTCACCTTTGTCTTGTCGAACTTCTTACCATAACGCTTGGATCGCGCCTCTCCGCCATTAGTGAACAACAAGCGTGCGTCACCCTCCTCGCCATGGCGCTTGCTAATCCTTCCTTCAAAGACTTTGAGGCGACCGATCATCTCCTCGATCGGCATGGTCTCCAAGTCGGCGAATTGCTCAATTGCCGCCACGACTTGCAAGAACCTTTCCGGGACAGACAAGAGCAACTTCTTGACAACGACTGCATCCTCCATTTGTTCACCTAATCCACGGATTTCGTTCACGAGGAAGTCAATTTCCCGAACTCATCCACGGATTCGGTTTCCTTCATCGCATGGCCTGAAAGTCACACTTCAAAGACATCACTCGCTTTCTTGACACGATCGGCGCCGAGGTACATGGTCTTTACGGTATTCCATGTCTCCTTTGTCGTCTTCTTCCCACCAACCTGCAATAAAGTTTGTTCGGGGATCGCCTGGATGATGGCCGCCATCGCCATCTTGTCCAGCTTCTCTCCTTCAGGTTCAACGGCATCCCAAATGCCTTGAGCCTCCATGAACACCTCCATCTTGATCGCCCACGCGGAGTAGTTGGTGCTCGACAACATCGGGTACTGGAGGGAGACGGATCCCTCCTTCACCGCCGCCGCCCGCTCCACGATCGACATGACGCCGCAGTATGAACACTTGGGCATGCAACCCACAACCTAGGCTCTGATACCAATTGTTGGAATTCCCAAGATCAAACACACATGAACACGTGGACAAACAACACAAGGGTTACACAAAGAACACACACTTGTATATATTCTTGTCTTGACCTCACCGAGAGTACAAAGAACACACCTTGAGACGACACGGACTCAAGATTACAACGGACTTGAGTTAGCGCCGTTCTTTGGTTTCCTAGCTACTCTCTTCCTTCTCATTAGCTACTGTTTGTACAAGAATATATACACATCTACGCAGACTTGACACAGAAGCTAGCAGCTGTCCAGGACGTGCGCAGTACATCTCCTGGAGACTCGGCCACAACGTCCATGCGCAGGAGACGTGCTGAGATCCGGCATGCATGCGCACTTGAACAGGTCTCGGCTGACCACTTCCTTCACGGTAGTACAGCACGCATGCATGCATCCTTGAACCGATTCACCCTGTGCTTGCATGCAAGATTGCTCTCCTGACTAATACATGCATACATGCACTACTTCCTAACACCTAATGCATGCAAGCTAAATAACCATCTAACCTAGCTAGATGCAACACCATGCATGTGACGTGATAACCAAAAACCAAAACTAATACATACGTGTACACGATTCTAACGTGTACAATTATTCTAACAACAAGATTAACACTAACAATGCGAAAAATACAAAATGGCAATTGAAGGAAAACTGATTGCACACCCAGTTAATGTTCTCAGCAAAGCTGCTTTCTTTTCTGCAGTACCGTAATGAAGAGGATCCTGATGATCCAGACAGGAGGATTGGGGCTGGGTGGTTCACTGGATCAACGCAGGAAGAAGGCTAGAAGCTTCAAGCGGGCACGACGACAAAAGGAAAATTAAGCTACTGCCTACTGGGACTCTGCTTCTTTGGAGTTTGGATAACAAAACAGTCGGTGGCCGCCGACCTAAGGGCTTAGCCTCTCCTACAGCCGGTCATCAGCACTTATGTTGTATCAGTACTTTCTCGCTGCATTGTGAATTGATATGATCAGTTTGATGTTGTTTTATTCTAATTTAATATTAAAGTATGTTAGGTTGCTTTTTGTTAGCTATCATAAAACTCCTAAGTAGCATGTCCTTAAGTTGTTTGATAAAATACGTATGGATATAGTTAACATCTATAGCACATCTTTAAAGCTTGCTACTTTAATGTAGAAAACAAATCATAGTGCTAGCTCTAAAGAGGCATACATGTAGGGGAACATATCCTGTGCAATCAGAGAGTTGGTGAAACCACGGTGCAACCCAACTAGAAAAAGTTTCAAAAATTTTTGAAAAAAATCATGGATGTACATCTTAGCTTACCCCATCTACATATAAAATTTCATGATCAAATTCGTCCTGTTCATGATCAAGTTTGTCTTTTTTATTACTCTTAGCACAGGACGAATTTGATCATGAAATTTTATATGTAAATAGGGTAAGCTGAGATGTACATCCATGATTTTTTTCAGAATTTTTTGAAACTTTTTCTAGTTGGGTTGCACCGTGGTTTCACCAACTCTCTGGTTGCACAGGATATGTTCCCCTACATGTAGGATCCAAAAGCGTGTAAGATTGCAATGGTCTTACCACCGGTTGCTTGTTGGCTTTTACATTTAGTGTGGTGCAATTAATAGGATTATACTTGGATCAACTTGTCCAGATTTAGTACTAGCCCTCCGTTTATAAACTCTACTAGATGCGTTTACGCTTGGCAGACACGCCTTGCACAGTGTGTGGTGACAACATGCATAGAGATTTTGTAGTCGAAGAAAAAAATAGTAAGAGTCTAAGGTTTTTTGGAGGGCAATTTCGTAAAAAAAAACTCAATTAGAGGTAATTTTTTAGGTATTCCTTGGGATTAGGATCGAAGAAAAGAACCGCAAGAAAAATACAAGAGGTTTGAAGGACCTATTCGAAAAAAACCTATCTAAGTGTTTTTTATGTATTTCATAGGCAAAACGTAGCGAGGAAAAAATTATGTAAGATAGCAACAAATTCTGGAAAACAATTTGCGCATGACTAAAACAAAGTCTGAAAGTTTTGAGGGTTTTGTCATTCTAGAAATGGATCTAGATGTTTTTTTTTGGATCTAGGTGGTTATCAGGGTCTCCTCCAGAGAAAGTTGCACCGCAAAAGCTTTATCAGAGTCAAAAGCTGAAATAAGCCAGAACCTTTTCCACATCTAATAGCATAACAGATTCCCAAGCAGTCTCTCACGTAAGGTCTCTGCTAAGCTCATGTTTAAGTTTCTCCCAATGAGTAGCTGCCTAGAATTGGATAATGGTACACCTGACCACCAGTATATTTCGCCAGAGAACCTAAAAAATTGTATATAGCACAATAAAGAATAGCACGATAGAAATCATAAAAGGCACTTTTCTCCATATCTTTTTGTCAGTGGGAACTAAAAGCATGGTTTGAGGAAAGCACTAAGCCTGACAAAATTAATTGAGCTGGCTATTACTGTTATTTAAGATGAGTGATACCACTCCGAAATTGAGATGATATAACAATAGCGAATTAGGCATGGGAATGGTGGGAACTGAAATTATGTCTGATTCAAACACTAAGGTTTACAAAGCTAAATGAATTGGCTATCATTGTTATTTGAGATATGAAATTCTACTCTGAAATTCAGATGACATGACAATAGCTAATTAGTGAGATTATTCTTACTCAATTATTAGTAAAGAGGTAGAGTAGTAAAGAGGTAGAGGCAGACACACATAATACATGGAAAACTTGGGCTAGGAACCTAGCAAAGAGTACCAAATCAGGATCCACGCAAGGGCAAGGTAAGAAAAGCACAAATTAAATCCTTACCAACCTGCAACCATGGCTTCTTTCAAAATGTGATGTGTTGTAGTCACAAGTGCTCTAGTTGCCTCCACATTTTCGGATGACTTCACATAAGCAACAACCAGGAACTAAAACAAGCAAACAATAACAACAGTGTCAAAAATGGATTTACACGTACGCAGCATCTTAATATGAGAACACAATCGAACGATACCACCTTAGGAAGAAGGAACTCATCTTGGAGCTCAAATAAATGAGCTACGAAAAAGGCTGAGCCAAGCGGACGAATACATTGACGAGACGCTGTGCCACGTCGACGCGACCGCGTGAGAGGGCGTAAATCTCCCAAGTTTAATATATGTTTATGCAGGCTGCTATGGCCGTGAAGCGGACACGTCCTCAAAAACACGACGTGGCGCGCTGAGCATCCCGGAAAACTCCAAGCCTTATATACGGTAGTATGACGAGGAAATGTTTCGACTCGGAAAGTCTCAAGCGGCTTAAACTGAAAAATGCCAGCAGGTTATACAAAGCCATGCCATTGCAAACCCGTTATTTCAAGATTTCACTCGTGGCGGTCATGAAACGCGAGTAAAAGCAGACATGTTAATGGATGGATGGCATTGAGTTAGAACCATCTGCAGCCCTACTTGTGGTTTTCGATGATGAATAGATGATCTTGGTGATATGCATAAACTCATTAATCGAAATGACAAGGAGGAATCAAATAAAATCTTTGTGCCAAAAGGCTTGGTATGTTGTACTGTTTAAAAATCCATGGAAACATGGTTCCAAAAGGCAATCGTCCAATTGGTACTCTTGAGATGGTTCAATCGCCGTGTCGTAAACTCATTCCATACAAACATGGTTTCATAAACAACCCGCCCATTATTCTTGTCGGTTATGTTCTTCTCAAGGTCATGCATGATGTTGTAGGAGTAGCTAAAGAAGAAGTCTTTTGACAGTCGACAAGAGCAAAGCAACCTTTATACCTACAAAAATGTGGGATAAAAAACATAAATATCTGTAGATAATGAAAACAAGAAAAATACTGCATGAATAAATTTGTAGTAGATTACACTGTTAATAAGTAGAATAAAATGAAGCGAGAAATGAAACATTTCTATATACTTCGACCATACGAACACCATACACTAAGCTCAGAGCTGCAGAATTGCCACGATGGATGACCATATCACCGGATGCATATTGTTGTCAACAAGCAAATTTTGTACTTATAGGCAAAGTGACGTTAAATGCATACACAAAACAAAAGTTACTATCTCTTTGCACAATTGGATTATGAACACCATACACTAAGCTCGAGTCGCAAGAATTGCCATGATGGATCGACCATATCATTTGGATGCATATTGTTGTCAACAAGCAAATTTTGTACTTATAGGCAAAGTGACGTTAAATGCATACACAAAACAAAAGTTACTATCTCCTTGCACAATTGGACCAAATGGAATTGCCCATGTTCAACTACAAACGTGAATACATGAAGAACTTATCTAAAATTCGATAATGTCATAAAACAAAGGCAAATAATGAAAATAATATACATCATTGCCAATAATGCACAATCTCACTCTCATCACAATGTAGCAACACAATTTACTGAAATAGCCGGAAAAGAAACGGGACTATAACAAGATATATAAATAACGAAACTATAATATGTCCAAATACAAAAGAAAGCAAGCTAGCAATTTTGATATCGCTAAGAACCAGCGATGGATTTACAACAGATAATACACGATATTTACATGCTGGAAAAACAAAAGACCTGTTCTCATCCCTAGAATAAGCCACGCTAGGCCAGACTATAGGGGTTGGAATTGCGATCATTTCACTCTTGCCAATAGAATAAATATCATGGCCGCATATTGCGCCGACTTTCCTTCTCCTGGTTATTAGAACCATGTAATAGGGACCAAGAAACTTTATAAAACCTGAGGAAGCAAAGATGAAGCCTCTGGGAATCTCAGTTCAGTTCATGTTGAATTACCAACTATTCCATATCATTTTGTGACAAATTTCTGCCCACCAGTCACCCTATTCCCCTCATGAATCCGCCAAAGGAGCTCATGGCATTCATTCTCCGTATAATTAGCAGGATCTTCCTTGATGCCCAGCTCAGTAGACTCCAACCGATCAAACTTTAGCACCTTCCAGAGAATCCTGCCCTTCTCTCCCAATAAGATAAAATTTCTACACCAAAAAAGCATGCGCATATTAACGAAAATGTAACAAGAAAATGTAAAAGAAATTTTGACATTAAATATCATTTTCAGTAAATCAGAAACAGTGCAAAAGGATCAACAATTAAACAGAATCTATTATCTATTGTACCAACCAATAGTGAAATATTAAATTCTGCGCTATAAAGCTAATTATCCTCCAATTTTGAGAATCATTATGCATGTACATAACGCCAGCCGAAAGCCTGGAACCTTGTATTTTGGTATTAGCATGACAGTAGCAAAGCAGAAGACAATTGCACATTAGATAGAAGCCAAACAACACAACTGTACAGCACCATTAAACACGATCATCCAGGAAATATTTTATCTTCCTAAAACAACTGCAGGGAAACAGAGTATTAAAAAGGAATAATCTTTTTTTTTTACTCTCTTCCCTTCCCTGCACAACAAACAAAAAGAAGAAACTTTCCTCACCTTTTTGCAGCCTATCATCCTTTCCTATAAACAAAATTCAACCGAACCACGTCGATTTCAGTCAAGCACTAATCACTCAAGAATCCAATTAATCACAAACAAACAAACACACACACATTGCAAGAAAGTCAAACACAGGTGGTTTACTGACAAATCTCCATGTTTAAAGAACCTACAATCCGGTTCAAACCAGGCCAGATGAAGCGACTTAGCAAGCAAAATTGGCAAAAGATGCCTACCGATCTGGTCTCGTAGAGGCGAAACTTCTGAAGGAACTTGCCGCCCGTCATAGCCTCCATCGGATCAGATCAACAAACAAACACAAGAGCGCCACGAATACAAACCGATAAATTCAGGAAAACCAAACCCTCAGTGCAACTCAGCTCCTGGTCGGGTTCTTCAAGTAGAGCATCTTGCTCGCGCACATAAATGCTCCAGGGAAAGAATCCAACCAAAGCTCCCACCTTTCGGGTTAAGAACGGACCAGCGACCGCCAAGACAGCAACAAACGGATCGAAATCGATCCAATCACACCCCCAACACCGAGAAACCTCCAGAAAGGTCGCACCTTCGGATCTTGACAAGGTTCGGCCTTTTGCGTAGCTCATTTATTTTGCCGCCGTGCCTTTCTGGACCTTGTCGTGGCGGCGTCTGAAGGGACGGCAGGGAGCGCGGCTAAGCGAGACGATGTACTACCGGGAGTAGCGAGAGCGAAGAAAACCAAGACAAAAAGAACGGAAAAGCACGATGCGGAGAATAGCGAATGGGTTCTGAGAAGGGCGCGGCATGTGCGCGCACGAGCCGAGCCTAGCTGAGCATCGGAGGTGAGGAGGCCACCACGGTCGCACGGGCGAGGAGTGATGACGATGGAGGAGATAGCGAGGGCGGTAGCGTCTGAAGGGATGGCGAAGACCGAAGACTGGAGATGACGGCGACGGGGGCGGGCTGCGCGAAGCGTGTGGTGACGGAGAGCGACGATGGGCGTGGGCAAAGAGGGCGTGCGGTCGGGGAGTAGGGATCGCGATGGTGAGACGACCGAGCGTCGGAGGCGAGGACGCAGTGGCGGAGATGGCGAGGGCGAAGGACGCGATGGCGAAAAAAGGTAAGAGCGAGAACGGAGGATCGGATGTGGACGGAGCGAAGTATTTGGATCGAAATAAGAGGCGCCTGCACGTCGGCGAAAGCGGCAAAAAATACGCAGGCGACTTCGTGCACAAGGAATCGAACATACGACCAATGGGTGGCGGGCGAGGTGCGTTACCACCGCGCCATGCAGTGTGTCTCGCCAAATAACGTTGTCAAAATATATAAGCTAGATAACTACGTTAGCCAAGCAATTGACCTGTGCGCGACGGCTGGCGCCACGTCGCCCGAAATCGACGTGGCCGCACGAGGAACGGCAAAACCTCCCATATTTAATATAGTAGTTATGTTTGTACTGGGTCTGCCACTGAGACCAGCTTAATTATTTTGCTAGTGCTTCTAGCGTACGTAGGGAGGGCCCTCATCTTATTTTGTTCAGGCTTTGAACTCCTCTCGTAAAACTGGTTTTCCCCAGATACTCATGCGAGACATCTTCGTAAGACAGTAAAATCTTTAACGAAAAGCTGGACAATTGCCATTTGTCTAAAACTTAAGTTAGCCAGTCTACCGCACTAATATCCACGTTACATGTCTATATATATTATAATTACTTAGGGCATCATGATCTAAAAAGGTATTTTTATCTATGTATTTTTATGTGAATTTTTTTAAAAATTTTTAGGATGCTGAGTTTAATCGGTTTACTAACTAGTTCAAATAAGTTTGAACTGAAATTCAAACTAGAGTTTTCCTTTTATATGATAGCTTGGTTGTAGATATGTACTGATTTTATATATATATTAGCAAAGCATATGATCCAAACTCTTCAAAACATTTGAATTCGAGTATACCTTTTCAAATGTATGTGTTTTATTTGAATTGTTAAAGATAGGTATATACCCTACAACTGATTTTTTTGAAAAATATACTCGAATATGGCTTGAATTCACGTATTTGAAATCATAGTGCCCAGGCATTGTGTGGTGATATATATATAATATAATACGTATTTCACATTGAAATGCAAAATTAGTGTGATATTCTCTCTATAACCTTAATAAATATCCTGTTTTACGCTACATGTATGCACTGAATGTAGTGCTCAATCATACTAATTTGGGATAGTTTAGTCATGTTCGATATCTTCTTAATCTACATATTAAGAAAAATATACTTTATAAATTTGAACGGAGGGAGGAGTACTCATTTAGCGAAGGAAGCTCCATCATGTTAGGCCTTGTTTACGATGCGAGAATTTTTTTTCATCCCTGTCTAGAGTTTTAATGAAAGAAATGAAGGAAGCAGTGTATGAACCCAGTGAATCCCTAAATGGGAATGAGCAGGGAGATAAAGAATGGTATTTTCAAGTACCTAGAATATAGTGTGGGAAAGGGTAAGGTTGGACAGAACAACAATCCTTTATTTGTTCTCTTTAACCGGTATGCTTAAATAAATCAACTAATAAACAACCAAGGATCAATCACGTCACGTATTTCAGCCATTCTAACCTTTCAAAGATTATGTATTTTGGTGGAATCTTCTTTTAGCAGATTTTGGCGGAATTTTAGTCAACTTCGAAGTTCAAACTATGCACTTTGGAAATTTGGAGTTCTCCTTCTAGTTAACGGTACCGATCGGAATGTACTGTTCGGCATATCGGCTCGATACCGATCATATCGGCTTTGATACCAGTTAATATAATATTGTTAGACATACTAGCTTCAATATTATCAGTACCAGTCATATCAGTGGAATTGGTAGCATAGAAGTATTGAACTATATATTTTTTTTATAAAGGATTAAAATCCGAACCTGCAATTCCACACAAATAGAAGTATTGAACTATATATTATATTTGATAATACTATTATATATTTAGAGTAATATTATAAGTGAAACTTAGTGTATATGTAATTAAACATATATACTTATAAATATATACTTTTATGTTAAACTTGAAACAATACGATGGTACGAACCGATTTGAATTGCATTGCTTTAAGAGTCAAACCGGGATAGCATTTGATACGTATCGATAAGCGTGGGTTGGAATAGCCAGGCCCTGCGCTTGTGTTGAGTGCCTGACTGGACCGGTCCCACACGTCAGTCTAACCCGGACGAAGAACCTGGCTGGCAATACACCCCGACGATCCAGAGTCCAGACGCCAGACAGACACCTTTCTCCCTCTCCTGACTCCATCCCCTTCCACTGCTCCGCACCATCACCCCAACGCAAGCGCAAGGCGATGGACGCGGCGGCGGCGGCGCCGCTAGGGGCGGCACCCCCGGGCGCGGCCGCAGGGGAGCAGCAGGCGGTCGCGGCGGCTCCCCGGGCGGAGCGGCTCAGCTCGGGGGTTCAGCAACAGCTGAACCTGGAGGGGATGCGGGCTCGCGCGTTGGGGCTCTCCAAGGCCATCTCCCGCATCCTCGAGGACTTCGACGCCATCGCCCGCACTAACCCCAATGCCTCCCCCAAGTGGTACTGCCCCTCTCCCCTCCCCTCACGATTGGTGCCTCAAGTGAAGTCTAGGGTTTCAGATCCTTGGGTTTCTGCTAGTATTGCTGTGCGATTGCTGGCTGATATGACTGTTTCGTTGTGGCCGGCAGGCAGGACGTGCTTGGGCAGTTCTCGATGGTGAGCATGGAGCTCTTCAATATCGTGGAGGACATCAAGAAGGTGTCCAAGGTGTTTGTGGTATACCCCCGAAACGTCAATGCCGAGAATGCCACAAGTATGCTGCTTTGAAACTTCATTTATAATTATTTAAGTATCATGCGTAGTTCTTCTTCTGTGGCTAGTATTATGTAATCACAGTAACATATGATAGCTTAATGTTTCGGTTACGAAGCATAACTGTTTCTGGTTCAGATATGCAAATTTCAAGAGATATGATGATGAGGGTACATGATTGTGAATGGATTCAGACTTCAGAGATGCCAATTTCAATGAGGCCTAAAAAGGAAAGCTTGTCCCTTTGTGAAGTGTATAAATGGAAGCACAATTTTTTTGGGAAGAAACCATCTAATATGAAAGAACTCTGCTATGTTTACATATCACCATGAGCGGGTATTTTCACTACCCAAACGAGCAAGTTAGCAACCACTGTTGAATCCAAAGAATCCATCAAACAAGCCTTTTCTTTTTTCACCAAACACCAAACAGAGACTTTGACTATTCAATGTTGCTCAACACTTGATGAAATGATAATTTAATGACTCACATGCAATTTCATATATTGTAAGAAAAACCAGGGGCTTCTGTTATTTGCAACAAGGATGAATGAGATCTAGAAGTATGCTCAGTGGAGACATTATGGTTAATTGGTTACATTTGATAACTATTGGTTCAAAATTCCTTGCCTTTTTTTTTGGTTTTTGACAGATTGTATTGAACACAAAGATCCAATCTGTGGACTTTCTCAGTTATCGACAATGTGTATTTCCTTTGATCAAAATGCTGACATTAAACTTAAGAGTGCGCTACCGCTGGTTATCTTTAGTTTTAGCTAATTTCTTCTAGGGGTACTCACTAATGATTTCCTGATGTTTCACAGACATGTTATGTGCAATTTGTTGACAACTTTCTTAGCTTTATACTGGTATTGCCTAAGATCAAAAGTTTTTCTGGGATAAACAAGTATGATAGGAATCAGTGCAAATGACCTAACAAAATGGTACTGGCTCAGGATTGCTCTAGGTGTTTGTGGTGCATTGCAATTTAGTGTTCCCATGTTGCTTATTGTCATTAGTCACAATCATTCTTCATTTAATCTAATACTAGTATTACACCATTATTCCTATTTGACCTGTATGAGTATTGCAGTACTACCTGTAATGCTGTCATCAAAGCTATTACCTGAGATGGAAGTTGACGAAACTACAAAGAGGGAGCATTTGTTGTCTGGAATAACAAATCTACCAGTGCCTTCACAAATTGAAAAGTTAAAGGTGATTAATGCAGTGTGAAGAATGCAAACCTATATTACCTTGTTGCTGATTGGTCTGTTGGCTGTCTGTTAAATAAAATGGGACTTGGTTCTATTCCTTTCAGGCTAGAATAGACATGATTGGGAGTGCATGCGAAACTGCTGAGAAAGTAATTGCTGAGTGCCGTAAGACTTATGGGCTAGGAGCCCGTCAGAGTACAAATCTTGGTCCAACATTGGACAAGGCACAAGCTGCAAAGATACAGGAGCAGGAAGGCCTACTTAGAGCGGCAGTAAATTATGGTGAAGGTGAAATACATTAATGCTTATTAGACTTCCAAAATAAATAACTCCTGTTTTTCTCCTATTCATATTTCGACTTCAGTGTCTATAGTCCATGATGAAATTGTACTCTCAGGATTGCGGGTACCAGGAGACCAAAGGCAGCTGCATTCCTCTCTTCCTAGCCATTTAGTGGAAGTACTTCCTTTTGGAGACGGGGCACATAATTTTGGTGATAATTCTGGTATGTTTAAATCTTGTGATGCACTCACATTTTTTTTAATGGTCTACTTTTTTTTTAGCTATAGCATCTATGAGTTGTCTCAAGTTTGCATGCTATTCGAGGGGCTTTTATTATGCTATGATTTTCTGTTAACTTCGTGCTAAAATCATTACCATTTGCGTTGGAAACATGTGTCATAAAGCGCTTCAATAGCAGCATCTAACTGTAATTTATATTTGCAGGTGTGTATCCCAAAAGTACCTCAACATTTGCACCTAATAGTGTCAACAATGCCCAGGGAAATCCAATGCAGGTTTGTGTAGTATCAGTATTACCATCTTTGATTATGATGACCATCTTATTGCTCGTTGGATTGAAAGCAAATTAGTTACAAAAAGCAAGCATACTTGAAAGGCATATGCTTGATTCATTCCTTGTTGCATGGCATCAATATTCTCTCCAAGTTTTGCTGTTTTACTGTTCTATCGATCGGCCATATAACATCTTACCCGACAATGTCGTTCCTTCACTCCTAATGGTCAACTGTATTTGCTGTTTGTTAGACTCCCTTCTTTTGAAACATCAAAAGATAATTGCATTTGAGAACAGCAGTCACCAACCTGAACTCAACACATGATTGATCTATCTTTCTTAATCTTCAGATGTGTTTTCTTCATACTACTTCTTGCAGGTGTCTGGAGGACAGTTACTTGGCAGATCTGCTCCATCACCTGGAACCACAGGAACCCCTAATTTCGAAAATGTATCTACTCCTCCGATGCCGTATGCCAACTCCCCTAGGTCAGGCACCAATGTGATGAATACGCCTTCACCCCAGCAGCATCTAACACCACAACAACACAGGCAAAAGCTGATGCAACATCAACAGCAACTGCATGCTCAACAGCAGCTGAGGCCATCAGCTGCTGGGATGCTACCACAGGTAAGGCAAATTTTCCTTCGGATGTCCTTTTAACTAAGAAGTTTTTCCCCCAATGATCATGTCTGAGGTGTGTGTTGCACTTATAGCAGCGGCAGCATTCTTGTAGGTTTTTAAGTATATTTCTTTGCCCTTTTGTTCTGCTTTCTTACAATCATTCTATGCCATTTACTTCTAAATGGTTCCTTCCCCATGCTCACTATGTCCACAATTTTCCTGTAGAGCACAATTCCTCAGCTACAAGATTTTCAGGGGCAGGCTCAACAAAAACTACAGGCAATTATAGCATTGATTGATTTCGTTTTATATATTTTCTATATGCAGAAATGGACTTTTTTTTTTTACAAAGCTCATAATTTTCTGTATGAAACCTTCTATAGGTCCCTGGCCAACAGCAGATGCAGCAGCAGTACAACCAGGCCTTGTCACAACAGTTTCAGAATAGGCAGATGCAGCCTGGACGCATGCAACCAGGCATGTCTCAGAGTCAATTGAACCAAGGAACTCAGCTAAGAAATCATTTGGGCCAGTTCGGTGGAGCTGCAAACAGTGCAATGTTTACTGCTGCACAGGCATCTTCAAACTCACAAATGGTTAGATAACACCTTTCTTTTTAGTAATATGTTGTGAAAAAATAAGTTCTTTCTAAAATGATAATTGGACTATTTATGGAGATGCATTCATGAGCTAATGAAGAAAGATATATAGTTTGTGCAGTACCCATTACTCAACTATCTGCTAGATATTTTAAACATACTCCTGTGGTTGGTTAAACTTGCCTATTTTGTTTTTGCATTTTAGATGGCAAATATACCTGGGACAATGCAATCACAATCAATTATGACGCAAATGCAGGTCAGCGCTTTTCTTTTTCATTATCTATTCTCTCCCAAGTCTTGACAGTCATTAGACTTATCTGCGTTTATTCAAACAAAATAGTGTAGTGCGTATGGTATTATCATTGCAATCGCTAGACAATTGCACAACTTTACTCCTCTTTACCCTTGTAAATCTTAAAAGAGATGTTTTTTTGTTACTGCAATGGACTTGAGAAATCATTAAGTAGGATAGTCCGATTACCTAGGTTGGTTACTTGCAGGGTTCATATTATTGGTGCCAAAAGCTGGCTAGCCCCAGACAACTTTGGCAAATAACACTCATAATTGGTGGCCTTGGGCAATAAGTCAAGTGTTCATGTAGGCAGTATGTTGGACCGGCAACTGATATGGTTTATCAATTCTCATGCATGTTTCATGTTGATAATGTCCTGCATGGACACAGTTTGTTGATTAACCAAGAAGCAGCATGACATGAAGAATGCATAATTTGTTCCCTTTTTCTTGTTTCTGTGATATCTTGTGTAATACTTCGCACATATGAAATTGTTTCTTATATCCGTAATATCGTTTTGATGATCATTAATCAGTTTGGTTTGACTGGTGGGCATCCTCAGAGGAGTCATCCGTCCCAAATGCTGACTGACCAAAGTATGTACTGTTTCTTTTCCTCTTAAGCTTTTGTCATTGTTAAAGGGATGGAAAGTGTACTTTTACAAGTTATGAAGTTTAAATAATATATATCACTATCTACTGTACTGTTGCCATTACTGGCATACTTGGTGGTAAACTGACCGTAAATAGTAGATATTACATAAGCTATGCGTAGTTGTGTACTGGGCTGCTGAAGTACTGATAGGAAAAATATTTGGTGTTACCACAATCATAAGAACAAAATATATTGGAATTTAGTTTATTATAGTGTGAAATTAGGATCAGAATTGAGCATGTAATTTCCAAAAACTTCAATAATACCAATGAAAAGTCAGGGGCACTGTCCTCGTAAGATTTTTAGCACGCCGCATTCTAGATCTGTTTGGTTTCTCCAAGATGTATGGCTTGTCATGTGCAAGTCACTAGCTCTGTAGTTATGTAAATAGTGTCAGGTGAATGAAAGACTTCAAATGTGTATGATTTAGAATCGACCTTTTATCTGTAATTTTTCTGTCATCCTACGTAATTTGTGACAAAATCCTCGTCAACCCCACTAGTATTGCTTAAGTTTCCTTTTTTTTTGAGCAATTCTGACCGTTGTTTCCTGCTGTAGTGTTTGGTATGGGAGCCACTAGTACTACTAGCCTGATGGGAATGCAGCAGCAGCAGCAACAGCAAGGGGTATTTGGAAACATGCAAGCAGGTGGTCAGAATATGCAACAGGGCGTGGTGGGCCTTCAGAATCAGACGCAGAACCCCAACTTCCCCCAGCAGAGGCCACAAAACCAGCAATGATTCAAACAACCAACATCAATTTCTTATTGCGAAGGACAAACCCATCCATCAAAAGATACAGGCCCTCAGCAGAGTGCAAATAGTTAGTTGTTCGGTTAGATGATGTTGCTCTGGAGGACTGGCCCATGTGTTTTCATGTTTACTAGTACAGCATGCGCTCACGCCATTAGCTTGCTGTGATATATCTGAGTTGGCCTTCTTTTGGAACCGATGGACAAAACACATATAGAAACCCTACTCACTTAGGTTTCGCTAATAAAGTTTAAATCTTTAATTAGGCTATCCTTTTTAAAGGGAATTTTTTACCGTTCTAGCCGAAAGTGAAAAAATAATTATGGTTAAAAAAATAATTCTGCGGTTCTAATCCGTAGGAAAAAATAATAAAAAAATATTCCACGGATGAGTTGTTGCTTTTTTTGTCGCCATGAGTTGTTGTAGTTGGATTTTTTTTTCTTGCAAGCTTTATTAATATTTGCTGCAACTAAATGTTTCTTTTGTTACAAGTTTTATTAATCTTTTTTGGCAGCTAGAGTTTTGTTTACGATTGATTGTCGCAACTGTGGGAAATTTTGTTGCATGCTCGTTGTATCTATGTTGCACCTCTTTGTAAATTTATTTCGACCGACTGGGTTCCTCCTCCAGAAAGAAGGGGCTCCAGGAGCTAACGGCGACAAGGGGATTGTCCTCTCCCTCCCTGTGCCTCCTTAATTAGAAGCAGGCTATGGCCATCGGCGTCAAAAGTACCGGTACGAGTATCCCAAGCTCTAATGCTAGAAGTTGGTCTAGGTTCGTCAACGCTCATGCTCGAGGGAGATCGTCCATTGTGGCCGCCTACTCCGGCAAACTAGAGTTTTGCCTATGTAGTGCGATAAATAAGAGGTTTTGTCATGTAGAATAACACGCTGACTAAATTAGTTTAATGATAAGTAGGGCCCATAGGGGCTTCTCTCTCGCCAAGCTTCCAACCGCACTTCTATGGTTATCGGCCCTTATATATCCATTCATTTCTATTTCGATTTGGAGAAGAACTTTTGTTGGTCACACATGTGATTCACCTAAATTTATTATACGTGGAAAAACCGTCCACTCATTACGCCACATAGCAATATCGTTATGTAAAATCTGGTTAGGCTGTTATTTAAACCAAATTACAAAGTTTAAGGATTAAATATCTAATTTCATGATTCAATAGGCCGAACGGACTTTTGAGCAAAATTAAGTGTTATATAGACTTTTTCCTAGTTTTTTTTTTTTTGAGTCACCATTGTCAGTTTTGTGGTAAGGAGCTGCCCGTGTGTACGCAGCTGGAACGGCGGCCCAACACCCATCTGTGTAGGAAGAGGATCCTCTGCCGTTCGCTCTCTGCAGATCGCTCCAGCGTGGGTCCTCGCCACGCTTGGGCCCACACGGCAACGGCGGCAGAGGCTAACGGCCAATCTGCGCCCATCTGTGTATGTGGCCTAGCTAGTATCATCGGATTTAGAGCTACGTGAAACTTTAATTGGATAGTGTAGCTAGAGCTCCTTAAAGGAAAGCAAAATCCAATTCTTTATTAGTCTGATAGGAAAGCCTATTAGACCATGGGCCCATGAGAACAAGACTACCTCTGATTTGCTCATACTGGGCATCGGCTCACCAGACTTTTCTAATATTAAAATTAGTTCTTATTTTTAGAAAATACATAATATCTAAATAAGTTAAGAAAAATAGCAAATGATGAACTTAGAATAATTTCAAACAATTTAGAAAAATATGTTTGAACATAAGGAACCTAAAAAATACTCTTGAATATAATTGTTGTAGTCAAATTTGCTTATGGAACTCCTAATAAGTTGCATTTTGAAGATATAGTACACTTGATTGATCCTTTATGTGCAATATATATATAATGTTTTTACGCGATATCCAACTAAATATCCTTGATCGAGACTATTCAGTATATGTCTCAATATGTATTTGCTATGTATTTGTGACCAAAACAATCTGTATTCATATCTATACCGTTATTAGTTCGATTCTAATTTTTTTTAAAAAAATGGGACCGCACTGCACCGCTGCCCATGTAAACGCATGTAGTGTCTTGAAATGGCGAGCAGCGGTTGATCTACATTATAAAGGTCGGGATCTTCCAGGTCACCACACATGATTTCTTTAGTATATATATAAACATATGATTCTTTTATTGCAAATTATAAGTTAGTGTTATAAGTTCACATTAATCTCGACGACCCCAATAATCTCTTTTTCGAGATCCGCTCCTAAGCTAAACCTAGCACGTCTGTATGATCAAGTGGCGTATCCAGAACTTAGAAAGAAGGAGGCTAAAATTGAGACATCCAAACTAATATATATATATATATATATATATATATATATATATATATATATATATATATATATATATATATATATATATATTTTTTAGAACATAGAACATGACAAAATGATATATATAATATAAAAATACCAACACTTATCTAATAAATGATATAATATAAATACGTAACATTACAAAGAAAAAAACGCATCGATCATTACTTCTTAAGAGTTGATAGTTGATATTTACGGGTTTTATATTTTGAAAACGTTGTAAAATATCTTCCATATCTATCTTGAAAAATATGTTTTGCTCGATGTAGCATACCATGAGATCATTTAATCAGTCATCACTTATCTTATTACGCAAATCTGTCTGAATAATTTTCATTGCCGAGAAAGTACTTCCAACTGTAACTGTGCCCACATGTAAAACTAATGCTAATTCAGTAAATCTATAGACTAATG
This sequence comes from Guadua angustifolia, assembly GCA_036346375.1. NCBI lineage: Eukaryota > Viridiplantae > Streptophyta > Magnoliopsida > Poales > Poaceae > Guadua > Guadua angustifolia. The sequence continues at coordinate 39,785,711 of CM070517.1, forward strand.
GATAAACAACATGCTTTTTTTGCTTCAGCCATCATCACCGCGAGACTAGCAAGATCATTACAACTTGAAAATTCTTCTCTTCTTAAGTCATCAATGAATAAGTCAAGTTGTACTTTCAAAACCACACGATGATCATATGATGAGAAATCATCTGAATAAATCTCTGAAAACCGAAGAAGCCTACCATGTTCAAAATTTGCAAATGAATCTCTTGGGTTTAGACAAGCAATGCATCTCAAAAGCTCTATCGAAGATTAACTGAATCGATTGTTTAACTTGGTAACTTCTCTAAATTTGTAGATGAGTTTTTCCTAAATTTATCTAACTTAGGACGGGGGGCATGGGTGGGGCCCGGTAAATACGCCACTGCGTATGACCGTGAGGGATGAGATCATGAGAAGCGAAAGCCGTGCGCGCGGCATGTGCGTGCGCATAGGCAGTCGATCGAGCGAGCGCGTAGTACGGCTGCTGTAGAAGGCGGTGAAAGGGTGGGCAGCCACTGTCTGTTGAATATCCCATTAAGAGTGACACAAAATAACACATACGCGAAGTTCTTCGAAATAACCAACATGGAGTAGTACTTAGTACGTACAATTAATTGTACGTAGTTTGGGTGCTTGACTATTCTCTTAGTGCAAGATACGTACAGTACCAAAAAGGAAGAAAGGAAAGAAAGAGAGCGTACGTACAACAGGTACAGACATATATATGTATGCAACTGTAATAATATTACAGCAGTTCATCAACTGTGCGGAATCGGCGCACCGCCCCCGCGGCGATGCAGCATGCAGTTCATCAGCTGTGCGGAATCGGCGCACCGCCCCCGCGGCGATGCGTGTCCGGAGGCGGATCCACGTACCCGTAGTCGTCTTCAGCTCCCAAACGGCCGCTCTCGACGTCGGCAAAGTTCAGCTCGCGGCCACTTGGGGGCACACCAAGCACCTGTACCGCCGGAGACGGCGACGCCCCCGTTGGGCGGCGTGGAGCTCCGGCGGCCATGAACACGCCAATAACCATCAGCACGAACGCCACAACGACCGGCAGCCGCGACGACGCGGATCGCATGATTGATTGCTAGTCTTGATTGTTGGATTCGTGGTCATGTAGCTCAATGCGATCGAGCGAGCGATGATATGTACAAGCGAGCCAACGAAGAGGATGAAACGATTGGTTATACTTGGGACTCGTCATGAAAACGTCGTGGTGTATCTAAGTCTAAGCGCGCTTAATTATAGGAAGGCCGGACAGTGTGTGTCTAGACGTTTGTCATTTGATCTGAAAAAAAATGGATGGTGCTTGAACCATTTGCTCCCGATTGAGGTATGAGGTGATGCGTAACTCGGTTTGAGCCGAGTTTGTTAATTTCTGCGTCATCAAAGTTCAGACGTACGTGCTTTTCTCTTCGAGAAATTAGAAGCTGTCTCACGCACTTAACTTCTCCGTATGGCTTTTGGAGAATACCTAGGAGAAGCCAAAAGCTAGCAACCGCCCTCGATCAGTTTCTTGTGGCTTTTGCATTTTGGAATTAGGTCTTTGCCCACTCCATACCATGTATATAAGCTAGCGTAACTCACACCTTAGTCCTTACCCCACCCACATTTGGTTCCCCAACTAGGGATGGCAATCAAACCTGCGGGTTCGGGCACCTGTAGGTTTTGCATCCGATCAGGTCGGGTTCGGATTCTAATTTTTACTCGTGGGTTCTTCGGGTCTAGTATCCGAAATGGGTTTGGGTCGAGTTCGGATTCTAATTTTCACCCGTAGGTATCCATTGGGTACCCAAAATACCGCATATACCCATCGGGTTCCAGGTACCTACCGGGTTTAGGGTCGGGTTCCGGGTACCCGTCGGGTTTAGGATCGGATTCTGGGTACCCGCCGGGTTCGGCTCGGGTTTTTTGGTTCGGGTTTCTTGTTCGGTCGGGTTTTGCAAAATTCACACACGACCCGATCTATTGACACCCGTACTACACAAACCCATCAAGTACCCGCCGGATTTCGGGTACCCGTCGGGTTCGGATATAGTTTTTTACCCGATATGGTATTCGGATTCGGGTTGGGTTTTCCAATTTGGGTTTTCTGTTGGGTTGGGTTTTGTAAAACCCGCATCCGTTGCCATCCCTATCCCCAACCCCACCCCTTTAGCCCTAAGGAGGCTAGAGGTGACTAAGGTTTCCGGCGCCCATGCTCCACCTGCCTCCCATCGACAGCGCCCCCCTCTGCATCCTGCTTTCAACTGCTTCGCCCCCTACCTCAGCAGTCTTCATATGGTGACCCGTATAATTAGCTAGCTTAGGGTAATGATAGTAACACCACCATTACTCTGAGATAATTACACAAATATAGGCATATTAGCTAATCAAAACATCGAGTGTGCCCAACGTTTTATCAGTTAATACATCATGTTTAGAGTGTTGCAACAAAACAATAATTATAGATTGAAATGAAAACTGATTACATTTTATTGCCACACAGATTGCAAGTCCAATACATTAAATATATATAAGATCCAAGTACAATAAAAATATAACACAAAAGTAGTAAGTATTCCAAAAGACCGACGGAAGATGATGCATGCATAACCATCATCCTAGCCCTCTTAGTAGTCCGCCTCCTCGTAGTCTTGATCCTGTGGATAACCTTCACCCCATGCCTTGTGGTCTAACCCATTAAAGTCCGTATCCCAATTGGACACTTGACCACAGAAGCATTTCTCTAAGCAAAGGGTAACTTAGCAAGAGTGAGTACAAAAGTACTCAGTAAACATTAATAACAAAATACACCATATGAAATTTTATCAACATCCATCTCATAGGCATCCTTCTCTCAAATCTATTTTCAATAAAATAGGGTTTTATTAGGAAAATATGAATTTCCAATTTTTAATTTTTAAAATTGCTACTAGCACTCGTATATAAGGCAGACTTAGCTTCCAAAGCCTTCAATCCAAAAGACAGACATATTTGACCTAGCGAATCCAACCTCAGTTGAGAATCCAGAATATTTATCGCTACTCATGTATTAGATCTCCAACCTTGCTCACTTGAGACGTGGACACCTTCCTTAGGCCGTCTCACCGAGTCGCAGTTAACAGTTGTACTCCTAACTAATTATGTAGTACAATACTCCGATTAATTATGTAGTACTATACTCCAACTAGCAATGACAATACTCATCTCTTAGCGTTCTAATATAGTGTTAGGCCTGATTTTCTGTCCTTCACTGGAACTCCCGGTGTACCTAGCTTCACACCTCTAATTATCTACTCTTACCCAATATAGAAATCATAACACGTTATAGGACAACTTTTCCTAGTCATTTCATACATGCTATGATTGATACAAAATTATACAGCTTATTGCTCAAGTGTAGTTTGTTCAACCTTATGTTCTAGCTATATGTAGAAGGCCTCACCGGCAATACCCATCCCAAGGCACCCTCTACCCACCACATATATAGATACATTCCTTATCGCATTAATATCCATTACCACCTCAGTAGATCATAAACAAATTATCCTTTCAACTGCATCTGATTTAAGGCTTTTGATTTAAAAGTTATTTTTCCCATACAGTGTTGATATCTAAAAACATTTAAAATTAATTTCATAAATATGATAAAAAGAAGCTTGACTGAATTTGGATTGAAAAGGGCGTCGTCATGCGGATTCTGAAAGAGATCACCAGTCGAATTGGATTGATTTTCTGAAATAACAAAATACCATGTCTTAAGTGGTCATTAGATTTTTGCATGTTTTACAATGACCAAAACTTTATTAAAATGTATTATTTGATTTACATCTAATGCCTCTTTTGAAATTTTGAATATTTTTATTTTAATGTATTTATTAAAAATTTGACAGCTTTGTTTATTTAATTTACTGGGTTTTTAATCAGGTATATTAATTTTGGATGCTGCAGACATGCAGATAAAAAAACTCTCATTTATAGATTTTCTATTTTTTTCCTCTTTTCTTTTCCCTTCTTTTCTTGTCTTTTTTTCTTTTCTTCTCTCTTCTCCCTTTTTCTTTTCTTCTCACCCAGCTACCTTATCTCCTCTCTTCTTCCTCTTTTTTCCCTACTCCCTCACTCCTTGTTCTCTGGCTCTCCCTAAATCGGTAGGGGTGAGCATTCGGTTTTTTCGGTTTTGTCGGTTCGGTTTTTTCGGTTTTAAATTATTTCGGTTTTTAAAAATTGGAAAACGAACCAAACCGAATCTAATTAAAAAACCGAACCGAATTAACCGAACAAATTTGGTTCAGTTTTTTCGATTTTTCGGTAAACCGAAATTCAGATTTCACAATGCCGAACACAGGGATTACACCTAGAACACTAACAGTACTAGTACAATACCGAAACAAATATCCCAGCTAACTTACTCCTCAACCAATACAGAATTCACTCATTCAACTAATTAACAAAAATGCTAGGGTAGCAAAAGGAGGCAAGGAGCTCAGCATAAGATCAGCAAAGAACATACTGAAATAGATCGGGATTTGGGAACATACTTACAAATCGGGGGATGGGAAGATGGCGAGTCGGCGACCGCTCGGGTGATGGCCGGATGGGAGGGCGGCAAGAGCTTGGGCGATGACCAGACGGGAGGGTGGCGAGAGCTTAGGCGACGGCTCGGGAGTCGGGAAAGGAGGGCCGGCAACTGCTGGTGGTGAATCGGCCGGCTCACCGGTTTGGGCCTCGGGGAAGGGACGAACGGTGGTGGCAATGCTGGTGAGTCGCGACTGCCGATTGGGGCCACGCCGGCAGGTAGCGGGCTGACGCCTGGCGGCGCCACTGCTTCATGTTGATGACCGAACGAAGGGAAATGCCGAAACGGGGAGGGGAAATGGGGATTGGATTTGAGAGAGGAAGTGGGAACCCTAGGTTATGGATTCGTTCATTCGGTGGGCTCTGGGCTGTGCGCAACCAGTCGGGCCAAGAGGCAAAGGTTTCATCAGTTTGTATTCGGGTCGGGAGGCGAAGGCTCATCAAGAAAAATCGGTATAATTGGTTTCATTGGTTTCTTGAAGTGCAGATTGGAACCGAATAAAAAAACCGAATAGCATCTGAATAAAAACCGAACTGTAAACCGAATACCAAAAAACTGATTTTTTCGGTTAATTCGGTTCGTTCAATTTTTCGGTTTCGGTTAAAAATTGCCCACCCCTATAAATCGGTGCCTCTCCCTCCCCTCCGGCATCGGCCGTTCGCCATCGACCCCACGCTGTCGGCTCCCTCCTCCCTGCACTCCCCACGTCCCATGTTGGTCACCTCGTCGCGTGACCCTATGCTCCAACCCGCTCGCGCATGCGCTCACATGTCCGCCTACTCAGGCCACCTCCTGGCCGCGTTGCTCCGCCTCCCCCTCTCCGTGCCCGCTGCGTCTTCCTCCCTTGTGCCCTAGCCTGCTCACCTCGCCTGGCCCAACCTTGCTACAGTAGCCTCAGGCCACCTCCTACTCCTCACCCCTAGGCTTGGGCTAGCCTGCTCGCCTACCAAGACTACTAGCCTTTGCTCGTGGCCACCTCGGACATCCCCCTGGCCATGCCCACCGGCCATTCCCCCCTCCTGGGCTCCAACTCTAGGCCTCGCGCCACTCGGCCCCAGGCCCCCCTTCATATCCATGGCTTGAACTCGGCCAACCCCTACTGGCCAAAGCCCTGGCCAGCTAGGGTTTGGGTAATAGGCTCCCCCCTTTTTTGCTCTTCAACCGATTCACCTTACGATATGTTTTATTGGTTCATGAACCGAGAGATTACTTAAGGCTTGATTGCTTGCAACTTAAATGACTAACTAAGGTCTATAACGATTCTTAAGCTAGTTGGATGGTAAGTTAGCTATGTCGTGGTGACAGTGGCAGAGCCAGGATTCTACTAAGCCTTATGCCAAAAACTAAGCAGCAATAACTAACGCCAAATACTGTCCACACTGAAGTACAATAAAAAGCAAGACATAGAACAAAAGAATCGAGATCCTCCTGAATTTAGGAACCTAGAATCAATGCTTATCTCTTACTATCAATGTTGGAAAAATATGGAATCAACTAGCTAATTATTAACAATTACTGAACAAACTAATTATTTTATATCAGGGTTCTTGGATCGAGAACATTGTGCTTAACTAATGGAGCCAAAATCAAACTAATATATCAGTATCAAGAATAAAGGTTTTTGGATCAAGAATACTCACTATTTGTGTCGTCAAGCCGATCCATTGGACAAAAAAATAAAATAACAATGTCTTTGATCTCTTCATCATATATTTCTATTACATCAAATTGAGTCCAATCAATTAATCATGAAACGTATAAGTTGTTCAAATCATCCACTTTGGTTAAACTTACTATCACTAAGAACAATCTTAATATCAAAGAAAATTAAATGAGAGCATTGTTGCAATTGAAATCAAAAGACAAAAGTGATAGCACATGTCATAGCAACATTGATAAAAGATTGATGGACAAATTTTAGAAAACAAGTAAAAAAATTACATCACAAGTTTTTCTCTAAACTTCACTCCTCTATTAGGCATCAACACCACCACCAGCATGCAACCAAACATGTTTAAACAAGCTACATGCTACGCATTATTAGCTGATGCAGATTCATTATTAGCTGTGCAAAGCATATGACTATATGAGTGTTGACAATAAGCACCATTAGCAATTAAGCAACCATAGAACAAACATTCATCACACAACTAGAAAATCAAGATGATCCTTAACATTCTAACAATGACAGTGAGAACTAAGAACTAAGACATGTTGCTTTTTAGCCTTTCACGATTTCAGCAATCACTCAATGTCTCAATCAATAATCTGTTAATCACCATTCAAGCATTCCACATTCAATCATTCACCAGACTACCAGACCAGCTGAGCAAGCGAGTAACAAAGCTTGCAGTTGCGGCCAATGGGCGTCACGGGTGGGGCGACTCATCGAGGACGAGACGACGTTCCATGGGGGCTAGGGGCGGCACCAAGAGAGGTGGTCTTGAGGCGAGAGCGGCTAGCGATCGCCGACAGGCCACCATCGCTCGACGGCCGGTCGGCTGGATCTACGGACTGTGGGCAAGCGGCGAGCGATGAGCAAGCAGAGGTGCGGAGGCGTATCAGCCGAGCAACAGGCAAGGCCAGGGCCGGGGTCGGGAGTGGCCGCTGGCAGGCGCTAGTGGGGCCAGTGGTGCAAGCTCAGATTGCCAGATTGTGTAGAAGGACCAAGTCATGGAGGCGCTATCTTGAGCGCTTGAGCAAGCGGGGGGTGGAAGGGCTGGGTTGGGAGCAGCTGCCCGCCCAGAAGCGGGGTGGCGGCTGGCAAAGGCATGAGCTCGGATCACCAGATCGGGCAAGAGGACTGTGGCCTACGGAGAGCGATGACATGAGTGCGTGTGCGTGAGTCGCGTGACCTCCTAACCTCCCTGTGCGGCTATGCCCTAATCACAAAGCTGGGTTGGCTGGCGCCTTGGGCCCAAATACAAATTGAACAGTGCTGTCTACTGTTATTTGAGCTAGGCCTCGGGCCCAGGCCCCACTGGCCTGAGGCCCAGCTCCACCACTGCATGGCGATAACCGCGGTTCTTGTCACATGGCAGGGAGTGTGAGAAGTCCGTGAACACGTACAACATGGCCCTTGCAACCACTATAACTAAGACCACTAATTTATCTACTGCCTTTAGTCTTTGTTTTAATTCTTGTTGCTGCTACCCCTATGTTGCTACTAGTCACGTACGTGGGGTTACCTGTGGTGTGGATGATGAATGAGATGCAGGATTGTAGAGTTGAAGGTGCTGGGATGTTCTTGCCCTTGCTCCTGGTTGTCTTCTCCTCCTGAGGCTTGCTCCTCCTGGAGGATGGTGGCTTGATGATGGTGGTGTTCCTAGAAGCCTTGTTTGCCTTAGGGCTTCCTAGCCTCTAATGGTTTTAGGTGTGCTGGTTTGGCTTGTGTGTGAAATGCACTGAGACTTGGCTTCTTGCTTGGGGGCTTTGGCGCTCTAAAGATGGCTCTGGATTTGTGGCTTTCTTCCATTTGATGAAATGGTGGAGGTGGCTCGCTAGCTTGGTTTGGGTGGTTTTGGTGGCCTCCTGACAGCAGTTGCATTTGGGGATGAACGCTCTGGGAAAGATGGCTCTAGGAAAGGTTGGTTCTGGTTCCCTTCTTATCCTGAGGGCTTTCACCTTTTTACTATGCATATTTTTATTTTTTTTACTACGAGATATTTTTGGGCCTTATTCCTACAATGCTGCGGTTACCCGATAAATACAGATTTGTAAAATTATCAAATGAAGTAACTTGGTCTAGCGTGAGGTGTCGACTGGCTCCGAACGGTCAGGTATATATCTCGATGAGCAATACCAATTTATTCGGGTCTGACGGCAACTCCCAAACTTTTAATTTTTTTCTCTTTGATTGCCTTATGATTATATATATGTAAATGGCTAACCATGACATGGATCAAGAAGCAAATTACATAAGCTTAGTTTTTAGAGAATTTGAATAATATTGTAATCTTTCTTTTGTGGAAATTTTATTTTTAAATGAACATTGAAGTTATGTAATTATATCATATTTTGATAATCAATAAAGTTAGTGATTAATTTGTTGAGCAATTTAATTATGTGTGATTAATTTGCGTCGATGATCTCATTTTCATAATCAGATTTACTGGGCTATTTCACGTCGCCCCCAAGCACCGCCTCCTTGGTTGCCGTCTCTGCCTTGTCCCCGAGCTAGATCCACCTTGTGTCATTCTAGGCTGTCTTCATCCATTGGTGGTGACCTCCAGCATGGCGTTCGCCTCGTATCCACTATCCTTCGCTAGTCTCCACCCTGGTCTTCTCCTCCTCTGACCCTGTCTCCATTATCTTCGGCCTAGTCTCTGTCACCTCCACCTCAGTCTACGCTGACGTCATGCCTTTGTCCAATGCCACCACCTCCGCCTCGCTCTCCACCATCTCCAGCAACTCCACGCCTCTACCCAATGCCACGTCCCCATCTCAATCTTCCTCGTCTCTGGCCCAAAACTTCCACCTTCGGTCTAATCTCCACCTTGGTCTTCCCCATCTCCAGCCTGACACAGCAATCTCCGCCTCAATCTACACCAACCCCATGCCTCTACTTGACAACGCCGTTGTAGTCCGCCTTTGACCATCTACGCCACCCTCCTCATCACTCACTGGTCGTCCTCATCCCCCGCCTCCTAGACCGTGCCACCTCGTCCCCCACCAGTTGTGCCGTCGCAGCACCTCATCTGTCCATCGCCTTCCCTGCTGTTGCAAGGTACTCCCTTCATTCTTTGGATCTGAGTGCATGAGGATGCATGTTACTATCTTACTTGGTGTAGATTTCTATCTTTGTTAGATTATTTGTAGCATCTCGTGGGTGGAGAAGCAAAGGATGATAATTTGGGTTGTACAGACAATGCATTTAGTTTTTCATAGTATTTACAGTGGTCTTGTGGCAGGATTTCATATGCCACTGATTTCTTGATATTTTCCCTATCAAGCTGTTATCTTTTCTTCTATTGACTAATGAGCATAATGATGCAAAAGGGGTGCATTGGGTTGGATTGTTGAAACTCTGATAATTAAGGTATGTTGTGTTACATGAATCTGAAGATAATCATATTATGCCACATGACACTGAAGATAAGCGATCTATGTACATATAATTTTCCCTAATCTTGTTTACAATTTGTTACAGAATTCAAGCATCCATGTCAACGATCTTGCTTACATGAGACTTAGAGACACAAAGAGCTTTTGCTTTCTCTATAAATATTGCTAAAGTGCATGAGATCACAAAAGCAATCAAAAAGTTTGGGATCAAGTTCTGAACATAGGGTATGTTTAGTTGCTTATACCAAAAGTGGTACATATATAAGATGGTTTAAGAAAAAAGTCATCCATGTGTTTGGTTGCTTGAATGGAACCATCCCATCCTAGATGGTGAGATACAAATTTAAAAAATATTCTCTATAGATATTAAACCATTCTGTTCATCCAAAATAATAGAACCAAATGGTACAGAACTATCCTATCCCATTTAACCTCATCCCACCAACCAGACATGCCCATAATGAATAGCATTTGCAAGGAAAATATACTAACTATGAACAACTAATTTTGGAAGTGTATTTACAACTAATCAACAGTAATTTGGAAGTACAATACTACAAAATGTTCCAATCCACTCAACCCAAGTATTTAAATTGCTAGTTGTAGTTCTTGGCCTCAAGATGAGTAGATTTGGACCAAATGTTGTTATTTCTAAACTTAAATTGTCACTGCATATTATCATCATTTGATTGGATGTTGTGAACTCAATTGTTTAATTGTTGTGTTAGTAGTAAACATGATGTTATATTTAAACACATTGTTCCATGATTTCATCAATTGTGCTTGTACATAATATCCTGTTGCTGAAATGTACATATTTGCTAATATACATCATACTTACAGATAAAAAAGGACAATCCTCGAATACTACAATATGGGAAGCATTTATAAATAGTGTTCATTGAAATTTGTGTGGAAGAGATCAAAGCAAAAAATAGACCCCAAAAATGTTTAATAACAAATGGTACCCTGACAAGTATATATATTAACACACTTCAGTCTTATGTGAAATGTTGTTTTCTTTTGCTCGTAAGAAAGTATTTCTTGTGGATTCCATATACCCAAACCGCAAAGGTTACCTAGCTCCCTATAATAACCAGTGGTACTATGTACCTGAATTCCAAAATAGTGGTAGACCGGTTGAACTAAAGGAGGTGTTCAATTTTTATCACTCTTCTTTTCGAAATGTCATTGATTGTACATTTGGAATTTGAAAAATGAAGTGGCATATTCTTTTGGATTTGCTAAGGTACCTTGAAGATAAACAAAGCATAGTTATCGTTGTAACGATGGCTTTGTATAATTTTATTCGAGGCAGTGCTTTGCATGATCTAGATTTTGCTAGTGTAGAGGGGGATGAAGATTATGTTGTGGGGGATATGTCTAACAACCTCAGTTTATATGTTGTTGCTGGTGATATGGATGATGTTGACGTGGATGAACTTTATTGCATTATTGCAGCAGCTTTAGTCGTATGACAATAATTCTAACCACGAAGTAGTGTTTTTGGTTCATTACATATGAACGGATATATACAAGTTCAAAGGATCAACTATACATAACATTTTGTATTTAATACTTGGCAATTAAGAATGTAGTATGTTTAATGTCTAAATTTACATTTCTACGAGATCATAAAAAAATCACATCCATTTATGATGTCCTTCAAAATGGTATCAAACAAATCACCATTTACCTTAGGGACATTTTATAACTCAGAATAACCAGCTAAACCAACTAAAAGCTAGACTACAAAACACCAAACTTATTCATTTCAATCGTTCAATACTTTAACACAACCAGAAATTGATTTTTTTACAAAAATTACAGCCATACCAAATAAGATCATAAGTTGTCCACAGCAAGTCAACAATTTTTAATGTAAACCACCTTGAAGAAAACAATTTTCAATGTATAGTTCGTGGTTTCCGTAGATCATTAGATCTTCTGGCGCCAAACAACACTAGTTTTATTTCTATGCTAAACCGGCAAAAAAAGTCGTAATACCTTTTTTTTCCTTGCCCAATTGGGCACTTAAATCTAGTTGTCATATGGAATCGGATCAACCATTATAGTACCAAAATATGATTCTCAAAGTTGTCTTGTAAGTGCCGATGGATGGTTTGTCTACTTTTAACGGTCTAACCGGCGTTGTATACTATGTAGTATCTCATGGCTAAAGACAACAAATCGACTCCCTCTTTGAGGTGAGTTTACAAGTTTTTGCATTAGTCACCCCATGTTTATGATTAGTGTTTTATCGAGGTTGATAAGAAAATGCAAGTAAAATGATGCCACGATAAATGTCACTGTGTCAGTAGAGACTCTGTCTCTAAAAAGTCGGTTTCTTTCAAGAAACAAACAAATTCACGGGAAGCGAGGTACTTAGGCGTAAAACGACCATTGAATTTTCTTCGTAGAAAAATGGGTCATCGAAGGAACTCGTCGTCGGTCGTCCTCGAAATGTTATTGGCGACCCGGAGATTGTGACGGCGCCGTCTCTGCTCGTACCCCGACGCGGTAATCCTCACCCAACTCCATCTCCCATTTCCTCTGTTCCAGTCCCTGCTCGATTCGCGAGTTCGCTAAAATCCCGCGGCGTCGTCTGGTCGTCTGCTATTTCCACTTCTTGATTTGATCTCCGGTATGAAATTGTTCTGAATAAGTGAGAGTATGTCGGCTTAGATGGTCGATATTGTGGGGGCTTGGCTATTTATGTGGTAAGACTATCTCTAGCGGTATCCTTCAGCCTCCAAATCCCTTCGCAGGCAGATCCCAAGCACTCCAACGAATTCTCTTCACGGTTCCCTTCGGAAGGGATTTGGAGAGAGAATCTGTTCAGAAAGAGATTCTGTTTAGAAAGAGATTCTCTCTCCAATCTCTATACAAAATCCTTCAAGAGGATGCGGTTGGAGATGATAGGAATGAAGGGAATGAATATGGGGAAGGGAACGAGGGAAGAGAATGGAACGGGGAAATTGCTGAAGATAGTCTTGGCCATGTTTTGGTTTCATCGCCCACAGTTTCGGCGATACATTGTTCAGTTGACTTGTGTCACCTAAGTTTTGAGGGATCTGTTATAAAAACGTGAAATCTAGTTTTTTTGAAAGCTGATTCAGTAGTTTGGTTCTCGTTTTGTTTGCCGGTTTTTGTGATGCGAAATCTGAATCTTCGTCAGTAAGCAAAACCTGTTCTCTTTGGTAGGATTGGTGCAGAGAAAGGCAACGTCTTTGGGAAGCTAGCTGAAAATCCTTGGGTTAATTAGTCATGATCCAATTACCCCTAGATAGTACAATACTACAATATAGGTTTGCATGGTTGGTTTCCTTCTGTGCAAATTTAGTTCTTTATCTGTCTGGCCGATTGGCGGATTAGTTCCTGAATCTTTAAACGAGGTAGTGATATAACCAGGGCAGTCAACGTTTGTGAATACTACAGTTTAGCTGAAGGGGTATACAAGTCTTTTTCTTTTACGGCAGGTAGATTTGATCTTCAAATTATGGTCTTGGGTTTGGTTAGTTTACGATCTGGCAACATGAATCTCAAACAGTAAAGGATTAGTCTAGTATCCATGAAAGTTGTAGTGCATTTTTGAATGAAAGGATTTCTTTGGTGAAATTAGTTCTGTTAGTTTACCAAATGTGACAAGTGTGGTCCTTTAGTTTTTTTAGCATTTTTTTTGCTTCCTCTAAAGCATGATATTTGGGTTAAATATCCAATCTTGTTCCATATCCTATGTTGTCTCCCACTTGACTTGATGTGTTACTGAAAAATTGTCTTTGTACGATAACAAGCATGCAATCAGTTAATCTGTGTCTCGTGAATGTTTGCTTTTTTTCAGATGGAGGATGGTGTATCTACTTATACTGTTGATGAGGCACTTGTGTCCATGGGATTTGGGAAATTCCAAGCATTTGTGCTCGCTTATTCCGGGATGGCTAAGATTTCTGAGGCAATGGAAATGATGCTTTTGTCATTTGTTGGGCAATCAGTTCAAGCTGAATGGGAGCTTTCTGCACAGGCAGAGAGTCTCATCACAAGTGTTGTTTTTGTAGGGATGCTTGTAGGAGCGTATTCTTGGGGCATAGTTTCAGACAACTATGGAAGAAGGCAGGTCCTTTCCTACTTCTTTTCCATTGTTGTTAGAAATTTTCTTACAAATGTTCTAACCTTGACAAAATGCAACTATTTCCATCATAGTGAAGTGTTGCACATTTTCCCTTGTGGATGTAAAGCTAGGCATTGGCAGTTGAGACAAGTAATGTCTTGGATGATATGTAATTAGTATTATGGACACGACAATATAACTCTGCACTTGACAGCTTCACTGTAAGCTGATTAGTCGAATTTGACTAATTAGGATGTCTTCTGGGAGAGGCAGATTCATGTAAGCCTTGTATGCAGCTATGCTAGAGCATGCCTGCATGGTAACCTTAAAGGTGAGAGCCAATGGCTTGTATATATTATTTGACGTAGGTTTTGAAATGGTATGCTGGACCAGTTCCCACTGTTACATGACATGAATCAATATTAGTTCCTAGTCGATTACGTCTGTAATGAACAGATACAAACGTGCATCATTGTCAGATGTCAAATGAGCAGAGCACTTGTTGTAACTTACTATATTTGCTAGTTGACAGTGTAACTGGGCAAACTAGGGGATTCTTCAGGCCTTTTTTATAAAAAAAAGAAAAAAATTATTAGATGCTCTTTTAATATTTGACATGCAAGAATAATGAGAAAATTGCTTGGACTTAGTATAATCATTCATACATGGAGTTTGTGTGGTACTTTATCGATTTTCATTGAAGTTTTTGGATATCCATGCTAATCATTTGAACCAATTCTGTTATCGATCTCAAATTAGACTAAGAATTGTGCATTTTAGGATGTCTTTTTTTTGTCACAGCTAACATTTTACCTATTGTGGCCCCTTCATACTTTTCCAGGGTTGGGTTCAATTTCACAGCCCTTGTAACTGGCGGTGCTGGTCTTCTCAGTGCCTTTGCACCAAATTACTTATCCTTGATTGTACTGAGATTTATGGTTGGTGTTGGGCTGGGTGGTGGGCCAGTTCTAGCTTCTTGGTTTCTAGAGTTCATTCCTGCTCCTAGCCGAGGAACTTGGATGGTTATGTTTTCAGCATTTTGGACCATTGGCACAATAATGGAAGCTTCACTTGCTTGGGTATGTTTCTACATTTTGCAAAAGTAATATTACTGTCTAGATATTCTAATGAAAATCTTGATGGCATAACAGGTCGGATGACACACATGTTCGTTCTATATTTTTGTAACTGTACCTATTTTCAAAATTGCCATGTTAATTTTGTAGGTACTTATCTACTTAATTTGCAGGCTGTGATGCCATATTTTGGCTGGAGGTGGCTACTAGCACTCTCATCATTGCCATCATTTGCTCTACTACTTTTCTATCCAATGACACTTGAGTCACCAAGATACTTATGCATGAAGGGAAGAATAGCTGATGCAGTACATGTTTTGGAAACAATGGCACGGATAAACAGTGTTACTCTCCCTTCTGGCCGGCTTACCTCTGGCCATCGAATGGAGCTCCATGAGATCACAAATTCCTCAGAAATGGTGCAGTTGGTTTCAGTCAAGAAAACCAACACTGTTGATCAGGCCAGCAAATCTGAGATTGGGGGCCTCAATGCCATATTAAAGCTTCTGTCCCCAAATTTAGTTAGATCAAGTCTTCTTCTTTGGTCCGTATTTCTTTGTCATGCCTTCTTATACTATGGCCTTGTTCTACTAACTACAGAGTTGAGTCATGGAAATAGAATTTGTGGATCAGAGGGAGCAGTAACAATGCAAACAAACCACATAAACGATGTTAATCTCTATAGAAATGTATTCATCACTAGCTTTGGAGGTATGTGTGCTTTCCCCTAAGGTTGACCATATATCTTCAGAAACCCTGCCTGGAAAGTTCTTCACATTCATGTCACATTGATGCAGAGGTTCCTGGCCTTATTCTGTCTGCCGCCATCGTGGACAAGATCGGGCGCAAGCTTTCAATGTCATTAATGCTTTTTATCAGTTGCCTGTGCATAGCTCCCCTTATGTTCCCTCAGACAGAATCTCTGACAACTATCTTCTTGTTTGGTGCACGTGTATGCATTTCAGCGAGCTTCACTGTCTTGCACATCTATGCTCCTGAGGTTTGGTCATGTCTATAGCCTACACTTTGTTACATATCTGTTGTCAAGCATCCTAAATCATTACCTGTTGTCTTGCCTTTCCTCCAGATATACCCAACTGCGGTCAGGGCCACCGGCGTCGGGTTTGCAAGCTCAATTGCTCGTTTTGGCGGGATCTTGTGCCCTCTTGTGGCCGTCGGTATGGTGCACGCATGCCATCAGACTGCAGCCATCCTGATATTTATCACGGTGATGCTCGTGTCAGGCGCCGCCGTATCATACTTCCCCCTGGAAACAAGCGGCCGCAAATTGAGCGACCACATTGCGGCGTAGAGCAAAGTTTTGGGGGACATCTGACATCATCGTCCTCAACATTAGATTTTACAGATATACAAATACAGAATTAAGGCCCAGGAAGCCTTTCAATTTCTTTTTCAGTTCTTGTTTCCCTATGCAAAAGGGAAGAAGTAAAGATGGCTTTCAGATTCTTAAATGATTACACTGCTTTCAATAGAGATATACACTGATAATCTGATAATTGAGTTCTTTATTTTGCTCTCTTTAGATAGCATTGATTTGAGCTTTCAGAACTTTTTTTTTTTAAAAAAAAGTACCTCGTTGCATCAATTCGCCTTGGTAAAAAATAATCGTCAAAACTTTCCGTTGCCGGGACTCGAACCCGGGTCTCTCGGGTGAGAGCCGAGTATCCTAACCAGCTAGACTACAACGGAGCTCGATGCCCGTAGATTGAAAGCACTTAAATTATATGTGCTGAACAGAGAAGTCTGCGCACTTTGTTGAGCTTTTGCCGACTTCGTTGACGTGTATGGAGGCTTGAAACGAACGGTTTTCCCGCCACTCTCGCTGCTCCAATGGTCGATCACATCCGGCTTCTCTTCTTCCTCCGTTCTCCATTTCCTAATTTTAGGAAAAACATTCTTCCCACCATTAGCAGATGAGAAAGCGAAGGAGAGGTGGAGAGAGGAAGAGCAGAAGAGGTGATGCTCATGCTCCCTGAGACGGGCCGAGGGACGATCCGTGCTCCCCTAGTGTGCCATGGCTCGCCAATGGCCACCACTAGCAGGCCTTGCTGTTCTCCTCTCTGTGGCAGCCGCAGTGGTAGCCAAGACCGACCAGCCTGATGGTGAGGGTTGGGATTTTTTTTTTCTCTCCGATTTATATGCATAATTCATGGATTCTGAAAAAAAAAAAAGTGTGTTCTGTTGCGTCTCTATTTCAGTCGCCGCACTCAATGTTATGTTCGCTAGTATGAACAAACCATCTAAATTGTCTGGTTGGGGAGAAAGTGGTGGTGATCCATGCGGCGACGACGATGAGTGGAAAGGAATAAAATGCAGTGGCTCTTCTGTCACAGAAATGTAATTGCCAGAAACATTCGCCCAAGGAAATTGCTTGTTGATGATCGAAGGCTCGAGGCACTTCTAAATAGCTCTTTTTCCCGTAGTCATACAAGATATTTACTTCAGTTTGCTTATCATGTTGCATAGAGCAGTGACTTGTCCGGGCTTGGACTAAGCGGCACACTAGGTTATCAACTATCAAGCTTGAAATCGGTAACTAAATTGTGAGTTGCCCCTGTGATATCCAGTATTTATCATCGTAGTTATGCAACTTAGTTGAATTTTCTTCTTCTTCGTAGTACAGCGATGTGAGCAAGAACAATCTCAAAGGCGAACTTCCGTACCAGCTTCCACCAAATGTGGTTCAATTGCAAGTTTCCAGTTTTCTCATCCATAGCTACTGCTTTCATGGCAAATTCAAGGCATTTCTGATATTTTGCGATGCAGAAATCTGCAAGGAAATTCCTTTACCGGTGGGATTCCTTATTCAATATCTCAGATGGCTGATCTGGAAACTCTGTAAGAATCCAATTCATATTGATGTCTTTAATTCTTTATTTTCTTTCCCTTCAGTTCAACCATGATTTTTGTTGCATTAATCACTAGAACTATTTTTTTAATGGGTCGCAGAAATCTTGGTAAGAATCACTTAAACGGGCAGTTGACAGATATGTTCTCACACCTTCCAAAGCTCTCAGCTCTGTAAGTTAAGCACCAAATCCAAGTTCTTTGTAGTTTCTCTCTCAAAAATCTACAACAATTGTAATTTGTATGTAATGCAAAGCTAACCATGGCAACCATTTAGTTTGTGTAACTTTAGTTGCCCAAATCTTATTAATTTTCTTCTGATAGTAAGCCTATTTGTATTTTTCTTTGTTGTCCTACATGAATAACCTCAGTTATGTCATCAGGGATATCTCTTTCAACCGCTTCTCCGGTAAACTGCCCCAGAGTTTTCAATACCTCAAGACACTGTAAGGAAACTAAAAATTATGGATTGTAGTTATCAACAGTACGCTCTTTCCGATCAAGAAATGGCCACTAATCTTTTCAAATTATAACCAGGAATGTGGAGAACAACCAGTTCAGTGGTCATATAGACGTTCTGGCCAAACTTCCTCTCGAGGATCTGTAAGTATACCTCAAGTAAACACTACACCTCAAACCAATTTTGTCATCATGGTTCAAAATGTATGCTTCTCAGTGCCTCACCACGGCACTACAAAAGTACTACTGTTGTCAAGTCAGGAGCTGTTGATAGAAATGCACGTAACAATCATTTTAATTTTGCATAGCCTATTTACTTTACATAAATACTGAAAAAAAATACAAAGTCGAATGTATGGATTTGCTCCAGTATGCCGATCTGAGAACTAAGCTAGAATGGTTTTCCCCCTTTGTGCTCAAGGAATTTGCAGAACAACAAGTTCACCGGGTGGGTCCCAAGTAAATTGAAAGACATTAACAGTCTACAGTAAGTAGTACTTCCACAGTTCCACTCAATGTATTCCTTTTCATTGCACTTGATGATTTCTGACAGTTCTTTCTGAAGGACTGGTGGGAACCCTTGGTCATCCGGGTCAGCTCCTCCTGGTATGAAGAAAGGATCTTCAGTGGGAAGCTCGAATGGAGGAAGTGACAGTGGAATCAACGGTTTCGATTGGAGCAATGGTGACAGCTGTGCTTATTGCAGCTCTGATACTCGTCTGTGTTGAAGAGGAACAATTCCTCTCCTGTCTCATCCCATTACTACATGGACGAGTCAGGTCAGAACCGGTCATTTACCCCGCTAGTTGATGGCTCCAGAGGTACTTATGCACACGATATTTCTTGAATCATAGAAAACTAGGTGGTTTCTGTTGTGCTGTGCATAAATTCTGATGTGTAGAAAAAACGTGATGTGTAGTATCATACCTCCTTTCCTGATGCTATCGGTGGTATTTCAGGTACTCGCACTTTTAGACTTGTATTAAGAGTTCATCGGTATTTCAGGTACTCGCACTTTTAGACTGGTATTAAGAGTTCATCTTGCTTTCTTTTCTAGATCGTAGGGAATCTTCAGCAATTGACATGAAGTCGCTGGAGCAATCCCCATCGATGTGCTGTAGGACACCACCTGCTGTGCCTCGCAAGTCGATCAGTGACAATGAGTTTGAGAACAAACTGAATTATTCGAGGCGAAGCTCGGATCCAATCAACCTGATGACTTACTCATCATCAGACCTGCAAGCAGCCACTGGCAGCTTCCATAGTAGCAGGCTAATAGGTCAGAGAACGATCGGTCACGTTTTCAAGGCAAAATATGCTGATGGACGGGTAGGCCCTTACGATTGCCTTCTAAACTCATGCCAAATAAACTTGTTTATAAATTTAACTCAAGAGATCAACTATGTCTGAAATTTATAAATCATCTACAATACCATGTCAAATATGCATGTAACTATGTAAGGACATATAGTAACGTGCTGTTGAACTGAACTTGACTGTTACTTTTATCCAGAGGTTCAAAGAAGAATGTTTGAAGAATTGTAAATTAAACTTGAATGCGATCATATATCCATATACGCATTTTGGGTATACTCATGATCTAGCATAATAATATTTCAGGTCCTGGCTGTCAAGAAGTTCGATCCAGTGAGGTTCTCCGGAAGCAGCGACTTCATGGACGTCGTGAACGGCATTTCCAAGCTGCGCCATGCAAACATGTGCGAGCTTGTGGGTTACTGCTCAGAGCCTGGGTATTTCATGATGGTGTATGACTACCAGAGGAATGGATCCCTCTATTTGAGTTCCTGCACTTATCAGACGACTACAGCAAGCCGCTGACCTGGGACACCCGAGTTCGGATCGCTGTCGGTACAGCTCGTGCTCTGGAGTAAGTTGCCAAGTAACATTTAAGCGGCCTAGCTAGGATGCACTATTGTATATGCATCAGCATGCACATGAGGATCTGATCACGTGAATTCGTAAGTAAGATGTTTATGTTTCTTTTCTTCCAGGTACCTACATGAAGTCTGCTCACCTTCAGTCATCCACAAGAACATAAAGTCATTCAATGTCTTGCTTGATGCTGATCTCAATCCTCACCTCTCTGACTGCGGCCTTGCATTCTTCTATGTGGTTTGCATAATGGCTCTTCTGACATTTGATGAACCACCGATATGCTTGTAGAGGTGATGTGATCTTTTGAATTCTCTGCAGGATACGGGTGAGAGCTTGGGACCGGGGTACAATGCCCCAGAGTGCACAGAGCCATCAGCTTACACGATGAAGAGCGACGTCTACAGCTTCGGCGTCGTCATGCTCGAGCTATTAACTGGTCGGAAGCCTTACGATAAATAATTGGAGAAAAAAAATATAACATTCTTTCTACTTTGGAATGCATCCTGTGTGGTTTTCAGAACATGCAAAACCTGACTGTGGGATACCGCATTCGTCGGTCATGTACAAGAGCAATGTTAAAATATCTTAGAGTCCAGAGTTATCAGGCCTGAATAGATGCAGTTTGGTATATTGTCTGTTAGGCCGGTAGCTTCTTATCTCCTTGTAATCAGGATCTGTAAACTGTATCCTATACGTGTACATCACAGCATATATAAAGAAAGCAATCCCTAGAGGGGATCCTTGCGGCAAACACTTCCTTTTTTCATGGTATCAGAGCCTCTGATCCATCACCACCATGACAAGTTCATCCCTTTCCTCCTCTGCTGCCAACTCCTCCGACTCCTCATCATCGTTGACGACCAACACCTTCGCTCCATCAACCTTTGGGCATTTTGTCACGGTAAAGCTCAATCGTGAGAACTACCTCTTCTGGAAAGCGCAGATCATCCCTTATCTGCGCAGCCAGAATCTGCTTGGTTTTGTTGATGGTACAATGAAGGCGCCGCCAAGGTACATCTCGTCAACAACAACTGGAGAAGAAGTTCATCAAATACTCAATCTAGAGTATCAGACGTGGTTTCAACAAGAGCAATTGGTACTGAGTGCCCTGCTCTCATCTCTGACCGTGGAGATTCTCGGTCAAGTGCTCCTCCTCACATCAGCCGAATCAGTATGGAAGGCTATTGAAGATATGTTCGCCGCACAGAATCGAGGAAGGACTATGCAAATCAGATTTCAAATTGCAAATCTGAAGAAAAAGGATCTGAGTATGTCAGATTATTTTCACAAGATGAAGACGCTTGCAGATCTGTTGGCTTCGGTGGTCATCCTCTGCATGAAGAAGAAGTTGTGTCCTACATTTTAGCGGGGCTTGGGACAGAATATGACTCCTCATCACTTCGGTGACTACCGGCTGAATCAATTGGGCTAAATGAGCTCTATGCACATCCGATTAGTTATGAACTCGGGCATGATCGGCTGATCAATCTCCTCGAGATCATGTCTTCGGCGAACAATGTGATACGTCAAGACACTCGAGGAGGATATCGTGACGGGGAATAGAAGAGGTCGTGGAAATCGCGCCGTGGTGATGGCGGCCGTGGTACAGAGGAAATCGCCCAACGGTCGGTGTGTGGAAAATATGGCCATGATGCACTACGCGCTATCACGGGTTCAATCACACCTATCAAGCCAAAGAGCAACCTCTGCTGCTGCTGCTACAACTGCATACAAGGGTGACACAAACCGGTATATGACGAAGAGCGATCGATCATCTGACTAGTGATCTTGATCGCTTGACAATGAAGGATCAGTATTATGGTGGAGACCAAGTTCAAGTGGTGAATGGCACAGGTTTGTCGATATCTCATGTTGGTCACTCCTTAATTTCTGGTAAAACTGGTTCCTTAAAACTCCAAAATGTTCTTCATGTTCCTCACATAAGCAAACATCTTCTTTCCGTCCACAAATTTACCAAAGATAATAATGCATTCTTTGAGTTTCATCCAAATTATTTCTTGGTTAAGGATCGAGCAACGAAGGCGGTGTGCTTCACGGACAATGTGAAGGAGGATCGTATCCGAGACTAGCCGTCCGACAATATCCGAAGGCTGTTGTCCGACAACCATCCTCCTTTGCCGCAACAACCAATTCTGCAGAATAAATGGCACAAGAGGCTTGGACATCCTTCGCTTCAGAGGCAATGCCATTCTTCAATCAATTAGTCTAGGACATTTAGTCAATAAAGAGCCTCACGTGTGTGATGCTTGTCAAATGGGCAAAAGCCATCAATTGCCATTTTCTTTGTCAAATCGTGTATGCTCTAGACCTCTTGAGCTCATTCACTCCGATGTTTGGGGTCCTGCATGTCCCTCATCTGGAGGTTATAAATTTTATGTGAGTTTTGTCGATGATTTTAGTAAGTTCACATGGTTGTTCCTTCTCAAACACAAATCCGATGTCTTCTCTGCTTTCACCCAATTCCAGAACCAAGTTGAACGCATGTTCAATGTCAAAATTGGCATGGTTCAGTCAGACTGGGGGGGGGAGTATCAAAGTCTAAACAAATTCTTCAATGGCATTGGCATAGCTCATAGAGTGTCATGTCCTCACACTCACCAACAGAACGGAGTTGCTAAACGAAAACGCCGTCACATTGTTGAAACAGGACTCACACTCCTAGCTCAAGCTTCTCTTCCTCTCAGATTTTGGGATGATGCATTCACAACCGCATGCTATCTCATAAACAGACTTCCCAGTCTAGTTATTCAGAACATGTGTCCTCTTACTCGTCTATTCAAAGTAGAGCCAAATTACTCTTTCCTTCGAGTATTTGGATGTGCATGCTGGCCACATTTGAGACCTTACAATTCTAGAAAGTTAGATTTTCGATCCAAACAATGTACTTTCCTTGGTTACTGACTCCTTTGCACAAGGGGTACAATTGCTTTGACAGAGCTATTGGTCGAGTCTACATCTCATGGGATGTCATTTTGATGAGAGAATCTTTCCTTTGCCCAACCTTCCTCTTCCTCACAAACTGAATCATTCAATTGCCTTCATATACACCATAAGCAATTCTTACGCCCATCTCTTGTTCTCAACCTCGACACACAGAACCAACCTAAACTCATCAACCGTAACTCCCTTGTCACCAAGAATCCGAATGTGGAGGTGATCAACATCATGTCGACACTACCTTGCTTACCACTAATCATACAATGTCTTCAGATCATGTTTCAGTTTCAGGTACAAAACCATCTGCGACAATTGATGAGCTACAGGACACACTGGCTCAGACTACGGCAGGGCATCACATGGTGACACGGTTTAAGGATAAGTCCTTGAAACCAAAGGAATACACTGATGGAACCATCAAGTATTCTCTGAACAAGAGAGCCTTTCTAGCTGAACCAGTGATGCATCTAGTGAACCAAAGGACGCATCATGAAGCTCTTACAAACCCACACTGGAAGAATGCTATGGATGCAGAGTTTGAGCCCCGCAAAAGAACAAAACCGGCATCTTGTTCCATCCAAACTAGGCCGAATATAGTGGATCAGTAAATGGGTGTTTAAACTCAAGCAAAAGGCGATGGCTCCATTGAAAGATACAAAGCAAGGTTAGTGGCAAAGGGTTTCACCAGAGATATGGTGTTGATTATTCGAAACTTTCAGCCCGATGGTTAAACCCACAACAAGTGAGAACGAGATTGTCCATTGCTATCATGAAAGGGTGGAGTCTCATACAAATAGATGTTCAAAATGCATTTTTGCATGGCAAGCTAGATGAGGAGGTCTATATGAGGCACCACCGGTTTTGAAGACAAGGAACACCCTGAACATGTGTGCAGGCTAGACAAGGCTCTATATGGCTTAAAACAGCACCAAGAGCTTGGTATTCTCGATTAAGCACAAATTTGCAAGAGCTAGGTTTTGTGGCATCTAAAACCGACACATCTCTTTTTGTGTTCAAGAACTCTACTATTACTATGTATATGCTAATATATGTAGATATAATTATTGCCGCTCCTCAATCGATGCCACTACCAAGTTACTTGAAGCTAAGCAATGCATTTGCTATCAAAGACTTGGGAAATCTGAATTACTTTCTTGGAATTGAAGTCAATCGACAAGAGAAGGTATTATCTTGACTCAAAAGAAATACATCTCTGACTTGCTGACAAGAATGAAGATGCAACATGCTAAGCCTGCAAGCACTCCAATGTCAAGTTCGGAAAAATTGACAAGGGAAAGTGGAGCACCACTTAGTGAAGATGCAAGTGTTTTAGTATACAGAAGCGCGATGGGTGCCTGCAAGATGCTTGACACTCACTAGGCCCGATATATCATTTTCATCAATAGAGTATGTCAATACTTGCAAAACCCCATCGATATTCACTTGGTCTGCATCAAAAGAATCCTCGGTATATAAAGGAACTGCTACTTTAGGGCTATCTTTTCTAAGAAAAGCTCTTTCCTTCTCGGTGCTTTTTTCAGACTCAGATTAGGCGGTGCCCAGATGATAGAAGATCTACGAATGGATATGCAATATATCTTGGAGCAAATCTGGTGTCTTGGAGTTCAAAGAAGCGACCAACAATGTCTAGATCAAGTACAGAGGCTAAATATAAATCTCTTGCAAATACTACAATTGAACTAATATGGCTTCAATCCTTCTTGAAAGAACTTGGTATTTATCAAGCAAGACCACTGTGCTATGGTGTGACAACTTAGGAGCAACTTAAACGTCGATGAACCCAGTCTTCCATGCTAGAACAAAGCACATAGAGGTAGACTTTCATTTTGTAAGAGAAAGGGTAGCATTGAAAATGTTGGATGTCAGGTTTATTTCAACATCAGATCAAATTGCAGACATCTTTACTAAGCCATTGCCGCAGCAGCCTTTTGAGCGTATTAGTCACAATCTTAACCTATTGTCAAACGGTTAAGATTGAGGGAGAGTGTTAAAATATCTTAGAGTCCAGAGTTATCAGGCCTGAATAGATGCAGTTTGGTATATTGTCTGTTAGGCCGGTAGCTTCTTATCTCCTTGTAATCAGGATCTGTAAACTGTATCCTATACGTGTACATCACAGCATATATAAAGAAAGCAATCCCTAGAGGGGATCCTTGCGGCAAACACTTCCTTTTTTCAAGCAAGACAATTATGCTCTTGAGTCCTACCCACTTCTGAAATTGGTAATACGATGTATCTGATGGCTGAACAATATCTTCACTTGTACTTCTGTTGTTTGATCCCCAGCTCTAAGCCAAGAATGGAGCAGTCCTTGGTGAAGTTTGTGACACCACAGCTTCATGACATGGATGCCTTGGGAGCACTGGCAGACCCAGCGCTGCGCGGCCTGTACCCGCCGAAAGCGCTGTCCCGCTTCGCCGATGTCATCGCTCGCTGTGTTCAGGTGAACTCCTTGATGAAATCCTATCAGAAATGATCCTCCTCAAGTAACCACCGATGGCTTCAGCTTATAGCTGACTCACAAAGCTTTTGCCTTCCGGTTGCCGGTGCAGTCTGACCCAGAATTCCGGCCGTCCATGTCGGAGGTGGTGCAGGCGCTCCTCCGCTGCGTCCACCGCGCGACCAGCAACAAGAGGATGGGCGGCCATCACAGCTCTTCGCAACGTAGCGATGACTCTGGTTGGTGATGCTCCTCCGGTCCATCTTACCGCCGTCGTCCGATTTAGTCGAAACTCCGAAACAGGCTCTCGGCATGCCGCTCCAGATGTGTCATTGTACAAAACAGACGGGTTAAAGACTGTTGGGATCCTACGCAATCTGATTGCTCTTGCGAAACTGGTTTAAATTAGAAGATAAAAAGTGTGTGATCTATTTCCACGTGTAGTGAATGTCTAGTTTTACTGAAAGGCATTTACCAGAGCACAACTAGGCAATAGCAACTGATCACAAGCTCATTGATTTGTTCCTGCAAAAGAGCAAATCCCAGACCTATAGTGCTTAATCAACTGCTGTTGTCCCATTCGTAAAACGAGCAAGTTTAACTACCAAACTACTAGTCTTGCACATAGCACACAGTAATCAAACCAAGTATGCGTTGTCAAGCAGGTTACAGGGCTACAAGAAAAGAAAATTAGCTCACTAAAGCACAGGCGTGATGTGAAGTTTGAACGTGAACTAGGTTACATCAAAAGAGGAAATATTTCACATGGCAGTGGCCATGATGGCTTCATTTCCCCTGCACACTCTAGTTGAAACTTTCCTACAACAGCAGAATGGATACATCAGTGAAACAAGAAATCCAAATTAAGTGGCAGAGTTGATGGGACACTTCTA
This sequence comes from Guadua angustifolia, assembly GCA_036346375.1. Lineage (NCBI taxonomy): Eukaryota > Viridiplantae > Streptophyta > Magnoliopsida > Poales > Poaceae > Guadua > Guadua angustifolia. Next base: position 39,812,039 of record CM070517.1, read on the forward strand.
GCCATTGTCAATGGACAATGTGGATTACCTGCATGGGGCAACCTCGCAAACTTTGGTCAGTTTAAATGCAAGCTGTGCAATGGCAATTCTGATCGTTGGTTCTGTAGATCCACTTGTTGCTGCTTCCTCCAGTGCAGAAAGGAACTCCCTTTGTGCTCTCACAGACACAAAAAGTTGACCTGGCTTATAAATCGTGCTTAAATCCACTATCTGGGACAACATATACAAACCACAATCAGAATGAGTAAGTTGTATAAGCTTCCGTCAGACTTTGCAATTATTACAAAACATAAATAGATTACTGGTGAACTTACCTGTTGAAGCCAAGGTAGTGCCAAATCAAATAACTGTTTATTCAGAAATTGGCCAGCTATAACCCTTAGAAGTTCATTTGCTGTTTCACGCGACAACTTCTCAAGAACAGGTCCAGTTCTATCCATTAGGTCAATCAGATCAACACAGTCACCACAGTTCAGGGCTTCTGCATATGCAGGCTCCATGTCATCGGCACCGTGAACTTCACCAGCCTCTTTAGAAACACATAATGTATTTTGCAGCTCGGGCTGCTCACAGGAATTGGTAAATGAAACTGGAAAGGTCGCCTTAACACCTGATGTTCGACTCCTCGCTGAGCTTGGAAGATATCTTCCCAAGTTACTATCTGAGCTCACAGACCCAGGCTTCCTAATTTTGTTACGAGTATGATCCTTTAGAAATTCAGCTCCCTCTTTTACACAGACTCTTGAGCTCTTTGATGGTAGATCATGCATCCACTTCTTGTTTTTCAAATGTGGAATTGTTGGTGGCTTATAGTTTGCATCCACGGATGTTCTAGGTGTAGAGGCAGAAAGCCTGGGTGAAGAAGAGACACTTTGGTTCTTAAAAAACTTGGAACCAGGAAGGTGATAGCGGCTTTCACTTTGAGTAATTGTATACACAGTTTTGTCTACAGCATTCTCCAAATTGTGCACTTTCAAGTTTAACACTGACATGTTCTCCACTGAGTTAGACATGAAATCCTGCAAGAAGCCAGTGAAAGAGTTAGCACTTGGGAAGACATTTGGAACTGTCTTTATTTCATGATATACATGTTTTGTGCGACGTTCATAAGGACTTGTATACAGTACAACACTTTTTCTATAGAAAGAATCTGCAATCTTTTTTCTACATGAAGTAGAGGACAAAAAACGGCAATCATTGATGTGCGTTGATGATCATGATGCTTTTTATCATTATGCATTGCCCTTTTTGTATTAAACTGGCAAGTGGTAATACGCTAATACAAAGAGCTAAAATGTACAAAGCAGGCTATTTTTCAAATGATATCATTTATCCGATAACTGAGCTTCCAAAGTTAATTGTTACCACACGTCTACAATTAGACCACATATATAAACTTTGTCAAAATTAGCCAAAAATAGAGAGGAGTTAAATCACAACAAGATCAAAATATGGGAATTACCTGCAATAGATCCAAAAGATTTGCTTGCTTCCTTTCCATTTCTTTAAGTTGCTTCCTAATAAGGGCTAATTCTTTCATGGCACTCAGACAACAGGTATGTGTGCCGTGTGAAGTGACATCTGTAACAGTGGAGTCTAGGCTCTTACTCTCTCGAGCCCTAGGGCATTGCTCAGTAACTGGTGTGAAATCACAATCTTCAGTGCATTCCTGAGCAGAAGTGACATGCTTTGTCTCACAACTCCTGCTGGCTACTTCTGATACAGAGGAGCATTCTTGTTTATCATCCATGGGATCGTAGTCAGACTTACTGTCTTCATCTACAATTTCATATGTGCTTCTCTTTGCATCTTTCAGCATGTAAACATTACCAGATTTCTTTTCTTCAAGATCAGCTGACGGCATCATATTCTGCTTAGGGACTGATATCTCAACATGCCAATCACTTGACTTCAAGCGTTGTTGATTTGCAGCATTGTTTAGGGCTATCTTATTGATAGACAAAGGAGATCTCTTCTTGGCCGAAGTGATAGAACTGCCACTGATAACAGATACAGAAGGTACAGGATCAAGTCTCTGAAAAGAAGTCTCTCTTGTTCCACCATCATGTATGCTTCTGGCATCATGATGGTCACCAAAGAAGTTTTCTGCCAGAGACGAAATCAATTAACAAAATAGAAATGCTGATTATATGAGTGCAGTTTAACTACATGCAGAAGCTAGAAGCAATGCAGACTAAATGTGAAAATGATAATTGAGTAGAAGGCCCAGGAGTAACATTTATATTTTGTGGCAAATCATGTAGAGGCATTAATATGGTATTCTGAAATACACCTTTAAGTTCATGAAGAACTTGAATAAGAAAACTCCACGAAGAAAAGATCACCAACATCTGAAATGATCCTATTACAAACCTAAGCATAGGATGGCCTTAGACTCTTAGAGTGCCACAAGCTACTGTATCTTTTAGTTGTTTGACCTTTTAGATGAATGCGTTAGAAGTTAAGATGCATAATATTTGAAGAGGTAGCAAAGACTGAACAAGGTACTTCCATAAAACAACATCAGATAGCTGAATGATGTATGAGTTCAATGGTTGATTAGTCCATTTCTTTGTCAATACACTAATTTCTTGTTAAATTAGTAGTAGCATGAAGTATAAGAAAGAAGTATGCTACCAAAACAAGAAAATAGGTATGGAAACATGCTCCAGGAAAGAAGTATTGCATCTATTTGCTAAACACCAACCTGTAACTTGACATTAAAGGATTGTAGTACCTTTTGTGGACGATCCAGCTTCCGATGGTTCAGGAGTTTCAGACCCTGGAATAGCTTTCCACAACTGAATGGCGTGGGTAATTGCATCACGCACTGGTTTTACCTATCATCGGAGGCACAACATAAGTGTAGCATAAGCAATACATGTTACTGCATCAATTTCACAATGTACCGACCTTGTCAAATTTACAACGTTCAAGGGAGTTAAGGCAGGAAGTTCTGAAAGAGGCAACCAAATATCCAGAAGTGACAGCGATACTAGATAGAGCTAGAGAGGCTGCTTTCCTTGTAGTCCAGTCACTACTCCTCAGGGCATCCATAATACTTGTCAGAGCAGATGATAGAGCTTGCTCTGTAGAAGCACCTTCAGCCTAAAAATTGGGACCATGGCAAAATAAGAATCGTAACAAAATGCCAATATCTTATTCTAGTTACAACTTCTAGGACCAAATTGAATTTGAAGATGACTACTCTACTTCTAGGAAATTATTTATACAATATTGCTGAATTCCCACTAGAAGAAAGAGGCACAATCAGACTGGCAGTGTGAGGCATGAAACAAGAAGTGAGAAAGCAATAAAACAACTTGACTTTGTAGAAAGAGCTAAAGTATTTTGTCTGATAAACTGACTGAGCAGACATTGAATATGAAGTAGGTTATCAGTTATCACACAGAAGCATGCTTCTTTCTCATGGTTTTAATTACTTCATAGAAATTAATAATGTATGTTAAGCTACTCAATCATCAGAATATATTTTTCAAAAAATAAATCATCTACCTGTATATATTACAAACTGTAGTTCATAAAAGGATTTGTGTTTATCTCAGATAAACGGGCAAGGTGATCATGTCAAAATGTAGAAAGCATATGCAGCAGCGCTACTAGTAAAAGAAGTTTTAATGGAATGGCATTGCTGGTACAAGAGCAAAAGTGCAACCTGAACGATGCTTCTGATCAACTCAATCGCTGCAGGCTTTGCCATGAAATGGGGGTTCTTGAGCAGTTTAACAACACGAACAAGCATTTGAGGGAGAACAGGGCCAGGAAAGTAACTGCTTTCATCTATAACCTTGGCCAAGCACAATGCTGCCCCAGCCTGAACATATCTATTTTGTTCACCCAGTGATTCAAACAAGGGCCGAACCAGTGCAACCAATGCAGCACCGCCATCCCCATAATTTTTAGCACACATTGAGAGGGTACCACAAGTGTCAACACATGCATCCCTAACAACTGAGTCGGCATCCTTCAGGCGCTTGACTACGCTAGCCACCATCTTCGTCATGTGTGGTGCCAGCAGGCTTCCGTGTGACCGTGCCAATGTGCCAATCGCCTTAATGCATTCCTTCCGCACTGCACTCTTCTGATCAGCGTCAGTCTCAATCACACATGACAAGAAGGGGCCAATCATGTCAGGAGCCAAGGTATCCGCCGTCTTCTCAAGCTCATCTAATCCAATCTGATAAGTGTCTCTATCCGCAATCTTGTTAAGAGCATGGACAAGCTTGTGCTTCAGCTCAAACACAGCTTTGCCTTTGGAAGTAACCGCACTGGACTTCATCTTGGCAGTCTAATATTCTTGCAAGATACAACTTGGACACCAACTTTTTTAGCAGAGAGCTCAGAGAAAAATAGGCAAGGGGGAAAATGCCTTCTCCCCCTGAGGAATGGTGGTTGTGTTTCTTGTAGCTTCCCCGCCCATCACTTGATCTCTGGCAGTGGGCATACAGCAATACAAATAAGAATCAAATAATGAAATAGGAGCATTCAGTACACGAATGACAAAACTTGAGCACTGAAAATTTTGAAATCGTCCACAATAAGATCCAGTTTGTACTTATGTAACAGCTGAGGTTAAATTTCTGGTAATCCTACACTAGTAGGATTCAGAAATCTAGTACTAAAACAGGAACGGACGAACTCAAAATCAAACAAACAAAATATATTGATTGTCCAATTTGAGTTAAATGGCTAGCGAAGGCATCTTCCACACATCTATGCCAAGCTTAAACTGCATTGTAGTAGTGGAACATTCGAACAGTTAAACCCTAGAAATCTAGAGATCAGATCGACAAAACCACGCAAAAAAATCCCACAAGTTCGCGCATATTCAGTTGCATTGGTCGATCTCCAGCTCCTGGCGAATGAACCATAAAATGTCGGAGCAAAACGTCCAAAAATAACCCTATAAGATCACATGAACATGATTTCTCCCCTCAAAAAAAAATCACAGGAACACAAAATCGACCTAAAATCCAAGCATACAAACTACCAACCAACCATTCGGGGTGAAAATTTTGAATTGGCCGCCTTCCTCTCTACTCCGCTCCCGCAGCACACACCCCATAAAACAATCGACCAAGAAACAACCGTTGAAACCAACGATGCGGACCTCAATTCGAACAAGGCACAGCTAAAACAACAAGCAACAGCTAGTACCACACGACACGATCCCTTGCGTTGAATGATACCACAAAAAATCCCATACAGAGAAGCAAGCAACATTGAGTAAAATTTTCTCCACAGGTGAGAATCGAAGGAAGCAGTACGTACGGCCGGAGCAGTGAGATCCTTGGATCTCTCTCTCTCTCTCTCTCTCTCTCTCTGTGTATGTCTCTCTCTCTCCGCGCGAGAGCCCAGAGCGAGCACCACTTGGAGACCTCGCCTCTTCCAGAGGAGAGTGATGGACTACTAGTAGTTGAAGTCTTGCAGAGATTTGAATTTGGTAGCCAAGTGAAAATGGCAGCTTTTTTTTTTGTTACTTTCTCGCTCTCTCTCTCTCTCTCTCTCTCGCCCACACCGAGGAGGGAGAGAGGAGTCGGAGAGCGCCAACTCCGAGGCAAGGTGCGTGCGACTGCTGGTCTTCTCTTCCTTGCTCCTCCTGTGACCTCCAAGTTTATAAAATAAAGCGGCCGTATGTATCATCGCTGCGGTGTGCATAGCTAGCGGATGGCGTGGCGGGAGGTGGGACCAAATGTCAGTGTGCAGTCCGAGTGGCAGTATGTGCGTGGAGCGATGAAAGCGAGACGGAGGTTGCAGTTTTCGCGCTTTTGGGTGCGGGATTTCGAATTTCGACGGCTGGATCGGGCCCCGAAGCTGGGCCGTTGGATGGAGAACACGTCACGCCTGTTGGTGGAGATCGTGGTTAGCATCTCCTCTCACTTTCTTTTTATACAACATCTCTACTATATAAAGTGAGAATTTCTTCTCACGTCACTTCATCAAAATTACCTATCTTTACCATTGTTTTTTAGTTACTCACCTTTGCTCATGTCACTTTATCAAAATTACTCACCTTTACCACTGCTCTTTAGTTACCCACCTTTGTCCGCGTCATTTCATCAAAATTATCCACATTTACCACTTCTCTTTAACTATCCACCTTTGCCATTGCTCTTTAATTACCTACCTTCACTACTGTTAGTGCTCTTTACATATAAACTTTTATCGCAAATTGAGTTTCCGTTGCATTGCACGGGCACATAGCTAATATATATATATATAGATACGAGTCTGCTAATAGTCACCTGTATTCCCTTTCTTTCTCTCTAGGAAAAAAATAGCACCTCAGTATATTGGATCATGAGCTGGAAGATGCTATTATCATCTTTTGCAAATAAAAAATAAACTAATTGTGTATCTCTTTCTATCCACACCTGCTCCCTTCGACCGAGCTATTCCTCATTTGTTTCTCCCAGCGGCAATTTAAATATGCAATTTTATTTTTATAAATATGTGATATGATTTAATTATTTAATTTAAAAATATGTTTCCGTTGCAACATACAGTGACTTAATACTCACTTAGTCACTGTGCGTTTAATTATTTAATTTAAGATGAGTACATAAGATTTCGGAGAAGCAAATGCGTTCATTGAAAAGAAAAACAATGGAATTTGCTTGGCCTTCATCAGCATTCAGCCAGCCATTGTAAACCAAACATTCAAAGGAGTTTTCTGAAAACGGTTCGAAGACGAGGGGCCTGGGCGTCAAAACGAGAGAGCCTTGTTTGAATCTATCTGACACACTCTCGTACGTACTTGCCGATTTTTTAAACGCACAACGAGACACTCACTGACATGTGGGCATCCAGTGGGCAGTGGCCATACCCGGAGAAGGCTCTCGTTTTGAACTTTCCACTACCAGCCAGATGCGGGAGCGCATGCGGGCGTGGATGGGGCCCGCAGGTAAGACACACATTTTCGAACTGGTAAGAAGGGCGTAGATGCCAATGAGCTGGACAGGCTTCTGTCTGTCATGGTCGGACCGGACGCATTGCCGCCGGCCCAACCCAACCAATCCGAAATTTCAAAAGTCATGAACTTTGCTTCGTGCCGAATGGGACTCTTGATTGAAAGGTGTCAGCATCAACCGATTCAAACGGATTTTGTTCAAATATCTGATCACTACTAGCTACTCGCTAGCAGGTACGGGGGCTTATAGGCTACTGATTGGATTTTTAACTGGATTATGGGTTGCCAGCTTTTTAAGTGTAAGGTCTAAACTGATGACAAATTTGTTAAATTACACTTTATCAAAATTTAGTATTATTAAAATTTGATCACCGAATTGATTACCAATGTTTAAACTAGAGAACCAAAGGAGAAGAGAAATTTATCAAAATTTGGTAACAAACTAAATGCTTGTTAAATTTGGTCAATACTACTAAAATTTGGTAAAGCAAACATTGGTAACCATTAGAAGCAAACCAAATGAACTGTAAGGTACCAAGTGCCAAGGTTTCAAATTTTGTTTTCAGACTATATCTCGGAAGTAATCGAAATCCAAAATTTCAATGAACTTTTTGAAAAATATTGTATTAATTTGAATTTTTTTATTCTGCCGAGATTTGGAATCTGGACCAAAATTTCACCGGGATTTTAAACCTCGCCAACTGCAAAAACAAAGAGGCATGCACAAGCTGCAATGATACGTTCGATTTGAATGAATGCCTGATAACAATAACACAAACGCAAAGTTATCAAAGCGGGCAAGGTGCGACCGTGCGAGATGGCTTAGCGTAGTTTGTTTAAGGGTTTAGCTAGACTGTTTCCAATATTTTGGAGCCCTATGCTAAAACTAAAGTTAGGTCATATATAGTATTAAACTATAAAAAATAAATATTTTGTAACAGTATTATATACAAAGATGAATTAAAAAGTAAATCAAGAGATGTATTTTGCATAGTCTAACTACCGCCAAAATAAACATATATGGTTGGAGTAGATTCAATGCTATGTTGCAGGCTTTCAGCCAGGGAAGATTTATTTAGATACAGAGGAGTATTATTTGGATTGGAAATTTCGCAAAGAACAAAACAAGGAAAGAAGAATAGCATAAAACAATAAGTGGCTTGTGTAGTTCGAAGTTTAATTGGATTTTTTTTCATGAAGAGCAGACCTTGTTACACACTACTTAATCTCAGCTAGTTGACCAAATGGGTCCTATGGTTGATGGGCCCCCTACGCAGTTGCACAATCTGCATATGCTTAAGATACGCCCTGCCTATTGGTCAGTATGTATTCCTTGCCGGAGACTTGGATGACGTTGGCACCAACCCGTCCAAGCAGGGCCAGGAACCAGCCGAGGTCATCCGGGAGGCGCTGGCCAGGGCACTCGTCCCCTAATACACCCTCGCCGCCCGCCTGCGGGAGGAGGTCGGGAGGAAGCTCGTCGTGGAGTGACGCGCGCAGGGCATCATGTTTGTCGAGGCCAACGCCGATCTCACCGCCGACGACTTCGGCGACGTGCGGAGACCCCTATTCCCGTGCCTCGAGCAGTTCATCTTGGAGAGCACCACCACCGTCGTCTGCAGCTAGCCGGCCATCGACCGCCCCTTGCTCTACAGTCAGGTACGTACTGATCGATCCAGTGACACGTACCATTTCGGTCACATCTGGACGTACGGTCAGTGCCCCGCGTCAGAATTTATTGTTTTGTACATGACGTGCAGGTGACGAGCCTCAAGTGCGAAAGGCTTCATTTTTGAGCTGCGTGTCTACCACTGCGTGGTGGACGTCGGGCGCCATGCAGTTCCAGAGGACGATCTGCGAGTTCGCGGGGGGGCGAAGGGGGCAACGAGATGTTCATGGCCCGGATGCCCTCCGCGGCCGTCGTACCCTCACCTCGAGTACAGCGGGCCGGCAGGCAGGGCCGACCTGATGCTGTTGACGCCCAGCGCGTCACCTTCTTCTTCGGGCCTGGGAAGATCGCGGGGTTGCGGGAGCTGCCCCCGGTTCGAGCTTTGTGGTCGCCTGCATCAGGCGCAGCCGCATGGCAACGCTCGGGTACACACCCGACAAGGAGGTGCGGCTCAAATGGTGCTTACGGGGCGACGTTGTTGGCAAAATCACCTACCAGTACCGGATACGAATCTAATATGGCTATGTTTTTGATACCGTATCGGAAAGGATAAATGAAATTTAGCATAAAAAAATTAATTAAAAAATCTTGATCCTTATATTGTATGATACTCCACAGTGCTTCCCACTACCTCTAAGCTGGTAACACAAAGCCCAAAGAAAAGAAAAATCCATTCCAGCTCATCAATCTTAACCTTAAAATTTTAGCTCTTCATTCTCCTGTCACTATTCACCCTTCTCCCGTTGCAGGCTCGTAGGTCAAAGCACCCTTCTCTTGTCGTCACAAATCGTCGCACCCTCTCCCGTCACCGCCTCCCCCTTCTACCACCAGCCATCACCACCTCTCATTTCTCCCACCATCGCCTCCCCTCTCTCTTGCCGTCGCCTCTCTCTTCTCCTGCCAACCGCCGCCACCCCTCCTTGCTCTGTCGTTGCTCCTTCCTTCTCCGCCAACCACCGCCTGTCCCTTCTTTGTTGCCAGCCCAACTCTCCACCACAGCCAAACCACCCATTGCTATCTTGGCATTCACCGGACTACTCCTAGAGGGCAGATCCTCAATAAAGGTGAGTGCTACTTTGTTTTTCTTTAGTGCATCCCATCTCCAATTGTTGAATTAGATTAGCCTTTTGCTTTAGGGTGTCAAGTGAAAGTTCTCAAGATCCAAATTCGCAAGGAGCTAGTAGCAGCAGTTGGTAGTGTGAATTTGTCTCCATCTAGTGAACAAAATGAAAATGATAGATTTCCTATATGAAAGCGTGTTAGAAATGTTGAGGAAACCGGTGGTCATTATGGAGGAAATGCAAAATCAAAAATACCGATTTAGTGGTAAAGTTATTAACAGGAGCTACTCTAAAAGTGAAAGCACATATGTTGAAGATACCAAAACAAGGTTTTGCAATCCTGTTCAAAGGTGACATTTTGTTGACTCACGGGTTTAGCTGATGCGGTGCAATTATATTTTGTCGTGTGCATGCATTGTATCCCATTATGTTACGTAGTGCACAAAGACTAAGAATGGAATGCCTTGTATCCTATTTTATGTTATGTTCCTACTGGCTGATAAGACTATCTTTATATCTCATTTATTAGCGCTACTCACTGGAGCTTTGTTGGTACTTGGGTAACATGTTGCATTAAAGGTTACTCCCCAGCGCGACCAACCACTACCTGCCGGCTGCGGCCCTGGATGCAGTCCTTGAATACGTATGCATGTGGCTGGGCGGACCACAATTGGAGCACCCGTTGCCGCCGCCGCCCCTGCCATAGCCCATCCGCTGCCTACGCTGCACTCACTGCCGGACCGACCTTGAGGCCATGCTCGCCGCACAGGCAGCACGGAAGCCCGCCGCAGCGGCCCTAGCTGCAGTACCTGGTCAGGTGGCCCTCCTCGCCATACTTGGCGTCGCCACCCTTGTACCCATGTCTGCGGTCACCTCCACCGTAGCACGACCCATCGGGGCCAAGGTTGTCCACAGCCCTGCGCCTGCCGGTGTGCCCGTACCTGCCCAGCCCCTTCCCCACTTCAACGTCTTGCCTTGTAGCCGGACATGAAACCCTACAAACCAAATCTCTGTGGACACCAACATTAATTGATGCAGCGGCCAGCGGGTCAGGGCCATGACTCTTTTGTAGAAGAAATCGCTAGAACAAAGAAATAACTTGAAGAATCGCCCTGACAAGATGCAATCTAGAGTTTTTGGATAAATCAGAGAGAAAAATAAATAGCTAGTATCGATTCTGAATTTACAATTGAACCCAAGGCCTTTGTATTTTATAGGCTCATGGTAGAACTCACGTTCAACCAAAAGTACATATCGGACTCGACATGACACAGAGAAAAGGAAACTAACACAAGAAGGTCTGGGCTCCGAAACAAAGATATAATAAACCAACGAAAACAACAATACGCTGGACATAAAAGAATATAGTAGTCCATCGAAAATCCTTTCCATATATGTTAATATCTTCATCTACAGTGAACAACTGCTGTCTATATCCTACTTAATATCGTCTAAAGCTAGGACTAAAAATAGATTCTCTAACATGTTGTCTCTTAAGTTTGTTTTTACAAGACTTCACATTCTTTTTATTATGTCATAAAAAAGTGTTTGTTATATGCAATAGCTCATACACCGGTATTTTGTGATGTTTATATACTCTAAATTCATGGATTTAAATCGTCTTGTCACGAGATGACAGTTATACGATCTCTCAGATCTCCCTCATGTCAGCAAAAGTTGTATCTAGTGAAATTTATAGACAACTAACATTACATAATTGTGCTACAATGTTCTCTGGTGGAGCCGGGCGCGGGGTTGTGGAACACTGGCGGAGAGTTTAGCACGACATCATCCTTTTTCTCATTTTATTATCGGAGTTGGACCGGTTTTAATTTTTTTAAATATGGATTTTTTAGGGTTAACATATCAATGTTATCGGAACTGAACTTGGATGCCATGTCAGCACAATATTAACGCCAACACCTTGGCAGTGATCATGGAGATTACAAGTCGTGAATCAATTGTGTCTGGCAACGTTTTGTTCTCTTTAAGCATACGGTGGAGACCGTGTCATGTTTCTACTGTATCTACCAATAAGAGAGTGTATGCAGTGTGATATTAGCTGTCTGTTAGTTTTGCCGTATAGGATTTTGCTCACATAGGAAAGAAAGGAGAAAAAAAGAGTAGCTATCTTTTTATGAAAAGATGGCATAAGTCCACAAATTCAAGTCATATAGATGGTATAAAACACTATTTTGTTGAATTGTTGTTTTTCATATCACAGTTAAAAATTATGCAGTCCTATAAAAACAAACTTAAGAGATAACTTATCATAGAAGTTGTTTTTAGTCCTGTCTCTTGATAATATGAAGAAGTATACAAACATCAATTGCCTATCCCATATACTCAAAGGAATAACATACATTTTTTTAGAACACACGTTGGTAATAAATTTCACAAGAAAAGGAAAGAACTCATTAGCAAGTGCAAGACCGGACTCACCGCCAAGGTTCACAATACCAAATCGCATTCGAAAATCGCAAGATGGTCGGCATTGATTTTCGTCAAAAATTGGTAGAAATTGAATGATTTTGAAGTCAAACTTTTTGAAACTAGCGGTCAAAAGGCAGAAAAAAAATCGATCAATTTTACCAATTTTTGACCGATTTTTCTTTGAAAATCAGCAAACTAAGTGACGTCACTTTCCTCATCGATTGTCATCAATTTTCGACCGGTTTTATTCGATTTTTAGCACACTCAAGAAAAATTAGAAAAAAATCAAGAAAAAATAGAAAAAGTTACAAAAAATCTTAGTAAAATTAATATATAAAACAACATGGAGAAATTTCAATAATATTTTAATTCATTTAATACTTTTAGAAAATAAAAAACAACAATTAATGAGAAGGAAGATAGGCACTATCAGATTTTTATAAAAATTTACAAACTTCTTCATTCTCTGAAATTTTAATGGAAGTATAAAGGGAGCCTAAGGATCTTGTTTTAAAGTGTTCATAAGTATTAGACTTCATTTATTACCCCTAGAAAAATAAAAAATAGAAGACATATACAAATACAGTAACACTGTCAGTTTTTTCAAATACATAAGTCTGTTCGTGATCTAAAAATTTTACATAATTATTAGCATTACTTCGGGGCCTCATACAAAATTTTTTATAAATATTATACTTCATTTAGTACCCCTAGAAAATAAAAAATAGAAGAGCATACATAGACAATAGCACTGTCAGAGTTTTTTAAAAAACATGAAAGTCTGATAATAATCTGAAAATTTTACAGCATCATTAGCATTGCCTCAAAAACTCACACAAAAAATTTCAAATTTTTTTCACACATTTTGTTAAATTTTACTAAACTTTTTAAATTTAAATCATATTAGTTTACCAACCGGTATCAAAAGGCTAAAGACGGTTGGAACCAGGGTTTCACTTTTCGTCAAAAACAACTTAAAATTCGCTCGTACTGCTCAGATTCGGAAAAGGAATTTGTTCGGTTTACTGCTCAAGTTCAAATTCAAATTCAAAAAAATTAGAAAATTAAAAAAAAATCATCAAAAAGTTTTCTAAAATTAGTATTAATAGCTTTATAACCTATGGTGTGATTTTTTTTTTAAAAAAACAAAGTTTGGAATTTTACAATATTTTTTTTGTAATTTTTCATATTTTTTGAACCTGTCTCTATTTTTGAAAAAAACCGCTAGAAATTCACTGCTTTTCGAGCGGTTTTTAACTTTTTTTTTGTTTGACTTTTGCTGCGCGGTTTGACCAGGTCGATATTTCGTAAATTTCAATCGATTTTTTTTGAATTTTAGTACCAAGCCTGCTTGACACTGTTAACACTGGCTGTAACCCTACTCCCCGCAAGTAGGGATGGCAATCGGGTGCGGCGGGTACGGGTAGCACTCGTCCATACCCATACCCGCGAACCAAAATCTCCCCCACGGGTATACCCGCGAAGAGTCGCGGATGAAAAATCTCGCCCATACATATTCATGGTATTCGATACCATTGGTATACCCGTTTACCCGCCACCATCAACAATCTTTCCAACCAAATGGTACTAGAAGCTAATGAGTTATGATACTAATACAATCTTTTTGATGAAGTTATAGGTATTAGCAACATTCTATGGATTAAAGAATGATTATCAATGATTCAAAATTTCAAACGTACATAAGAATAATAATTAAAATAATATATGCAGACAAATAATACACATATGGTCAAGTTCAACAATTACTGAAATGAGATGCTACAAATTGGGGATCGAGGGGCCAACTGGACGCCTGTTTTAGCCCATATGTCAATAGGAGGTGGCGGGTAATCGGGCGGAACGGGTACAGGTGAAGCTCCCCCATACCCATACCCGTTGGGTAGAGTTTGGCCCCCATAAACATACCCGCGGGTAATAAAAGAGGAACATACCCACCTCTATTAGGGTTTTTACCCGTGGACACACGGATAATCGGGTAAAATTGCCATCCTTACCCCGCAAGGTGCGAGTGGTAGCAACAGGCAACTAGGGTGAGCCAGCCTGGGAATACATATACTATCTTTCTTTCGTCCCATGGATAATTGCTCGCGCGAACGGGAATTCTACTTCCTCCCCATCCGATCTCTCTCGCCGCACTCCGCCCTGGCCATGGCAACCACCACTCCCGCACTTCTCCCTCCTCTGCTCCCCAAATCCCTAACCCCTCCACTCCACGCCTTCCCACCCCAACCCCTCCTCCTCCACTCCAAACCCCACCACTACCCGCTGCCCCCTCTCCCTCTCCTCGCCTTCCCGCGCCGCCGCCGCCGTCGCAACCCCATCGTTGCATGCCCCACCGCCGCCACCTCCACCTCGCCCGCCTGCGACGCGCGCGAGGCCGAGTGCGCCGTCGCGGAGCTCCTCCGCGAGCATGGGGCCTCCCCGGCCGACGCTGCCGCCATCGCCGCGCGCGCCCCGGGCTACGCCGCCATGCTGGCCGACGGAGTCCGTGAGCTCGACGAGCTCGGCCTCTGGGCCTCGTGGAGCTCCGGGGTGGGAGTCCCTGGGGTCGAGATGGGCGCGCTTGGGTTCGGGAGGAAGGTGTACTTCATGGGGAAGAGCAGGCGCGACCACGGCGTGGTGCCGCTTCTCGAGAGCCTCGGCGTACGGCTCTCCTCCGCGAAGCTCATCGCGCCCTACGTTTCGGCGGTCGGCCTCCCGCTGCTGATTGATAGGGTGCGAGCTAGTCTATTCTGAGCTCGGTTTGCTTGCATAGGTTGCTCTGATCAAAATTCCACCTTAGAAGCTACGTATCGGATGTGTTTGGTCGAACAAAATTCAATGCAGTTAATTAAACATGGAATACTCAAACTGATAGGAGCTTTGCTCGAACAGTACTGTCCTTAGCTGCAAGCCTTCAGCTCATATCAGCAAGCTTGTTGTATTGCGCAGAGCTATGTGGACTACTTCTCTGTTCATTCGTGCCACTAATCACAATACTTCAAATTTGTATATCATGACACCAAACTAATATATGAAATCATTTACTGGTACTCAACATTAGAATATGTGCATCATATTCTCATTTAACACTAGTAAATGGTGACATCACATCTCTAATGTTATGATACTATGGATTATGATAGTGGTAGGTATGTTTCTTTGACAGTTGTGGTACTGCTTTATACTATCTTATTTTCACTAGATTACTGCATTTGTTACTTATGGTTTATTCACATATAGGTTAAGTTTCTGAAGGAAATGTTATTTGCAAGCAGTGGTTATGAAACACTAATCAGAAGGAATGCTAAGCGCATGATGATGCACTTATCCATCCCTGCAGATGAGGCACTCCAAAGTACTTTATCATTTTTTGAAAAGGTAAGTTTCACAGTCCCAATGATTGTTTCTCATACCAGTTTCCTTGCATTGAATGTCTCTAGGAATTGCATCTTTCTTGAACCATGTTCTTGCAGATGGAGGCCAGGCATGGTGGTCTTAGCATGTTGGGACATGGAGATGTGTCATTTCCCTATCTCATCGAATCATTTCCAATGCTTCTTCTCTGCTCAGAGGACAATCATCTTAAGCCATTAATTGATTTTCTTGAGTGCATTGGAATTCCGAAGCTGAGGATAGCCACAGTTCTTCTGTCATTTCCTCCTATAATCCTTTGTGATGTTGAAAATGATATCAAGCCAAGGGTCCATGCATGGGAGAAGGTGTACTATAAGGACATGATTCTCTACTGACCTTTATGTTTGTGATGTCTTTTGGAACCTGCAATATTGGTGTTCACTTGACAATAAGTGCAATAATGTAATTCTATCCCATTTCAAACTTTTCTAGGCTGGCGTTGAACAAGAATATATCGGTAGGATGTTGTTGAAGTATCCATGGATCCTTTCAACAAGTGTAATAGAAAACTACAGGCATATGCTTTTGTTCTTCAACAGAAAAAAGGTAACTGAAAAAAGAATCTTCCTACTATGTTAACTTGGCTTAAGATCCTGTTCACTTAGGGATCCTGTTCTACCATTTTGTTGGTACCGGAACTGGTCAGTCAGTTTTTTTTGCTTTCAGATTTCCGGTACAGTCCTTGGTATTGCTGTGAAAAGTTGGCCTCATATTCTGGGTTGTTCAACAAAAAGAATGAACTCAATTCTGGAGCTGTTTGATGATCTGGGCATCAGTAAGAAAATGTTGGTTCCAGTTGTTACATCAAGTCCACAGTTGTTGCTGAAAAAACCAAATGAGTTTCTGCAGGTGTGTAACTATTCTTGTGGTTTGCTTGCCATATATAAACTCAATTGGTAATGGAAAATATTCTTTACTTAGTGTTAGCTTTTTCAGCAAACAGCAACCAATAACCAGTAACACTATCATATATAGCCACTAGCATAGGTCTTCCATTAAGTTGACATGCATAGCAGCTTTCATCATTATCTCTTGAGTTTCTTATTGCTTCTGAATTAATCACAATGACATTTCCTAGGATTAAGATTCAGGACGCATGTATAGAGTGGTCATCATCAATGCTTGATTTGGGTCTATTGCATACTTTGCTATCAGTCTATAATTGAACATGGTCTTTTAGGCACATTGATATCCATAATTGGGGATGGTCTTGAGTCGTCACTTTTTTACATCTTTGATCCTCCAATAACTGGTTCTCTTGGTACTAATTGTTCTGCCTCGTTTCCCAGATTGTTTCCTTTTTCAAAGATATGGGTTTTGATGAGAAAATTGTGGCAAAGATTTTGTGTCGTTCTCCAGAAATATTTGCTTCAAATGTGGACAATACCCTCAAGAAGAAAATCAACTTTCTTATTGACTTTGGTGTTTCCAAGCATCATCTTCCTCGCATCATTAGGAAGTATCCAGAGCTTTTATTGTTGGACATAAATTGCACACTTCTCCCCAGGTATAACTGCAACTTCTTCTATAAAGGAAAAAAATAGGTTTTACTACAAAAGCTCAAATCAATGCAATTGATATGTTTATAGTTCTTGTAAACTTGTAAATGGCTTTAACTCATCTAGCTACTGCCTACCAGTAACTAATATACTGATCAGGCCAGGTACCCTGCACCCAACATATTCCCTAGAACCAAAACCCTACTCTCAGGTTCTGAGCGGATATATATTTTAGAGTTTTTACCATCCTTGAGAGATACCGCCAAATTACCCTAAAACTTTTGTACCTCTTGGTACCTCCACCCTTTAAACCTTTGATACTTCTTGGTACTAGCTCAATGTAAAGTTTGATACCTCCCAAGGATGATAAAAAGTCACTATATATTTAGTTTGGGCCTTTATGGATGACTTTCACCTATATTTGGGCAAATTTCACATCAGCCTTGCACAAAATACATAATTTCACATCAGCCTTGCACATAAACACATAATTTCACAATACTCTCTGAAACATAAGGAACAAAGTTCAAAAACTTTACCTGGCTATAACTGGTGGGATCATGTTGCGGGCTATCCTGCTACCTCTCAAGGGTCCTTGCTGGTAAAGGCCTGCTATCATTAGTGACTTAGAAAGTGTACCACCAGCATGTTATTTATTCAGTAGAGCATTTAAATTGTGTTTATTGCAAAGAAAGACAAATGTGGAATATGCAGCACACGTTAACTTGGGCTAATACGAAACTCAGTGTTTCTTAATTATGCTATGGTCTATTTTGAGTTTTTTCTACAAGCTGCAATGTGCTATTGGTGTAATTATTGTTGATGTCGTTGGACAGTTGCACCTTTTATCTAGATATACTTTTTTTTGGCAAATTTGGAATGTTCTGGAGTCATTGTAGTTAACAGCATAATCCACTTGTGCAGGCGGTTTCTTATTCTTGGCACTTGATTTCTGATTTTACCTTTTGTTGCTTAACTGAAGTCTAATAATGTGATTTTCACTAGTCAAATATATTTGCCAAGATGCTATCTTAAGTGTTCAATGCATGTAACTGTTTTCCAATGTTTACAGAATGAACTTCTTCTTGGAGATGGGCTTGTCTAAGAAAGATGTTTGCTCAATGATTTATAGATTCTCCCCACTTCTGGGTTACAGTATTGAGCTTGTTATGAAACCAAAGCTAGAATTTCTGTTAAGAACCATGAAGAAGCCACTTAAAGCGATTGTAGAATATCCAAGGTATTTCAGCTATTCACTGGAGGGGAAGATAAAACCGCGGTTTTGGGTACTTAAGAGTAGAAACATAGACTGCAGTCTGACAGACATGTTTGCAAAAAATGATGAACTTTTTGCTGAAGAGTACTTGGGAATAGGCAGATTACTTGTGACAAGTTCTCTACAAGCAAGCAAAGGTGGTTAATTTCTGGACTTATATCAAGAGCTAACCATGTTACCATGCCTGAACTGTACAGCTGTATGCTTCCATCTGGGGAGGCTGTTTTACAGATGGGAAGCCATTTTTCCAGTGTTCAGCATTAAGAAGGTAATACACTAATTACTGTGTAAAAACGACAGGTATCAATTGATCGTGTTGTTTACCCACTGTTAGGATAGCAGTTTACTGTACTGGGTGTTTGTGTGTGTGGGGGGGCACTTTTTCAATCAAGGTGATGAATGCCTATTTCTCGCCGTGCAAAGAAGTTTCTTGGTAGTACTGATGGCTAACTTTGCTAGAGCTCCAAAATGAAAACCATAGTTAGATAAAGGTTCCCAGCATTCTGCAGGTTTCATATTAGCATATTGTCAAGATTTTAGATACAGGTTCTGCAGGTTTCATATTAGCATATTGTCAAGATTTTAGGATACTTCAATGTGGATGGCTTTTTTTCAATGAGGGTGTATTTTGGCTGGCATTTAATGTAGCTCAGAGAAGCCAATTAGGTGTGCATCTTAATTTGTTTTGTCATATTGTTTTTTCAGGTTCAGGCAAACAAGGGAAATTACGAAATAAGGTGGTTTGCAACTAAAAATAAAAGGAAAAGGAGGTTCAATCCGTTTGTATGAATGCCAGCAGGAACTATTGGAGGTCATAATCAGATAATCCCCACCGAAGGCCTGAAGTATTTGTTCAGTAACCCATTGGCCATGGTCCTTATCATCTCTTTCTCATGGTACACCGTTCTCCCTCTGCACGAGCTTCGGATCTCGTCCATCGGGATCTCCACTTAACAGTTAACACCAAAAACCTTGTACTCACTACATCAGCAGATCTGGCCGAACTTACAAATCCTGCAATGACACCACCATTGACCAGAGACCAAGTGTTGAACAATTACCTTCGGGAGTTGATCTGCATTCTTCCTTGCTGGGAGAACGTGTAGGTTGCCAATTTTGTATGCTGCTTCCTTACTTACGTCGAGCTGCATGTTCGTGAGGATGTGTGTCAGCAACGGTGTGGCCTCACTGGCAAATATCAACCTCTTGTGCTTGAAACTGCCTGCTGCTATATTTGACACAGCCATGAAGCCTCCTTCCTGAGAACCTGGTTCTCTACTGTGCATACATTTGCAAGGCCTGTTAAGGCTTGATATGTGATGCTGTTCTCAACAACAAGAACTGTATCAACCATGTAGCTATCATCACAGCCACCGGCTACAAGGTGTGTCCTAAACTGCAAAGAATCAAGACGAGCAACCGCAGGTTCTCAGATGCTAACAAGCTCCAATCAGCAGTTGAGGTACATGATTTCTTACTATCAGGCTGATTGCTTTCTCTGAAAATGCTGAGATAGACCACTACCCAGGCCACCTCAGTTGCCAGCTCTTCATCTGCCTTCTCCAAGATCTGCAAGATTGCATTCATTACAGCACACGCTTTGCACGGATCAAGGCTTCCCCTGCAGCAGCTTCATCGCTGCCGACTGCCGGAAAGCGGAGCTCGGAACACACGCTTCGCACGGATCAAGGCTTCCCTTCTTCCCTTCCCTACTGCAGCAGTCTGTTCCCGTCTCCGGCAAGTTGCTATCATGTGTAACGAGGACATGATGGCATTGCGGTGGTGCTGTTGTCGGGCGTGGGAAAGCGGAGGAGCTGCCGTCGCCCATCTTCTCCGGCGCCGCGCCTGGTTTTGTGATTGATGGATTGGTAGGATTGCTTTACCAGAAGGGCGGAGTGGCCGTAAACAAGTCCGTGGAATTACCATAGAAGACTGAAGAGGCATCTGAGCACATAGCCTCTTGTAATATTTGGGAAAATGAATCCTAAAATATAGTAGATTACTACTAGTCATATAAAGAATGGAGAAAGCGTGTCGTTATCTTATCCGACGACCAGTCCGTATTGATCTTGTCTTCCGAGTCGGACTCGAACTCGCGCTCACTTAATACAAGCTGCCGCCGCCGCCTCCGGTTCATAAACCATGTTGAGTGCTTGCATGCTTTCCATGGTTAGATCATCGTAACCAAGAACTCGGACAACGACATCCATCGTAGCCAAGAATCTCTGACAACGACGATGGCCGCATCCGCCGTAGAATTTCACCCCCTGCCGCCGCCGTCATACCCCTCTTTGCCGGAGTACGGTTTCAGCACCGGCGAAGTCGGCGACAGTACGGTCCTGTACAAGCTGCGCAAGTCCCTGGAGCTGGTGCTCGACCTGCTGGACCTGGCGGAGGAGCGCGTGAGGATCGAGATCGGCGAGCAGCGGCGCGACGTGATGCGCGCGGAGGAGGCGATGAGGCGCGTCCAGATCACCCCTCTCGTCGCCGGCCACCTCGTCGAGGTCGTTGACGAGAATTACGCCGTCGTGACCTCCAGCGCCAGTCCGCATAGCTGTTACGTGCCCATACTCGGCACCATCGATCGCGAGCTCCTCAAGCCCTCGGCGAATGTGTTGCTGCACAGGGAATCGCACGCGCTCGTCGGCGTGCTGCCAACGGAAGCCGGATCGGCCGTGTCCCTTGTCGCGGACGCCGACAAGCCGAACGTGACCTACGACGACATCGGCGGGTATGACGCCCAGAAGCAGGAGGTCCGCGAGGCCATCGAGCTACCGCTGACCCACCCCGAGCTCTTCGCGCGCGTTGGCGTGGACCCGCCGCGCGGCGTGCTCCTGTACGGCCCGCCGGGCACTGGCAAGACCATGCTCGCCAAGGCCGTCGCGCACCACACCTCGGCGGCCTTCATTCGCGTGAACGGCGCGGAGTTTGCCCAGAAGTACCTAGGCGAGGCGCCGAGGATGGTGCGCGAGGTGTTCCAGCTCGCCCGGGACAACGCGCCGGCCATCATCTTCATCGACGAGGTGGACGCGATCGCGACGGCGCGGTTCGACGCCGCCACGGCCGGCGACCGCGAGGTGCATCGGGTGCTGATGGAGCTGCTCGCCCAGATGGACGGGTTCGATCAGTCGACCAACGTGCGCGTCATCATGGCGACGAACCGCGCCGACACGCTGGACCCGGCGCTACTGCGGCCGGGGCGGATCGACCGCAAGGTCGAGTTCCCGCTCCCCGACCAGCAGCAGAAGCGGCTGGTGTTCCAGGCGTGCACGGCGGGGATGAGCCTGGACGACGACGTCGACCTGGAGGAGTTGGCGGTCCGGCACGACGAGATCAGCGCCGCCGAGATCACCGCCGTGTGCCGCGAGGCCGGTATGCAGGCGGTGCGCGACAACCGGTACGTGGTGACGCAAGGGGACTTCGAAAAGGGGTATCGCGCCGTCGCCAAGAAGCCTGAGGGCGGGGCCAGTGAGTTTGACTTCTACAACTGAGCAGCAGATCACTGACGTCCTGAGATTTCAGGGGTTCGGAACGAGATTTAAAATAGGGGTCCTTCTAATTAATAATAATAATAATAATAATAATACGGAATTGCTACAGTTCGGACGTTTGAATTTTTCAAACGCACTGCAACATTTTTTTCTACGTATGTAACATTTTTTTACCAATGCGTGCAACATTTTTCTTCAACAAACAATGAATTGCGGCACAGTAAACGGATGTTGCAAGCGTTGAAAAATATGTTGCACACGTTGGAAAAAAATGTTTTAAATGTTGAAAAAAAATGTTGCAAGAGGCGTCCGATCAAATGAACAGTGTCGGATATCCGAGCGCTAGTTCTTCCCATATATATAAGTGTTACCAATAAACACTCAAGGTGTATCCAAAAGAATTATTTATATCAAGCAACAGGTAAAGCAAAAAGTACATATTACAATATTACAGTATATACTGTTACATATGCAATATACTAATACTAGTACATATACAGGAGTGGGGCCCCATGGTTTGAGGGGCCCGGAACGGCGGCCCCTCTCGCCCCCCTCCAGGGCCGGCACTGCAGCAGATTCTGGACTGCATTTTCGTTAGAAGAAGCCATAAGCTATGCAAACAACTGACTTGTAATTCAATTTTTTGTTCAAATCTAAGCCATTTGTAAGAGAAGCAGAAGCTTTTAAAAAACAGCTTTTCAGAACAACCAGCTAAAAACTGGCGTTATTTTGTTGTGCACCTACAAGTTTTTTCTTTCTCTTTTTTTTCTTTCTGAGAGCTTCAGATTCGAAAATTTTAGTGACAACTAAATTAGTGGATTTTTACGCTAACATACTTCCTCAGTCACAGAACTGCGAAAGAACAGCATCCTAACGTCTGCAGTCAAACATCTATAGCTTTGAACAAAAGATTTCGTTGTGAATGTGGATTTAATTTATGAAAGTGAGATATGGTAAACATCAAAAAATACTTTCTTAACATACCAGCAGTACTTCCTACATATGGTCAAGCGGCCATGCTAAAAAACCTCCGTCGCTGCTTACAAAATGCTCGCATCGAGTATCGCATAATGCATCAGATATATTTGTAAAAGAATAAACATGTCATCTTTCACAAACACATTGAATCAAATCTTGAAGTAAATTTATCTTTGCAATGAGCTGAAGACAGGAATATGCAAGAAACCAGGAATCTTCAACATCATCAGGATACCAAAGGGCAACACAGTGTCTATATTCAGAGCATTAGCCTAAAGTCCCATAGAGCTTATGCATCACGAGTTTATTTGAATTCCTTCTGAGCGACATAAGCATCCAGCATATGCTCATAGTAGCATACTTCTTCCAGCATTGATCGCTGAGCACAGATTATGACAAAAAAAGGTAATATAAAAACAGGAGTCCTCCATGCAAGTTGCAATATCCTTCAATACTCTTTCTTGCCAAAGTTTTTGCACCAAAGTTGAGATGGGATCGGTCGGACTGGGTAATGCGGACGTTGCTGCACAAAGTATTACATCTGTCAGCACTTCTTTCACAACTAAAAAATAGATTAGGTCATTAACAACCAAAACATAACTCCATGGAAATTACAGTCTCAACATGTCTTCCAAATGAAGGTTGAGAAAGGGGAAAACATACTAGCAAGCTTTCATTTTTCGCTATAAGATAGAGGGAAATCAGATATTTAGTTGATACACAATTGTGATGCTATGAAATAAGTCAAGGCTCAAATGCAATAATGATAGAGCAAGATGTCTGTGGTTCAGGAACATAACAAGGCTCATAAGTATATCAATTTTGGTTAAGATTTCAGATAGAATAATTTGTTACGTCCTCCATAGCATGCAGCTATGCATGAACACAAATATGTAAAGATCAGTTGATGACAGCATCACCCCAGTGCTTGGACATCACAATTTTGATAAAGTCATGAAGATGAGTTTAATAACAGAGTTCAAAACTAATTCTAACACAATTTATTTGGAAAGCAGCAGATAAGCACATTAAGCCTGTACAGACCTCTAAGCAACAAGCCTCCAGGCAAGCAAGGTCAGCTCTGAAATTCAGATTACCATAAAAGCAACCCCTGATTGTATTATAAAGGTATGCCTACATGGCTACATCCCACTAGTAGCACAACTAATATTGGTGGACAAATGCTGCATGCTGAATGGACAAAATACACAGTCAAGAACATGAGAATAAATCTTATCCATAACAGATTATCACTAGATGGATGCATCAATAGGGGATTCAAAAGAAGAAATTTTTGCTTGACACCTTGTTGAATCGGGTAGCATTATAAACAGCACATGCAATTATGTTATTAACTTGCTTTACAAACAAGTAACAACGACAAAGTTGGTATCTCAAAACTTTCCTAACAAGTGAGAAAGATCCATCTTAATCACCATACAGAATATCTTATAACACTAGTGTTCATGAATTGTATAGAAACTTGTTGTTCAAGAATTTCAGTGAAATCACTGAAAGCACATGTTCCACTATTAGCAGTTGTCCGCACAATAGTTTAGTACCAAATAAATAAGCATGCCTGCTGCATGTGTGGTGCCAGTGTCGTTCACATGTCACTGTTGCAAGGCACCCAAATGGGAACAAGAATGTTTATCACAATTTAGCTACAGATCATTTGAGTGCAGTGGGCAAATCACATGAATATTTTGGTTTTTCATTCATCATTCCTACCATCCAACTGCAATGAAGTAACATTAGCGTCCTAGTATTCAGAAAACTGCACTTCATAGCCCCCACTAAAAACTACCTAGGATCACAAAAATTACTGAAGCCTCACTCAAAATTTTTAATTTTGCAGCTAAATGCAGAGCAGAAGGACCCAATAGAACTTACTGACCATCACTTCCGCATTCGAGTTGTGCGCTATATACAATGGAGTAAAAGTCGTTCCTACTACCAAATGGCGAGAAGTATTTACCAACCATGTCTAATATGTGTTCGCCATGTCCAAGTTCCCCACAGATCTCATCTCTCGACTAGAGTTAGGGTCAGCTCAAATCCTTATAACTAGATGCGCCAAGAAGGCAACCTTGGAGTGACTAGGGCTAGGGTTTGGGCAGCGGGGGTATGTACCTCCAGCTTGGCAGACTTCATGGCGACCTTGGAGTGACTAGGGTTAGGTTAGGGTTTGGTCAGCGGGGTATGTACCTCGAGCTCGGCGGACTTCATGGCGATGGGGATGCAGATGAGGAAGACGCCGAACATGGCGATGGCGGTGTTGCGGCGCCAGTGCACGGGCCGGCAGTAGGGCCCGCCCGTCATGCTCCACACCTTCTGCCGGAAGTCACCGCCCCCGTGGCCGTGCCCGCCATGGTCGCCGCCCATCGTCGCCGCCGCCGCTTCTGCTTCTTGGATTCAATCAGATCGAAGTGCGGGTGTGGTGAGCGAACCTGACCGTGCTGTCGTGCGTGTAGTAGAGAGGTAGCTGGAGATTGTGCTGTGGTTGTGGACAGTGTTTTTGCACAGGAGACCCTGCTAATTTTGCTAATTACATGGTAGTACTACCATACTGAGGAATGGTGATAAAGTAAACCTTCCAAGATTGTTACAATTTGAATTTTGTTTTATTTAATAATATAGGCCATTAGGCCTTATCACTTGCACAGAGAGTTGGAACACAAAAATTTCACAAAAACAATTCAATTCCCATAGGATTCAATTTTTTTTTACCATATTCCCAATATAATTGTTTTTAGAAACAGTGGATTACACAGTACTTACAAAATAATTTCTTGCTTTAAGGTTTATTCAGATAGAAATGATCGTTATATGACTTATTCAAGACAAACAGAGATAACAAACCCTCAGTATGATTATTCCAGACAAACAGAGATTACAAACCCCCAATACCGAGGATAGCATTCGTGCCTATAAGTACTCAACCATTGCAATGAAGAAGAAGCAGCATGTCACACGATTGATCGACAGCAACAGTGTGTCAGAGTTATTCCTTGGTTACGGCAACTTCGTTGGTGTAACAAAATCATAATTTGTTATTATATACTCCCTCCGTTCCAAAATATAGGGCATGTTAGAATTTAGAAAAGTCAAATTACATAAATTTTGACCAAGAATTAATCAAATTATATGCATGTTTAATTTACAAAAGATGTATCAATTGATTCATATTTCACTTATCTTTCAATTATCGTTGGTTTCATAACAATTCATAATATATTATAATAGAAATTAATGGTCAAAGTTTACTTCAAAAGACTTTTTTGAATTCTAATATGCCTTATATTTTGGAACGGAGGGAGTATAATACAAGGGATTTGATTCGAGAAAGCAAGGCACAATGAGACTAGCCACTGTGGTTTCTACTCCTGTAGTCCTGTGAGACCTAACAAGCTCTTCTTCACCTCTTCCACAAGTACATGTGTAAATACAGTACAATGACAGGAAAAAGGACCATCAAAATGATACAACAAATCAACTCGAGCAAACAATACATTATTGTTCCAAGCTAAAACCTAGGAGGGCTTGTTGGGATTCTTGTAGCCCCTTGCATTAGATTTGTACGCCTTTTCCGAAAATATACAAATGGGCCACTTATTAGCAACATTCCAGCCATGATTACCTGCAAAGAACACAACTTTGTGATTCAGAACCACAGAAAAATAGCACAGGCAATAACTCTACATTGTCAATTTTTCATGCTTTCGAAGAAGGAAAACTTGTCTTTGATAATCATCAACCAATGAAAACTGAAATAAAATAAGTTATCGACAAATGTGATGTGATAAGTAACAATGAAGTAAGTTGTGCTAGAAAAGTACAACATATGCTTTTCTTTCATAGGGTACACGTAGTCTTTTTACTGCAAAGTGGGAAGTTTCAAATCTCTGTAAGTATATGTAATTCGCACACTGTATCAATCAAAAGTTAAAGCCCCAGGCACCCGTTGTCACAAACTGAGAAAAAAAGGGTCCATGCGTTCATTCTTGTTTAAGTGTGAGATCAGAGGAGAGTCTTGGAAAAATCTGTAATAAGCCAAGATCTGATTCTCATTTTATAAACAATTTTTGCTAGGTTCTTTTACAGTTCCTGATTTTCCATCCTTTACTCCCTACGATTTTAGTTTCAGCAAAATTTTACACTAGAGGGAATAAGAAATTTATGGCTATGATTCTAATACCTCGAAACCAAGAACAGATAACTTTTCTTCATCTTCCAATGGTACACAACTCCTGTAAGTAACGTAATGCTTTGTGCCGCCTGATGTGGATGCATCATCCAACACCTTCCTTTGCTTACTATTGTTTCCTCCTTTTGCACCATTTCGGACTTCTTGACATTTCAAAGGCAAGTGGTAGCCGGTTTCGCTGCAACAGTACTTTTCATCGTTCTAACCAAAAAAAGAAGACAAAATGATATGTCAGGCTAGTGAGATTTAAAACAAATATGCAAGCATGGCATGTCAATAGTTGATAGTGTAGTGCTCCTGCACAGTTGTTAACTTCTGAACCCAGGCTTGACATCTATGGATTGTTCAACTCCATTAAGTTTGTATGAGCAGCAGCTGGAAGTAGATATATCTATTGGTGGTGGGGGCAAGCACGGAAATTCTATCACATGTATTTGCAGATACTGTTATCCAAATTAGACCTCTTAGGATGTTCATCTGCATGCACGCAGAAGTTCCAACATAAGCAGTGCTTAATAACCATGGAAAACCCGTCCCTATATGTTGAATAAACTCAGTAAGGTCTCTAGCTTCAGCAGAGGTATCCAACATGCAGATGATATTTTGAAGATCGGTTTTCTTTTTCTTATATTCACCATTTGAATGAGCCTCCCACCCTCTTAGGGATCTACGCAAAGCACTGAGTTTATTATTCCATCTTTGGACAGAGTTCTTTCCCTTATTAGTATTGTTCCAGATATCAACAACACGACTGACGAAACCATCACGCTGGAACCAACTAAGTTCAAACTTGAAAAGTTTATTTTTACCCGTGAAGGCGGATTTCTGAATCCAAGAGTAAAGGGTATGGTCGATACCCCCTATCTAGAGCTCCTAACAGGTGACCAACGGTATTTAATCTCCCAATCAGACGACATGAGAACCCGATCCAACTTTTCATAAGTGGGATTAGGCAATGAGTTAGCCCAAGTGAATTGCCGTCCCGTTAAGACAATTTCCCTTAAATCTAAGCTATCAATTACAGCATTGAAAAGGAAAGGCCAACGGTAGCTGAATCTATTATTATTCTTCTCCTTACTATATCTCATAATATTAAAGTCCCCTCCGATTAGAGTAGGCAGTGAGTTTGCTTGACAAGCCTGAACCATTTCCGCTAGGAAGGCCGGCTTAAAGGCATCCTGAGCAGGTCCATAGACAGCCATCAAGATCCATTTGAAATTATCTGATTTGCTACAAAGGTGGAATTTAATGAAAAACTCACCTTCAACAATAGAGGAAACATGCAGGATGTCAACTCTAACTCCCAAAAGAATGCCACCAGACCTACCACACGGGAGGAAGAAGTACAACAAATCGGCGCCTCAATGAGGCGAGAAAGATTTCGTTTAGACATATCCTGCTTTCCAGTTTCCATTATGGCGATGAAATCTAGATTATGGTCCCTGATAGCCTCAGAAATATACCTAAATTTAGCCAAGTCTGAAAGACCTCTGCTATTCCAGAAAAAGCCTCTCATTAAGAAACACCCTTATTTAAGATTTTATTGCCTTTCGGGCTTCTCCTAATCCTAGACGATTTCTTAGGTCTTTTTTTGAAAGCCAACAAATCGCAGATTTTTGTGTCAAGCTCAACATCATCGACGTCAACATCAGAAACATCCTTGATAAGATGAGAGAGTAAGTCGTTATCCAGATCATCGACCTCAGCATCATCCATATTAAAAGACTGTTCGCAATCTGCAATCTCAGATTTACTACATGGGGTATTACCATCTGGCTTTCTTGACAATGCCCATCTATCTACTTCAATACGCTTCAAAGAGTTAATTGACCAATTCACATCCGAGCTATTATTTCCCAAGCGTAGACCGATGTTGGAAAGTCTACTAGCAGGTAGGGCTGGGTAATGAGCTAAAAGAAGGGGGACATGGATAGCAAGTTGTACCAGGCTGCTGATAGCACTCGGTCGAGTCCATCTTCAAAGGAGCAAACCCCTTTAAACCAACCGGGCTGCCATCCAGGTTACGCTCCGAAGCTCTGCGCATAGCCTTTCGAGTCATGTCTTCATCAGCGGGAGAAGTCCCATCAGCTGAAAAAGAGTTGATTCTAAGACTTCTTCGAGGCACAAAGACATTATTACATTTGATACTACTCGGCATTTGACACAAACCTGCATTAGGGGCTGGTCGCATCATGAAAGCTGGGGACGAATTCTGCTCCCCCACAGACTGCAAATTAGGCCCAGTAGTCCCAGTCTGTAGCGAGTTCATGTCGCCAGACATCCCCAACTGTTCAAAATCAGAAAACGAAGTGGGACTTTGAGAACTAAGCGAGTCTGCCAAAATGTTTACCTCCAAAGCCGGATTTGCAGGAAGAGAAATTGGCTTCGAGGTCTTAGCAACGGCCTTGAACAAGAGCTCTTAGCTCAGTCTCGGGATCACTAGCTAACCTCCTTAGAGTGAGGAGATTAAATATTTCCAACCGGGCCAAAGCCAAGGATATTCTTCTAGGGGATAACAATACAAGATACTTTCATATGATTGCCAATGGCAGATATAGGAAGAAGAAAATATTCTCACTTGAAAATGGGGATAGTAAGATTGAGGGGCATGATAATCTAAAGAATTTTATTACTAGGTTTTACAAGGATTTATTTGGTGAACCGGAAGATAACTACTTCACATTAGATGAATCTTGTAATTTGGATATTCCCCAAGTGTCGCAATGTGAAAACAATTTCCTCACAGCGGATTTTACGGAAGCTGAAATAAAGGAGGCTATTTTCTCTATGGAACATAACTGCAGCTTGAGACTGATGGTTTCCCATTGAATTTTATCGGTTTTTGGGAAACCATTAAGGGACCTCGATCCGAATGTTCCGTGATCTATTTTACGGTAATTTACCTCTTTTTAGTCTCAATTTTGGCGTCATTGTTCTAATCCCTAAGGTCCAAGAGGCTAACATTATCCGAAAGATGCATCGATCCGTCGCTAAATGTGTCTTACAAAATTTTCACCAAAGTAGCCACCAATAGATTGAACTCGGTGGCTGACAAAGTTATTAGTCCAACCCAAATGGCTTTTATGAAAGGAAGAAATATTCTCGAAGGTGGTGATCCTTCATGAAACGGTGCATGAACTTCATCGGAAAAACCAAAACGGATCATTCTTAAACTAGACTTCGAGAAAGCCTACGATAAAGTGCGATGGCCCTTTTTGTTCCAGGCTCTCCGTATGAAAGGCTTCTCTTCCAAATAGATATCTTGGATTAAGACTGACGAATACCCAGGGGATAGGTATCCCCAGTGGCCCAGGAGAAGCATATGGGCCGCCACCGCGCCTGGGCCTCAAACGAGAAGCCCCGCATAGAGGCCCACGACCTCGAGCCAAGCCTACCCGAGAGGCGGTCGACCAGGCGCGACGGGACCGGCGCCCCACGAACCACGGCAACGACGACCAGGTTAGCCCGACCGATGGGTCGGACCGTCGCCACTTTGAACGAGCTCGATTCGTCTTCACCGAGAAGCAGATGTCAAATCATCGAACCGCCTCATCGTCGCCTTAGATCGGCCGACGCAGCGACTTCGTCGTCTAATCGAGCCGGACGAGACACTACGCCCTTCCCAAGTCGATCCCTCCCGGTCGACACCCTCGGCGTCAAGACTGACACACAACAGCGGGAAGGCGCGCTGCCGTTCCGGAGAAGACGAGCCGAGCCGTCACCTGCGGCTTCACCAACCCAACGCAGACGCAACCACCGTCGAAGGCCACCCAATGACCGGACATCGAGACGAAGGACCGACTCCTAAGCGAAGGAGCCCCACCCATTTTTTTTTCCTTTTATGACTCCTTGTAATCTCATATAACCGCCTCCCGGGCTATATAAGGGGAGGCATGGCCCTTCGAAGCAGGGGGACGATCTAGGCAGTCGAACACAGCACCCCCAAGTCACCCACGTAGCCATTCTGAGTAACCCTTGTACACGAGGCGCCCCGAGCCCGAGCTCAGCCCTCGCTTGTAACACGACGGATACACCGGAGTGAATAATATCCACCACCACACTTGACCGAGTAGGGACGTTCGGCCGAACCAAGATAAACCCCGGACCTCCTCTCTTTTGGTCTAACCATTCAAGGAGGCGGAGGCGTAGCCCTCTAAACCTACAAATTTACTTGCGGTTCTCGAAACAAGGCAAAGACCTTTATATCGGAAGTGTAGCGATTAATGTCAATAATGATGTTGGGCATTTTTCCAGACTAAAAAGGCTGCGTCAAGGAGATCCTCTATCGCCTTTGCTATTTAATATAATAGCGGATATGCTAAAGGTGCTAATATCTAGAGCTAAACTGGATGGGCAATTTGACTAATAGTTCTCACCTTGTTGAAGAGGGCTTTCGATCCTTCAATATCACGGATGACACTATACTTTTTCTAGATCATGACCGGATAAAGCTCGTAACATGAAGCTTCTCCTTTATGCGCTCGAGCGAGCCGGTCTTAAGATTAACTTTCACAAAAGTGAGATCTTTTGCTTTGGGTCCGCCCAGAGTTCTCTGGGTTCTACACAAACCTTTTGGTTGTAATCTAGGAAATTTTCCGATTAACTATCTTGGCATTCCAATTCATTACAAGAAGCTTAGAAATTGTATTGGAAAAGGTTGAAGGCGTGTGGAAAAAAGACTCGAAGAGTCGAAAGGAAGAATCTCTATCTGAGGGCGCCTAGTTTTGATTAACTTCGGTGCTCGGTAGCCTTCCGACGTACATGATGTCCTTCTTCTCCTTACCTAAAGGAGTGCTTAAAAATCGGACTATTTCCGCTCCAGATTCTATTGGCAAGGAGACGAACATAGGAAGAAATCTGAGACTCACCAAATGGAGCATTATGTGTCAACCGAAAGATCGGGGAGGACTCGGGATACATGATTTAAACATTAAGAACATTGCCTCCTTTGCAAATGGTTGCATAAGTTACTTACCTCGGATGGGTTGTGGCAACAAATTCTTCGTAACAAATACTTGGGCTCAAAGCCTTTGGCTCAGGCTGAATGGAAGAATGGAGATTCTCATTTTTGGTCTAGCCTAATGAAAGTGAAACGTGACTTTTTCCGTTTCGGAATCTTTATTGTGAAGGATGGAACTCAGATTCGCTTTTGGGAAGACAATTGGATGGGAGGATCACCGTTGAAAGATCAAGATCCTTCCTCTATAACATTGTCGGACCAAAATTCATAACAATTGCTGCAGACTTTAAGTTCGTCTCCTCCTAGTTTCGTGGCGTAGAACCCTCATTGGTCCAAATGTGGTTGCTTGGACTGATTTGTTAAATCGCATTGAGCAAGTTGTTCTATCATGCGATCAGACATCTTTACTTGAAACTAACCTCTAATGCCCGTTCTTGTTAACTCTCATTATGCTGCCTTAATGATTAGAAATGTTCCTTTGTGAATAAACAATTGTGGAAATTAAAATGTCGGTTAAAAATTAAAGTATTCTTGTGGTACTTACGGCGGAAGTGGTGCTAACAAAGGATAACTTAGCGAAATGAAACTAGAGGGAGCTTGACTTGTGTTTTCTGTCACAAAAATGAGTCAATTAATCATTTGTTCTTTGATTGTCGTTTTGCTCGGTCTATTTGGTACATCCTTGACTAGCAAGGGATAAAACAACTTTCGTGTGTTGAACATCTGTTTGGAAATTGGCTCCGTATACGATAAAGATTCTAAATCCTCGCTTCGCTTGGAGCGATGACCTTGTCTGCCGTCCCTTTGGCTTTGCGAAACGCGTGATTTTTTTAAAAAAGGCTTTGTCTTCTCCTTACAGTTATCTACTCTGCGGCTTATTGGATCTCCGGTTGGACTATCCTTCAGCGGGTGGATTTGCAGGCGTCGGTTGCGTTGGGGTCGCATCTTCTCGTGTAGGCGGCCAAGGATTTTTTCCCTCAAGCGCATGATTGGCGGTCTAGTCTTCGGATTGCGGACCATTAGTCTGCTTTTTGTTTTTCTTTCTTTTGTTCCGTGGGTGTGTGTTCTAAATGTGTAGGAAGTGTGCCAAGGCTTTGTATCCTCTTGATGTACTGTTCTTGGTATTAATATATTTGCTTCCTTTATCGAAAAAAATATGTTGAATAAACGATGGTCCAGGAAAATGACATCATCCTGTAATCAATTAATCATTAAGCTAACAATTTGTCCAATAAAACCTCTGAACAACTAACACAACTAGAAGCCCAGAAGAAGCTAAGATTGAATATAACTGTCTGACCAGTTTTCAGGTCACAGCTTCCCGAAGTCAAGTAATGTTGAAATAAGGAGTCAGCCAACTGACAGGACAGAACTACTGGTACTAGGCTAGAAGGAGTAAAGGGCTGGGGAGGAGAGTTGATGAGTGGGAATTCTGACTAATAAAGATAAGGTGTAGTGTATGAGCTAACCCTCTTGTTTCATACACTGTTGGAAGCTATAATATCAATTCCTTGTTAGTTGTTAGTCAAACAACATTTACAGGCAGATGATTTTGGACAATAACAGAAATGAAATCGTTTATATAAATGAAATCTTATACTATTAAGGTTTAGAAAGGGACAGAGTTGGTGCTTCTTAGCTATATATGGTTCAATTTCCAATTCCAATAGGAAACTTTGTCTTATATACTTAGCTTACATGGCATCAAGATAAGCACACTTCAGGGTCATTCAAAACATAAAGATAGGGAACATAGAAACCTCTGAGGTAACTTCAAACATACAACTAAAAATTTCCCTACATGGCACAAAGGATCTGTATTTCCCTCAACCCACAAAATTCCTCCCTTCTTTTCCAGCACACACTTTAAATTACAATATCACACCTTACAATGTACAAGTGAGAATGAACTGCAAAATTATGATATAGGTACCATACATTCTGATTAGAAAAGAAAAATAAGACAGTGATTAATAAGATTAACTAAACAAGAAATCATCCCTTTTCTAGCCCCCTTCTCTCTTTTTTGCAAATCTAGCACCTCGGTGAACGAATTTGCAGATTTGACCCCCTTCTCACCGCAGAAGGCGCTCCCGCGCCTGGGGAGCATGGCAGCCGGTAAGCCGCGGCAGCATGTGGGCTAGCGTGGGAGCAGCACCTTCTACGCCCGGGCAGGGGAGCACGGAAGGTGGGCTGCCATGGACGAGGAGCACGAGAGGTGCGTTCCACGGTGGGAGAGCGAGAAGGTGACACGTGTCACCTTTCGGCGCTTCCAAGGTCGGGAATGGGGGCAATTCTACAATTGCGTTCGCGAGGAAAAATTTGCAAAAAAATGAGAGGGGGCTAGAAAAGGGATGACTTCACTAAACAACATCAGGTAACTAAATAAGGCACTGCTCGATGCCACCTTAATCTTACTTTCTCTTCCTTAACGCCACATCAATCTAAATCATATCAAAACAACACACAAACTTTTGAATAGGGTGACAGACTCCGCAATCATAAATTGCATCCGGAACTTGGACATAGGGGTGGAAAAATAGCTCGAGGCTCGCGGCTCGGCTCGGTGCGGCTTCGGCTCGGCTCGGTGCATCAACGAGCCGAGCCCGAGCTCTACCGTCTGCTCGGTGCTACAATGAGCCAAGCCCGAGCCTGGCCATGAGCTGCTCGTTGGCTCGTTAGGCTCAGTAAAATTCAGATATTCGAATCACTTTCACTAATCACTAATCATTAATTGATTATCCAAATTACATGAGGCTTAATTTTAATACAAAATTAGCCACATCCACGAACATTCAATCGGCTTGGCATTCATACAGTCATATTGAACAAGGAACATACAATGAACATATTTGAGAGTTGACGCAATGAGGCGGGCCTACATGCCAGGCGGCTCACGAGCAGGCTCGGCTCGGCTCAAGGCTCGACCGAGCCCGAGCCGAGCCTGGTTTTCAGCTCGACAAAGACAATGAGCCGAGCTCGGCTCGGCTCACAAACTGACGAGCTCGGTCGAGCCGAGCCGGCTCGGCTCGATTCCACCCCTACTTGGACATGATCTTTGCCACTGCCCGAAGCAAAATTTTAGTACGTAAACCAAACCAAAATACCAAACAAAAAAACATAATATATTTGGAGCAAAAAAGGCTCGATTATTCCAATCGACATTAACCAAGATCCGATCTTTTCTTAATATACACTTCATTTATCCACCCCAGGATTACCCGTAAGCTGTAAAGAAAATAATGGAATCAAGAAACCACGCAATTCCCAAATCCCACCCGAACAGCAGAACTCTAACAAAATCTTCATGTTTCGCCATCCCAAGGTCGTTTTTTTCTCCCATACGCCTTAATAGGGGGCAATCCCCAACACGCTCACAGATTCACAGAAGAGAATCGCCTGACCTTCTCGGAGTACTGGCAGGGGTTGCAGGGGCCGGAGGGGGTGCATCGGTAGGAGGAGTTCCCCTGCGACTCCACAAAGCCCAGCAGCGACCTCCGCGCTCCCGAGGCAGTCGAGGCAGCGGCTGCCATGGCGATCGCCGGAGGAATCCAGCATAGGGCGGCCACGGCGAGTAGCAGCAGAAGCAGCAGCCGCCACCGCCAGGAGGTCGTCGCCGTCGCCTTGTTCGCCATGGCTGCTGCTCTCGCCGACCTCTCTCCCCTCCTCTTCTGCGGTTCGGTGCAACGCGGTGCCCTTGGCAAGTTGGATGGAAGAACCCGTTAACCCGGTGCTCTCTCTCGGGTGGTCTGGTCTGGTACTCTGGTCAGTGACTCTTAACGGGTTCAAACCCGTGGGCCCGCTTTTATACTACTTGTCCAGTTATATTCGTCTGTCGCAGCCAAAGCCGCCGCCGGCAATGTTCCGCCGCCTCCTCCCCTCCGCTGTCGCTTCTACGCCTCGACGGCATCGAGCGCCACCCCAAATCTCTACTCGAATGGTACCACCCCCGTGTCCCTCGTCTCCTGGGGACGGGACGCGGCGCGTCCGGCCAGCTTGGCGACGGCAAGGAGGAGCGCCGCCTCAACCCCTCCCCCTTGTCCACCTCTTCCTCCCTGACCCCTCGCTGCTCCTCTCGCCCACCCCCGGACGCCTCCCTGCCGCCGCGGAGACATCTGGCGTGGAGGTGGGGATCTCCTGCGGGCTCTTCCACTCAGCGCTCCTCGTCGACGGCGGCGCCTGGGTGTGGGGCAAGGGCGACAGCGGTTGCCTCGGCCTCAGAGACGAGTCCTCCGCCTTCGTCCCCCGCCCCAACCCCAACCTCAGCGAACTCCGCGTCCTCGCGCTCGGCGGCATCCACTCCGCCGCGCAGACCGCCTCTGGAAACGTCTTCACCTGGCAAGGAAACTGCCACATTGCTCATTTGAAATTGCTTCATGTGATTAGATGCCTAAGTGCTCGCTGTCTCGCTTAATGCAAGAAGAATGCATTGCATTTTTGGTTGATGCGGCTGCTACATCACTCGATTCACTGTAGTCTGCAGGGGTAATGGTGGATTTGGAGCTATAGGACACTATGTTTACCATAGAGAGCTATTGCCAAGGCAAGTGAATGGTCCTTGGGAAGGGAAGATTTCACACATTGCTACAAGCGGAGTGCATACCGCAGCAATCACATACTCAGGTTGATCTGGTTCATGCTTAGTGCTAAAAGATAATTTTGGATCAGCTGTTACTGCATTTCGCATTTGTATAATGATAAAGGGGAGAAAGCAAACTTTATTGATGATCATTTGTGGAGTATTGGCCTTTCGTGATTCCCTCAGCTCTGATCGTTGCACTTTGCTTACAGGTGAACTTTACACTTGGGGTCACGATGAAGGTTATGGTAGGTTGGGGCTTGTAAGTGGGGGTGGTCCAGGTGAAGCTGGCTTTCTCAGTGTTCCTTCCAAGGAGAATGTGCTGCCTGTTCCAATTGCTGCTGTAGGTTGTGGTGGCTTCTTCACAATGGCGTTGACTCCAGATGGGCAACTATGGAGTTGGGGAGGTGAGGATGTTGCTGTATATTGACCAATGAAAATAGAATTCACATGTTTCTATGTGCTAATTCTCTTATGTGCAATAGAATTTAGTTTTCTAAATGTCTTGCTGGTCTGTTTGTTTCTTCTTTGCTAACAAAGTTAGAGGATTGTATTATTCATATTTACGATCAATCGATCATAGAAGGTGCTTTTGCTAACTTTGCAATGTTGTGGTAGTATAGCATTTTCCCTCTAAATAGCTGATATTCATTTACATAATCGGATCCGTTGTTTTTCATTCATCAGGCATGATCACCTTGGCTTTCATTTTTTGACTGAAATGCTCTTAAGCTGCCTAATCTCTATGCCACTCCATGCTTTCTGTTGGCTACCCTAGTAAATTGACCGTAAAAGTAATTCAAAACTAATATCAGTATTGTAAAAAATACACCTGACTGGATATGCTTTCATTTCTTCTCCAATCAGCATAGTGCATGTGCACTTTTAGTCCTGTCAATTCATACAGCAGGTGGAAGTGGAATCTTGTAACAGTTGCCTAAAGCCTAAACTAGTAAATTGACCCTAAAAAAAACAATACCTGATTGGATATGCTTCCATCGCTTCTAGAATCAGCATGGTGCTAGAATCTGCAGTTTGAGGACTGTCAGTTTATATAGTGGGTGGAAGTGAACCTCATTGCTAAACTATCGTGTTGAGTTTGATGGCAAGGGAATGCATCTTTTTATTTTTGGCTTTCCACTGTAAGGGAATTATTTATTATTTTGGTTTTCAATGGACATCTCATATAACTACTTTTTAGTTTGAATTTTCTCAATATTTACTGGAAACTTATTGCCATACCGAGTGTGACATCTTGTATGTGATTTCCAGCTAATTGAAACTTCAAACAGGGTAGAATTGAAACTTCGAACTGGGTAGAGGAAACAGTTCCAGCGATTGGAGGCCACAGCTTGTTCCTAGTCTGAAAAATATCTGTGTAATCCAAATAGCTTGTTGTGGATATCATTCTTTAGCTTTGACTGGTAAGTAATTACTACCTAAAAATTCCAATGTTTTCCCTGTTACTAATGGATTATAGAAGACAAAAAATTGTGATCCTCCTAGCAAATTTTAAATCCATATTACATTGCCAAAGCAAGCATTTTTGAACCAAAGTCCAGAAAAAAAGGAATGATATGCATTTCATTTTTGTTCTTGCCTCGATAAGTTGATTGATTTATTCTACTGTTGGTTTTACTTAAGGCATTGATGGTATTTAATCAGAAAACCATAACTAATAAAAAATCAAGTTTTGTTGGGACTTACAGCAAACATTATAAGGCATATGTAATCTGTACTTTTAGAGATATATTTTAGTCATTATTAATTTCAATGTTCTCTTGCAAGCCAATGTGCTGGTTGTTGCAGGCTTGCAGCATACAATTGTCTGAAATGCCTGACCGCTATCAACTGTGTTCAGATGAAGGTGAAGTTCTCTCATGGGGACATGGTGGACACGGTCCACTTGGGCATCCCAGCCTTCAAAATCATAGTGTCCCGCTTGCCATAAAAGCTCTGTCTGAGGAGAGAATTGTCTATATAGCCTGTGGAGGATCAACTTCTGCTGCTATATCAGGTAAAATTTCTAGTTTTTTTAGCGGCATAAGGTGGCTCTACTTTCTGGGTCTTAGCTTGCTTTGGTTTATTATAGTTCCACATCATGCTGCATTGCTGCCTATCAGCTAAATGCAAGCAATTAAATTTTCTCACTATGATCGCTCAACTGAATTTACTTTGTCTTCATTGTCTGGCCAGGGAAAGGTGATTTGTACACGTAGGGAAATGCAAGAGATTGCCAGTTAGGTGTTCCTGGTCCGCCGGAAGTTCAGCCACTCCCTGTTGAAGTTAATTTTCTCACGGACAGCGATGAGGATCTAGGCCCTCCTCGTGTCATCTCCATTGCGATAGGAGCTTCCCATGCCATGTGTTTAGTCTCCAGGCAACAAATCGAGAAATATCACATTGGGGTTTTCAACCTTATAGAGGCACCAAGTGAAAGAGGTTCTGCTGTCGTTAGAAACGTTCTTGGTTGCTCATACATTGACACGAGGGATGTAACTGAAACAAGATGGCGTGTAGAACATGTTCCCTTCTGATTTCGAATTTGTAGAGGCTCTGTTGTAGTCAAGATGACCAAAATTTTGTAGCATGCTAGTTTACCGTGACCTGCACATGACTTTTGGTTTCTACTCTCAATAGCTGTTCAATAAACCGAGCAACGCTTTATGCCCTGGTTTCTCGTGAGAAATGCTATGTCCATGTCCTTGCTGAACTATTCATGCGTTATACTCCAAACCTCAAGGCAGAACAACTCTTGCAAGAAGTTGTGATTGTAATTTAGCAGGAGACAGATTTTGAGCTACACATTAAAATCCAAAAAGCCACCACTCATTTGACATTTGCATGCACTTACCACTCTTATCTACGTAATATCAACATTTTTTTGGTGGTGTTCATTCAGCCTGCTTAGTTTTGCATTGTGCAGAACCTGATCGCAACAGACACGCAAAAATGCAAAGCTGTGACTCCATCAGTCCATTGGCATATCATTTCCATGTAAAGCTCTTTAGAGAGAGAGAGAGAGGACGAACAGTGGGGGGCAACTGGGCGCCGTTAAAGGCTTAAAGCCATAGGTGGCACCTTTGTTAGTTCCTCTTCGTCTTGCGCTGCCTTTTCCATCAAGGCGCCGAAGAGGAAGGGGGAAGAGGCTTTCTTGATTCGCTCCAAGTCTTCGAGGGCTCTCTTGTCTCTATTAACACCCCCCAACCACCACCACCACAACAACAACAAGGATGTCTGCAGATTTGTTCTCTTCGTGTGTGTTCATCTGTTCTATATTCTTCTGGGCTAATTGGTTAACAGACTGAGATATCCCACAATTGCGAATTGGTTTCATTCAAGGCTAGATTTTAAGGAAAGCTGGTAGTTC
The DNA here is from genome assembly GCA_036346375.1 of Guadua angustifolia. Taxonomy (NCBI): domain Eukaryota; kingdom Viridiplantae; phylum Streptophyta; class Magnoliopsida; order Poales; family Poaceae; genus Guadua; species Guadua angustifolia. Next base: position 39,851,910 of record CM070517.1, read on the forward strand.
AAGCCTAGCTCACAGTAGAGGAGATTTATTTTGTTCGGTAGTATTCATTCATGTTTGTAGGATGGAGTCATGGGAGGACCGACAATCCGTGAAGTTCAGGAAGTAGGCATTGATTATAGCAATCCTAAGTTTCCAGTTTCATCCGGAAATTCGTAAGCAACTTCTTGGTGTTTGCTAGGCACACCACTGAGGCTAACTGATGTGTTATGGCATTCTTCCACGTTTGATATACCTTATTGGATTACTGTGCTTTTACTATTTATCTTAAGTGATGTTCTGTTGATTGCCTCAACAGTTGAGACATGGCTGTGTTCCTTCTGCTGGTATGCTCACTTCTTCCTCCACTAGCTTTTGGGGTCAGATTGCACATCTGCCTAAGTTGAAAAGTTCAAGAGATAAACCTTGTGTGCCCATATCTTCTGGTTCGCCTTGCTTCCTCGCTGTCAAACAACGACCTGCTGAATCTGTTTTAGTTTACAGAGCATTCTTCAGTGCCCAACACAATCAATTGAGTACAGGTGAGTCAGTTTAGTAAGATTAGAGAGCTTGTATCTGCTGGCCTTCATCAACAATTCTCGTCATCTAGACAACTTAAAGGAAAACTTAAAACAACCTTAGCATCTAGGTGCATGTGTCATCATCTTCCATAGTTCCATGTGCTACCTGACTAAACTGTTATGGCTGAAAGAGACAAGTTTATCCTTGTCAATCTGACTAATCTTAGCATCTAGGTGCATGTGTCTAAGCACAAGTTTATCCTTGTCAATCTACTCCCTTTCAGCCATAATCTTGACAAGGATAAACTTGTGCTTAGAGGTTTGCACTTACATGGTTTCCATGGAGTGAAACAAGAAGAAAATACTCTAGGCCAAAAGTTTGTTGTTGACGTTGATATATGGATGGAACTAAATGCTGCTGGTGAAACGGACAGCATATCTGATACTGTTAGCTACACGGATATATATAGGTAACAAATGTTTGTGCATGTATAGTCCAATGATCAGAGGGAAGGGGCTATGATTTTATTTTGCCATATTTCCTTGCAGGTCCTTCCCCACTCATACAGTTATACTAGAGAAGTCTTGATTTGTTAATTTTAAGATATTAAATTTGTTAGCCTGTTTTAGCAGCTCTCCAGGGGATTGTTCAGTGTTCACGTCATACTTTCTTGTTTGTCTATTCTTGTTGGTTCCTGAACACCGAAATATGTCCGTTGTTCTGCAGGACTGTCAAGGATGTAATCGAAGGTCCATCACATAATCTTTTGGAGTCAGTAGCTCACCAGATTACAAGGGCTACACTGCTCAAGTTCCTCCAAACCTCAGCTGTCAGAGTGAAGGTTGGGAAACCTCATGTTGCTGTACAGGGAACTGTCGACTATCTTGGTGTTGAGATATTGAGGTATAGAAAGAACATGGGAAGAGATAAGCTAGCGTAGTGTATTGTAGTGAGGATTACATTGCATTTCTGCAGTTGTTTTGTACACCAATAATTTGTGCTGAATGATGGTCTCAAAAGTTTTTCAACCCAAAGCAGGTGAAACTTTCTTGGGGTTGAAATAGGAACCCTGAATTTGTTTGCTTCAAGTCTTTGGTAAACTTGGCTTGCTGGGATTGGAAATTTTGTTATGAGGTCGGCTGATATGTTGCATCATTTTACCTTCGTGCTCTGGAGTCTGGTCTCTGATGCTGTGAATTACTGAGCAAATTGGAGCTGTCATGTGGACCCCACACAGTGAGCTCAATTTTTTCTTCACCAAATTTTTAGTGATACACAGATTGAGCCGATGCTATCCAAAGCAGAACACCAAAGTCTTCTGTGGAAAGGAAAAAAAATGATTCAGACGGTTTGGTAGGTGATGCTTACCTTTCTGGTTTCTAACACACGCTCTGAAGGACAGACTGTCTCTATAGCCTTTTAGTTCCTTGCTTCGTCTCTACTCTTAAACCCTCTCAATTCTTTCCCTCGTTTTGCACTCTCCTGACTCAAAAAACTAGCACTGCATCACCATTTGTTTCTGTCTGACATTTGGGACATTAGGCCCTCCCAGCTTTTATCTTGCTTTTCTTGAAGCAGTTGCAGGACAGGAGTCTTCATTGGGGGGTACTTTCTTGGCCAGATATTGCAACGCCACCGATGAACGGTGACACAGCTGGACCAAGCTCTGGCCAGGATCCGGTAGCCACCATGAAGAAGCGCAACAAGCCTCAGTGTAATCTCTCCCCCAGAAGCAAATTCATATTTCTTTCTCCTACTTGAACTGTTCTAATAAATTGCAGTTACTTGATTCTAGAAGTATAGTCCTTTTTATCTTGAACTGTTGTATGTGGCAATATATGACGTCTTAGTAGCTTTTGCAATTTCTCTATTTTGGAAGGGCTTGCAGGGTTTGGGGAGAAAATTATTAGTACAATGTAAGTTGTAACTAGGAAGATGTATTCAAAGGCCAAAGTTGTTTGTTCCTGTTATTAGAAGTTACCATATTTTGTTAGAAATTATTGACACATTTGATATATATTTAGCCTTTGTCCGTGTAAGTCATTGTTGATACCTTGATATGCTGCATACTGAAGAACGTCCTTTCTTTTCCCCCAAATTAGAGGAGTGTAATTAGACATTAGTAAAGCTGCAAGTAGCCAGAAGTGATTTCCTTAATGCTGATTCTGTGCTGGTTATTTTTATGGTTAAAATTTCGAAACTTGTACTTATTTGTATCCAATCTGTTGATTTTGAAGATCATCCATTTACTCAGCAGCAACTTCCAGCATGCAAGCCTATACTGACGCCCCGTATGGTGAGTCCAATTGTTGGCTCATACCTCACTATTTCACATTTTTCTCGATATGGGTATGGTATAGAAATTCAGTATGTAATAGCTATCTGCATAACCTTGGACAATCAGGTTATTTCTGTACTTGTATTTGTGGGCTTAATTTTCATTCCGATTGGCCTTGCTTGCATCGCAGCTTCAAATAAGGTATGTTTGAGCTGTGCTTTATGTTATATATAATCAGTACTCAAAACCGTTGCTTCTTCCAAATCAAGTTTGGAATAACAGTTTGCTTTCAAATAGGTTGTCGAAGTGTTTGATCAATACGATACAAAATGTGTACCAGGGAATATGCTTCACAACAAAGTTGCTTACATCCAAAATTCATCAATAGATAAGACCTGCACGAGAATTCTCAAGGTAAAACAGCTCCCATCGGGTAGTATAAAGCAACCTATTCTGTGCCTTCAATTGAAGAAGAGGGCTTTTGTAAGACGAGGACTTTTTTTTTTCATTGTAGGTTCCCAAGGATATGAAGAAGCCAATCTACATATATTATCAACTTGATAAGTTCTACCAGAACCATAGAAGGTAGAAACTTGGCTACTAATTTCACTGACCAATTCAGCCAAAAGCAAAACTACTCTGTCTGAGCTGAATAAAATAGATTGGGAATGCAGGTATGTGAAGAGCCGTAACAATATGCAGCTGAGGAATCCTAAGAAGGTAAACCATACACGATACTGCAAACCTGAAGCTACTGCACATGGAAGTCCTATTGTCCCTTGTGGACTCATAGCTTGGAGCTTGTTCAACGACACATACAGCTTCGCTCTTGGCAATAAGTTGTTGAAAGTAAACAAGCAAGGTATTTCATGGAAGAGTGAAAGGGAATCATTGTTCAGCAAGCATGTGTATCCAAAGAACTTTCAGAATGGAACTCTTATTGGTGGTGGGCAGCTAGATCCAAGCAAACCTGTAAGTTTTATGGAACTTGTTACTGCAACCACTGTTAATGGTTCGTCAGAAAGGAGTCGTTTGCTAAGCAAAATAGGTACCCAATTTTGGTGTTTGAGGTCTAGTTTTCAGTATGTCAATTCTGTACTGTATGTTTTGCGACTTTTGCATCTACATTTCAAATGTGGTTCAACTTAATAAGTAAAGGAACAAGTTCATTTTACGCCCCTCAACTTTCCAAAAAGTCCATTTAACAGTCTCAACTACAAAATCGGGTATTTAACCCCCCCTAAACTTGCAAAACCGGGTCAATTTACATCTTAAGATGGTTTTGATGATTTGGATCCTACTCAAGATGGATTTCGCTATATTGACAGATACGCTATCGAGTTTTGGTAATGATGATCCAATTCAAAAGTATTGACACTAACATCGTCAACCTCTTTCTCACTCCTTTTCTTTCTATATACATTATCTTTCTTCTTGTCGTCATCATTCCTTCTCTCATTTGATCTACATCAGCGAAAAATCATCATCCCTATCAGTAAAACCGCTTTAAGGTGTAAATTGATCCGGTTTTGTAAGTTTGGGTGCTAAATACCCTATTTTATATTTAATGGTGTTAAATGAACTTTTGGAAAGTTGAGGATGTAAAATAGGCTTATTCCTGAGTAAAATTCAAGATTGGCTGCCAACAGCTGTTAACTGATAATCAATTTCAACAGCTGAGCCAACAAGAAGATCTGATGGTCTGGATGCGAACTGCGGCGCTCCCCACCTTCAGAAAGCTGTATGGAAGGATCGAGGTGGATCTCGAAGCCGACGTGCTTATCACGGTGACGATGCAGAACAACTACAACTCCTACAGCTTTGACGGCAAGAAGACGCTGGTGCTGTCGACCGCCGGTTGGCTAGGAGGGAAGAACACCTTTCTTGGCCGCGCATACGTGATTGTCGGCTTGACATGCTTCCTGTTGGCACTGCTTCATACACTGCTCCACGTGATCTTTCCATTGTGAGCGATCGCAAAACCTTCTTCCCCACACATTGTTCATAGATTCTTTTGTTCTTCGATGAGATTGCCATGTGTATGGGTATTCTCAATATGCTGACACACTAACACAGTAATATTTTCGTTTTCTATGCAGGAAAGAGGAGCATCTTTTGCTGCGGTATCCCTCGGCTCGAGTTTTACGATGAGCATGGTTGTACTATGTTGGTGGCAGTTTCCCCCTAATTCCGATGGTGATTGTTCTTCTTCGACCAAGGATTGGTAATTGTTCTTAGTTATAGCTGTGCATATATCCAACACATTACAGTACTATACATGTGTGCGATTTGTAACTGAACCTGCTTGTCATATAAGTCAGACATGTTGGTTGCTGAGAGAAATCGGTCCATGCTCTGCCTCACTGCCTGCTATGATATGAACATGATGGCATTTGTAGTAGCAATCTGTTCCATTCATTTCGTGCAGGCAACAGGAACAGTCGATCGAAATGAAATACTACAGCACGATTTTCGCTATCAATTGGCTTTTAGAACACCAACATGGGGACTGACAAGGGACGTTCGTTTTCGGAGTATAGGGCTTTCTCTGCCAGAACAGTCAGGTTGGTGTTGCAAGATGCAGATGCACGTGAGAAATACGGATCTCATCTCTGAACCTGAAGATTTTGTTCGTTTGGCGTACTAACTGACGTCTGCGAAGCACGAGTTCCTTGTGCATCATTTTAAAAGACGATCGTTAATAATTCAGTTGTTGAGATCATCTTTTGTTACGAGAGAGGCTACAGTTAAGTTCAGAATCCGATGTCACGTATAGGCTGTGTTTGGTACAACTTTAGCTCTACCAGATTTGTGGAGCTGGGTATTTTAACTCCACCAGATTCGTAGAGTTGGAGCTGTGGATACATTAAGAATGTTTAAATAGGACATCTTGTTTACATTTTAGACAAAAAAATATAAACTTAATTTAATTTATTTTAGTCTATAAGTTTCAGATCTCAAATGAACTGAGATCTGGAGCTCTACTAAACAGTAAACAGGACCATAGATAGCTGTGTAGCTTGCAATTATTTACCAAATGAAAGAGAGAGAAACAGACTAGCTGGCGACGGCACAATCTCTTGCTTCCATCTGCGTCTCACCACGCTTTCTGGTCGGCATCGAGGTGAGTCTGAAGTCTGAACTCTGCTTGCCTAAACATTGTCCTGTTACCCACTTAATTACCTTCGTCAGATATCACAATCAGTGACACACAAAAGGGTGCTGACTAATTAACTCTTTATAAACAGTATTACAGCAGAATAAATTTAAAAATACAAAGTCTTACTGTACCGATTAAAACATCATTTGAAATTTCTCTAGGAGAGAAAACCTGGAGGAGGAGGTATCGTACCTGCGGACGGATCCACTTCTTGAGCAAGGACGACGACTGTCTCGCTTCGACTTCGACAAGCCACAGAGATGTAATGCAGTTTCACCATCGCAAAAATTATAAAAACAAAACCTTTTCAAATAAAGTTTTGTTCTGAATCATCGAGTAGTTAAGCTTTTTGCCCATCCATATCCCAAGAGTTTCGTGGCTCCCCTGCTGGCCTGTCACAACTCACAACACCAAACCCAGCCTAAATTGTAGTACACGTATGCCAGAGCAGGCAGCAGTGAGCCATTCAGGGCAGGGGTATCCTTGTAACTTCCCAGCACGACAGAAGTCTTGTCTTCCTTCCGTTGCCTCGCTTCTGTCTCCCCCCTCCACTCTTGTTTTTCCTTCTTCTTCGTTCCGATTGCGGCACGGCAGCCAAAGCAAGCCAACCGAACCGATCAATGGAGAAGGTCGCCTCCTTCCTCTCCTCCCTCCTCGGCGGCGGGGGGTCGCCGGAGCCGGCGGCAACGGTGAAATCCATCCTCATATACCCCATCAAGTCCTGCAGGGGCATCTCTGTGCCCCAGGCCCCCATCACCTCCACTGGTACTTCGCTTGCCACTCACACTCTTCCCTTAACTTCTCCATTTCTTTCTTGAAGGAAAAGATGCAATCTTTCTTGGTGTATTGTTGTATTTGATTTGATGGTGCCTGCGGCTTCAACCACCAGGGTTCACGTGGGATCGGCAGTGGGTGGTGGTGAACTCAAAAGGGAGGGCCTACACCCAGAGAGTGGAGCCAAAGCTCGCGCTGGTCGAGGTGGAGATGCCGCTGGAGGCATTCACTGAGGAGTGGCAGCCAGCGCCCGACTCTTACATGGGTATTTGCCCATCACACCATATGTCTTGTTCTGCAATACCCTATATAGACTGTTGATTTACTATTGATTTTTATTAAGGTGGAGTGTAATTGTATAAGCCTTAATGAAACATCCAAAAAGAAAGGTTGTCCTTTTTTTTTTTGCACTTAACATTGAATTGTTATAACTAATGTAGTCTCCTATGAAATGTTTATCTTAATGTCTTGCTGAATACTGATAGTTCATCAATAAGTATTAGTAAATGTGGTTAGAAGAAAGTTGATTTTTCCTTCTTAAGAACAGTAGTAACTGTATGGTTTCCAAAGTTTACTTGGCCTTGAACGCAGGGCATGCTCAACCTATGGGCGGAGGCAAGGGGGGGCCGGCAGGGGCCATGGCCCCCCCTAATCAAAATAAGGTTTAGTAGATATTAATTAGTAGTAGCTAGCATTAGCAAACAACAAATAAAGGTTTAGTCCATTCTCAATAGGTAAAGTTTCTATTTTTCTCAACTTGATGTATACAATGCTTAATTTGTCTTACTAACTTAACAAATAGACTATATAAAACAGGTAAAACTTTCCATTATTCAAGAATTAATTGGATATTCGCCACCCTTCAACGTGAAAATTCGACGCCATATACAAAAAATGCCACTCCAGTGGCATGATTTGTACATGGCGTCGAAGTTTGAAATTGAAGAGTGGCAAATTTCTAAATCTCCCATTATTCAATGATTGATAGGCTGTTACGATTGGTTATAACTCTTCCTGTCAACAAAGAACCACAGAGCGAGTATTTTCGGTTATGAAACTTGTCAAGACCCGTATTCAAATAAAATAGGAGATGACTTTCTTCGACATTGCATTATAGTTTACATTGAAAAGAACTAGCAAATGAAAATTAGTTCGGATAAACTTATTGACTTGTATGATCTTCTAGGTAGTTGTAGAACTAAATTTAAGTTAATAGAGATGTAAGTTTCTTAATCTAAAAAATATGTCATATTTTTCTTATGTGGACATGTGGTTATGCTATTTTTAAATTTAAATGCATCGATATTGCTATGATATTTTTTATAGATACTACGATAATTTTTAATTGCACTACCGAGAAAAACTAAAATTTCGTGAGGGTTAAAAACCGTCACGTGAGGGCCAAAACCGTCATGAAAATAATTCGTGACTTGTAACCGCCATGAATAGCCCTCATGAATCGGACGTTAGGAAATTCAATTTTGTGTGGCGGTGAACCGTCACGAACATATTTTTGTGGCGGTGGCGACCTTCAGAAAACATTGGTCCGGCCAGATTGCACAAGAAATTTCGTGACTGAGGTTGACTCCACGAAATTTTTTCATGAGGGTTCATTTCCCAGGAGGTCACCCATCCTATTACTACTCTCCTTCAAGGACGCTTAACTTCAGAGCTCTTATAAGATCCATTACTCTAGTGGTGGTATGATAACATCTGATATATAATATGTCCCTCATCCTTTTAACCCTGTGAAGAACCCTAACACTGATTTTCAATTATTACTCACGAAAACTATAACCCACATGAAAATAGGTAATTTTCGTGGCGGAACAACTACTTTCATGACAGTTTATGAATACCTTCACGAAAATAACTTCAATTCATGAGGAGTTTAGTACCACATTCACGAAATGTATTTTTTACGAGGGTTTATGCACCACCTTCACGAAATATGTTTGTTTCATGGCGGTTTGTTTATAACTCTCACGAAAATATAGCACCCTCACGAAATGTATTTTTTACGAGGGTTTATGCACCACCTTCACGAAATATTTTTATTTCATGGCGGTTTGTTTATAACTCTCATGAAAATATAGCACCCTCACGAAATCTCGGTTTTCTGATAGTGTTGGTCCACGTGGCCCCCCCTAACCCGAAATCCTGGCTCCGCCTATACTGTGATGCCATTTCATTTTTGTCTTTCAGAGGACAGTCCTAAAGATATCATTCTTATTTGAGCTACTGCTAATTGCAGTTATAAGAGCACCCGGAATGGACCCACTGAAGATCCATCTTGGTGCGGAACGCATCACCATTGATGATGTCTCTGTGTGGGAGTGGTCTGGTTCTGCATACGATGAAGGAGACGAAGCAGCCGAATGGTTCTCCACATATTTTGGGAAGCCAAGTCGACTCGTACGGTTTAAAGAAGGTACCCCCCCCCCCGGTGGTATTTTTTTCCCTTGTCTTGGAGACCTTTCTATTTCCCTGAAAAAGTTGGCTCTTGATGAGATATTCTGTTACTCACGGAGAATGTCTGTTTTCCATATTTTCAACAGTGTACGAAATCAGACCGACTGATCCTGACTATGCTCAAGGTTACAAAATCATGTTTGCAGATTGCTTCCCCTTCCTGCTGGCCTCCCAGGTATGGTTCAGATTCAGACTGTTCAGTGTTTTCTGGATGAAGGCTGTGTGCACATATTGCTAAACACAAAACTTCAGTTGACGATTCACACAATTGCAGGGCTCACTGGATGCACTAAATGAAATTCTTAAAGAACCTGTACCAATGAACCGCTTCAGGCCAAAGTGAGCAGCACATTTGTGCGCTTATATTTTGTGAACAACTTCTTTGTTGGGTCATTAAATTATGATAACTAGTTGCTTTGTGGAGTTTTCACCTATCCTTAACAATTGTTGTGCTTGCGTCCTTACAAAAAGATGACATCTTTTGGCAGTATTTTAGTGGATGGATGCCACCCGTACTCAGAGGATCTGTGGAACACCATAAAGATAAATAACTTGACATTTCTAGGTGTGAAGTTATGCAAACGTTGCAAGGTATAAGTATCAGCTCCGGTACTGTATTTTTTCAACGCACAGCTCTGGTACTGTGGTTATTACTCTCCTAGCCTTAAAAGTTAATTCTTAGTTATGGCATTCATGAAATTGAGAAATAGTTCTGAATCATGCAAGTAACTCAACAATGGATGAGTGCCAGGATAATTTTCATGAAATTGAAATCGGTAATAATAAACTTGTGATGTGAAATGGATAGTCCGACATAAATTTCATATCACAAGAATTTGTTGGTATCATGTGCACCTTATACTTTGACAAGCCAAGATGTATATACTATTTTCTTAGTGTTGGCTTATTCAGGTGCCTACCATTAATCAAGAAAATGGCATACATGGAACTGAACCAACAGAAACTATGCTGACATTCCGGTCTGATGAAGTATTGCGTCCAAGCCACAAAAACAAAAAGCAGGTAATCATCTCCTGCAACTAACTCTTGGTACAAAACCCATCTCTTGGATTACACCATTACTGAATGTATATGTGTTGACCTTGCAACTTCAAGATGTTCAAGAACTAGGTTCAGAACAGAGTAATCTATTAAGAATTAACCTTTTTTAACGAGTTTTGCAGGTGTACTTTGGGCAAAATTTAGTTTGCAAGGAATCACTGTCAGCAAAGGGCAAAGGAAAGATCATCAAGGTCGGCGATCCAATTTATGTTCTGCAGACATTCCCTTCTTCTGATGAAGCTCCAGCCTGAGTAAGGGCAAAGTAGCAACAATTTTATTTGTTTCGTGTACGATGCTACGAACTAGCCAACTAGTAGGTTTCTACACAGCAAGAAAAGCTTGAGAATTGTGTTTGTTATGTGTCCCAAAATAAAACACCACCTGCTTAAAAGGTGTTGGTCATAAAATACAACATTTTCCACTGGTCACTACTTTTCAGTTAGCTGCGGCATCGTCAGAGATTTTTTCCGTGATTACCATTATGAAACTGCACACCTTATTCAAAATAATACAAAACAATAACAAGACCCTCACGATTACCATTATGAATTACTAGAATATGATTGTTGCTATCAGTTAGAATCCAGGACATTAACATTGAGACTGACAATAGATGGATGTTTTCACAGAGAGAGAGAGAGAGAGAGAGAGAGAGAGATCTTCTCTCGGCCAGAGCAAGCAGTTTCGTGTTGCAGGATGCACAAGCACACTTGTGGTGCAGCAAGAGGCTATAATTATGTTCAGAACCTGATCCCAAATCTAGTTGTCTACTAGCTTACAATGATAAAATGACAGTGTGTGGGGCTGAGGACGTTTGCAGTATCAGTGGCTTCCATCTGCTATCTACGCAGATCTTCGAGCGTCTAGTGTCACTGCCGCCGTGAATCCTCGTGATAGGATATTTGGATGGATAAGGAGCCCCAACAGATCGACCGACTTAGGACAGAGTGCACTCCTACGTACACTACTCTATTTCACAAATGTGTGTTGGTAAATGGCATAAAAATATCATTACGAAAGTACTTTTTATGAAGAATCTACTAATACTATTTATTTTTCGTATAATCAACAAACAATTTAATCTATATTAACAGTCAAATGTAGGCTACATAATGATACTGTCTATCCATGAACTCAGGTATTCAGGCAGTAATACAGCAGTGAGTGACGTGGACACGTAGAAACCTAAGCAACGCACCATAGCGTGTTTGGATGAGGAAGATTTCTTTTAGATTTTTCTTAAAGAACTATCCATGGATACGCATACGCACTCCAACTTGTACACGAGTTCATGACCACCAGCGGCATCGTTGTAACTTCACATTAAGTATTGCCCGACCAAATGCTAAAAACGGACGCTGTTGTTTTTTCCGCTTCGCAAGCTTAACACTGCAGCAAGCCATTAGCCATGGGGAAGAACGCATCCTTTATATAGTCCGACGATCTCAATTTTTTTTTTTTCAAATCTAGCTCACTCGTATATATGCATTTACAAATTTAATCCCCTCTTCTATCGTAGAAGGCGTGACAGACGACACGTGTCCCTTGCTGCGTCCGGGAAGCCTGAACCGTGCGTTGCCGCTGCGGCGGCGTCTTGGCGTGTGGGGAGCAGCTAGCCGACCACGGAAGCGACAGCGTGTTTCAGACAAGCAACTGGAGGGTGTGCAGGATGGCGGCAGCGGGCGAGAGACCAGCGCCCTTCGCCGTAGCCGGGGACTGTAGAAACTCTCCTACCGCGGTGGCCCACGCCACTCCCGCGTTCGCATGAGCTGTCGAGGTGCCATCAAGCTTTCGCGCTTGCCGGACGCGGCAAGGAAGGGGAGGGGGCAAATTTACAAATGCATGCATTAGGAAACTAGAATTGCAAAAATATGAGGTTCATAGGGCTAGATAAGCGATGTATTCCATGGAGAAGGTTGTATCCTTCCTTTCCTAGATATTACAAAACACACGGCAAAAATATAAGATCAAAGGAATAGGTGACAGAGATTTTGGTGGAAAAGCCTTTCTAAAAAAACCATGAACACACAAAGACTATATCACTATAGGAGGAGATATTTACAATGAGCTCCTACTTTTCTTATAGACTACAGAGACATATTTATAATAGTACATAACAGATTCCATATATAAGTAGATATGAGATAAAGTAAAAAATGAATTTGAATCACCCTCAACTTCAACGCTACCTCCTTAGAAGCGGCGGTGGCGGTGAAGGGTCACCGGAGCCAACGACGACCGTGAAATCCATCATCATATACCCCATCTCCTGTTGGGGCATCACTGTACCCCAATCCCCATTATCTCGGCTGGTACTTTTTAGCTACTCACATTCAGTGGCGAAGTCAAAAAAAAAAAAAAAAAAAGTGAACTCAAAAAATTAAGCTAAATTGACATAATCATATTAAATAGTTTGTATCGTTTTTTTATCGGTTCGAGTGTTACCTATAATATTTTATTTTTTGAGAAATATATGTACAATGTTCGTTTGTCAAATTTTTATAAATCTAAGAATAAAATAATATCAATCAATCGAACAAATTGGCTAATGCATCTATTCAACCCATTTAGAGTTACAATTGATTAAAAAAATCATAAATCAGAAGAGAGACTCACATTGTCTATTTGTTGTTTTGATCAACCCACGTAGCCGGTCAAGTACTCGCTGACTTATGCTACGGTGTCTTCTCTGCCCACTCGCCATCGCCGCGTTAGGTTGCCCGTCGCTGCACACGCATGCTCTCACTGGCTCCATGGCATCCACTCTCCGCGAAGCACTAAGCAACTTTGATTTGGTGCGTTGCCATATCCTCGTGAATGAGAGATATTGAGCCGCACTCTCTCTTTCTCTCTCATTGTATGGTCTTTGCGTGCATCTAGGGTTTGAATCTAGTTATGCAAACAGTAAGCGAAGTTATCAATTGTCAAATTAGGCCTCCAATAAATAGCGGCCCATAAAAAAAATAAACAGCGGCCCACTAAGCCACATGGTATATGAAGCAGATCATCTACCTAGCAAAACTTCTTCTTCCTTCAGTCACGTCTGAGTGTGTGTGCACTTGCAGTTGCAGTCGCTATATCAAAAATTGATCTCCGATACTAAAGAGATACTTGAGTTGGGAAAATATCCGGTGCAACCAAGCCTACGGTGCAACCACCGTGCAACCCAACTAAAAAAAGTTTCAAAAAATTCTGAAAAAAATCATGGATGTACATCTCAGCTTACCCCATCTGTTCCTGTTCATGATCAACTTTGTCTTTTTTATTACTCTTAGCACAGGACGAATTTGATCATAAAATTTTATATGTAGATGGGGTAAGCTGAGATGTACATCCATGATTTTTTTCAGAATTTTTTGAAATTTTTTTAGTTGGATTACACGGTGGTTGCACCGTAGGCTTAGTTGCACCGGATATTTTCCCAACTCAAGCACTGTGGTTCCAGCTAATTAATACCTGTAGTTCTCCCGTTCTCCAGAAGGAAATGGGAAAGGGGCAGTTAAAGAAGAGGTGCTGAATAGTTTCAATCAACCTGTCGTTGACAAAGGAAAAGTAACAATAAATCTGACAAGTGATAGTTCCTTCTCAATATACTTGTAGTTTGAACTTTCAGGACGGCCTTTCAGAATGAGCAAAAACGAAATTTTAAGGATCACAAGAGATTCCAGATTGTGTGCATAGGTCCAGCTACAGTGATGGACCCAGGATTTTTTAAGAGTCTGGACGGACTTATCATTAATACACTAAAATTAATTGTGCCTAACAATTTTCCAGTGCTCCAAGCTGTTGTGTCGCCTGAACATATATGCATACCTCATCTTTTCTTGGAAGAGGAGTCCGGACGCCTGCCCGGGCTTGCCCCAAGTGGGTCCGCCCCTGGACCAGCTACGATTGCCCTCATTATCATTTAGCATCAAAATCGTTTGAAAGATGTGAGATCCTGAGTAAGCTGTTAATTCTATTTACTATTTGTGATATATATATACACACGTGCGTGATTATTAATTTGATAACAATATTATATATGTGCTATGATTAATGTGATAATAATATTTGTGATAAATAATATTTATTATGGAATAATTTATTTTTGGAAGAATAAGGTGATGTATTGAGTTTGTTTTATTTGTAACAGGAGATCCAGTGTAGATGTGGAGACGCATATGTAGGTCAAAGACATGGGTAGGAGCAAGAGCGGATATGCATGTGTGAGTTTTAATATGTGTATGTGCATATATTAGACTACTAGACACGTTGGCTGCGCAAGACGCTGCACCACGCCACGCCGACCGCTGCAAGACAAGTAAAAAAATCACATGAGTTTTGGGAGACTAATAGAGGAAAATGGATAAATATGTAATTTGAAAAAGTTTTGAGTAAATGTTTGAAAAAAATGACGTGTTAAAAAATAAATCTTGGAAGCTCCGAAGAGTCTGCGCAAAAATTGGAGTGCTTCTCTGTAACATCATGAAAAAAATAAATTCTGAAAGCTCCGAAGGGTCTTTGCAAAAATTGAAGTTTCTCACTGTATAAAATGATGTGCTAAAAATTATCTTTGAAAATTTCGTAAGGTTTACGTAAACACTTGAGTCTCTCTGTAAATAAAGGTGCACCAAAAAACAAACGAAAGAAGCCTGGGAGCCATCTAGGGAAAAAAAATTAGGCTATCTCGTAATCTCAGAGAATTTTTGAGAGAAAAACAGATAATAATGTTTTTTGTTCCCTTTCTAAAGGAAAACAGAAAACGTTGTGTTAAAAATAATTTTTGGAAAACGTTTTTTTTTGTATTTATTTAGGCCCTCTCACGAAAGATTTGCGATTTTTCTGAACTGAAAGGTTCTTTTCGTAAAAAACCGCGGAAAGGACCTAGCACCTAACACATAAAGTGCTCTTAACACCCATCATGTAACTTTACAGGCCTAGCACCAACACATTTTTTAGAAGAAAAACAAATACTCAAAGGTGCATCGTAGAAACAGATTGGAAATATATTTTACTATACATGATTACAAATGTTGCTCTTCTTGCAGATTGCCTAAAGCATGAACATGATTACAAGTATTGGCCTGTAACAACATTAGTGTGACGACTGTCACATGATTACCACTGGAGGATAGGAGAAACTTAAGTAAGATGCACTGTGTAAATGAGATAGAATTTGGAGGATATTACGTCTTGCATGAATTTCTTGCAAACCGGACGGATCTCCTTGTTGAGTGTTCTTGAAAACATCATGACACCGCTTATCATGAGGTGTCATTTTGAAGATCTCCTGGACATCCCTCCGCACATAATACATACTTGTCAGCTAAGGGATCAGTGGTGAAAGAAAACAAGAGGATAGGAGGAATAGAAATAAATCAAATGACAAATAGGCTAACAGGGGATAGTAAATTATCGAGTGACTCGAGCATCTTGTCGCGCTCATCGAGGATGGAATGCCTCACATTCTTGAAGGAAATATCCATATCTCTGGCTAGAGCTAGAATCCTTCCAGGTGTGCCAACCACAATATGAGGGCATTCATTCTTCAATATATCCTTATGTTTTCTGATGTGAACACCTCCGTGGAAGACGACAATTTTTATTTGAGACGGATATTTGCTGAACCTCTCAAACTCATGGCATATCTACGGAACATAACAATGAATAATTAAAATTCTGAGAGATCTCTGAACAATCTGAGATGCAGATAACGAATAATCACAACGCGATAAGCGGCTCCTTGTGCGGCATAATACAAGTGTCTTTGCTACTTGGTAGCAATGGGCTGATTTGTCAAGAGATGCAAGGATGTAAGAAGGAAAAATTCGCAGAACTCACCAAAGGTAAGCCTTAAAAAGTCCCTTTGCTTTTATGGCGAGATGTTTTAAAATTGTCCATTGGCGATTCTTAAATCTTGTGAAGTTCAAATGATTCAGCTATGGCAGCATCATCAAGTGCACCTGGGAGATCCTGAATAAGGACGGACATGACAATGAATGAACTGGATAAGATATTGGGAGTGTATAGGTATCATCCGGATGTTTTTGTCTTAACTAACATCCAAATTCACCGGACCGTTGGATCTAACATCCAAATTCACCGGGCCGTTGGATCAAATCATAGGATTGGATGTGGACCGTTGGATCTAACATCCAAATTCATCGGGCCGTTAGATCAAATCATAGGATCGGATGTAATCGATACTCCCGAATTTCAACAATGATCTAATGGTTTAAGATTTGGGTGATTTCAACAAAAAAAACATCCGGTTGATGTTTATCAAATCCCTAAGATATTATAGACCATAATAGGATAAGAGATCACATCATTTGTTATTAAGCATAAAAAAATACCAGTTTCAGACACGTATATTAAGTCTAAAATGGTAATGTTTTTCACCTGTTTATCTATGCATACAAGGAAAATTGCAGTTGTTAGTCCATGCTTCTGGCAGGTAAAATGTATACAATCAGGAAATGTACTCAAATGATGAGTAATCAGATGTATGAGGAATCTACATACTTTATATACATGCATTAGTGGTCAAAGCTAGATAAGCCTGATTGCAGACACATCTTGGTGAGCTGGTGAAATCTGTTTGTAAACAGAAGAAGACAACCGGTCGGCGGCGAACCTGTCGAGGACAACCGGAATTCATCGGAGAAAAAGGGGAAAAAGCAAATAATCAAGACGGGACACAAAGCTAATCGAACGAAGAACAACGACCTTGGAGAAACTTACTGGCGCTTATCGAAGGCGGCAGTATGAGAAGAGCAATCGAGAGGAATCGGTGGTGTCACGCCAAGCACTGTGGAAGAGCGTGGACGCAGCCGATTCGCAGCCCGCCTGACGGTGAAGAGGCGATGGGCTTTCCGGGAATGGAGCGCAGAAGAAGAACAGGAGGCGGCGCCGCGCGCGGAAACGGCAGAAAGCGCACGCGCAGATTTTTTTTT
Source organism: Guadua angustifolia (assembly GCA_036346375.1). Classification (NCBI taxonomy): domain Eukaryota; kingdom Viridiplantae; phylum Streptophyta; class Magnoliopsida; order Poales; family Poaceae; genus Guadua; species Guadua angustifolia. The sequence goes on from CM070517.1 coordinate 39,869,092, forward strand.
CGGCGCGCCTTGCAGAGCGAAGAGGCGACGGCCTCGCAGGATGCAATGCGCCGATCTCGAAGACGAGCGAGCGGGGCGTGGCGTGGCGCACGCGCATTTGTGGAGGCGATGCTCACGAAGCCACACAACAACGTGGCGTTCTGGTTGATCGCAAGTTTTTCTTGAGAAGATGGAAGCACAAAGTTTGTTGATGCGAGTTTTAGCGAGGAGATGAAAGCACAAAGCGAAGGGCAAACGCAAAATGGGAAATAACCAGGGGCCTTTCCGCACACAAGCCGACGTGGCATCGGCCTCCTTCCGGCAATCCTATGAGATATAATAAAGGTAGTATGTGTAGTTGGGTGAGACGTGTAGACATATATAGATAATCAGGGTTAGGAGATTAGGGTGTTTTGGCCGTGAGTATAAAATAGCAGGTGCGGCTGCAGCAGGACAGAGGTCAGAGGGGCCGCAAAGAAAAAGGACCAAAAAAAAAAAAGAGCCGGTGGCGGAAGAAAAAGAAAGGACCGCCGGCGGCGCAGCAGTTTTCTTGGTGGCTGCTGCTGCGCATGGAAAAAGGCACGCTTCCGTGACGTGCGCGGCGGTAGAAACCGACTTGCTGCCTCGTGCAGCAGTGCGCAGCGAAGATTAGAGAAGCAGCTCTTCGTGAGATCAGAATTCAGAGGCGAGCTTGAGAAGCCTGAGGTGACGTACCCGTGCTGCTCCTGTGCTGCCGCAGTGAAAGTAACAGCACAGAGAAGGGGACAGCGGCTGTGCAAGCGAGGAAACAAGAAGAAAGAGGTGGGGGGAAAAAACAAAAGAGATCGAAAAAGATAAGAAAAATTGAGAAAAACCTAAAAGATTATTTAATGATCGTTCAAACGGCGGCGATATAGACGTGTAGTTATTTCGATGTGCCATATATCTGTCGTTATTTTAAACAGCGATATATGTCTATTTCTATCAATTTTTTGCATATTCCACACGGCACATAGCTTTTCACATGTGCTACAGATGGCTCGCAGGCCGAGCTCCAAGCTTACACGATCAGGAAATTAAATTTTGCCGAAATTCACCAAATTTTCAGCGAAATTTAGGATTTTGGGACTCTACGAAATCCAAACTACTGGCCAGATAAAAAAATTTGAAATTTCTACAGTAAAAAACGAAATTTCAGATTTTTGGAAGAAATTTCAGCGAACTTTCATGAATTTTGACCGAAATTTGAACTTTTAAGGGCGGATTTGACCGGATTTTATCCAATAACCCATAAAAAAGTGATCTTCTATGAAAATTTGTTAAAAAAAATGAATTTTGAGACATTTTAAAATTTTGGTAGAAACACTGTTAGATTTTTATAAAATTTTATAGGCTTGATAATGACCTGAAAATTTTATGATACTATCTTGAGAAGCGTAGGATCATACGTAAAAATTTTCAGAATAATTTAATTTCATTTGTTATTTTTAAAATATCAAAAACAGAATGAACATAATTGAGACAGTTACCTTGTCAGAATTTTATAAATTTTCTCGAATGTGATCATGATCTAAAATTTTTATGAGAGATTACTAATTATCTCAGTACTATTATATAGAATTTTCAAAAAAAATTAGTAATTTTTGCTATTACAAGGTAAAAAATTGCTTTCACCTTTTTCTTCGACCAATACTAGAAATAGATATGTGCTTTTGAAAAGGCCCCACAATACCAGTCCGAACCTTCTACACTCATCCTCACACCAAACCTTCCCCAGGATTGAGACGTGAACCAGAGGTTGACTGTAATTATTTTTAGAGCAGTGTTTCTATTTATCATCTTTTTAATATAAGTTGTATAAATTTTGATTGTATAAATTTTGAAGTAAGGGAATAGATAAGTAATCAACATCTATCATTTATCCATACTTTAATATTTATACAATTTTCAAATAATAATGAATAGAAGCACCTCCCTTATTTTTATTAAATTTACAAAAGCCAAATCTTGAACTAATAACCTCTTATGCTCTTGTCTTGGATATCATTGAGTTTCACGCAGGGAAAAAAATTCGGCAAAATTTTGGATTTCAGGACAGACCAAAATTTGAAGTACCGTCCGAATGCAAAATTTTGAAAAAAAATTGAATTTGCTACAGTAATTTCAGAAATTTCAAACAATCTGGGTGAAATTTCGGGTTTTGAAACCAGATTTTGATGTTTTAGGGCCGAATTTGACCGGAATTAGTCCAATAACCCTTAAGAAAGTCATCTTACATGAAAATTTGTTGAAAAATTAAATTTTTGACACATTTTAAAATTTAGGCAGAAACACTATCAGATTTTTATAAAATTTTACAAGATTGATAATGATCTGAAAAATTTATGATACCATATAGAATCATACATAAATTTTTTCAAAATAATTGAACTTCATTTGTTATCTTTAAAAAATCAAAAACATAATGGACATAATTGGGACAATAAACTTGTTAGATTTTTCTAAATTTTCTTGAGTGCGATCATGATCTAAAGTTTTTAGGACAGATTAAGAATTTCCTCAGTAATATTCTATAAATTTTTTTAAAAAATTTAACTTTTTTTGTTTGGTCAATAAAATCTATAAAATCATTGAACTTCATTTATTATACTATATTGCAAAAACCAAAAGAGAAAGAACATAAATGCTACTGTGCCTTGTAAGAATTTTATAAGTTCACTGGAGTATGATCATGATTCAAAATTTTTATGAGATCTTAAACACTTCCTTATCACTCTTCTGTAAAATTTTCACAAATTTTAAACCTTCTTTTATCACTAAAGCAAATTTATGTATTGATTATCAGGCTTTTATCAACACATAGCACTGTCAGAATTTTTAGAACTTCTTCAAGCATGATAATCATATGAAACTTTTATAAAAATATTAGTGATACATCAGGACCTTCCACAAAATTTTCCGATGTGGTTTGAACTATTTTTCATTCCGTTCTAATTTGCCGGTAAGGCTTTTATCAGGATAGTAGCACTGTCCAAATTTTTAAAAATTGTTGAATCTTGATCACCATCTGAAAATTTTATGGAAACATTAGTGATTCATCAGCATCATGCATAAAAAATTCAAAATTTTCTAACATTGTTTGTACTATTTTTCATCTGGTTCAAACTTATCGGTCAACGTTTCATCTGGATAGTACCAATGTTTGAATTTCATAGACCTGATAAATCACCTGAAAATTTTATAAGAACATATTTAATGTATCAGGAACCTTAAAAAAATTCAATTTTTTTTGACATCGTTTGAACCATTTTTTATCAGTGCAATTTTGCCAAAATTTTGAGAATTTTGGCCCGAACTTTCGGATTTTTGGCCGAAATTTCGTTAGCAAAAAAACGGATTTGAATTTTTCTTTTTAAATTTTGAACGGATTTTGTCCGAAATGCCGAAATTTCACCGAAATTTCGGATTTCGGCCTTGGGCGAAATTTCGTTCCTTGGTTTCACGCATCATCATTTTACTTGAGGACCTAATCTAATAAGAAAATATGGACAATATACTCATATTCCAACAATTATTATCTCACTCAAGTGTAGCTACCACATGTGACATGTTGCCAGCTAATTAGGCTCAGTTTTGGAACTTATAAATTTTGCAGAAATTTAACAAAAAATAGTTAAATTCCCAACAAAATGGAATATATAGTCCATCTCTTAATATTTTCTATAAGGATTCCAACCTACCAAAAGACAGTACTAGAAACAATATTTCAGTAGTTCATCTCTAAAATCGTTCATCTAACTATTTTATACTATTTCATCATATTTCACCCCCCACATCTATTACTATTTTGTGTTGATTTGTGTAGTCAAGTTGTCTCTTATAGAAGAGATAACAAATTCTCTTTCCTCTTCCTTCCTCTACCTAGGTTGCGTTGATACGATATAACTAAGCGACAACTGAAATAACACTGTACACGATACACCACGGGGCGGGCGCTGACACAGGGACATGTTTGGAACTTGTACGGCGGAGCTACATGCTACGCGACACTTAGGTCTGTTGGGAGAGTTAGGATCGCTCCATTTCGAGGAAACTTATAGACTAAAATAAAGTAAATTAAGTTTATATTTTAGTTTAAAATGTAAACAAGATGAACTACTAAACACTCTTAATGTGCATTTCAACTCCACGGCGGAGCTCCACCAACATGATTTACGCGACACTTAGGCTCCAAGAATCACTAGCTTCTACTGTGAAATGATGAAATCAATGGATAAGGCCGCTTCCTTCCTCTCCTCCCTCCTCGGCGGCGGGGGGACGCCGGAGACGGCGGCGACCGTGATGTCCATCCACATATACCCCGTCAAGTCCTGCAGGGGCATCTCTTTGCCCCAGGCCGCTATCGCCTCCACTGGTAATTGTGCAGAAAGAAGAAGGGAAAAAACATTTCGTTTCTGCAGATATTAAGATGAACCTTAATTTTTCTTTCTATTGTTTCATTCTGTTTGCCGTGTACTCTATAAGCGTTTTGGTCGGCAGGGTTCAGGTGGGATCGGCAGTGGATGGTGGTGAACTCCAATGGGAGAGCCTACACCCAGAGGGTGGAGCCCAAGCTCGCGCTGGTCGAGGTGGAGATGCCTCCAGGGGCATTCACTGAAGACTGGCAGCCAACACCCGACTCTCACATGGGTTGAATATCTATCCATTACGATCAACTCTTATTTTTACAGGATGGCGTATGAATGTATGTATGGTTGTATAAGCTAGCTGTGTGAAACAGGGACACAATTGATTTAGTTTCATATGAAACGTTGATTGCTGATCAGGAAGCCTAAAGATATCGTCATTGCATGAACAGAACTGATTGCAGATTAGCCTAATTTTTATTGTCCAGAGGACGATACTATCCGAAATATATCATTTTTTATTATTTGAGCCACTGCTAATTGCAGTCATCAGAGCACCCGGAATGGAACCACTGAAGATCCCTCTTGTGGCAGAACGCGGCACAATTGATGAAGTCTCTGTGTGGGAGTGGTCTGGTTCTGCATACGATGAAGGAGCTGAAGCTGCCGAATGGTTTTCCACTTACATTGGGAAACCAAGTCGTCTCGTGCGTTTTAAAGAAGGTTTTTGTGTGTACATACACACCTTGTTGATATTAATTTTGCCGTGTAATTCTTGATGAGATGTGCTGCCTCTGTTGCTTATGGAGCTAGGCTGTCTGTTCTGTGACAGCATTGGAAATTAGACCGACCGATCCCAACTATGCTCAAGGTTACAAAATCATGTTTAACGATGGCTACCCGTTCCTGATGGCCTCCCAGGTATGGTTCAGAGTTCAGACTGTTCAGTAGTTACTGGAGAAGGGCCATATACCATAATGTTGCTAAACATAAAACTTTAATTAATTGACGGTGCACGTTGAATTGCAGGGCTCATTGGATGCTCTGAACGAGATCCTTAAAGAACCTATACCAATGAATCGCTTCAGACCAAAGTAAGGATTTATTCCTTGGACAACTATATTGCCTCAGCAATTTATTTCTTGGATTATTTTGTAATGATAACTAGCTGCTCAGTACGCATTCGCCTATGCTGAAATTGTAGTACTGCTCGTTTTCTTACAAAGGTGATTTATTTTGGTAGTATTTTAGTGGATGGATGCCACCCATACTCAGAGGATCTGTGGAAAACCATGAAGATAAACAACTTAACATTTCAAGGTGTGAAGTTATGCAATCGTTGCAAGGTAAAAATATGGGGTCTCATACTGGGGAACATATCTAGTGCAACCAGAGAGTTGGTGAAACCACGGTGCAACCCAACTAGAAAAAGTTTCAAAAAATTCTGAAAAAAATCATGGATGTACATCTCAGCTTACTCCATCTACATATAAAATTTTATGATCAAATTCGTCCTGTGCTAGAAGTTACAAAAAAGACAAAGTTGATCATGAACAGTAACTGTTATTGTTCATGATCAAATTTGTCTTTTTTATTACTCTTAGCACAGGACGAATTTGATCATGAAATTTTATATGTAGATGGGGTAAGCTGAGATGTACATCCATGATTTTTTTCAGAATTTTTTGAAACTTTTGTTAGTTGGATTGCACCAAGGTTGCACCAACATGTGTGATTGCACTGGATATTTTTCCCTCATACTGTGCTTATTACTCTCCTAGCTTTAAAGTTAGTTCTGCAGTTTCTGTTTGAAAGGAGATACAGATAGGAAAGCTCAGCGGTTCTGCTGATTAATAATATTCAAGGACTCTTCCGTATGATTAATTAAATGATTATACTGTCAGTTAATTTATCGTAACCGTGATTCAACGATCTTACATGGTGTAATTTTATATTTCCTCCCTCGGTATAAGGCTCCCACTAACTGAGCCAAGCCCGCTCGGTTCCTTCTCCCTCAATTTGTAAGCATAAAGTGTGTTCATGTTATCATGTGTTTGCTTTTTGCCACTCCAGATCTGCCATGCTTAGCTTTCCAATGATGCTAATTTTGTACTTTGGTAATTTAATTAGCTGAAGAAGGCAACACCATATTCCCAATTTTTTTTAACCATAAAACAGAAGAGTTGTGCAGAATGTTGTCAGTTTAAATTGCTTGCTCCTTTTCTTTTCCTTCTCTTCATTGTAAAATTCGCAACAAGGCTAAGGTCTTAGGGTGTGAAAATCCTTCTTTCCTGCATGTTTATTATACCCTTTGAGTTCTGTGGTAATGCAAGTTAACGACGAATAATGGTTAGTTGCCTTAGTTCTAGGGTAACCTTCATGAAATTGAGAGATTGTTTTTTCGGGTTATTGAGTTGCATGCCAAAAGTTTAAGTGATGAGAAAAAGGGCTCCTCAAGCCTAGGATGTGGAATTCAAGGTCTTGAACTCGAGACCTCTTGGCTCGATACTATATTGAGTTGCATGCACCAGCCAGTTCACTCAAAAGCTTAAACTAATGAGAAAAGATGAGCAATTCACTTATACTTCAACATGGGTCATTCAAGTTCCTGGGGTAATCTTCTTGAAACTGAGAAACAGTTACTTATAAACTTTGTGAAATGATTAGTTTTTTTTAATGATGACATTGTTAGTTTGATGCAAATAACGCATCACCTCCTCCCAAAATAAATAATTAAATAGCATATCACCAGAGTTTGTTAGTAGACTAGCCAATATATCAATGCTATTCCTTAAAAAAAATATAGCAATACTCCTTGCTTAGCTTCAATGTTGGTGGCCTCAGATTCCTAGAATTAATCAAGACAATGGAATAGATGGGACCGAACCAACAGAAACTCTAATGACATACCGGTCTGTCTGATGAAGTGCTGCGTCCGAGCCACAAAAATAGACGGCAGGTAATCATCTCCTGCAACCCATTCTACTCTTTCTACCTTGCTAAACCGTTATGGAGTGTCTTGCATGCTGATCTGATGGAACTTCAAGATGCTCAGGAATTAGGTTCAGAGTCATTGAGAAGTCACCATTTTTTTTAATCGATTTTTGTAGGTGTACTTTGGGCAAAATCTAGTCTGCAAGGAATCTCTGTCAGCAAAGGGCAAAGGAAAGGTCATCAAGGTTGGCGATCCAGTTTATGTTCTGCAGAAATACCCTACTTCTGATGAAGTTCCAGCGGGTTAAGTAGCGACTGTTTTATCTGTTTCCGGCCTGTGTGTGAAAAATACTACTCCCTCCCTTCGAAAATATAAGGCGTATTTTGACTTTGCACAAGAATTAAGGTTACGGTAAAATTAAGAAGGGTATAAGAGAAAACGATTTAGATACCACACTTAATTGTCTTGGAAGATGAGAGATAATATTTTGTTGGTGGTAATGAATAAATGTATATGGTTGAAAAAGGTATAAGAGAAAATAACTTATGTACTTCACTTATTTGTCTTGGAAGATGGAAGATAATACTTTGTATGGGTGGTAATGAATAAATGTATATGGTTGAGAGAGAATAAACAGGGGTATCGTAGAAAAAAAACTTATTAAATCTACATGCAATCATTGTACTTCTAAACAAGTTCATTTAAATTAAAGGCCTTATATTCCTTAACGGAGGGAGTACTAAAAGCTAGCAAAGTAGTAGGTTGTTTTATGCACTCATGCCTGTAAAAATACAGTGTATATTTATTTTATTAAAGCTTGCAAGTTTCCAGGCCAATGAGCTAGGCCAAGTGTATTACGTTTAGGTCTTTTCAATCGTTTTTTACGAAATGGGCCTTTCGGTTCAGCAAAATTGTGAATCTTTTGTGAAAAGACCCTAAATAAATGCAGAAAAATGCGTACTTACGTTTAGATCCTTTCAACGGGACCTTTCGGTTCAGCAAAATCGCAGATCCTTCATGAAAGGACCTCAAATAAATGCAAAAAAGAGAGCATAATTATGTTTATATCCTTTCAAATATTCGCGTGTTTTCTCTATTTGTTTGTGCAGGGGAGCGGCAATCGTGGCGTGGCACGCCACGGTCACTCATCTAGTATTAAACTAGTGAAGGGTGTGTTTGTTATGTTCCCCACTTCTATATGACTGTATCATCTGGTTCATAAAACTGTTGAACATTTCCCACTGCTGACTGACTATCAGCTGTGCCTTTATCAGAGATTTATTTGGGCGATCGATGGCCATTATGAAATTATACAACTTATTCAGGATAATACAAAACAATATAAAGTACCAAAGTAAGAGAAAAGTTAGAATACACTCTCTAAATCGGATCGATCGAGTCTTAATTTTACTCTACACAAAATCAATGATCAACTGCAATAAGTCCCTTAGTCACATCACAACAGCCTGTACCTCTAGTTCCTCTGAAGTCTGAACTTCAGAAAATGGTGTCCAACTTCCAAAACCCTTCATAGCTATGCTGCATTTCTTGGTCGGGTCACATTAAACTGTAATGGCAGCCATCGTAACCTGAAAAGAAAGAAGAGCGGTGCAAGAGTTGTTACGTTATTTGATTATTGATACGCTAGTGTTGCATGAAGGAGGAGATGGGTTGCTTGTTGCATGAGTGTGCTTACTTGGATCTTTGGTGATGAGCATGGCTGTGCCGCCGAAGTCGCAGGTGGCGCCGTTGGACTTGGTGCGCTGCCAGTAGCTGTTGAAGGCGTAGGAGGCGTGGGCGATCATGGTGTCCGGTCTGAAGCACGGCCCGTCCGGCTGGATGGAGTCGCAGTCCGCGCCAGACCCGCACGCGTAGTCCATGGCCTGCTGGATGATGTTGCTCGGCACCGACGGCTTCACCACGCACCACTCCGCACCAACAGTGGCCGGCGACGGCGGCCCGAACGGTGGCGGGAACACCACCGGCGGCAGGAAGCTCGGCGGGCCCGGGAAGGTCCCCGGCGGCTCCGGCGCGAACCCCGGTGGGCTTGGAACGAATGCTGGAGGCTCCGGCGCGTACCCCGGTGGGCTGGGCACGTATGCTGGAGGCTCCGGCGCGTACCCCGGTGGGCTTGGCACGTATGCTGGAGGCTCCGGGGCGTACTCCGGCGGGCTCGGAAAGACGCCTGGCGGCTCCGGCGCGTACACTGGCGGCTCCGGCGCGTACTCGGGTGGGCTCGGCACAATGCTCGGCGGACTGGGTTCGTAGCTGGGCGGGCTTGGCACAATTTCAGGTGGGCTGGGTACGACCTCTGGTGGGCTCGGCGAGATTTCCGGTGGAATTGGGCTTGGCGTTATTTCCGGTGGGCTCGGGGCAATCTCGGGTGGACTTGGCGCGATTTCCGGTGGGCTGGGCGTTACTTCAGGTGGGCTCGGGTACGGCGGGATTTCCGGTGGGCTGGGCGCGACTTCAGGTGGGCTCGGGTACGGTGCGATCTCCGGCGGGCTAGGTGCGACCTCAGGCGGGCTCGGATTTGGCGCGATCTCCGGTGGGCCGGGTGTGACCTCAGGTGGGCTTGGATAGACTACGGGCGGCAGCGGTGTAGCGGTCGGTGGGCTTGGGCTGAGAGACGGCGGAGGGAAGTAGAGCGGCGGCGGAGGGGATTGGTAGGTGAATGTCGGTGCCGGGATGGTGGCCGGCGGCGACGGTGTGCTCGGAGGGAGGACGCAGTTGGGAGAAGCCAGGGGAGGCGGTGCAAACGCGTCGCCGTAGGGAGGCATGATCGGCGTGCTGTAGGAACGACCAGAAGAAGAAGCATACTGATCGAGCAGCTCCTCTGGCGTTAACACTCTTGCTCCTCCTGTCCAACCAACAAGTAACGGTCATTAGCTCAGCTGTCGTATATGGCTGGCCGGTCGTTAGCTGTTGCTTACGAGGGCCAAACGGTTTTACATCCAAAAGAAACCTACGAAAGAAGCAAGCAATGAGAAGCAATGTAGCACCGCTACATACGCTAGCTTACTGATCAGGGACAGAATCTTTCGACGGTCGGAGAAATACGAGGCGAGATAGATAGATAGATACTTAGCCTCCCTCAGAACCAATACAAACAAACGCAAGGCAAAAATGCAGGGAGTGAGGAGAGCACATAGCCTGGACTGGACTGGACTGGACTGGAGCATACGTACCGCAGTGCGCGAACAAGGCGAATGCAACGAAGATGGAGGAGAGGAGACGCGAGTACTTGCTGCCCTCCTCCATTGACGTGCAGGGAGGGGCCTTGTGTACCAAGACAGGGAGATATGATGGACGACGCGTAGCGCCGGGGTTGTTATAGAAGGGCGACAACGTGAAGCGGCAGTGGAAGACAGACACACTCGAGCTTTTTTGTGCTTGGTGAAAGCCGCGGCGTAAGTATGGAAATGATTGGATTCGTTGGTGATTTTGAGGTTTTGGATCCGCTTGCCGGCTTCTGCGCTTTTCTCCTTTCGCAGTTTTGGCACATATGCTTGCTTGTTGCCCAGAGAAATACAGGATCTTGGGTACTCTGCCCTTTGTGTTTTTTACCCCCATTTGCTTGGGATCCACTCAAGATTGGCCCCACACACAAACCAGCATTAGCATGTTATGTATCATGTGTTTGTGCATGTGTCCTAGTCTGTAAGAATCTTATTAAGGGTGCAAAATTAATTCCAACGGTGCAAAGCATTGCGCTTGCGCTCGACACTCAACAGTAACATTCTAGAATCTAGAAGAAGGATAGATGATTACTTTCTCATATGCCATTGGTATTTAGGGAAAATCCATTCGTGTGTCACCGATGTCAGTGACAATGAGTGGCAGCGTGTTAGTACAGACGCTTCCCAGCCTGACATTGTTTGACACTATCATGAAGAAATTATTAAAAGCGGTAACATATCCCTCGTTTGCTTTGCTACTCGATGACGACTAAACTACCTCTAACTATTATATCTAAGAACTATATTCAATGCATGCATGTATATAATATAAGGTACACCTGGATATTAACTCGCGATATATAAGAAATATCACAAATTTGCATTAGAATATAAAATAGTCTCTATAATTAGGAACAAGACGACTAAAAAAACGTCCTATAAACTTGGATAGAATGAGTACTAATGAATACACATCACGCGACAGTCGGTAAAAAGATGCCACTAATCCATCATCATATTTCCAGAGTACAAAACACATTTTTGGGTGACAATGGGAACAGATGGTCTCTAGGCTAACATTTCGCACTCAGGTCGAAAGATAGGACAAATGATGTTGAAAGCTCTCCAAATCAGATCAACACATTCTTTTAACTGCAGTAGCTCCAGTCACTAAATCAAGAACAGGGAATCCGGATCACCAACTGTACGGCGTTACTCCTACGCACGCACAGGTGAATCCATGGTGAGTTGCATATGGGGCAATCTACCAAACATGGGCCCAACTTGTTTATAGGGCCATGCGTCCAGCAAGCCGACTTTCTGATATTCTTCGATCAATTGCAGCATCAACCGAGTTCATCTGTTCACACAAATTGTGAAACGACAAAGATGATGTCAGATTTGATCTATGTAACATAGGAACAAATAAACGAGCAAATAAACTTCCTCTCTTTGAACAAAAGTATCAGGCTCACCGGCCAAACGAAAGCTGACCTGGAACCAAACTCTTGGCACATTCTCGACCAAAATTAAGTTACAATAAATGCTACGGTATTGGCAGAAGCTCAGCCACCTAGGTCTTGCTACAAACCCATATTCGCACGTGGTGAATCGTAAGCAATAAAAGTAATGCTTCAATTGAAATTAATACATACATATTTGCGACCTGTCCAGGGCTTGGTGGATAACCCTCAAGTCATTAGAACCATGAGATTTGTCAGATTGTAAAAAACTTACTAGCAGGAAGAACAATGTAAATACCTACTTGGAACTCCTGATGTGCGCGAAATCAGCAGGATATAGATGATCAAACAAATAATACCAAGGAGATATCATGAAAATGTAGAAGGTAGAATACAGAGACCATATCACGTATGCAACTACTGAAGAACCATATTTCATATTCCCACGAAACATTACAAAACTTCTTGTCCCCCCTCTGATTAAAGTTCACAGTTCAGTATGTTCTCAAAGTGCCGACAGTTCATCACACAAGAATTATGTCTGTGCTCCCAACAATCCAATGAACAACAAATAGTGATGTATGCACAAGATTGCTTCATAAATTGATCACCAGTGTGCAAAACTGCAATAGATTGTGACGCATTTTTGCTCATTACTATCATAGGACACAGGTGCTACATAACAGAAAATAAGACAAACAAGCAGAGAATAGTTGTTGAATTTGAAATCTGAATATGCCTTAGAAAGAGGGTAACTGGAGTGGAGATAAGAGATAATATCTTTAATTTCATATTCCCGTAATAGGCTCAAGAATTGTTTATAACACCAAATGCTGAGTTTGCAAACTGCAATTACAGTGTCAATTTTCTCTCTATAGGTCAGCACATGAACTTGACTCGTCAGGCTAGCACAAAAGCAAGGTGATGAACCACATCAAAGTTAAGACTTAAGAGTAGTGAAACTTGCCAGGCTGTTTACTCACTACTTATGCACAAACACGCAAAGCAAGTTATGCCTTTTATTTCAATAAATTAAATGGGATAACTGTGGTAATCCAGCACCAATTGCAACAAAAAGAAGAACAATATAGAATAAACACTTACAGAACTTCGCAATTATCCCAAAAACGACACCTATTTGTGACCGGAGGGAATATTAGAAACATAAAAATCACAACTTACCTGGCTAGTTTCATCATGCACTTGATACTTGGGCAGCGATAACCTTCTTTCCTCCTACATAAATCAAAATTTCAGACAACTATCAAATTCGTATCAGGATAATGTACTAAACACACAAGTGAGCCCAGAAGAACAAGAACCAAAGAGAAGGGAATAATACCATTGACATTGCTTCATCATCCCACACCAGATAGACCTCATTTGTAGCTGGTTGGGTAGCGGATGTTTTATTATTAGATACAGCAGGTGGAGGTACAACCGCTGGACCTCCTGTACATGAAACAGATGAATGCACAAGTGAATTCATGAAGGGCATACCTAAAACCGGGAGCAACGTAAATATCGATAGAACAATGTCGTCCATAAATGCCCCCATCACGCACTATTGCAGTTCTACACATAAAAATGGGCAATACAGAGTACATTTGCTCTTGAATTGAGTATATTTCTTTAAAGAACACAGCAAATATTCCTCTTAAGAGAGGTTCATACTTGGACGTAATTTGTTTGTATACCACTTTAATATCCTCTACATAAATTCAATGGTGCATGAGCTCAAAAATAAAAAGATAGCCCATCTCAAAATGATCATATAGGTAGGGTTGTAACTTGTAACCATACCTTGGTTATCAGCTGCATGTCCAGCTCCTGCAGTAGCAACTGATGCTGGAGAGATTGCTGGGATAGTTCCAGCTGCAACAGATGCTACATATGAGGAACTTGCAGCTCCATTGCCAGCAGAAATGTTGACAGGAAACAAAGGCTGGGAAACCTGAAGGCCAACAGGTGAAGGTGCTCCAGGTGGGGCCATAGGGAATGATGTCTGAAGTAAATTAGCAGATGTTGATGTCATAGGGGTAGGCATATTCTGAATGGGGAATAGTGGCTGTTGTGGTGCCAATCCAGCAGCCATTGGAACTGAAACCGCTGGTTGTTGTGGAAACCAAGCTTGTGCTGGTGGAGCAGGCCAAAGTGGAGATCGAGACATTAATGGATTAAATGCAGGATTATAGCTGCCAACAAATGTGAAAAAAATTAGAAAATGATTCAAAATGAGTGCTTACACTATGCTTGCACAAGCAACAGGTAATACACAATTTTTTTTAAAGTAGACTGATTCTCAAAAAATAAAAACAAAAAATAAGAAGGAAAAAGAGAGTGTACATTGGTGGGGCTACACCATAAGCTGGCCGTGGAGGAAATGTCACGCCTATCGGATTAGGCATAACAGGAGGCCTTATTGGTGGCACTTCCACTTTGGCCACCTTCGATGAAGTGTCTTCCTCTGCATGTGGAACAGATGTCAAATAAAGGAAAATAGTCAATATACTGTGCTTTTATTAGAAAAAACATGGCAAGTTCAACTCTAAAGGAAAATAAGTTTCCTACACATGCATAATTTCATCTACAATCGAAATTTCCTACACATGCATAATTTCAGTTACAATCGAAATTTTCCTGAACATGTGAGCCTTGCAGTGCTGTTTAGACAATATTGAGGAATCCTATAATTTCTAACGTTATCGGTCATCATAATGACAAGTCAACACATCAACTATGAAAACAAGAAACTATAGCAAAACTGCCCTTCTACATCACAGTAACCGAGCAACTACTCTAATACTCCTAAATAGACTGATAAACTAGCCTACATATTGCAGTGGAGAAATTGATATTGCGGTACCTTCGCCATAGTGAGCAGCAAGTACATCTGGAGGAATCCCTTGCATTCCGAAGATCTCAATCTCTGTCGATTCCCTCTCGGGCTTTGCATTAGGAACCCTGTAGTCAAAATAGTTTCATGCATCCATAAGCAACAGGGTGGAGATGTTAATTGAGCAAATAGAGCAGTTGATATACCATTTATTTCTTGAGATTGCACAGGTGAGGAGAAAAAAAAAACCGGATAGAGCAAATGAACTAAATGAAGTTCAAGGACACCAGCAAAAATAATAATAATAATGCATTGATCTGTACATAATGCTGCAATAAGCTACATAGGGAGGTATCCATAGAAAGCTAACATCTTTATCACTACCAAACACACGAATTAATTCACAGAAAGCACGAATTAAACATAAAAATGAAGTAAAGCATGGCTCAAATAAATTAAAGCCTTAAACTAAATGGCTTATGCCCAGAATGACCCGATCATAAAAGCAAAGCATGAACGAACCCCCAACACAAGGGTACAGAAGAAAAACTCCGAACTGAACTCTCCTTTAACAAATCGCAGCCCATAAAGGGGATGGTCACCAAGCTTTTTTAGCATTTGCACCTAGATGACGCTGGCAGTGACACCAATACAAATTTCAGACGTAATTTGTAATTACTGAAGCGCACGTGCAATCGAATCGATCGACTACGCCAATAAGGGTCCGTCCAACTCGAAAATCGAACTAATGAAGGATCAAAAGCGTTGGATTTCGATGCAATTAGCATCGCCTAATCCCAAATCTAAGCTATTTCCGCACCCTGACAAGGCTACCGGATCGAGGAGGGGGTAAGAGACGTACTTGCTGACGGACTCCTTGTGGACCTGGAGGACGTGGATGGCCATGCCACCGGCGGTGGAGAGCTTCTTGTGGCAGACGTGGCACTTGAAGTGCTTGGCCTTCTGGTGCTGCACGAGGATCTTCTCGTCGTCGAACTCGCGGTCGCAGTAGTAGCAGAACACCTTCTCCACGCGTTTCTTCTTCCTGCCCATTGCCCCCTCCCTCCGACCTCTCCGGCGGGCCGGGCCGAGTCGAGACCTAGGGTTAGGGTTTCGGCGAGGCCGCGGGCGCGGTGGGGAAGAAGGCGCGACGCGGCTCCTCTCGCGCTGCGTTGCGGTTTTCGGAGGAAGTGGTCGGCGCAGTCGTGCAGAGAGAGATTTCGAGGGGTGCTTTTGCAAATATATCTTGGTGCCGGGGGGGGGGGGACTCGGGGAGGCGGGTGGAGTTGTGGTCGGATTGGGACTCTGACGTGCGGGATACGAAGACGATTGACTTTTTCTTTCCACCCCTCTTATTTTGGTCTTTTATTGTACCCGTCCGTCCGTCCTCATATCATAGTGGGTTTTGGAGACCGAAATTTGGGCCTGACCGTGTGTTGGGCTTCTTCGGCTATACGCTAATAACGATTAACGAACTTGTCAATTTGTCATATTGGGCCGGGCTTCATTACACGCATGTGGAACCAAAGTTGGAGGCGAATTAAGGGCAATCAAGCGTGGTGGGCATGATGTAGTATTTGTTCATATTCATGACCGCTAGTTAAAAAAATATTTGAAAAAAAATTAAATTACTATAGTAATCTGAGAAATTTCGGTGAGATTTCGCTTAATCTCGCTAAATCTCAGGTTTTTGACTTTTTTTACCGGATTTGGTCCAATAACCCTTAAGAAAGTCATCTTGTATGAAAATTTGTTGAAAAAACGAATTTTTGAAATGTTTTATAATTTCAATAAAAACACTATCAAAATTTCATAAAATTGCACAAACTTAATCATAATCTGAAAAATTTATGATACTATCTATAGTAGTGTAGGACCATAAAAAAATCAGAAAAATTGGACTTCATTTGTTATCTTAAAAAAAATCAAAAACATAATTAACAAAGTGAGACAGATATCGACGAGTGCGCGCTGCCGGATACGTACGTCTTGGCTGCTGCTTCACCCGTAGCTGCTTGTTCGTTTCCGATATCGACGAGTGCGCGCTGCCGGATACGTGCTTCGGCGAGTGTACAAATGTGCCCGGACGATTCGAGTGCCGGTGTCCGCGCGGTGCTCGTGGGAACCCGCACATCAGAGACGGCTGCGTCAGATCTTCTCTAGGTCAGCAGAGCACTTACTTGCATGCCCTGAATATTGAGGGCTGTTTGTTTAGGTTTAAGCTTTTTAATTTATAGTTTAAAGTTAGTTCTTTGACAGTTTAAAAGTTAATAGCTTTTGTACGTGATAGAGGTGGGTAATTTTATCTAACTTTAGTGTTATTAGTCTAAAATCAATCACCAATAAGCAAAAAAGTTTCTTTCTAGTGGCTTTTGGCTTTTAGTTATATGGAGGCTTATGGCTTTTAAAAAACTCAGATAAAAAGCTACTCGTTTGTTTAGGATTTAGCTATTTAGCTTTTAAACCGATGAAAAAGCAAACAGGGCCTGATTCATGCGGAATCTGTACTCTTGACTCTGTTTTTGCACATTTTTTTATAAGATTAATTAAAGGGAATTACTAAACGGCGCTTGAGGGTTTGTTTGGTTCGGTCAAGTGTTTGTTTGGTTTATGAGTATTCGATTGTTTTTTTTTGGTCCATTAGATTTTTTTGTTTCTCTTTTTTTGCAAGCACTCATTTTTTTTAATCTATTATTAGGTATGATCAACATCGTGCTTTATCATTTTAACTTTATAATGTACGTTTTTGTTTGTTGTTTTTCTTATAGTTTGTTTTGTTTCTCTTTTTTTTTCTAGAAATTGTCACATTATTTTTTACATAATTTAATTTGTGCAAAACTAGTATATCATTGATGTAAAGAGATCATGCGGAAAAGAATAATGTTTTTTGTTTTTACAAATTGTCACATCATTTTTAAATAATTTAATTTGTGTAAAACTATTATATAATTGATGTAAAAATGCCATGCAGAAATGAATAATGTTTCTCATGTAATACCTAAAAAATTGAGTACTACTTGATAAAATAGTACTCAAATAGGAGAATAAAAGGCAAATTGATTTCACCTAGTAAGATCTCAAGGCTCAAAATTTGAGTGCTACTTAGAAAAAAAACACTCAAATTCTTCCAAGACACTTGCTTTCCTCACAAAGATACGGTATCCATTCGACTACGCACACAAGATCATCATAACGCTTAAATCTTTCTATCTTGTACATTCCATATCCTGAACTGTTATCCAAGTAGTTGCATCAGCTGTTCTTCCTGACAACGCACGATCCACTCGTATTTTCAGGTGTATATGTTGGCATAGGAGTTGGCAGTGGCGCCGGCGTTTTGTTCCTGGTACTTGGTGCTGCTTTTGTAACCCGAAAGCTAAAGCATCGGAGGGCAAAATGCTGAGACAGAGATTCTTCAAGCAGAACCGTGGGCATCTGTTGCAGCAATTGGTCTCTCAGAAGGCGGACATCGCTGAAAGGATGATCATCCCTTGGGAGAGCTTGAGAAGGCAACAAACAATTTTGACAAAGCTCGTGAGCTCGGCGGAGGAGGGCACGGTACCGTCTACAAAGGGATTCTCGAGGACCTGCACGTCGTGGCAATCAAGAAATCCAAGGAAGCAATCCAAAGAGAGATTGACGAGTTCATAAATGAGGTGGCCATTCTCTCGCAAATCAACCATCGCAATGTGGTGAAGCTTTTTGGATGCTGCCTCGAGACAGAGGTGCCGCTGCTAGTGTATGAGTTCATCTCAAATGGAACCCTTTACCATCATCTTCATGTAGAAGGACCAACATCCAGGGATTACAAAACCGTTTTTCAAAATTCACGTCGAAATTCGCGGTACGGTTTTCGCAAAAACCGCGCGAAAAACCGCTCGAAAACCGTCAAAAACCGAAAGGTTTAAAAATAAAAAAAAATTGAAATTTTTTTGAAAAAAATCGAAAACGTTCGGTTTTCAACGAGAAACCGCGGTTTTCTCGAAAAACCGCTCGGTTTTTGACGAAAACCGACCCAGCCATTTGAATGTTCTTCGAAAACGGTTTTGAGTGGTTTTTGATGAGAAACCGCGGTCCGCTCACATAAATTTTTTCAAAATTTTTAAATTTTTAAATTTTCTTTTTTAATTAGAACGGTTTACCGAACGGTTTTGAGTTTCGAACCGGAGCGGTAAGGTCGAAAACCGCGGTTTTCGAGCGGTTTTCGTCGGTTTTTTGAACCCTGCCAACATCATTGCCCTGGGAGGATAGGCTGAGGATCGCAGCTGAAGCAGCTAGAGCTCTCGCTTACCTTCACTCGGCTGTGTCATTCCCTATAATCCATAGGGATATCAAGTCGCATAACATTCTGTTAGATGGCACACTGACAACAAAGGTATCCGACTTTGGAGCTTCAAGGTGCATTCCGGTTGATCAAACGGGGGTTACAA
This sequence comes from Guadua angustifolia, assembly GCA_036346375.1. Taxonomy (NCBI): domain Eukaryota; kingdom Viridiplantae; phylum Streptophyta; class Magnoliopsida; order Poales; family Poaceae; genus Guadua; species Guadua angustifolia. The sequence continues at coordinate 39,888,299 of CM070517.1, forward strand.
CTGCTATCCAAGGAACACTGGGGTACCTGGATCCTGTGTACTACTACAGTGGACGGCTCACTGAGAAGGGCGATGTTTACAGCTTCGGTGTTGTTCTCATAGAATTGCTCACTAGGAAGAAACCATATTCATATAGATCATCAGAGGATGTTAGTCTTATTCCGCATTTCACTGCTCTGCTCGCAGAAGGCAACTTGGTTCATATACTAGATCCCCAAGTCGTGGAGGAGGGAGGCAAAGAAGTCGAGGAGATGGCTGTATTAGCAGCAGTATGCGTAAAGCTGAAAGCAGAGGACCGGCCGACCATGAGACAAGTAGAGATGACACTTGAAAGCCTTCGAGCATCGCAAGAACATGTTGCAATGCATAATAGAGTTGCGAAGAGATCCGAGGATAATCATATTGCAGTGACTTATCCAGCAACTGAGGGTAGAAGCAGAGAGGAGTCAAGTAGACGATACGGTTTGGAAGAAGAAGTCTTGTTATCATCAAGGTACCTCCGGTAGTTATGTCTTTATGCGAATTTAGTAAGTATAGGCTACTGTCATACCCTGCAAGTGTCCCACAGCTTACAAGATTGCTATGCATTCGGTAACTGAAGCAGAGTGGTGCTTGTCTTTTGATGTTTTTGGTTCATATTAGCCAGATCATTATTATCGTACATGTCATTCTCCCCAGTTTCCTGTTTATATTTGTATATATCTTTGTTGGTTCATATTAGCGAGATCATTATCATCGTACATATCATTCTTTCCAGTTTCCTGTTTATATTTGCATATATCTTTCTTCTGAACTTGTTACGGAAAATTTATTTAGCGTATTATCGTTTTCGGTTGGGAAATGAACGATAAACTGGACAAAGCAATCCACTTTATTTACGTGTCTTCTGTTGAGTACAGTAAGTCATATTTAGTCTTTTTAGGATTTCAAAAAGCATACTATGAATAGTCCTAGATGAATCTTAGTAAGGTTAGGATTCCTACTTTTTTAGTAAGATTCTCACGTCACTTTAGAGGATTAAGAGACTGTTTAGAAGAGATGTAGCTTTTCTAAAAGATGTTTTTTGGCTTTTTAGACTGAAAAATATTTGTAACTTTTTATAAGGAGCCGTTTGACAAATGGCTAATTTCTCTTAGCAATAAGTTGTAAAAGCAGATCTCGTCTAGCTTTTGACTTTTGCTAGTAATATGTGGTTTCTAACTTATGCCAAAAGCCATTTAAAAATTAAGCGGTTTGTGTGGCTTACTGGCTTTTTGAAAGTTAAAGTGGCTTTAAACTCTCCAAACAAGGCCTAAGGAGGCTATAAAAATGCATGAGGATGGTCATAGCGAACCAAGCAACAAAGGAGCAAGCCAGGTAAAAGCAGCTCATCCGAAGTAGAGATGCACGAGAGTGTTACAAAGTAGGTTATTTTTTAGTATTAGATTCTTGTTGACGATTCAGGAACCGGTTCCCCGCCGAGCTTACTTATTGAATGAGGGATCAACCTAAGACCCCTTTTTCGCGGAGGGTATAGCGTCCTAGGGCCTGCCGAGCTACGGATCGTGGTGATACAACGAACAAGGGGTCCTCTTTTTTGCTCTGGTTCGGGCCTCTCGCAGGGAGATAACAACCCTACGTCCAGTGATTGCACTAGCTTACAAAGATGGATTACAGGAGGCTTGCTCGGGGACCCTGGGAGGTTCAAAGGGTAATCCTCCGGGCTACCAGCAAGCAACTACTATGTATGATGGGAGAGTAAAAGGAGTCCAATCCTAAACTCTACGTGCGAGGGGGTATTTATAGATGATTACAACATTACAACATTTATTACGGAGTGACGTGCCACTGTTCTCGGACGTGGGTGAAACTATTTCCTTGCTTTTCGCCATACCGCGACGTAGGTACAGTGGGCTCAGATCGTGGCCGTACGGTCCTTCGAGTCGCCGAGCGATTAATGCCACGTCGCCTTCGTGGACTGCACCCGGCTTTTTGGCGAGACCCGAGGTCCCTTCCTTGGACCTGGTCGTTTGGTCGCGCACCCCCGAGCTAGCATGCTCGAGGGCGGGCTTGGTCGAGAACGGGGCAGCTCCAGAAGTCAGCCTACCCGAGGGCCTTCCTTGGGGGCACCGCCGAAGGGTGAGCATGGTCGGCAGCTAACCGGGTACGATGGTCGTTATGGGAAATATCCAATCCCCGACAGCTAGCCCCCGAGGCTTAAAGGGGGAAAAAGACCTTGCCGAGGTTTCCACCTTAAGCCTCCAGTTTTTAAATGAGGGATTGGAGCTCTGCGATGAAAAACCACCACGACATCCGAGCAATCTTGCTCGGGGACGGGAATCACGCGGTGAAGAGCTACTGCGTCATCCGAGCGACCTCTGCTCAGGAATAAGAAGTCTGGCAGCGAAGAGCTGCTGCAACATCCGAGCAACCCTGCTCGGGGACGAGCATCACGCGGCGAAGAGCTATCGCGTCATCCGAGCAACCTCTGCTCGGGAATAAGAAATCTTTGCAGCGAAGAGCTGTTGCAACATCCGAGCAACCCTGCTCGGGGACGAGCATGTTCCAGCGAGGCCGAGCGTGTTTGACCAAGGCCCGGTCAAAATAGCGGTTGCCGGTTGGGGACAGAGGTGAAGGGTCGCGACGGTTGCTTCTCCGCGAAGCCTCACGGGTACGGCTCTGACAGCCTTTTGGAAACCGCGCCATTATAGGACAGTTTTGAAAATCGCACTACTGCACGTCGGTTCGCGAGCAGGCGAAGCGATTCCGATCCGTTCGCTTCTCCGCTTATAAATCTGGCGGGGCGATTACGAGACTTTTTTCTCCCACGACTCGCAACCAAATTCCCAAAACTTCCCAACTTTCAGACCTTCTCCTCGCTTCAGCGCCCTTTCCCCCACCTCTCTCCATGGCGAAGTTCGGCGTAAGCAAGATCACCGCGGAGAGGCTTCGGGTACTTCGAGACTTCGGGTACCTCGACGCGGGCACCTGGCGGATCCCCGACGGCGAAGGAGCTCCGGCACCGCGCGACGACGAGGTCGTTATGTGCGAGCTCTACACCGTCAACGGGCTTTGAATGCCCGAGAGTGAGTTCATGGAATCCGTACTCGCGCAATGCGAGTGCGAGATCACCCATTTGAACCCTAACTCCATCCTAATCTTGACCATATTCTCCCACCTTTGCGAGGTCTTCGTGGGCATTCTGCCCACGGCAAATCTTTTCTTCCATTTTTATACCTTGTTTCGCACCGGTGGCGCTTCTCGCACCGGTGCTCTGTACTTTCTTTTGCGGGCCAACCGCCCATACGAGTACCCTTTCTTCTCCCTCAAGGGCACGGTGGCGGGCTGGGCCGATTCTTGGTTCTACCTGCGGAAGACGCAGGGGAGCTCTCTGCGCTACACCGAAGCGGCGGCGCCTAGCATCGACACCCCGCGCCCGCCCGTTGCGGCTGAGGAGGAGCGGTCCCTGATGCTGATCAGCGAGCTCACGAACATGGGGCTCACTGGTCGAGACATCGTCCGCAACTTCCTCAAGAACAGGATGTCCCCTCTGAGGAGGAGGGAGCACCCCTACTTCAAGATCACCGGGTGGGAAGACATCACCCGAGAGGATAACTCCGGTAAGTTCCCTGGTCTTGAGCGATTTTTACTTCGCGTGCGCTGTTTGAGCTCGTGCTGATTTTATTTGCTGATCGACGGCAGCCCCGGGCTTCGATTGGGTGGAGAAGAGGGTCAGCAAGATGTCCAGCACCCCCAAGGGCAAGGAGCTCGAGCGCGGGCAGCAAGTCCCAAAGAACGTGCTCGAGCGGAGCGACGTGGTAAGCTGCTTCGTGATTAATGCTCGGGGAAGGCATCCCGAGCTCTTCTGACGCCTTTTTGCCTTCCGACAGGAGAAGGTTGCTCTGGAGTTGGCAGTGGCCGAGCTTAAGCCCTTGGCGGGCTGCAAGGGAGTACTGCTCCCAGCCGCCAAGGGCAAGAAGGGAAGGGGCAAGAGGCAAGTCCCACCACCGGCCTCTACTCGGCTGACGAAGAGGCGGGCGAGTTCGGCCAAGAATCTGGCGGCGGGCGACATTTGGAGTTCGCCGATCAGAAGGAGGTAAGCCGCCTAAATGCTTGGCTGGAGAATTACGACCGGGATTGCCTGGAGCAGTTCGAGGAGGAGGCGAGACTGACCGAGGAACTGGTGCAGGCCGAGCAGAGGGCTTTGGAGGAGGAGCTTGCCGAGGTTGAAGCCAAGCTCAAGCAAGTTACCGAGGCCCGGCGGGCTACAGAGCCCAAGGGCACGGGCGAGGACGAGGAGGAGGAGGATGCGCTGCCGCTCATAACGAGGCGCGGGCGCTCGAAGAAGACGCTGGAGGCGGTCGATATGGAGAAGGTCGACCCCTCCTGGCGAGGATCAACCGCACCGCGGAGAAAAAAGCTGAACTCATGGTCGCGGCAGCTGCCAATCCAGCCGGGGATGACAATGAGAGCCTCGCCGAAGGTGAGCCCCAAACTTCATTTTTTCTTCCTTCTCTTGTTCTTTGTTTCGCGCGTCCTCCAACCGAGCTAACCCCACTCTGTTGACGTGGGCGTGATAACTCCTAGGACCTCTCCGGATTATGGTAGAATGGCTGATGAAATCTTTGGTCGTGCCGTAGAGAGGGAGATCGCCCTTGCCGTTGACCGCGTGATGAGCGAGGCCGTGGAAGCGATGGACAAGCTCGTCGACGGCGACAAAGGCATCGAGGGCCCCCCTGCCCTGGAGGGACCACCACCTCGGGACGAGCTTCCTACCCTCCCGAACACAGAGGGCGTACTGGGAGGGGAGGAGATTGATCTCGCAGCCTTGGGCGAAAAGGCTACCCAAGGAGGCTCGAGATCCCCGGGCGCATCACCTGCCCGGGACAAGGGCGCGAAGCCCCCGAGCGGACAGCCTGGTCGGGATGAGATAGCGCCTGCCCCGAGCGAACAACATGCCGGGGCGGACAACGAGAAGACCTTGAGCGGGCCAGCCACTCGGGAGGGAGGCGAGGCGTCCCTGGGCAGACCTCATGCCCGGGGGAATGACTCGACGTCTTCAAACAACCCGCCTTCTTGGAAGGACCCCGAGGAAGTCCCAAGCCCCCTACCGAAGTTTGAAGATCTTCAGGGGGAGGACGTTACTAAGAACTTCCGGGATAACCTCTGCGTGCGTCTCGCGCGGGTGAGTATGCTTCTTTTCTTGTTGTCGCAGTTTCGTTTCTTTTAAGTCTTGGGGGTGGCATCTGAGATCTTTCCGCCTGCAGGTTCTCCAAAAGACCATGGAGGACTTTGACGCGACGACGGTTGCCCCCGAGGCCGTGGCCCAATTGCACGCTGAGCAAGAGCCCTAGATAACCGAGCTTGAGCAGCGGGTGGACGACCTCAAGGCCAGGGATAAGTTGCTCGTGCATCGATGTCACCAGGCCGAGAAGGATGTCGCCGGGGTTAAGGAGAAAAATCTTTTGCTCGAGCAAGGGCTCGAGCAAGAAAAACAACGCTCCCGCCAGGCCGAGGAGGACGTCGCCGCCGGCAAGGAGAAGATTCTTGCGCTCGAGCGGGAGTTTGAGCAAGAGAGGCTAAACTCCCGCCAAGCAGAGAAGGTTGCCGCCGATGGCAGGGAGAAGGTCCTTGGACTCGAGCAAGAGCTCGAGCAAGGAAAGCAACACTCCCGCGTCCTTGAGTCAAAGGTGGCGGAGCAAGGCCGGGCTGCGTGAGCGGCCGCCGATCTCACCGATCAAGGCAAGGAAGAGGTTGAGCAACTTCGCCAAGAAGCCCACGAAGGTCGTGAAGCCCCGCGGAAGGTGATTTACCTTGAAGCCGGGATCGACGATCTGAGGCAAAAGCTTTCTGCAGCACTTAGAGGGCGAAGCCCGGCGCGTAGAGGACTTTTGCTTTTTCTTTTTTCTTCTTTTTGATGACTTTGGATAACTTTGGTGACGCCAACGAAGTATACATTTTTCTTCTGCCTAAGGGCTTTGTTTGCTGCAATGTGTTGTATGCGTGAACACCGAACACGAGGTACGGGGTGGACGTCGGCCGTTTTACGGGTCATCGTCCACGAGAGCATAGAAAACATGAAGAGTTTATACAGGTTCGGGGGTCCGAGAGGACCGCCCTACTCCTGTCGACGAGCCTCTGGGGGGCCTTGGGAGGCAGGCCTCGAGGGCTCGTCGATTCTAGAGTTTCCTTTATAATGCTCAAGAGAGCTCTCTCTTACAAATGAGAGGGGGAGGGGTATTTATAGGGTTCTTGGCCTATACAAATGACTAAAATACCCCTTATAAGAATGACTAGACTATAGATACAAATGGAGGGTAATGTCGTCTTTTGGTACAAATGACCGAAATACCCCTTATGAGGATAACTAGTCTATTAGTACAAGTGAGGGCAATATCGTCTTTGGCTGGTACGGCTGCAATCTCTTGATCCGTATGTTGCATTGCCGGTAGTTCTTCAGATATTCTCCAACAGTAGCCCCCCTGCCCCTTGGTGCTAAGGAAAGCGCCCGAAGGGGTAGTGTTGAATGACATGCATGCTTGCAGAGGCTGCGGAAGAAATAGGCCTGGGCATTCGGTTTTTTCGATTTTTTCGGTTCGGTTTAATCGGTTTTTGAAAACTTCGGTTTTTGAATTCTTAAAACCGAAACCGAACCGAATAACTATAAAAACCGAACCGAATTAACCGAATTAATTCGGTTCGGTTATTCGGTTATTTGCTAACCGAATTTCGGTTGGTATGTAAGTCGCATGAAGTGAAGAATGGAGAAGCGAATCGCAGAAGGCGAGAATGACATGAAGTTTGAACCTCGTTTTGCAAAGTGAAATACATTTGCTTTTGCTTTTACCATGGTTTTCTATCATATACATGTAGTATCGAGGCTGCGACACTCATCTTGTAGGCTTGCTCACAAATAGTGCTCGTGAGAGAACCATACAAAATCCCGGCGGCGAGGAAGCAAAGCTGGCGATCAAAATCTCAACTTCACTCTCATTCATCAACACAAAATCACATCATGCTCCATACACAAACCCATACATGCAAAACTTGGACTTTAACTTTTACCTCACGGTGGAACTCAGAAGGAAGCGCAATGGGTAGTGGTCGAGAGGAGAGAGGCCAGCGTGGGGCCGGCGTCGGCGTGGTGGTCTGGTGGTGCTTGGGGACGGCGTCGGCAAAGACCGAGCGAGGGCGAAGCGGAGTCGTCAGAGCTACGGAGGGTAGAGATCGTGCGCCGTCTGGCTGCGTGAGGACCTGGAGGGCGTAACGGCGAGCAGTGAAGGGCGTAGTGAGTCGCGAGACGGCTGCGAGGTTAGACGGAGGCGCCGGAGAGACATCGCGAGCCGCGATCTAGCCATCTAGGGTTGGGAGATTGGGATTTGGGAAGCCCGGGAAGCGAAGGAAGCCTCCGAAGGACATGAATCGGGATGATGAGAATGAGGATTGGGTGGGCCGTGGGCCGGTGGGGGATGAGTCGGGATGAATTTTTGCGCCTTGCCTCAGAGGCTCAGACCTCAGTCGCCATGCCCATGCGGATATTATTCGGGCTATTCGGTTAAACGGTTTTGAGAATGCAAAAACCGAACCGAACACCGTATACCGAATAATAGCGAAAAAAAACCGAACCGAACACCGAATACCGAAAAAACCGAATTTTTCGGTTAATTCGGTTCGGTTCAGTTCGGTTTTTCGGTTTCGGTTAAATTGTGCCCACCCCTAGGAAGAAACACCGAACGTGGTCAAAATTTGAGGATCATCTATAGCGGATTCAAATTTGAGGTAAATTCGACGCCATAGCAAATTTTCAAAGTCGACTTTGGTCGCTAGGCGCCACTTTCCTACCACAGTGCCTCCTCTGAGTTCTTGAGTCATGGGAGGCCCAACATATCTGGAAAGTTCATGGCGTGGCAAATTTATGATCTCATGCCATAAAAATTCCAAAGACTTAACGAGACTTCATGACATGGTTAAACTCTTAGTGTGACATGGGCCAACTAATATCCTCTACGATCCACATGTTATTTTCCTTTTGGCCTTGGGTTGGTTCAAGCGATCGGTAGCTTTGGCGGTGAAAGCATTCGCTGCGTTTTACTTTTCGGAAAGGTGCCTCGAATCGCGCCCTTTCTTAGCACGCATGGACTTTGCCTACAGGAGACGCATGAACCAACTCCTGCAGTATTTAAGCCTCTTCTCCACATAGTGCAGCAACGTATGGGCGTCGGTCCTGGGCTTGGGCACTTAGGTGGAGAAGAGGGCTACTCCAGGTGAGCTCTTTTCATCTTCTTTTCTGGGATTCCCGCAGGTATGCAGGCGAGTCGCCTGCAGGTCTTTGAGGAGGGTAAGTTGCAGGCGCAGGCATTCAGCTCGATGGGAAGGCGCTGCAGGGAGTAGGCGCAGGGCGCTAGGACATCGCGCGGGGTGTGTAGGCTCGACAGGAGGGCGCTACATGGCGCAGGCACCAACACCTGGACGCGCAGTAGCCAGGTGCTCGGCTAATTGAACTTAGTCGTACGAGCACGGGCGCAATGTGCATGGTGCCCGCAGTAGTGAGGCATCGCCGCGAGACGATTAGGTGCAGGCGCATGCCAATCAAAGGCGGGGCACACGCTCGCCAAGGCGCCGATCTTGCCGCCGCCTATGTAGTTTGGGACACGCGGTCACGGGGCGAGGGCGCTGGCGACGCGCATCTGAGGAGCCTTGCACAGAAGCCCCACCACGAAGACTTGCGGGACTTGGCCACTCTAGGCCAAATAAGCGCAGTGATATAGCGCCTTGTCATGGTGGGCATGCGCTAGGGCCTTAGGCGTAGGAGCGGCCATCACGGGATCCGACGCAGCAGGTGCAAGGCACAGTGCTTGTGTAACGATCCGATCCTCGAGGCGCAGAGACGCTTTGGGTGCGAGACATCTGCGGGACGCTAAGCGCATGAGGCTCGTGCTCTCAGGTGGCGTGGCCCCAAGAATGAGTCACGGACACACAGATCTCTGACATATAAGCCCCGGGCCATTGTAGCCACTCCGTGCGTGCTTTATCCATCGTGGATGCAAATCGCCTTTGCATGCTCGGCGTGGACGCACCGCCACCGCTCCCATGCAGGCGCCGTAGCATCGAAATGATGGTGGTTGGGCAGCGAGAGCCAAGGCGCAAGATCTTTGAGCTATTGGATGCCGAGAGCTAAGTCCTGGGTGCCTTCGAGAGCATGAGCGGGCCGTTGGAGTGTCCGCAGGCGCCGGGCACCAGCGCTGGGGAAAATGCTGCGTCAGGTGCGAGCCGCCGCGAGGCAAAGCGCCCTCGGCGTAGCACCCCATGCTGGCGCTGGCGCCACCGCTCCCATGCACTGCGCCAACGCCGAGGTCCATGCAGAAGGTCTCGACCGCGAGGCACGCACCGGGCACCGCATCTGATGATACCTACGGACGCCGTGTAGCCAGGCGTTGGCGCGGGGCACCACGCTTGCAGGCATTTGAATCCGTAGCTCATGAGCCCACCGTCGGGCGCTAAACCCTGGCGTTAGGCGCTGACAGCGAAGGTGTCAAGCGGTGGCGCGAGGGCATCGGGAACACCAGGCATGGGAGCTGCCTTCGGGCACTTGGCGCTCGCTCGTGAAGTGTAGGCGCGAGGGGGTTGCATGGCACCTGCAGGGCGTTAGTAAGGGCGCCGCAGGCGCTTAAACATCGCGCCTTAAGGGTGGTTCTCTGCCTAGCACTGCTTGAACGCCGCGACGCTGGTCATGTTGTGCTAAGCACAGGGACGCATGTGCAGATCGGTGGCCTCTGGCGCGCGTGCAAGCGCGGCGCAGAATCGCTAGGGCGTCGCAGCAGGCGCATCACCAACACGAGGCGCAAGGGCACCGGAGCGCAGGGCGCCGAGGTCGGTCATGCTCTGCCATTGATCGTTCTGTGGCGTGGGCGCTAGGAAGCCAGCGACGGCTTTGGGTAGGCGCTCTGCCATGATACTTGAAGCCCTTGAACGCAGTTTATCGAGGCTTTTCAATATGTTACTTCTAAACAAGCTTCTGCATGTTGCTGACCTCCTCCTGTTTGCCCCTTTGCAGGTACCTTCCATGACATCTTGGTGAGCAAGGACCGGACACCTTCTTCTTTGCAATTAGGGGAAGACAACGGGCGGCTGGGTCTAGCTAGGATGGAGGATCCGGCAGGCGACGACTCTGATGAAGAAATTGAGATCCTTGATGATTCAACCAAAGAGATCCTCGTGGGGGTCGAGCCCACGACCCTCACAAAGGCGGAGAGGGCGGCGCTGGTAGTCTCTGGGAGCCGCCTAGCGCCGAAGGATGTCTTGTGGCCGGGACCAGAGGAGCACCCCAATCCTCCTCTGGGGTACACCGTCGCTCTCAAAGCTTGGTTCGAGGTTGGCCTCGGGCTCCCGATGCATCCGTTCATCCGGGCCATCGTGAGGCACTATTCGGTGGAGCTCTCGCACTTCTCCCCCAACCTTTTGGCAAGGGTGAGGGTGTTCCTGTGGTTGTGCGAGACGGCGATTGAGGGCCATCGCATGAGGCCCACCATCGCGGCCTTTGATTACTTCTTCCATCTCCAGAGGTCGAATGGGAAGTTTGGTCCCTTGGGCTCCTTGACCTCGGTGACCCGTAACAAGGTGACTACCCGGTGCATGCCACCAAGTACAATTGGAACCGCCCTGGGAAGAAGTGGTTCTATCTGAGGGTAGAGGGCTTCCCATACACTGGGGGGCAGCCAAAGGTCACTCAAGATGACTACCCCGAAATCCCTCCTCTTTCGATGGCGATTGGGAGTTCATCCGTGCTACCTCTGAGGTACGAAAGTGGAGCGGGGTCCGAGACTTGATAGAGGAGATGACACTTACTGATGCCAGCCCCCTCGTCTATGGGAAGGATGACTACCAGAGAGTCCATAAGAGTAGAGGTAAGCCAGGCTTAGCCGTCGATCTTCTCATGTGAACATTCTTGACTTGTACGCCTAATGCCTCCTTTCTTTTTATGCAGGTCTGGCTAAAGAAAGCAGTTGAGGAGGCCAATTTGATCCTTGGAGAGATGATGACCACTGAGTACGAGGCTCTTCAGGAGGCAGGTATCACCAACGGCCGAGGCAGCAACAACATTGCTTGTAGCTTGAAGATAGTGATGCCCCCTCGAGGCAAGCCCATCCCAGATCCGTCAAAGAGGAAGAAGACCAAGGCTGCGGGGGTTTCCTGCAGAGATGTTCCCCCCAAAGCAAGACCTCCACCGGCAGGCCACTCATATCTCGCAATGCAGCCAGGGTTAAGGACCTCTTCAGCCCCCAGGCCTCGCCCTATGGCCTGCGCTACCAAGAGACCTTTCTCGAAGCATCCATCACAGCATCCTCCTGCCCCCAAGGCGCTACAGCCTGCGCGCCTTAACAAGGGCAGAGATGGCCAGCCTTCGAGTAAGAGAAAACTTCAGGATGAACAGAGATCCCCCCTGCAGAAGAGGAGGGTGCAGCTTCCCTCTGCTGAACTCCCTCATGCTGTTGCTGGTACGCTTGGTAAGGAAGGAGACGGAGGTCGCGAGACCGCGCAATCCACCTCGACCTCCACATCCATGTCTTCGTCGTCCTCGGACTCAAGCTCGAGACCCAGTCATGTGAGCATGAGGCCCAGTTCTGCTGATTCCCTTCTACACGAGGTGGAAACACAACTTGAGGAGGGGGAGATAGGCTCCCCTCCCAAGGGTGATGTGGAGAGATCAGCCGTTCAATGTGGCGACGCCTTCGACTCCCTCTTTGCTGAGGAAGGTACAATGGTTTTCCTTTGCTGCTATCTTTCTATCTCTTCCTAACTTTTGCTCATTGGTGCTTATTGAGTCACCAGGGGTTGCGGATGGTGGGGCGCGAGCGAGTGACTTGGAGAAGGAAATTCCTGAGGACAAATCCTTGGAGAAACAACGTGGCATTATTAGCACCGACCTCCAGGCCGCGGGAGATGGTGATGAGGTCATGGCATACTCCTCCAACGAGCTTCCCTCCTATGCCATTCCGTTCATTGATGACGATGACGCGGCGGCGCAAATTCATCGCTTGACTGAAGAGCGCGTCAGCAAGTACATGAGTCGCTTCCGCGACGCTCGGGGCATCGGAGAGTTTGCTGAATTGCTTAAGGACCGGTTAGGTACAGCTATCAATCTCCATTTCCAGGTAAATCCCGAGTCCTTTATTCCTTGTCAATGACCTTTCACTTCTTGTTATCTGACACCTACAGACTTCCCTCGCAGGCTACCTCTATTTCCAATGTCATCAGAGATGAAGCCCCAAGGATGATAGAGGAGATGTTCAAAGAGGCAAGCAAGGAGGCCCAGCAAAAGGTCTCACAGCTGGATGGTGAGAAACTGAGAGCCACTGAGGAGAAGCTAAAGGCCGCTGAAGAAAAGTTGCAGTTCACTGAGGAGAGGCTCAGAGCTACGGAGGAGAAGTTGAAAACGGTTGAAGAGAAGATGGATGTCATCTGCCAAGTAAATGTGAGCCTGGAGGGGGATGTGACCAAGTCGTGGCAGTGCCTGGGCAAGTTCTATGACCTTGAGAAGATCACTCTTATTGCTCAGAGATCCTTGGAGGGCATCCTTTAGCCACTAAGTTCGTGAAGAGCTCAGTTCGTGAAGGGCCCTCCAAGGCTGCCCCAGAGGACCCAAGCGTGGCTTAAGGCCTACGCATGCATTGGGACTCGCATCCTTTAGCCACTCGGTAAGCTCGTAAGCGGACGGGGCACGCCCCTGAGCCCACGAGGCCGTCTGGGAACCGCTCCGAACATCCTCATGGTACCGATCTTGCATCCCGTGGCCCTCCCGAGCAGGACTTCGGGAGAAGCCGCGACGGGAGCGAATAGGGAAATGGTGCTTATGATCCCGAAAAATGGTCCAGGGCCCCTCTCCGCCGGGGGGCCCTGGGAGCCTCATGTCGGCGGCGAGCTTTTCCATATTCTCAGCCACGACCACCCCCTTGGCTGCCAGGTCCGCTTGGCCGGAGAAATTCCGGAAGCTGCGCACGACCGTCGCCATGGCGCGCAGCCGCTCAACGCTCTGGGGAGCGGCGGGGGGCGATCTTGGGGGACGATTGCGCACATGCTCCGGAGAGCAATGCTCGCTGGGGTCTCCGCGAGCCAAGTCTCCAGTTCTGGCATCCGCCCTCCCGCTGGCTTGGCGACGGACGGTCGTCAGGGTCCTTCCCGGGGAAACTCCAGGCGGTTCTCGTCAGCATTGTGCTGGCGACGACGAGAAGTCTCTGGAGACTGGACCTCGTAAATCTCTTCCCTTCCCGTCATATTGACGCTGCGGGAGCACCAGGACCGCAAGGGCGACACCGTGGTGTCATTGCGCGACGCGGCCTGCTGGCTGCACTCGGGACGATCAGGGACGTCCGGACCGTCACGGAGGCCGCCGGGTTCCTCCTCATCAACGAGGGTATCATGCCGCGAGCGGAGGAACGCACTCTCGCGCTGCAGCTACCGGGGAAAGACTCCCGGTTTCGGTGTGGCCCTTCGAATCAGCCACATCAGCCACGCCATCGCTGGCGTAGTACACGTCGTCGTCCTCCACGTCGTCAAAGACGTAGAGGTCTTGGTTGTCTTGAGAATTCGGCATCCTCAGGGATTTTTCGCGAAAGGACTTCGATCCCCACGGACGGTGCAACTGTCGACGATTCGGGAACCGGTCCCCCGCCGAGCTTACTTGTTAAATGAGGGATCAACCTAAGGCCCCTTTTTCGCAGAGGGTATAGCGTCCGAAGGCCTGCCGAGCTACGGATCGTGGTGATACAACGAACAAGGGGTCCTCTTTTTTGCTCTGGTTCGGGCCTCTCACGGGGAGATAACAACCCTACGTCCAGTGATTGCACTAGCTTACAAAGATGGATTACAGGAGGCTTGCTCGGGGACCCTGGGCGGTAATGGCCTGGTTGATGGCGACTTGGGCCATCCGGCGAGCATCTTTGGGGGTTTTCGGACTGCGCTCCCCCGCCTCCACGCTTGTGTCACGGCTAGTAGCCATGAGAACAAACTGATCGCGCAGCGACGGAGAAGGCAAAAACAGAGATATGGAGCTACCATGCTCAGGGACTGCATTCGAACCCGAGCTGCCGTATGTCCTGCAGCGATGAACGCCATGCCTTCAAGGTTTTGAAACTTCTTCAAATGAGAGAATCTTTCGAGCCCCACGGTAGGCCCCAGCTGTCGACGATCGGGATCGCCGGACCGCAGAAATGAAAGGGGGTTGATCGTGTATACGGGACCCTGAATTGACTTCACTCAATGAAGGGTCGTTCCTACCGCTCTAATGGTCGGAGGCAAAGACAGAGAACAAGATACCAAGAATTATACTGGTTTGAGCCCCTGCGATAGGTAATAGCTCTACTCCAGTCTTGTCCGGAGACGGAGAATTTCACTATGCTTGAGTATAGGGGGGTACGCTCTAGCTCGAGCTTCTGTAGTCTAAGTGCTTGTGCGTGTGTGTATGTAGCGATGTGATGTCTGAATCGTTAGCCTAGGGGTTATATACCCTCCTAGTTCTTGAAACCTCCCAGAGATTCCAGGAGAGTGGCCGTCTTGCAATGAGAGTGGGTCATGAATCGCCCGGGTTTGCCGCCCACGCCTGGCATAACTCCACCACTTAAGGGCCTTCGTAACCGTCGGTTGAATGCACGATTCGTATCCCGAGCTTGGCCCCTCCGAACAGAAACTGATTCCTTGCCCCTCTAGCTCGAGGTCGTGAGGGAGCCGTGCGGTCCACGTTGTGGTCAAAGACTTCGCGGCTCGAGTTCGAGCTAGAGGCTTGCTGATCATCTGTTGATCGGGCAAATATTTCTCAGTCCCCGACAGTGATGTTAAACCTTGGTGTCACGTCATCACATTTTCCCCACGCCATTCGATTCCAATCCGACGAATAAGACTTGGAGCAATGAAACTTGATACAAAATTCCAAAGATGGGTCGATCAAAGACTTGGAGCAATGAAACTTGATACAAAATTCCAAAAATGGGTCGATCAGGTCATTCAATGCATTGATCAGGTCATGGGTTGATGAGGTCATTCAATGCGAACGCGTTGATCAGGTCATTCAACGCATTGATCAAACGTGGCTTGATAGTAGCCACTGGAGTAGTACTTTGCTCAAGTGATAATAATTTTCCGATAGTTCGAAGTATATATGGACAGACAATGATCGGTGGATCGATAATGGAGTAAAATACTATCACTGAATACCAATGGATGTACGTAACGGCTGGAGTGTAGCTTGGCCGCGTAACCACTGCGTGCCTGCGCGTGGGGCCCACCGCTGCACCTTCATCTATCTGCACGTGGGCCTGCCCCACGCGCACCATTGACGGTACTCCACTGCTGGTACTATCGCCATTAAGGAGACCAGCTCATTCTTAAGGACAGGACATGATGCCCAATTGATATCCTATTCCTACCTGGTTGTTTTCTACTACTCGATTGTGGAGTGGAGCTAGGCCATCATTCCCATTCCTGCACTCAAGTGGGATTTGTTTCATCTCACTGAAAGTCACGCCAAGGCTAATCATTCATCGGATAGGTATTAAGGTATGTACAATAAGACCGTCTTAATTTACTATTAGCGTATACACATCAGATTTGTTCGGTATAGAAGAGTGAGAAAATACGATAGAAAAGAGAACCGGCACTTATTTAGTAGTCAACATCGCATAAGAAAATACGTGCTATCGTTGGCTGAAAGCCGGTGTTAGAGCTGACGCGAGTGACTACTAGTGTTTTGTCATAGCCATAAAGATGAAATTATTATTGAATGCCCAGATTAAATATTTTAGTATTTCTTTAGAGACAACTTTTAGAGATGTTTACTGCATAAGCTAGCTTTATTGCTTACTCTAGATGATATGAATAAAAGATAGAGTAAATAATGAACTTTGTTATTATACTTGATCTTAAGGAATTGTCAGCAACCATGTGTACCTGTGTTTCAGCTGCAAATTGGAAGCTAAATGGTCGTATGTTAGCAAAATCAGGTGCATGTGCATGTTATCCCTATTAATGCATTCTTAATATTCTATGCCTTAAGTTTAATTATCTACGATAGCCGCAAGACAAGATAATATGACAAGTTGAATACAGATCCCGTATTACCGGGTAAGCCAACGGTTACCAAATTTATAGTCACCAAAATATGGTGACCTTAATCAGATTTTACATTTTATACTTTACTACTCCCTCCGGCCAATTATAATGTTATAAGTTATATTTTTTGAATAGTCTCATCCACAAATATATGTCGTATTTTTTTTTTGAAGACGGCCAAAACCGTGAAATATATTAGGAGATGAAGAGTTTTATATACACGGTGCTAAGGCCGCACCGAAAGAGTTTTATATATGTTGTATTTTATATTCTAATGCAGAATTAGTGTGATGTTTCATCTATATCCTTAATAAATATCCATCTTTACTGTGTATTCTCTACATACATGTATTAAATATAGTGTTTAGTATTAATAATTATGAATAATCTAGTTATTTTTAATATTTCTGGATCTACGTACCAATAAGAAATGAGAGGTGTTTCTATAAGCAGCAAAAAAACGTTACTTCAGCTAGGAAGCCCGGCCGGCGCGCAGGTATCGGCGGTGATGATTCCGGCAGCAACTACGGCGATGGCGCTGCTGGTGTTGCAGCTCTACTCGGCGGCAGCTCAGGTAGGAGGAGTAGGCCAGCCGCCGAGCTGCCCTACCAGTTGCGGCAACGTGAGTGTGCCGTACCCGTTCGGCATCGGCAACGACGTCAGGTGCTACCTCCCGGGCTTCAACCTCACCTGCGACCGGACGCGGGCCCCCCCGCGGCTGCTCATCGGCGACGGCACCCTCCAAGTCGAGGAGATCTCCCTAGCCAACTCCACGGTGCGCGTCATGAACAGCGCCGGCGCCGTGAGCTTCACCTACCGCGGGACCGACAACAACGGCAAGTGGCCTGGCGGCTTTATCGGCGCCGATTGGGGCAGCCCGTACGTCGTCTCGGAGCAGCGCAACCAGCTCGTCGTCACGGGGTGCAATGTCCAGGGCACGCTGGTCGGGGACAGCAGCAACGTCATCATCGGCTGCTCCTCCTTCTGCTCCATCGACGACCACTGGTCGGGAGTCCTGGCGAGCTCCCCCGACCGCGCTGGGGACGCCGCTTGCTACGGCATCGGCTGCTGCGAGACGCCCATCCCCATCGGCCGCCCCTCCTACGCAGTGCAGCTCAAGTGGCTGGACTTTGACCACAATCTCGACGAAAAGCTGCCCATCGCGGTGCTCATCGCCGAGCGGGGGTGGTTCAACAACTCAGAGAATGAACCCTCGCTACTCCGGAAGGCGATTCCGGTGGTGCTGGAGTGGGTGGTGGCGTCCGGCCCGGTGGATCCGCCAGGAGTGGCGGTATTGGAAAACTCGACGTGCCCCAAGGACGCGGCCAGGAGCGTGTGCCGCAGCAGCAACAGCTACTGCCGCAACGTCACCGGCAACTACCGCAGCGGTTACGTGTGTCAGTGCCACGACGGGTACCAGGGCAACCCATACGTCGCCGGCGGTTGCCAAGGTACGTACGCGACGCCACAGCGTCAGCTGTGCTTACGTACGTCTTGGCTGCTGCTTCACCCGTAGCTGTTTGTTCGTTTCAGATATCAACGAGTGCGCGCTGCTGGATAAGTGCTTCGGCGAATGTACAAATGTTCCCGGAGGATACGTGTGCCAGTGCCAGCAAGGGTACCAGGGCAACCCATACGTCCGCGACGGTTGCCAAGGTACGTACGCGACGCCACAGCGTCAGCTGTGCTTACGTACGTCTTGGCTGCTTCTTCACCCGTAGCTGCTTGCTTGTTCGTTTCAGACATCGACGAGTGCGCGCTGCCGGATAAGTGCTTCGGCGAGTGTAGAAATGCTCCCGGAGGATACCTGTGCTGGTGTCCGCGCGGTTCTCGTGGGAACCCGCATATCAGAGACGGCTGCGTCAGAACTTCTCCAGGTGAGCTGTGAGCAGAGCACCACCGAGCTTACTTGCATGCCCTGAATATTGATTCATGCGGAATCTGTACTCTTGACTCTGTTTTTGCACATTCTTTTCATAAGATTAATTAAAGGGAATTACTAAACGGCGCTTGAGGGTTTGTTTGGTTCGTTCGAATGTTTGTTTGGTTCATGAATATTCAATTGTTTTTTTTTTGTCTATTAGATTTTTTTGTTTCTCTTTTTTTGCAAGCACTCATTTTTTTTTGTCTACTATTAGGTATGATCAACATCGTGCTTTATCATTTTAACTTTATAATCTATGTTTTTGTTTGTTGTTTTCCTTATAGTTTGTTTTGTTTCTCTTTTTTTTTTCAATAAATTGTCACATTATTTTTTACATAATTTGATTTGTGCAAAATTAGTATATAATTGATGTAAAGAGATCATGCGGAAAAAATGTTTTTTGTTTTTACAAATTGTCACATCATTTTCACAAAATTTAATTTGTGTAAAACTATTATATAATTGATGTAAAAATGCCATGCAGAAATGAATAATGTTTCTCATCTAATACCTAACAAATTGAGTACTACTTGATAAAATAGTACGATCAAATGGGAGAAGAAGAGGCAAATTAATTTCACCCATTGAATCTAGATCTGAAGGCTCAAAATTTGAGTGCTATTTAGCAAAAAAAAAAACACTCAGTTTCTCCCCAGACACATTCTTTTCTCACAAAGATCATCATAACGCTTAAATCTTTCTAGCTTGTACATTCCATAACCTGAACTGTTATCCAAGTAGTGGCATCAGCTGTTCTTCCTGACAACGCACTCCGATCCACTCGTATTTTCAGGTGTATATGTTGGCATAGGAGTTGGCAGTGGCGCCGGCGTTTTGTTCCTGGTACTTGGTGCTGCTTTTGTAACCCGAAAGCTAAAGCATCGGAGGGCAAAAATGCTGAGACAGAGATTCTTCAAGCAGAACCGTGGGCATCTGTTGCAGCAATTGGTCTCTCAGAAGGCGGACATCGCTGAAAGGATGATCATCCCCTTGGGAGAGCTTGAGAAGGCAACAAACAATTTTGACAAAGCTCGTGAGCTCGGCGGAGGAGGGCACGGTACCGTCTACAAAGGGATTCTCGAGGACCTGCACGTCGTGGCAATCAAGAAATCCAAGGAAGCAATCCAAAGAGAGATTGACGAGTTCATAAATGAGGTGGCCATTCTCTCGCAAATCAACCATCGCAATGTGGTGAAGCTTTTTGGATGCTGCCTCGAGACAGAGGTGCCGCTGCTAGTGTATGAGTTCATCTCAAATGGAACCCTTTACCATCATCTTCATGTAGAAGGACCAACATCATTGCCCTGGGAGGACAGGCTGAGGATCGCAGCTGAAGCAGCTAGAGCTCTCGCTTACCTTCACTCGGCTGTGTCATTCCCTATAATCCATAGGGATATCAAGTCGCATAACATTCTGTTAGATGGCACACTGACAACAAAGGTATCCGACTTTGGAGCTTCAAGGTGCATTCCGGTTGATCAAACGGGGGTTACAACTGCTATCCAAGGAACATTGGGGTACCTGGATCCTATGTACTACTACAGTGGACGGCTCACTGAGAAGAGCGATGTTTACAGCTTCGGTGTTGTTCTCATAGAATTGCTCACTAGGAAGAAACCATATTCATATAGATCATCCGAGGATGTTAGTCTTATTCCGCATTTCACTGCTCTGCTCGCAGAAGGCAACTTGGTTCATATACTAGATCCCCAAGTCGTGGAGGAGGGAGGCAAAGAAGTCGAGGAGATGGCTGTATTAGCAGCAGTATGCGTAAAGCTGAAAGCAGAGGACCGGCCGACCATGAGACAAGTAGAGATGACACTTGAAAGCCTTCGAGCATCGCAAGAACATGTTGCAATGCATAATAGAGTTGCGAAGAGATCCGAGGATAATCATATTGCAGTGACTTATCCAGCAACTGAGGGTAGAGGCAGGGAGGAGTCAAGTAGACGATATAGTTTGGAAGAAGAAGTCTTGTTATCGTCAAGGTACCCCCGGTAGTAATGTCTTTATGCGAATTTAATAAGTATAGGCTAATGTCATACCGTGCAAGTGTCCCACAACTTACAAGATTGCTATGCATTCGGAAATTGAAGCAAAGTGGTGCTTGTCTTTTGATGTTTTTATTGGTTCATATTAGCCAGATCATTATTATCGTACATATCATTCTCCCCAGTTTCCTGTTTATATTTGTATATATCTTTTTTGGCTCATATTAGCGAGATCATTATTATCGTACATGTCATTTTCCCCAGTTTCCTGTTTATATTTGCATATATCTTTCTTCTAAACTTGTTACGGAAAATTTATTTTGCGTATTATCGTTTTCGGTTGGGAAATGAACGATGAACTGGACAAAGCAATCCACTTTATTTACGTGTCTTCTGTTGAGTGCAGTAAGTCATATTTAGGGCCTGTTTGTTTCAGTTAGGGATTATAGAAAGCAGATTTTAAAAGCTGGATTATTAAAAACTGAATTGTTAAAAACTGATGACTGTTTGGTAACCCAGATTATAGTGTATTTGAATTGTTGTTTCTGTGTGGCAAAAGTCTGTGGTACTCTCGGCCTGTTTTGTTGCCTTATTTTGCTGGAAGGTGGAAGGGTATTATGGTCTTTTGTACAAAAAAAAGCTTGGGAAAGCTCCTCCAAGATGGATTGTGGGATTCTAACAATCTGGACTCCGGATTGTTACAATCCAAATTAAAAGCTGTCTGTTTGTTAACCTTCCAGCTTTTAAAAGCTGCTTTTCATAATCTCTAGCTGAAACAAACAGGCCTTTAGTCTTTTTAGGATTTCAAAAAGCATACTATGAAAAGTCCTAGATGAATCTTCGGTTAGGATTCCTACCTTTTTTTTAAGTGAGATTCTCACATCATTTTAGAGGACTAAGAGATTGTTTAGAAAAGATGATTTTTGACTTTCTGAGCTGAAAAACATTTTTAGCTTTTTATAAGGGGCCGTTTGACAACCGGCTAATTTCCCTTAGCAATAAGCTGCAAAAGTAGGTTTCGTCTAGCTTTTGGCTTTTGCTAGTAATATGTGGCTTCTAACTTATGCCAAAAGCCGTTTAAAAATTGAGCTGTTTGTGTGGCTTACTAGCTTTTTGAAAGTTAAAGCTGGCTTTAAACTCTCCAAACAAAGCCTAAGGAGGCTATAAAAATGCATAAGGATGGTCACAGAGAACCAAGCAACAAAAGGAGCAAGCCAAGTAAAAGCACTCATCCGAAGTGGAGATGCACGAGAGTGTTAGAAACTAGGTCATTTTTTAGCATTAGATTCTTGTATAGGATAAGCAACCGATGATCTAAAGGTTTAAAAGGGTTGTGAGATAGCGATAATTTCTTACACTCTTTTGAGGTTGTGTTTAAAGTACTTGTAGTCAGTTTCGCCGAATCTTTTTTCTCTGGTTATGATTGCTTCAACGTCGCTATTTTGGTTTTTTATGCGATTTTATATTCTTTCTTCTTAAGATTATGCATGTTCATACCGTATCTTACAGAACTATGATGTTTTTTTTTTGAAATCGGTCGCGGCCGAGGTTTAATTAGAGGATGAGAAAAAATCCGAGTACAAAATGGGGAAATACAAGGTGCGAAGGCCGCACCCTAGAACAGACAAAGGAAAGGACAACAAAGAGAAAAAGGAGAACCCAAAGGAAAAGCGGAGAACGGCCTTTACAAGATTCCCCTGAGGAGAGACTGAAGGTGCGACGCTCCTGCAGTAGCCCAGGAGGCGGCATCGTCCTTAATTTGTCGAAGGATCTGGTCATGAGTCGCCCACTCGTGACGGAAGACCCTATTGTTCCTCTCTTTCCACCACTGCCAGCAAGCTAGGATGATAATCGATTTGAGACCTTTCCTGTGGCTTGTGCAGGAGAGAATCTGCCTTGAGCACCACTAGCCCAGTCAACCTCGTGGTCCCAACGATCGAGGTGTAGTGGCGGCACTCGAATCAATCGCAGCGAAACCCACATGCGACGGACTTCCGGCGGTGAAGAATAAATGGGAGACCGTTTCGTGTTTCGCAACACATGAGGCAGAAATCTTGATTGGCTGACCTCGAGTTGGAAGCGTCTGCGCTGTCCAAATCTGATTCTGTTTGGACGAGCGAAGAAAATCTTAATCTTATTGCGGTGCCCATGTTGTCCAAACAGTGTGCTAAAAAATGCTGGAGGTACTTCCGCTAAATTGGATTTGGTACGCAGATCTGGCTGAATAGACCCCACTAGAAGCTGGCATCTAGGTGATTTCGTCCTCTAGGTGAGGTTGGAGAGGCACGGACTGGATGATTGACCATAGGCGAACGAATTCCATTAGAAGGATAGGAGTTAGGCTGTGTCGGATGTCTTATCACGCAAGGCATCCGACACCAATCTTGATTTTCGCCTAGTGTGGCTGAAGAGAAGCGGTGCTATTTGGCAAGGCGCTCTTCCGTGCAACCACCTTGCGGTCCAGAAGGAGGTAAGGCGGCCGTTTCCAATGGCAATTTTAGTGGCCGACATGAATAGCATCCGGTCAGTTTGATCGCAGGGTAGAGTGAGGCCGGACCATGGTCTTTGCGGATTGTAGTGTTTGAGCCATAGCCATCGAAGCCTGAGGGCGCGCGCGAATATGTGAAGGTCAAGCACTCCCAGACCACCGAGGTTGAAAGGCCTGCAAACCTTAGCCCACTGCACCTTACAGTTCCCACCATGCACAGGCGCATCGCCAGCCCATAGGAACCTTCGCCTTATGATATCTATGTCAGCAATGAACTTTTTAGGTGTCTTAATTGCCGTGAGCACGTAGATTGGGATGGAAGAAAGCACCGATTTAACCAGCGTGAGTCGCCCACCAATAGTTAGGTGCTTTGCTTGCCACCCCGCGAGGCATCGCACGATCTTGTCTAAAATAGGTTGCAGGTGTACCCGTCGCAGCCGTCCCAGAGCCAGAGGCATGCCGAGATATTTGGTCGGAAAGTGTGCAGTCTCGCCCGAGAAAGGCTGAAGAATGTCTTGCACGTCAAGGTTTTGACATTGGATTGCGGCAATGGAGCTCTTTTGCAGATTGGCGCGGAGGCCAGAGGCTTCGCCGAAGCTATGGAGGATGGAGATGATGGCTTGTAGTTCCTCCTTTATTGGGTTTAGGAAAATAACCGCGTCGTCAACATAGAGAGATAGGCGATGCGCCGGTGCATGGCCTATTAGTGGTGACAAAATGCCATCGTCAGCCGCCTTGTTGAGGAGGTAGTAGAGCGTATCAATAGCAAGGTTGAACAGGTAAGGCAATAGCGGGTCGCCCTGCCGAAGGCCGCGCTGGTGCAGAATTGAAGGTCCTGGGATTCCGTTGAGAAGTACAGAAGATGAGGAGGACGCAAAAAGGCTAGAAAGCCATCGACGCCACTGACTTCCGAAACCCGTGCCTGAAGCAAACCCAAAAGGTATTCCCAGGATACCGAGTCAAAGGCTTTGGTGATGTCAAGCTTTAGCATGAGGACCGGTGTCTACGACTGATTATAGAAACAAGCACAGCTGCGAACAGTCAGAAAGTTTTCCTGAATGCTTCGACCTTTGATGAAAGCAGTTTGTGATGGGGAAATCAGAGCGTCAATATGGGAAGAGAGGCGGCGGGCAAGGACCTTGGTTAAGATCTTTGAAACGGAGTGAATGAGGCTGATGGGCCGATAGTCTCCTGGAGCTGCCACACCATCTTTCTTGGGGATAAGCACAATTGAGGCGCAGTTTAAGAGTGCTAAAGTGTCTGTGCGACCATCGTGAAGCGAGTGTAGCACCGCCATGACATCATTTTTAACCGTTTCCTAGCAATGCTTGAAGAAAGCCGCCGTGAAACCATCTGGGCCTGGCGCCTTGTTAGCGGGCAGCGACTGGACAACACGTAAAACCTCTTCCTCCGAGAAGACCATGTGCAGGTCGTCCATGGGGACCGACGGGAGTTGAAGATTTGCCCAGTTGATATCCTGGGAGCGCACACTTTTTGTTCCCAGCAGCTGCCTGAAATGATCAAAAAGGATGCGCTCTTTGTCAGAATGCAGAGTGGCCGTGCCCCAATTGGCCTGGAGAGAAGAAATGTAGTTTTTCCGTCGACGTCCATTGGTCTTAAGGTGGAAAAAACGAGTGTTTGCGTCGCCCTCCTTGAGCCAGGTTATCCTGGAGGCCTGTCTCTTACGAGCCCTTTCAACCGCTGCGAGGCCAGTGACCCTGATTTTGAGCGCTTTGCGAAGGAGCAGCTCCTCCGGAGATAACCGTCTAGATTCTTGCGCGACCTCAAGCCTGAAGACTAGCTCGTTTGCTAATAGGAACTGTTGTGATGCATCGCTGAAGAGGGATCTGCTCCAAGCACGGAGGGCCGAGGCAGTATTCCGAAGCTTTAGCGCAATCCGCGTGTAAGGATCAGCGTGCGAATTAGCCGCAATCCACGCATCGTGGACAATCTGGTGGAAGCCCGGGATACGCGTCCAGAAGCAGAACTATGATGTAATCCGCAAGGTACTACGCGTAAAATGAGTTATAAGATGGTAACACCGTCAGGCATGCGATCCCTTAAAAAATCGTCTAATTTAGGGGAAGATACGATGGTGTAGCAGAATTAGTACAGGAAGCCATGCGCGCGTGGAGGTGGCCTGGATCAATGAGCCGAATTAAGAGGCATCCGCTGGGACCAGAACACGACAGGACTCACCCGGGCATGCATAGTTCTTACATTAATTTGGAAGGGTATCTATGATCGATGTCAACATCAATGATTCATCGTCGTCTTCATGACCGGGACGTGATCGTGCCGTACCCGTCCGGCATCGGCGACGGCTGCTACCACTCGGCAGGGTTCAACCTCACCTGCGACCGCACGCACGCACAGCGACAGCGAGCAGCCGAAGCTGCTCATCGATCGGCACCTTCCGAGCCACCGACGTCTCCCTCCCGGATGCCACGGTCCGCGTCCTCGGTGATGCCATGAGCATCTCTCAGACTCGCTATGGCTACGACGGCACGTGGGGCGGGGTGCTCGGCGACGACAGCCCCATCGTCCTGTCGTAGAAGCACAGCCGGTTGATCGTCCAGGGGTGCAACGTCGCGGCGGAGCTTTTGGGGGAATTACGGCACCTTCATCGCCAGGTGCACGCACGCGCCTCATGTACTGCAGCTTGAGAGGATCCAGAGAGGTCGTGTATAGTACTACCCTTGGAACAGCTACACACGAACGAGGCTGCCAGGTGCCCATCCTCAACAGTCAACAGGCCAGTCCGCGCTACAACGTGCGTTTGAGGGGGCTGCGTTGCGTGGGTTCGGCTGCTCACTCGGTGTTCATCGCCGAGAAAGGGTAGCCGGCGCCGTCTTCGTTCTCGTGCTCACTCGGTGTTCATCTACCTGCACTTGGGTGAACGATATGTCTGTTGAAGGAGCAGACGTGGAGAGAACAGTATTCTAACGCTTCTTTGCGTTCGGCGAATGAAACGAACAGGAGTGGCTATGGAGCTTAAAATGTTATTATCAAGTTAACTTTAAAATTGATGTAATTTGATATAAAATTATTTTATTTATCATTTAAACGATCATTTTAAATTCAAGCTAACAAGCTATATCATTGAGCCAAGCCTTATTAACCTAGCTTTTTCGTTCAAAATAAACTTATGTCAATTTTGAACCCATTAACATATGTAATCGAAGCAACTTTAATTTGAGGCCTAACATGCATGTTTTTTTTTTTTGCCTGCCTAGAAACGAAGAGATGTATGCATAGTTCTTTTTTATCTTTAGCTAAGTACCTGTATGCTAGCTTTTATACGTTTGAGATCTTTCTCAACATACTAATTTGCGCTCACTTTGCGTTCGGAAAATTAGGCGTGATCCCCGCTGAACCATGACAAGAAGACTAGTGAACAGTACAATTGATCGGGTAATGGTAGAAGTTCTTGGACATTACTGTACAAGAGATCGATAACTACTCTCAACTGAACCATGACAAAAGGCAATTATATTGGCCACCTGAACTCAATTAAGGGCCTGTTCGGGTCTGTGGCTAGCTTAAAAAGTTGTTTTTGGTTTATTAGACTATAAATCAGCTGTAGCTGGTGGCTGTAACTTTTCTCGTAATGTTGTTTGGTAAATTAGCTATTGCAGCTATAGCTTTTAGTGGACAACTGAGCAGATAGGCAGCAACCGAGCCGAAGGGAGTTGAGGAGGCGACCAAGCGGGGAGACAACGGGGCGAGAAGGAAGGCGAAGTGAGCGGGGAGGTGAAGCGAACAAGGTGGGAGATGGTTGAGCGAAACTATAGCTGAAAAGTTTCTCCTCAACGGCTGTAGTTTTTGAGGGTGTTTTTGCTATGGTTTAGCTTTTCAGCTACTTTACAGCCATACTGTTTAGAGGAGGTTTTAATCCAAAGCTAAAACACAGCTAAACCACAATCACTAAATAGCCCCTGAATCGTCACCATAAACTACCGAAATTGTGGGTTTCTTTGTGAGCAGAAAACCCATTTAATATGGGAACTCAGCCGTAGGTTTAATGGTTGCACCCTTTAAAGCACGAGAGATTGCCGATCAACCAGGTGCTCCACCTGTCCTCTAAGCCATTTTGCAGAAAAGCCCTTCTATTTCTTCGAAATTACGGATAGATCCTTCACGATTTTTTGTGAGACAAAGTTATATTTTTTTCTTCGCATTTGAGTCCCTGGCGCGATATTTGACGAAAAAACCTCCCGTTAATTTCAAATCGCGAACAAGCCCTTTTCTAATTTTTCAGGATAGCGAACAGGTCCAAAAAATTATAAAATAGGTCCCTGGTTCTTACGTTCGGGTCTTTTCTCCGTTTTTCCCGGAAAAAACATTTTTGTCACCAAAAAAACGGGAAAAAAATTCGTCACCCAAAAAACCCGGGAAAAATGTTTTCGTAAAAAAAAACACAGATTCGTCGAAGGTTTATAGCGGCCCACAGATTCGCCGACGGGTCCTAACGACCCATTTTTTTTACAAACACAAAAAAACCAAAAAACGAAAAAAACAAATTCATCGAAGGTTTATAGCGGTTCATTGATTCGCCCACGGGTCCGAGCAACCTTTTAAAAAAGGAAATAAATAGAAAAAAACGGCCGCACTTATCTTTTAAAAAAACAAAAAAAACATAAATTCAGACCGCATTTTTCTAAATAAAACACGCATCGACAAAAAAAACGGGTTCGTCGAAGATTTATAGCAATTTATGGATTTGCCAACGGGTCATAGCCACGTGTTTTTTTTTTAAAAATAGATTCGTCCAGAGATTTATAGCGACTCATAGATTCGCCGGCGGGTCCTAACGACCCATTTTTTTTAACAAACACAAAAAAACGATCAAATATCTCGAAATGCGTAAAAAAAACAACCACGGTTTTCTAAAAAAACACAAATTCGTCGAAGGTTTATAGTAGCCCGTAGATTAAACGCGGATTCGTCGAAGGTTTGTGATAGCCCGTGGATTCGCCAGCGGGTCCTACCGACCCATTTTATTTAAAAATTACGGAAATCGAAAATTCGATAAAATTTATCAGATTTTTCCCAAAAAAACCGGACTAGAATTTACGCGACGTAGCGTAGCGCGCTATACAGGCTAGTTACGATTAATCGAGTCTCAGCGTCTCGTCGCTGGAGTCGGTTTCCGAGAATTTATTTCCCACGATTCTGAGTACTGAAATTGAACCGTGAAATGCCTAGTAAGAAAACTGGAAAAATATCCTATGCAATCAGACAGGCTGGTGAAACCACGGTGCAACCCAACTAGAAAAAGTTTCAAAAAATTCTGAAAAAAATCATGGATGTACATCTCAGCTTACCCCATCTACATATAAAATTTCATGATCAAATTCGTCCTGTGCTAAGAGTAATAAAAAAGACAAACTTGATCATGAACAATGCGATTCTCGTTCATGATCAACTTTGTCTTTTTGTAACTTCTAGCACAGGACGAATTTGATCATGAAATTTTATATGTAGATGGGGTAAGCTGAGATGTACATCCATGATTTTTTTCAGAATTTTTTGAAACTTTTTCTAGTTGGGTTGCACCGTGGTTTCACCAACTCTCTGGTTGCACAGGATATGTTCCCAAGAAAACTTGTACTACGTATTGAGATGACTAGTTCTATGCGTGATGAACAATTCTTCTCTATTAAAAAAAAACTTATGCTGGGATTGATGAATGGACAACAGGCTTACAACACGTACGTCAACTGCATGCGTTCTAGATGTACAAATATTAAAGCAATGGCAAGTCACTGTTGTTTCGTCCAAAGTTCCAAACTACAAAATCAATGGCAAGGCCAATAATTTTTTTTAACCAAAGGCAGAAGCTTTGACATTTACCAAGAGAATACAATACCGAAACAAACATGGGTTGGTAAGGTCAATAATAGCGATGTGCATGTGCTGCGTCCTAGATTACCGCTAGGTGCTTATATTTTTTTTAATTGTACAAATATTAAAGTATGGATAAAAGGTAGATGTTGATTGCTTATCCGTTCGCTTATTTTAAGATATGTGCAATTTATATCGATGAGAGGGAAAGTATGAAAGCACCGTTCAAATCTCAAATCAACAAAATCAAAATCAATTCAATCGACAAATTTGACTTATTGAAGAGATGATCACGTAACATTTAAATTTTTTTAGCCGATATTTAAGAGCCACTAGATTTCCGAGTCATGCAATGTTTAACATTGTCCAGTGATTTATGCTGCTAACAATTTTTTCACTACAACCTTATTTTCCCAGAAATACTGTATTTGAGGAGATAAATTTTACGGTACATTATACTGGTAGTATATAATAGACAGTAAAAATCAGATCTAGCCGTTGATTTATTAAAGATGTTTCTACTACTCTACTATCAAAAGAAGTATAAATAAATTCTAACTAATCTTATCCATTGGATCGAAAATAATGAATGGTTTATATTGAATTTAGTGTACGTAAAAGAGCTCATTTGAGGAACCGCGGGCTGCGTTGCATCCTTTTTACCCTTCACGGGCCTTGAAAACTAAGAGTTGGTGTGAGGACAATGACATGTCCAGTACGTTATTTTGTTTCGTTTTGTGAATTCATATGCGCTGGCATGCATGCCTTGCTTTCTTGCGTTCATAGTTAGTCCCTTCGGGTACTTGATGGCTGAAACATGTTTTTGCCCTGTTTGATGCTGCGTTTTGCTCGCTTCGCGGCGAACGCATGTCGGGGCCAACTTTGCTTTGGTGGTTCCTATGGTGGGGATGTTATTTTGCTCACGTCGTGGTGCGCCCGAGTAGTCGGAGGCTGGGAGCTAAGATGCCTAAGCGGCGCCCCACTGTGCTGTGCTCCACGAACACGAAGGAAAAGTCACGTCACTTGGCTCCTGTTTCTAATAGAGTATCTGTCGATTGGTTTCCATTTGCGAAGTCAGGAAACAAGAGTACGGAATTTGGGGCATACAGGTGTGATATGCAGGCGGTTGATGGGCCGGTTAAAAGAAAATACATACGCATAATTTCAGAGGAAAAAATATAGGCCGAAAGCAAAGCTCGCCCGAAATTTCGGAGTTCTTACCTAAAAAATGGAACAAATAGGACAAATTTAAACATTGCTAAATAATAACAACATGGGGATGTAGCTCAGATGGTAGAGCGCTCGCTTAGCATGCGAGAGGTACGGGGATGGATACCCCGCATCTCCAAAATCTAACAGTTTTTTTTTTTTTTCTTTTTGCATATTTATTTTTGTTGTTTTACATGCTACATCTTGTTCCAGCCATATCAGCAGGATATCTCGTGAGACTCACCGAAACAGTCACCTGAGACGTGTGCAACATAGTTAGCGCTCATACAAAAACAACAGCAGGCTTCCATGTCCTTACCAATATTCACATACAACCAGGGGCGGAGAGAGGGGGGGGGGGCAGGGCCTGGCCCCCTAACGAAAATAAAATTTAGTAATTAGTAGTAATTAACTAACATTAGTAAACACTAAAAAGTAAATAAAGGCCTAGCATTAGTAAACATTAAATAGTAAATAAGTTCAATGAGCTTGATTAGAGAGTCAATTACTATTCTTTCAACTTGATACATGCAACCATCCGGAGCTGTAATGCTTGACTACTCTTGCTGATTTGACAAGTGAACTATATAAAATAGGTAAAGCTTCTATTTTTCTCAACTTGATGTATGTAATACTTGATATCTCTTGCTAATTTAACAAATGGATTATATAAAATAGGTAAAATTTTCCATTATTTAATGACTAATAGGCTGTTACGATTGTTCATAACTCTTCCGGTGCCAATAGTAACCACAGAGCGAGCATTTTCAGCTATGAAACTTATCAAAACTCGCATTCGAAATAAAATAGGAGATGACTTTCTTTGACACTGCATGATAGTTTACATTGAAAAAGAACTAGCAGCGAAAATTAGTTCAGATGAACTTACTAACTTGTATGATTTTCTAGGTATTTGTAGAACTAAATTTAAGTTAATAAAGATGTAAGTTTCTTATTCTAAAAAATATGTCATATTTTACTTATGTGGGCATGTGGTTATGCTATATTTAAATTTAAATGTATCAATATTAATATGATATTTTTTTATGAGTGCTATGATAATTTTTTGATGATCCACGTGGCCCCTTTAACCCAAAATCCTGGCTCCGCCCCTGCATACAACTTTACAAGAACAGCGTTCGGAAGGTACAACCATTAGCTGAACCAAATGTATCATATCCAGGCAATGGCCAGAAATTTCATCTGAAAATAGAAAAAAATGGGCCATTTGCCTCAAAATCATGACTGGTGAAAGATCAGCTCTATGGGCACGTTAAAGGGGAAGCAGTAAAACGGGGCACGGGATGAATTCAACAAGCAAATTCCCATCAACATGCTTCGAGTGGATTGCCTCCATGCTTAGGACAACCAGGTCTAGCTCCAACTCGTCGGCGACTTCTCCGATGATAGCTGTTGGTTTCTTCCCTTCCCCAAGGCGCTCCATCAACCCAAACTCTGTAAATCCACCTGCACATATTTTTTTTTTGAAAGAGCGGCAAGAGAATTGCCACAATTTTATTAAGAAGGAGAAAAATGATAGTTTGCCCTGTTTTTTAAGGAAAAAACCGGGCCCAAAAAAACCTCACAACAAAACCAACCCTCACAACAAAAACCACCACTCACCCCACTAGGCAACAAAACAAGTAGTTACACGAGAAAAGCCAGACAACAATCTAGAGAAAGAGAGAAAGAGAGAAATAAACAAATGTAAACTTTTGAAGCAACTAAGAACGAAATTAGTCCGTAGCATTCATAGACCAAGCAAATCTCCGGTGTAGTACCGCGTCCTTGATCGACGTGGCCACTTGTTCTGGTGATCTCGCCACCCCGTGAAAGATGCGCTTGTTTCTCTCCAGCCAAAGATTCCACCAGAAGTAAATTAGAAGGCCATCTAATTCCCTACGATTTTCTTTGTCATATTGTATTCTTAGTCTTCGCCACCATTTATATATCGATCCGGTGTAGTTGAGGTTTTGCCAGCGATCCAATTTTTCTCAACAGAGAAGAAGATCCCATACTGTCTAGCAAAAGAGCAATCCTTACAGAGGTGGTTCGGTGTTTAGGTGCTACATTGCAAAGACAAAGCATGTTGTATTGCATGGCCATCCCTTTTGATCATGTTATCCATTGTTAGAATTTTCTTGTGAAGCAATGTCCAGCGAAGAAGCGGCCTTCGGTTCGCCTTTGCTTTCCATATCGGGCGATTTTCATCTTCTGATGTCACGATGTCGAATTGCACCATGTCGCGCTCTTTGTTGTATCTTGACCATCAGATGTCCAGCGCCAGATTATTTGATCATCCCTCCCTTCATCTATGTTGATTCGTCGTATTGTTTCATGAAGCGCCACAAACTCTCGGATTGTATTTTGTGAGTTGACCGGAGTACAAAAACGGACCCAATAGTTGTCTTTCATGGCCTGGTGAACGGAGATATGTTTTCTTCTTGCTATTTGGAATAGGTTGGGAGCAATATTTTTTGGTGCTTGACCTTGAACCCAACTTGATCTCCAAAAATCCGCTAGTTTACCATTTCCTACCGTAACCACCGTTGAAGTGTTGAAAAGGGCCACATCTGTTTTATTGCATGGCGAGTCAAGACCCGTCCATGCTCGTCATTGTTTTTCCACGAACGAGCCAACGAAGTCTTAGAGCTCTAGCGGCGTTCAGATCAATATCCCCATCCACCTTTGTGTTTTGGTCGACGGTCATTGACCAATTGATCAAGTAGTGCCCCCCAGTACAGTTTTCTGGATCTTTCCCACTCCATAGAAAACTTCGCCTAAGTTTATCAATGCATTGGATGAGCCATTTTTGCGCTTGGAAGATGGTCAGATGATATATTGGCTGTGATGTTAACACAGACTTGACGAGAGTCTCTCTTCAGGCTTTGGAAAGTAGTTTACCCTTCCATCGGCCAGCCTTTTTCCAATTTTATCAATCAAGGGTTGAATTTCAATTCTTCTTAATTGTCTGATGTGTAGAGGAAGGCCGAGGTATTTTCCAGGGAAAGTTGAGAGTTTCCCGGGGAAAATATTTAGCAACTCCTGTAAGAGGCCATCTTGGCATCTTATCGGGTAAATTTCAGTTTTGGACATGTTGATTTTCAGTCCCGAGCATCTTCTGAAAATATCCAGTATTCGCATAAGGGACATGAGCTCTTCGCATCGGCCTTTAAAAATATTCGGCATAAATGCGCATAAAGGAGCATCGTAACCTTCTTCGTCGCGGTAATCTTGGTTTGAGTATACCCTGCTCTCCGCTAGTCCGAGCAAATTTTGTAGGGGATCGATTGCAAGGATAAACAGCATAGGGGATAATGGGTCACCCTGTCTTACCCCACGTGCATGCCTTATTGCTGCCGTTGGTTGACCATTGATTAAAATCTTTGAAGAGGAGGTTCTAAGTATTGCAGCCACCCATTCTCGCCATTTCCAACCAAAACCTAAGGCCTGAAGAACCTCAAGAAGATAAGACCAGTTTAGTGAATCGAAGGCTTTAGAAATATCTAATTTGATGAAGAGAGCAGCCGTCTTGTCTCTGTGTAGTTGACGGATTACTCTTTGAACATATAGGAAATTATCATGGATGCATCTCTTCTTTATGAACCTGCACATATAGAAACATGGTTGTCAGCACAATGATAAGAAAAAATATCACAAAAAAAGCATTGATGACTGAAATGGTGCAACCTTCTGATAGATGCCATCTAATGCTTGACATCTGAGTATCATGATCTGGGACTGACTCCTTCGGCTTTTCATCAATAACTGAAATGAAGAGTAGATTTACAACGCAGCAGTTTTAAGCAAACAAGGAAGATAGAAGTGTGCACTAGCAGAAGCAAAGCAAGCAATTTTTCAAAGCAACTGAGATCGTACCAACCACAGTAATGTTTGCTCCGTACTTCTTTGCTAGAGAAGTGGTTGTTGCTGCAGCCTGATATATCATACAACCGTTATGGATGAGACACTATTGCTAATTATGGTGCAGCAAGATGTGCGTACAAAAGATGTTAACAAGACAAAAGGTTGCACTCCATCAAGAAAAAGGATCAGCTAAAAGTGTTCCTTACTAGGGTGAGTAATGGCCAGAATCAAACTACCCTGGCAAATGGCCACAAGATTTTGAGTCTTCCTTAGTATCTATTTAGTACATATGTTTTATACACTCCATAAGCAATGAACCCAACACAAAATAACAACTTTAAATATCTGAAAAAGAGAACAGACCTGTCTTGTGCCCTCTGAAAGGTAGGGGTTGTGGTCAGTGACTGGAAGCAGAACGTGTTTAACGTGGGAGAGAGCATCAATGAAACACCCCCAAAATTTCAAAATTTTTGTTTTATTTATTTAATTGGATTTAGTTGAATTTTTCCTGATTTATTTGAATTTTATTTGGCTTTGTTTAGAATCCTTTCCCTTTTGGGAATTCTTCCCGTTTTGGCCACCTTCCGTTTTCAGCCATTCCATTTTCGACTATGGCTCATTTCCTCCGGCCCGAATTTTTCCGGCCCAACTCCTTTCCTTTGCTTGGCCCATCCTTGTGACCTACTTCTCCTTGACTCCCCTGCATTGCCTTGGGCCCCACTCGTCGTGGCCTCCTATTCTCCCTCACCCGCCGCGCCCGCCGCTTCGCGCGCCGCCTCGCCTTGCATGCTTGCCCATGACACCGCCGCCCGACAGCCCTTCTCCCTCGCCTCGTGCGTTTGCCAGCGTCGTGGCGCCAGCGTCGCGCCGCCCGCTCCCTGTCTCCCTCCGCGCCCACCGCCGCCGCTACGCCCTCCTTCTCTCTCCCCTCCGGCAAGTCTATAAAACTCCCCAGCGCTCTCATCTCCCTCCGCCCCATTTCTCCCCCGCTTTGGGTTCGCCGTGAATCCTTCTTTCTCCCCCGCCACTTCTTCCATTCTCCCGAGCCCCAAATCTCCCTCGCCGCTATCTTCTTCCCCGTCTCCGGTTAACCTCCGCCGCCCGGCCGCTACACTCTCTTCCCCACCCAATTCTTCCCCGATTCGGGTTCGTCGTAAGCTTCTCCATCTCCCCCGCCAACCCATTTCACCTCTAGAGCCCTCCTCCGCCCTCGCCATGTGCATCTTCTTCGGCTCCGATCCATCCTTCGCCGCCACGCCTCTTCGGCCACTTCCCGAGCCCATTCTCTCCACCTATGAGTTCACCGCAGCCCCCAATCGCTTTTTCTCTAATTCTTCCGAGCTCCCGAGCCACCGTTCGCCGGATCCACCGTCTCCTTCCTCGGCTCCGACCACCTCCCTCGCCGTCGCTCGCTCTCTCTCGTGACCAGACAGTCCCTTGACCAGCCAACCCCTCCGTTTCATCGCTCATTGGGCCAGCGTCGTCGGCCCGCTTCCCAGACAGCTGCGCATACTGGGCCGACACGCACGTCGCCGCTTCGCCTGCTCAGGCCCTTTGCCAGCGCCTAGCCCTAAACCGATACGCCAGACGCCAAGACGACGCCATACGCCAGGTCAGTGCAAATCTTGCGATTTCGGCTCGGAATAAGATTTCAAATTTTTATTTGATTTTCCGGATTTGGTTTTCATTTAATCCGAAAAATCATTTAAAAATCCCAGAGAAACTCCCAAAAATCCAGAAATGCCAAAAATATATTTTCTTGACCGTTTCGAGCCATTGAGTCCAAAAATGATCTCCGTTTCACCAAACCAAGTCCAGAAAAATTCCAAAAATACCCCTGAGCTCCGTTCCGTCTATTTTCTCTCCGATTTTCCTTTCCGTTTCTTTTTCTTTATTTCGTTTATCCGTTTATTTATTGGTTGTGTTTTCTCGCGCTAGAACCGACGTCGGAGCAACCATCGGCACGAATCTCGGAGCAGGAGCAGACGTTGGAGCCATATCGGGAGCAAGCGCCGTTCGGGGCCAGACACGACGTCGACATTTTTTCCTTAGGCGAACCTTCAAATCCACAAGGCAAGCCACACTCCTTGAACATGTTAAACCCAGTTCCTTTATAGTATATATATATATTTCTTGTATTGCATTATTTTTGTTATTTTAGAAAACTAGAAAATGTGGTAGTTTCGAATGACATGATTAGATACAACCAAATATTAAACCTGTTGATATGCCCTAATTTCTTTTTAACCTTAGGCTATAAAATATTGAACCCTCGTAGATGTAGCAATTTCATACAAGTATTACTTTTAGACAAATGCTTAATCTCCAAGAGATGGCTTGGTTGATTTTCAAAAATTGCTATGGTTTGGGGGACAGTGTTGGGCGGACCACGGGAGGTGGGTGCCGGCCCAATCCCCAACTGATGATGAGGCCAAGGTTGTGGTGTGGCGGTGGTACAGTTGGTACCAATGGTTTGTGGTATGTCGCTTGGTTGAGTCTTTGGCATTTAAGGACCGATGTCTTGGGCAAGATAAATAACTTCAGATCCCGCTCAACCACAGGTTGGACCGGCCAATCATATTGACTTGGTCCAACATAGCTCGGTACATTGGATTTCCTTTTTTAATGCCTATAGGAAGTGGTGCTAATGAGGCAATGGATCGCGTAGCGACCGGGGCGGAACGTGAATGCGGAGGCCATTCACCAGTTCACGCAACAGTGGGTATCCACAATATTCAGATCGACACGATGGACTGTGGGTCTTGAATATTGCGGATCTTGGATAGCCTACTGGATATGAGCTAAAAAGGGGAAGTTCAACGAAAAGCTGTGATTATCCCGGCCTGGCCGCATGCATTAAAGTTGCATGTTTCGTGCACATGGCATCAATGGTCGATGATATCTTGTGGGTAAAGCTGAACACCTCTGCAGAGTAATATCAATGGTATTCGAATACATCGTGCTTCCGGTTAATGAAGCTGAGTTAATTTAGGGTGATTCCTGTAACTGCGCCCCTGTAGCTTTTATAATTAAAACCTGACGTGGATGTGAACTTTGCAGACAACACCCCCCCATGTTATATTGCTATTTATGGTTTGTGTTTCAAATGTAAAATGAAAAGTGATATTTACAACTTGCATCCACAACACTTAAACCTATGCCTACCTTTGTTTATTCCCGCATGTAATATTCAGAATTTTCGTGTGGTTTGTTGAGTACGGTTGTGTACTCACCCTTGCTCCTAACCCCTTCTTTAGATTTCAACTGAAGTTGGTGAGTTCCTGAAGACCGTAGATGACGATGCTATTTGGTTTTGAAGGCCTTGATCTATCTGCTCAAACCTTTCCTGTGGGTGTTCTGTAATGTATTCGGTGCTAGTCGCACCTTTTGTAAAACTCTGGCCGTTAGGCCCTTAATTGATCTATAAAATATTCGTATTTGATTTTATGTCTGGCAATGTACGCTTGGTTACCTACAGATAAAATCCTGGGTAGCTGTGAAGGTATTTATACGCACCCCCTAAAAAGGGCGGTCCGTCACAAGTGGTATCAGAGCCTGACTTGACCAGTAGATCAAGACCTTAAGGTGGATTAGGAATTATTTTTCAAAAAGGTTATTTAAACTTAAACAAAACCGATTTCGAAAATATATAAGTGTATTAGCTTTCTTCCTCTTCTCCCCGCCCATTTTCTACCTTACCTAGATCTCTGTTTCCAAAAAGTGATTTGAGTTTTCTATTCTCAACTAACTTCAAAATCTCCGTAGTAGCGGATAACGCTCCGCGGTTCTCTCATCCCCAGTAGTTCTCAAAGTCGCTTTTAGGTGATGGACCCAACCCAGCTCGACGACAGCAAGAAGATTCCACCATAGTCAAATCGCTAGATTTAGATTGCGCCACTTTTATAATAGGTCCCTTGGTAATGTAACATGGGTCATACCGGACCTTAAAACGATATGGTGTACGATTCCATGATATGAATAAAAAGGCTATGTTCCTTATCCTTGATATTTTGTGTTGTCATAAATATCTGTATAACCCCACCAAACTCAAAAGCTCCTTCCCTTCATCTGAGCCTCTTACCTATTCATTCCACTCTTACCCTATACTCTAAATCTTACTTACCTTTTGCTTACCCAAAAACCTGCTGCAGCACCGAATAAGATTCAGATCAAGCCAGATGGTGGGAGTCAGACCACACCAGCATCTCAGTGAGGAAGCAGAATCAATGGAAAACCTGACCAACCTGGCCCAGGTGCTGGCCATGATGGAAAGGAACAGGCATCAGGCAGAGATGCGCCAGACACAACTAATGGAGAGAATGTTAGACCAGCTCGCCGCCAGACCACCCGGACACCATCTCAGTGATTACTATGCGCCCGATGGGAATATTGGAAGATCAGGATGGTCTGATTTTCAGAAGACAAACCGCCCATCTTTTCAAGTACAGCAGAACCACTCGCAGCGGATGATTGGATCAGTGACATTCATCGGAAACTTGACATAGCTCAGTGCTCAGATAGGGAGCGAGTGTTATACGCCTCGCACCAGCTACAAGGAAAAGCCGCCGCTTGGTGGATGAACTTTCAAGCACAGAAATCCAGACAAGAAACCACTTGGTCAGAATTTGAGGAGGCATTCAGAGCAGCCCATATTCCTGCAGGCTTAATGGCAGCTAAAAGGAGAGAATTTTTGACTCTCCACCAAGGTGAGAGATCAGTCTTGGAATACTTTCATTAGTTTAACCAGCTAGACTAAAAATCCATGACCTACTCAAAAACTGCTTAAAAAATGTCAATATGAAGAAAAAAAATTTGTGCTGCCAATGGAGTATAAATTGCAGTAGACTCTTCATATCGAGTAAAGACAATAAAACAACATTGTAGTATCTACGTAGAAACAAACTCTTTCTTACACTTCGAACTTCATCTCAAAGTGACATTAGAGCAAAACATTCACTAAAAAAACTTCAAAGAGTATAATTTTACTAGCAGAATGTCATCAAATTCTAAATTGATGTTGCCAAAACCTCCATATGGTCGCGCAATCGATACAAATTGCAACACATTCAAATGATGAATAAAATACCAAATTAACGGTGATGAAACACCAAATTCAGTTGTCTCCTCAACTGACATTATTTTTCCCAAAGTAAACGATGAAACGTTAAAGAAGCCGACAATGAAACGTTGAATAAATTGCCAAGTATTCGCTAATGATAAATCCCGCATGAATGTTGCCAATAATAAGCATAATGGCCTGAATTGTAAAAGAAATATGTCAAGAATATGCATAATAGCCTGAACTGTGCATGAATACCATCAATAATATGCATGACAGCTTGAATTTATAATGAAAAATCCACCAATAATAAGCATAAAATAATAATCATAATAATCTTGAAGTGAGCATGAAATCCTGCTGATAATATGAGTACAAAACAATAGGTATAACAACTTAAATTGTGTACGAATACTGCCAAATAATTAGAATTACAATAAAATTTCACTTTTTTGGCACTGGAATAGTCACGGGGTAAAAACAATTCTTCCTCACGCCCACATATTGAAGAACAACTCTCATCTAAATCTACCATATAAACAAACTGATATTGCTATCGAACTTCTCAATGTCAAATTTAGTGGATGATATGGTGAAGAATAAAATTGTAGATAAAAAATATGGTATATTCTAAAAAACTTTCTGGGGCTCTCTGGGTGCACGTAGCAAATAAGATGGTACACCCAGGGTGCATGTAGCAAAATTACTACAAACAGAAGTTCGCTGATCTGGAGCTAGAGCCGAGCTAAAAAAACCAGAATAAGAAGCCGAAGCGGCTTTGAAGCTAGAGCCACGGGACCCAAAATCTGAATTAAATCCTCGTGTGGGATTCAGATGTAGGGGTGAAAATGGTACGGGTTAATCCCGACCGATTCGGTACCGAACCCGATTAAAACCGTATCCGGGAAAAAAAATCCGTATCCGGTCGGATACGGATCTGATCTGGATAGTTGCTTCCGGATCTGATGGCGGATCTGAGAGCCGTGAAATCCGACCGAATAGCCGGTATCTGATAGCGGATACTATCCGGCCGGATATCCGAATCTGATGCGTGGCATTCAGTATTATGTATACATATATTGTAGGAAGAAGAAATTGCTAGTGATAATAACTGATGGTACGGCATGTCGAACTTATTATGGTCGTATGGATTTATGTAGAAGTATGAAATGTTAATTATATTAAACTTGTGGCTTGTCGATTGTCGAATTTGTGTATGAATTTGCTAGTGATTGTCGAATTTTGTGTATGAATTTGATACCTTTGTTAAACTTGTGTTGTGTGAGTTGTCAAACTTATGTAATATATATGAATTTATTGCTAGTCGAATGTTTCAACAAGTATGTATCCGTTTGTATTATCCGTTTCCGAACCGAATCCGGTATGTATCCGCCCCGACAGTACCGTATCCGAAACTCCGAAAAAACCAAATTCGTATCCGTATTCGATTTTACCGTATCCGATTCCGAATCCGGAAAAAAAAATGGGTTAGGATACGGAAACAACAATATCCGACCATATCCAATCTGTTTTCACCCCTATTCAGATGGAGTTCAGCCTGGCTCTTGCCAAATCGGTCTCGGGCACTTGTGGCCACGGGTCAGTAGAGGCAAGTCACGGTGGGCAGCACATCGTGCCGGAGCTCAAAGAGCCGATGCGTAGAGGCGGAGCCTGCTGAGGCGAAGGGCTCCGGATAGTAGGGTGGTGGGCGGGCGTGGCCCGGAGCGGCCAGCGCGTTATGGGTGAGAAGGCGGCCCACGATGGGGGTACCAGGGTGGCGCATGGGTGGTACGGTCGGTGGGCGAGTGGGCTAGTGTGGGGCGCAACGCAAAGGCTAGTGTGGCCGACGCTGTTGCTGGCCGAAGGCGGAGCGCCAGTCAGAGATTTGGGCTGGCGTGGTGGGCGGTCACAACGCACAGCCGAAGCGAGAGGAGGCAGTGGGACCCCGCACGGGGAGTCGGAGGCAGGTGTGGTGGCCGTAGGCGGAGATGGCCGCGTCGGGCCGGCGCGTGGCTGAGGCTGCCGAGGCGGAGGGCGCCATGCTAGAGCCGGTCGAGGGCTCGAGGCTCAGCCGACGCGGAGATGGCGACAGGTGTAGATCAAAAAACCCAGATAGGTTCTAATATCACTTGTTAAGGTTAAAACTAAGGTAAAATAATGAAAATAAAGATTTAACGTGAAAAAACTCTTGTGAAAAAAACTATGGGAAACAATCTACTATAATGCTTCCAATGTTTACATATACATGAGGTTGTTTTATATAGCAAAAAAAGTTCTAATTATAGAAGACTTGAACTATCAATCTATTTAGATAAAATTAAAAGATATGATAAATTGAGATATTTGAGTTATCTTCTACCATAGTTTTCTTTAGTTCCGTGCAGTATTTTTTGGTAAGGCTAGCTTGTCTTGACTCTTGAGTTGTACTACACATCTATAAATTTATAAATGAGACTTTTTCACGTCTTTGCATTGCTAGATATCGACGAATGTGCACGTCCAGGTAGTTGCTACGGTACTTGTACAAATATACCCGGAGGGTATTTGTGCCGATGTCCGCCTGGTACCCATGGCAACGACTCATACAGTCCAAACGGTTGTACCAAATCTTCCACAGCTAACTATTATTGCAAGTGTTTCTATACATTTCTTTTGAAAGTTTCATAAATATTAAAAAATAAATGAATAATGGATGATGATTACTTACCTTTTGGTTTGCTTCAAGATTTGCACTACTTACACTAGAGTACTATTCTGCAACTTATTACCTTGCCGGACCGAAGTGCCGATCTCATATGTTTGAAAATTGACAATTTTTCTCGCAAAAAGAAAAGGAAAGAAAACCGACAAATTTTTATTTTGTGTGCATACATGTATTCATAGGCCTAAGCATTGGTATTGGAGTTGGCAGCGGCGCAGGGCTTCTCTTTTTAGTCCTAGGCGCTACGTTTCTAACGCGTAAAGTCAAGGCACAGAAGAGGGAAAGGTTGAGACAAAGATTCTTCAAGCAAAATCGCGGCCAGTTGCTGCAGCAGGCAGCAGCTGGTGTCTCAACGTGCAGAAATCGCTGAAAGAATGATCATCACTTCGGAAGAGATAGAGAAGGCCACAAACAACTTCGACAGAGCTCGTGAGCTTGGTGGCGGAAGCCATGGCACTGTCTACAAGGGAATCCTCTCAAGTCTACGTGTTGTGGCTATCAAGAAGTCAAAGATTATCATACAGAGAGAAATCGATGAGTTTATTAACGGGGTCGCTATCCTTTCTCAGATCGACCATAGAAATATTGTGAAACTCCTTGGATGTTGCCTTGAGACAGAGGTGCCTCTACTTGTTTACGAGTTCATTTCCAATGGTGCCCTTTATAGTCATCTTCATGTCAAAGATCCAATATCCCTACCTTGGAATGCTAGGCTGAGGATTGCAGTCGAAACTGCCAGAGCTCTCGCATATCTTCACTCGTTTGTTTCGGTGCCAATAGTCCATAGAGATATCAAGTCCCCAAATATACTTCTCGATGATAACCTGACTGTAAAGCTGTCAGACTTTGGAGCTTCGAGGTACATCCCAATTGATCAAGCAGGGGTAGACACAGTTGTACAAGGAACATCCGGATACTTGGACCCTATGTACTACAGCACAGGACACCTTAGCGAGAAAAGTGATGTTTATAGCTTTGGTGTGATTCTTATAGAGTTGCTTACAAGGAAGATGCCTCTCTACTATAGGTCCCCTCAAGGTTATGGTCTTGCTAGACATTTTGTTAATCTACTCTCAGAAGGCAACTTAGTTCACATACTAGATCCACAGGTTGTCGAGGAGGGAGATGGAGAAGTTGACGATGTCGCTCTATTGGCAGCAATATGTGTGAAGTCAAGAGAAGAGGACCGGCCGACCATGAGACAAGTGGAAATGACACTCGGAACCATTCAAGCGTCAAAGGAACATGCTGTGAGCGTAGAAAGAAAAATCAGGCCTAACGAAAACACGACACTGAGCACGTAGAACCTAAACGAGCTACTGTATCAATTCGGCCATTAATTTCAGACCGCAGGCCAACGCTGGGGTTGGGCAGTAACCATTCCTGGAAATATTAACCCAGGCACAGATCAATCTCGGCTGCAGCAGCAAGCGGCGACGGCACGCAGTGCTGGCGTTGGCGCGTTGCGCTGTGGGCCGTCAAAAACCACCTCTTGGAAAAAGGGTCAGAGATCCTCTGCAGTATTGCAGAGCATACGCGTTCTCAAAAAAAGAGATGTTCATTGTGCTAACATCCTCGTTTTTTTTTACAAAATTAACCTCAGTATGAATTTATTTTAAAAAAATAACCCTTGCCCCACAGTGGAAGGATCTGGGGCTGACACCTGGCTACTTCCGCGCCTAGGTTCCACAGGAGGCTGGGATGCTGCTGTGCCAGAACGTG
The DNA here is from genome assembly GCA_036346375.1 of Guadua angustifolia. Classification (NCBI taxonomy): domain Eukaryota; kingdom Viridiplantae; phylum Streptophyta; class Magnoliopsida; order Poales; family Poaceae; genus Guadua; species Guadua angustifolia. The sequence continues at coordinate 39,931,187 of CM070517.1, forward strand.
GGAGATCGGCGACACGAGAGTTGGCACGGGCGGCTGCTGCGCTCCGATGGCGTGGGAGGGCGACGTGCCATGGTAGAGTGGGGCAAGAGGAGCAGTGTCGCCCGCAGAAAGTGCGGCCGAGTATAGGAGCTGGCTTCCATAGTACCAGACCGCGGAAGGTGCAGGCCAAAGAACTAATTTTAAAAATAATTTGGTAGGAGGGCTAATTTTATAAAAAAAACGTAGAGGCTAGTGCAGGGAGTATTTCTCAAAAAAAAATGGCAGGTGCGCGCGCCCATCGTCCTCACCGGTGCAACAGAGCACGACATGTGAACTGTGAAGAGGTAAAAACTTGCGGTGCTCGTCAGTAGATTTGGAACGATATGAGTATCAGATGCTGTCTATAGGAAAAGTAGCTAAGCAGCATAAAACAGTGAGCAATTAACTAACCTATTCTATTGGCCAGATGCACCAGTGACAACTTAGCCGGCAAAATTTTGACTTACCCAAAATTGACTCCAGTTTTTGGTGAGAAAAATGTTTTTCTGACCAAAAAAAAAACTTGGTGAGAAAAATGTGTAAAATGAAGAGCCAAGCAGCCAGAAGCGTCGCTCTCTTCAAGTGAGCACTGTCCATGTTGTCCTAGGGATGTCTGCACGTATTCGGTTTTTTGTTGACTACTTGTCCCTTAGAAAAACAGAACTGTCTGATGGCTTGGGTGTAAAATGAGAAGTTTATGACCATTGCTGAGGTCTTATCAACACCACATCCAAACATTTCATGGCAAAGGGCATTGATTGGACCAAAGTTAGTGGCGTGGAATGATTTATTTTCACGTATCGTTAACATTAATTTAACATAGTCTAATGATGAGTTTCATTGGTTGTTGTGTCGTAATGGTCTATACTCTGTGAAATCTTTTTACCAAGCATTGATTAAAAGGCCTGTTCCAAACTCTTATAAACGGTTATGGAAAATTAAGGCTCCACTAAAAATCAAAGTGTTTATGTGGTACCTAAGGAGAGGTGTGATTCTGACTAAAGACAATTTAGCAAAGCGAAATTGGCAAGGAGGCAGGACATGTTGCTTTTGTCAAGAACCTGAGACAATTAGGCATCTGTTTTTTGATTGCCGTTTTGCGCACACTATTTGGTCCTTAATATATTTGGCTTATGGAGTATCTAGTCCTATAAGCATTGATAATATGTTTGGGAGCTGGTTAGGGGGTTTTGGTACGAATGTTAGGAACCTCGCTCTTCTTGGGGCCGCCGCTACGTGCTGGTCTATATGGTTAAGCAGAAATGATTGTGTTTTTCAACAAAAACCAACCCTTCTCCTTCTTGAGTTATTTTTGCTATTACCCACTTGGCTTCGTCGTGAAATGTATTGCGAAGGAGGAGGTGCGGCATACTTTGGTGGAGGCTACTCAACGTTTGGTACGAGTGGTCATGGACTTCTACTCCCGAGCGCATGGGTGGCGGTCTAGTCTTCGGATTGCTAGCTATTAGTGTGTTCGTTTCTCTTTTTCTTTTCTTGTTTGGCTGTGTGCTGTTTCAGCAGAGGCCATGGGTAATTTCAGGGAATTGTATCTTCTCGATGTAATTTTTTTGAAATTAATAAAAGCTTTCATTTCCAAAAAAAAAAGAAGTAATATCATCATCTTCATCTTTGCCATTCAATGGTCTCGTCTTTGTCCGACGAACGATTCAAAAGTGCCGGCCAGATCAATCAAGATAGATATCTGTTGAGGAAACAAAATCGTTATAAGGACAAGTTTGTTGGTTGTACTGCTAATACTCAGCGGCGGAGCTAAAAAAATCTATAGGATATACATTTTACACAAATAATTCTATAGTCTTGTATAATGATTTTGTAATATCATAAATCTAACATGTATATTTGAAATTTACCAAATGTACAATACAAATAGTTATAAGGTCTTTAAAATCCCAAACCATCGAAATCAAAATCAATTCAATCAACAAATTTGACTAATTGAAAAGGTGATCTTGTAGCGTTTTTCTCAATTTTTTGAGGCCCCTAGATCCGCCCCTGCAACTACTACCTATTAGGAGTAGGAGTTTCAGATGCTTTACATCTGTGATCACGGTAAGTATAGGTTTACATTACGCTTTCGGCGTGTTGAATTGGAGTCTTGGGGGAAGACAGAAATTTGACAGTCTTAAGCAGCAGGCGATTTCCCGTCTGCTGCATCTGGTTCTCGCTACATACCACCTGGACCAACGTAATCAATCTACGTACGTACGCACTGACCTGGTCTTCGAGTTTGCAGGTAGCATTTCAATGGTAGGTCAAGAAACGCGGGCATTTGCATCCTTCGCGAAGCAAGGACACGCACGCAACTTCACTAGCTAGCAAGCAGGACAGGTTCAGTTTTCAGTCAGCAATGGTGGCTGGCGCAAGGTAGGAGTACATAGATTCTTCTTCGCAGTTTTTATAAGGATTCAAAGGTGGCAAAGCTAGCAAGTAGGATACACGAATCACCCGAAAGATAGATACGTGCGAATAGCGCGATCAATGCCGCCGCCACCGACGATCTGGCTCGCCGTAGCAGTCCTGAAGGCCGTGGTGGTGCTGCTGCCGCCGCACGCCGGTGCAGCAGCCGAGGCAATCAGTAGTACAGGTCTGCCCAACTGCCCGACCGCCTGCGGCGACGTGCGCGTGCCGTACCCGTTCGGGATCGGCGCCGGCTGCTACCACTCGGCAGGGTTCAACCTCACCTGCGACAGGAGCCGCGACCCGCCGCGCCTGCTCCTCGGCTCCGACGGCACCTTCCAGGTGCTCGACATCTCCCTCGCCAATGCCACGGTGCGCGCCGCTCGCACCGGCGGCATAAACATCACCTTCGATGACTCCTCCTCGTCGTCCAACGCCTCCGACGGCCGCGGCGCGTGGCGAGGCCTCGGCGACGGCGGGCCCTACGCCCTGTCGGACGACAGCAACGAGCTCTTGATAATCTGGGGTTGCGACGTGCTTGCGCTGCTGACCGCCGGAGGAGGCGGCAACGGCAGCAACATCACCATCAGCGGCTGCGCCTCCTTTTGCCCCGGCACGGCCACGGGGCGCACCATGCTGTCCGTCTCCTCGTCGTCCCCGAGGTGCACCGGCGTCGGCTGCTGCCAGATGCCCATCAGCATCGGCCGCGCGTCCTACGACGTGCGGTTCCGGCGGCTCGACCCGAGCCAGCTGACGGCGCCGGGCGCCGCCGAATCACCGCCCGTGGTGCTCATCGCGGAGCAGGGGTGGCTCGCGCAGGCCGCCGCCTCCACCAGAGGCGCCCCGCTCCCGGTCAACCTCGACGAAACGGCGGTGCCCGTGTTGCTGGGCTGGGCGATGGGGTCGACTCCTCTCGGGCCAGGCGATGCGGTTCTCGACATCTCGACGTGCCCCGGGGACGCCGCACGCAGCGCCTGCAAGAGCAGCCACAGCTCCTGCCGCAACTTCTCCTCGGCCGTCCGCAGCGGCTACCTGTGCGATTGCCAGGATGGCTACCAGGGCAACCCGTACCTCACCGACGGATGCCAAGGTAAATAATTTGTTTAGCCTTAACCTCTCCCATTTGAGAGCTTAATTTCATTTTATGTTTCTAGTAATGAATTGACCTTAAGATTTTGCATAAAAAAGATTGAACTTAAGATAATTTCTGCTTAATTGTATCAAGATATCAACGAGTGCGAGCGGCCAGAAAACTATGGTTGCTTCGGCGACTGCACGAACCTGCCCGGAACATTCGAGTGCCGGTGCCCGACGGGAACGCATGGCAACTACACCCAACGCCATGGCTGCGTCAGATCTTCTCCTACAGGTGAGCAATCACAACTGCAACCTGGGCCTGGCTGAACAACTCCAACTCGGTGAGAAAATGACAGCAACGTCAACTCCGAAAATTTTCAGGTTTGAGCATCGGTGTAGGGGTTAGCAGTGGCGCTGGCCTTATACTTCTAGTTCTCATTGCAATCTTCATCACTCGCAAGCATAGACATCGACGGGCTAAGAAGTTGAGACAAAAGTTCTTCAAGCAGAATCGCGGACAACTATTGCAGCAATTGGTAGCTCAGAGAGCGGACATCGCGGAAAGGATGATCATAACCTTGGAGGAGCTTGAGAAGGCAACAAACAAGTTTGATAAAGCTCGTGAGCTTGGCGGTGGAGGGCATGGAACCGTATACAAAGGGATCTTGTCTGACCTTCATGTCGTGGCCATCAAGAAGTCAAAGATAGCGGTTCAAAGGGAAATCGATGAGTTCATAAATGAGGTCGCCATCCTCTCGCAAATAAACCATAGAAATGTGGTGAAGCTTTTCGGATGTTGCCTTGAGACAGAGGTACCTTTGCTCGTCTATGAGTTTGTTTCCAATGGAACACTTTACAGCCATCTTCATGTCACAGAACCAAGATCTTTGCCATGGAACGACAGGTTGAGGATAGCCATTGAGATAGCCAAAGCTATAGGCTATCTTCACTCATCTGTTTCAATCCCCATAATCCACAGAGATATCAAGTCCACTAATGTACTTCTCGACGACACTCTAACGTCGAAGGTATCGGACTTTGGAGCTTCAAGGCATATTCCGGTTGATCGAACTGGGATAACAACAAAGGTGCAAGGAACTATAGGATACATGGATCCTATGTACTATTACACAAGGCGTCTCACAGAGAAGAGCGATGTTTACAGCTTTGGAGTCATTCTTGTAGAATTGCTTACTAGGAAGAAACCATTCTCATACGTGACATCTGAAGGTGAAGGTCTGGCTGCACATTTCGTCACTCTGCTTACAGAAGGTAGTTTGATTGACATATTAGATCCGCAAGTTGTGGAAGAGGGAGGTACAGAAGTTGAAGAAGTGGCTGCATTAGCTGCAACATGCATCAAATTGAGAGGAGAGGACCGACCGACCATGAGACAAGTAGAGATGGCACTTGAAAGCATTCATGCATCCAAGGAGCATGGTTCAGATAATGTTGCAGCAGAGAGATCTGACGACAAAAATATCAGAAGGAACCTCCCACCAACACAAGAAGCAAGAAACATGCAGGAATCGACTAGGAGATATAGTCTGGAAGAAGAGTTCTTGTCGTCCGCAAGGTACCCTCGGTAGTTCTTCTGCTTATGTAAGTTGAACACGGTTATTTCCCAACGATTTGTGTGTATTTACTGTTCAGCAACCGAAACGTAATTTGATCGTCGCATTGCCTTTGTTCTTGCCGAAGGCTCAGAGTTTTCTCCTTCATAATTTTTTTTGGAGAGGCTCCTTTGCTTAGTGGTGTGCTGAATGTAATAGAGTTCACTGCCTAATTCTGCCGTTTTACATGGCACATGCCGGCCCAGATCGTCGACTCACAAACAACATTGGCCGGCCCGTGTTATTCTTTGTGAGCCCAATGCTTGTCAGGAATTTATTCCTTTGCGTGTGAGGAATTCAGGCATCCTATCACTGTATTGACGTGATCTGTTGGGTACTTGAGCATGACATTTCATACAAAGAAATCATTGGCCGTAGGGAGTTTAGAATGCCGAATCAACTACTCAGAGAAATTTCCATCCTTTTATTTGCAGGTGTATGTATTTTAACACGCGAGAAAGAGTTCTACACGTTATTGATGAATTCGTGTAGACAGGTGCAGTGCACGTAACAGCAAGATGAATTTAGTTTTGACTAATTGAGAAGAAAAAATGTAGTCTCACATTTTTTTTTTAAGATAAAGGAGTTGTCTCCGGTCTCTGCCAAAGCATACAGCCCGATTTTATTACAAAGTTTGCATCCGCTCTTCAGCACAAATGCGAAAGAGACATTACAAAAATACATCAAAACTTAAGTATAGCAAAGTCTATAATTATACCGTCAGCCATTATTAGCAAGAAGCTTTATTACAATCACTTTGAGAGGCAAGCATACAGAACGAAAAGCCTCCCGTGCCTTGTCACGCTGCAAAAGCGCCCAAATAGTCTCACATGAGCGGGAAAGAAGGGCGGATGGCGATGCCGCAGAGCCCCTCCGGCTTGCCGGCGACGTCCTTCTTCATCTTGATGTATCCCTGGTCGCCCCACCCCTTCCCCCACGAGTTCTTGACGGTCCAGTACTTGTCGCCGCTCGCCGGCTCCTGCCCGTACCCGACGACGGTGACGCCGTGGTTCAGCTTCGTCCCGCACGGCCCGTTGTACACGCCCTTCCTGTAGTGCTGGAAGTTGTCGCCGCCGGCCTCGATCGACACGGCCACCGGCTGCCCCGCCACCGCGTTCGTCAGCGACGCCTCGCTGTTCGCCGCCACGCGCTTGAGCCCGGAGATGGTGACGGCGTGGTGGGGCAGCTTGGCCCGGTCGCAGGCGCCCGCCTTGCCCGTGTACGGGTAGTCGTCCCACGTGGTGATGCCGCCGTTGGACGTGATCCACTGCAGAGCGCGGTAGCTCACCCCGCCTCTGCAGCCGTGGTCCAGCGTGTCGCAGTCCACCAGCTCCTGCTCCGATAAGGACACCAGCTTCCCCTTCCGAATCTGCTGTATTCCTTCCACCGTCGCTACGGCCGCGAAGGCCCAGCACGATCCTGTTGGAAATTAAGAATATTCCGAGAACAACACCGAGTGATTGTTCCAGACCTCACATGATCCAAAAATAGTGATATTTGCTTGGTTAATTTGCATCATGTCGATATATTTCTTGCTGCTTCGATCTGGCAAATGGGTCAACTGCCTCCTAAACTATTCAGATTAACATCATGCATTGGTTTAAGTATTAGCTAGCCCTGATAAGACAGGAGGAGACAGGAGCACATGCAAGCATCGTAGAGAGCCAAGCATGTGTTTACAGACAGGCATGTCGCGAATAATTGGAGATCGAAGAGACGATGGATGGATGGTCACTGTACGTACCACATCGGCCTTGGTTTTTCACCTCCGTCACGGCGCCCCTCGCCCGCCAGTCCACGCTCGCCGGCGCGCCCGCCGACAAGTTCATGTACACCGGGCTCGCAGCAATGCCAGCATCAACCGGCCCGGCGCGTGTGGTGATCACCACTACGCCGTCGTCGTCGCCCTCGTCGGTTGACAGCGGCGGCGCCGTGTACATGGCCACGAACTCCTCGTTGGTGAGGTCGGTGTAGGCCGTCTCGCCGAGCTCGTACGTGAGGCCGACCGCCGCGCCGTTCGTGGCCTCGATGTACCGCACGTTGCGGGCGTAAATCCCGAACCGGCGGCGCTCCTCCTCGGCCGTCGCGTAGGACCGGTTGTACTCGGCCTTCCACCGCTGGAACCTCTCCATCATCATCAGCATCATTGGATGATCGTCGTCGGCGCCCGCATCGGCGGCAAGTCGGCGTGGCGCCGCCGAGGAGCAACCGTCGAGGAAGCCGACGCCCAAGAGGAGGACATTAAGGAGGAGGCATGGCAGCTGGCGGGAGCGTTTGGGGAAGAAGGAAGCCATGAATGGTCGTGGTCCTACGAACAATGTGTCGTGCGACGCGCGCGCCTGAAGCACAGGTAGCTAGATATTTGTGACGAGTATTTGGCCGTGAATTGGTTGGTTAAGTGTTGGGGTCTTCTTCTCTTATACATCGGTCACTGTCGACTAGGTCAGGGCGAAGCTAGGATTTCAGATTAGAAAGGTCAGTGGACCAATAAAAAAATTATCATAGTTCTCATCAAAAAATATCATAGCAATATTGCTGTATTTAAATTTAAATATAGCGTAACCACATGTCCACATAAGTAAAATATGATAAATAATATATAAGTGTTGACACCAAAAATATGATGTAGGGTTTTTTATTTGCAACACACCGGACAAACACCGGGTTCAAGTGCGCTAAGCGTGCCAATCGATTTGACCCTGCAATCGATAAGGAAAGAATCGTGAAATTCACTCTAAGCCGATTTTTGAAGAGTAATCGGCTAAATTAGAATCAGCCAAGGGTCGATCAAAAAGATAAAAGAATTAGCCGATCAAGGCTAATCAGAAGGATAAAGTTAGATCAGTTCCGAGAAGGCGATGCGCAACAAAACAGAACAAATCAAACCTGAATAAATCGAATACGATCAAACGATCGGCGATACGCAACTTTATTTGATCGATGTCGACTTATAAAAGAACACTACAAGACTAAAAGCTAAAGAAAAATGAAAAAACTAGCAGATTTGATTTTGGCTGTGGATGCTTCTTCAAGCAGCATAGGTTCGCCTTATATACCCGTCAGCCGATCCGAGTCCTGTTCTGCTATGAAACATAATCCGAGTCGGCTATAGTTTCCTAAATAGTTTCCTGCTTCCAAATATCCACTGTGCGCTATCCAAACTTTCCAAAGATGCTCCGTGCACTATCCAAACTCGCGTGATTCCGCCGATTTGTCTCGTAATTTCCAAAATCTGGTGCAAACATATGCCCCCCATTTTTGAAAGATAATTCATTGTCTTTCAAAAATATATCGACTTCTTCGTCTATTGGCTTCTTCCTTGTTGGCTAAAAATTGCTCTAATAATTGCTGCATTAATTGCGCCGTAAAAAACCTCAGTGCGGTTTAATTGCACGTGTCGCCTCGAATTCATTTCCCGCCATTTTTAACTTTTCACCGTGCTATATATATGCGGGACCCCCACGGTCATTTTCACTCTTTTGTGCTCTCGAATCACCTCCGATCGGCTTCTCTGTACTTGCGACCAGGCTCCCAATTCCAAGTCGGCTGAATGGATTCTTCAAAGGTACTCATCTCGATCCCAGAAAGTAATGATCAGTATTACTTAGGACCGGTAGGAAATCTAAATACCGATACGGTTATCAACGAAGAAATCCCTAGGCTTCCCTTATCGGCACAAGGTTACAACGTAGCAGAATGGGGGAAAAGTTTTAGAGCTTGGCCGACAGCTCTCAAGGGATGGAGAAGCTGGTATATCAGAGTGTCGGCTCAGAAGAGAGGGGAATGGGAGAGGATGGGCATAGCCGAATGCCTCCCTTTAAGCTTAGCCAATCCAGAAGCCAATGAGCCCTTGGTGGCTACGGCGTGTTATTTCTGGTCGGACACTTTCAATGCCTTCCTATTCCGGACTGGCCCCATCAGGCCTAAGACAGCACAACTCTGCTATGTCTATAAGTGTTGGGCCGACTCAAAGGTGAAGGGTGGTCCAAATACATTCAGCACAATAATAAAATAAATGGACTGGTATCAGACGAAGAGCATGTTGCATTCCTCAATCTTTGGTTGGAAAGATTCTTGTTCTGCGGAGCTTTCCTTGGGCCGACTCAAGTTTATCAATTGGTGGCAGAGCGGCTAGTAGAAGGTCATTAGCTGGCTCTTGGAAAGATGCTTCTTGGGGCTATTTATCAGATGATGCATGTCATTAGGAGTCGGCTTTTTTCTGGGTTTGCACAGTTTGTCGTCGGCAATATAGGTGGCCCGTTGTGGCTTATTCAACTATGGCTTTATAGCATTTTCAGCCGATCGCTTATTTTTGAACCTCTGGAAGACTCGACCTTCCCTCGCGAAGACTATCCCGAAGGTGCTACTCCGCAATACAGAGCCAGCCGATCGCAAGGAGAGAGACTTATGATGTGCTCCAGTGGTGATACTAAAATTACCCCAGCCGACTTGAAGAAATACTTATCATTCTTTCTGACAATTTTTGGTCAACAGGATTTCTTTTCTTACAGCAATGTGGCCGATTTCCAATGGCCTTCATTCCTTCATCTGGATGTTGATAGCTCGTTGATGCCGGAATCGACTTTGGAGTTGTACTGGATTTTCATTTCTCCCTACATCCTTCATGTCGGCTTAAACTCTCGAAACAGAACATTCCAACCTTCGTATGAATTTTACCATCCTTCAGTTTACGCCCGCCAATTGGGTTTCGCCCAAGTAGTGCCTTGCTTGCCACTTCTCGATCGTCTTCAGCCCAGGGCTAGGGTGAGAAATGCAACAGCGGTCGAAATAGTTTTAGAAATAGCCGACGAGCTTCAAGTACTTGACCTGCCGCATTTCTTTTTAAATTCTCATCGGACTGGCCAGTTTTCTGCTTGGTGGTCACCCGTGTCAAAGGCCCTTTACCTAGATCGCACCCCATCGGCTATTATAGAAAATTCCTACCAGACTTTCACAAGCCGACAGTAGTCTCTTCCAGCAGTAGCAGCTCAAGTGAGGATAGTTCTTCAGACTCTAGCAGTTCTTCGGGTTACACTAACTCATCGATAGCCGTAGAGGTATCGGCTTGTTTCTTTCAAAAGATCCTTTTTGTTATTTGACTTTGGTTTTCAAACCTCAGCTTCTAACCACCTCATTTCTTTCCTCAGATCTTGAATCGTCAAGAAGATCGCCGCGACCCATCGGGGACGGGCGAAGGAAGAGGCCACATCACGACCGGCCCGTTGGTTACACGTCTGGCAACCTTCGTGTTCAAAGCCCGTCTCTATTGGAGATCGAGAAAAGCCGACTGCCGAGTAAGTACTCTTTAGCCGATAATTGCTTCTTACCTTTTGTTGCTAACTTGTCATTCGTTTTTGTAGAGAAACCCAAATCCACTAAAGCTCCTGCCAGGCGACAAAAATGCACAGAACAGAGCGCCGAGAGCTCTCCTCGCACATCGACCTTTATAGAGGTATTTTCTTTATTATGTCCCTATCCTTTCATGCTCCAATTCTCATACATTTACTTTGTGCAGCCCATTGCATCAAATCAAGTGGCCGATATCTTGGCCGACCTCGGCACTTCTGTTCCGCAACCAACGATCCAACCCCCTCTTCCTTCGTCAGAGCCAGAGCCGATGGACCAGTCGATGGACCTGACGAGCCTACTCAGCTTTTCTTTGGATGAACTAGTCGACCCAGAAATGGTGGCAGTAAATGATCATTCTGCTGATGTTCGCAAGATTATAGACGCATCGATGGTGGCATCAGCTTCTGTAGTCAGGTCTGCACTTAAAATATGCAGGAGAAATTGAACCGACTTCTTATTGAAATTAGCCAGCCAGAGCCTGCCATCCTCACCAATACACAGCCCATACACGATGCAATGGCCACTGTGGAAGCCGATCTACCCCCCGAGGCTATGGCCGCACTCTTGAACGTATGCCACTTGGACGAAAAGAAAGCGGAAGTTGATGCAGCCAATGCCAGAATTGCTCAACGAAGGGCTCAAGAATCCGATCAACGCCTCCTGGATAAGATGGTGGCAGACGCCAAGGCCAAGAAGAAACAGTATGACGAAAGTTGCTTGCAACTTACAACTGCCAAATCTTCCATCCGGGAGTTAGAATCGACTAAGAAGATCGATCCTTGAAGATGAATTAGCCAAAGTAAATGGGGCAATTGGCTGATGCCCTGGCCGCTATGAACTTGACAGCTGCGTCTTTGAAGAATCTCAAGGACGATGTCAGCTTGGCTGTTGCCAAGGTTTGCGATCAATCAGCCAAAGTTGTGCCTGTGTCAGGCAATGCCAAGGATGATGAAAACATTGTCTATGGCATTACTGAGACTTTTGCCAAGGCAGCCGCAGCACTATCGGCCTTAGGGGCTAGGATCCCTGGATCAGGCTTGTAATTTCATTAGTGTCGTCCTGTTTCGAAAGAATGCTGTTATACTTTTGCTATGCTTTTGTAATACGCTTAATCGGCTGTTTAACCGATTATATTTATCCTTTTCTGAATTCTTTCATTGTACTTCTTAATTATTCATGCACCGATCCATATGCTAGGATAGTATTTCTTCAAATATTTCCCATTGATTGCCTTTGGTAACACAGTACCCTCAAGTGTCTCGAGTATGTACGCATTCCCGTCAACGAGCCGATTTATCTTATAAGGCCCTTCCCACGTTGGTGACCATTTGCCGAATCGATTATCTTTCGATCCGATTGGCAGTATTGTTTTCCAAACTAAATTGGCTTCGCTGAATGACTTATGCACAACTTTCTTGTTATAAGCTCTCGCAACTCTTCTCTTGTTCTTTTCAAGTTGATCTAGTGTAATCAACCTCAATTCCGCCGAGTCGTCCAAATTGCATAGCATCAAGTCTTTGTATTCATTGGCCGATAGATTGTTTTGTTTTGCAACTCGCATTGAATTAATATTTATCTCTACGGGTAACACAGCTTCCTGGCCGTACACCAACTGATATGGTGAGAGTTTAGTCGATCCATGGAACGATAGACAATACGCCCATAACGATTCTGACAACGTAGTATGCCAATTTCTCGGCTTTTCATCGATCTTCCTTTTGATCAGCTTGATCAGAGATTTGTTGGACGATTCAGCTTGTCCGTTAGCTTGGGCATAATATGGTGACGAATTAAGCAATTTAATGCCCAAGCTTTCTATAAAGCTTTGAAACTCGTTAGACATGAATACGGTCCCTTGATCGGTCGTGATAGTCTGCGGAATACCAAATCGATGAATGATATGCTCATTGACAAAGCCGATAGCTTCTACACTGGTGACCTTCTTGAGTAGAATGGCTTCTATCCATTTTGAAAAATAATCTGTAGCTGCGAGGATGAATTTATGGCCTTTGCTTGATGCTGAGAATATTTGGCCGATTACATCTATTCCCCATCCTCTAAACGGCCATGGCTTGTGTTGACGCCAAAAACGTGAAGAGGGTTTCTGGCCTACAACACACCGGACGAACACCGGGTTCAATATGCGCGAGCATGCCAATCGATTTGACCCTGCAATCGATAAGGAACAGAGTTGTGAGATGCAATCAAGCCGATCCTCAGGGTGAATCGGCTGAAATCGAGAATCAGCTAGAAAGCCGATTAGAAGGGTAAATAGATTAGTCGATTAAGACTAATCCGGGGGTAAAAGGTAGATCAATTCTGAAAAGGCGATGCGCAACAAGACAGAATAAACCAAACCTGAAGAAATCGATGATGACCAAACAATCGGCGATACGTTAACTTTATTTGATCAATGTCGACTTACAGAGGAAAGATTACAAAGGCTCAAAAGACTAAAGACTAAAAACTATGAAAGAAAAATAGCAGATGTGTTTTTGTTGTGCCTCCTCTTCCAAGCACCCTCTAGCGCGCTTTATATACCGACCACCGATCCGAGTCCCGATCCAACACGCCAATGAACCGAATCACTTTGTAGTTTCCTATTTGGACTCGCTTCCAAATATCATCCATATGTTTATCCAAATCTTTTAAGGCGCCGTGTTGTATCCAACCTCATGCCTTCTCGCCGATCCTCGTCGTGGTTCCCAAAAACGGTGCAAACATATGCCCCCATTTTTGGAAGATAACTTGTTATCTTTCAAAATCAATCGCTTCTTCATCTATCGCCTTCAATACCCATCGGCTTCTTCCTTGTTGTTTAAAGAATCGCTCTCGTAATCGTTGTTTTAATTTGCGTCAAAATCTCGGTGCGGTTTAATGGCAGTGTCGCCTCAATTCATTTCCGCCATTTTACCTTTTCACGCGCTATATATATATGGTCCCCTCGGTCATTTTCACGCTTTCCGGCTCTCGCAATCCTCGCAATCGGCTTTCATTCTCCTCGGCTTTCCGCTCCAGACTTCACCGCACCAAAGAACTAATCTTCCTTTTTCCCCAATCGGCTAAATGGACCCTTCTCAGGTACTGATCCCGATTCTTGAAAGTAAAGACCAATACTACCTAGGGCCGATAGGAAATTGGACCGCTGATACTGTAATCAATGAAGAAATCCTAGACTTCCTCTATCGCTAAAGATTACAACATAACAGAATCGGGGTAAAAGCTTCGTGGCTTGGCCAACTTGACTTTGAAAGGGTGGAGAAGATGGTACATCAGAGTATCGGCTCAAAAAGAGAGGAATGGGAAAGAATGGGTATATCTGAGTGCCTCCCCCTAAGTTTAGCGAACCCAGAAGCCAATGAGCCCCTAGTGGCCACGGCATGTTATTTTTGGTCAAGCACCTTCAACGCTTTTCTTTTTCGAACTGGTCCCATCGGCCCAACACTTCTAGATGTAGTAGAATTGTGTTGTCTTTGACCTGATGGTGACCAATTATCGGCTTTTAGTGGCAAGCCTCAGTATAAGTTGATCCGATCCAAGGGCGAAGGATGGGCAAGGTATATTCAGCATAACAACAAAGTGAATGGATCGGTGTCTACCAAGAGCATACTACCTTCCTGAACCTATGGTGGATCGATTCAGATTTCATGGCAAGATCCTCGGTCCAACACAAGTGTACTGTGTTGGCAAAGCGGTGGTGAACGGCCGTCGGCTTGCACTCGGAAAAATGCTTCTTGGAGCTGTTTATCAAATGATGCACGTTATCAGGAGCCGGCTTTTCTCTGGATTTGGTCAGTTTGTGGTTGGCAATGTTGGTGGCCCATTGTGGTTCATTCAATTGTGGCTCTATAGCATTTTTGGCCGATCGTTGATCTCGGAGCACTTGGAAGACACAGCCTTTCCCCGTGAAGACTATCCGGAAGGCTCTACTCCCCAATACAGAGCTAGCCGATCGCTCGGGGAGAGACTTGTGATGTGTACCAGTGGCGATGTCAGAATCACTCCAGCCGATTTCAAGAAATATCTATCATTTTTTCTGCACTTGGATAACACAACTTTTGGTCAGCAAGATTTTTTCCCTTACAGTAACGCAGCCGATTTCCAATGGCCTTCATTTCTTCACTTGGATGCTGATAGTTCCTTAATGCCAGCATCGACTTTAGACCTGTATCGGATTTTCATCTCACCCTGCATCTTTCATGTCGGCTTAAATTCCCGTAACAGAACATTCCAACCGTCATATGAATTTTATCACCCTTCAGTATATGCCCGTCAATTGGGCTTTGGCCAAGTGATACCATCTCTGCCGATCCTAGGTCATCTCGAGCCCAGAGCTAAAGTGACAAACGGAACGGCAGCAGATTTAATTTTGGAGTTAGCCGACGAATTTCAAGTTCTCAGTTTGCCGCACTTTTTCCTGAATTCTCGCCGAGCAAGCCATTTCTCTGCTTGGTGGACACTCATATCAAAGGCTCTTTACTTGGATCGTACACCGTCGGCCGTTATAGAAAAGTTCCTTCCTGACTACCACGAGCCGACGATAGTACCTAGCAGCAGCTCTAGTGAAGATAGCTCAGATCCTTCCAGCTCATTGGGTTATACTAACTCATCCAGAGTCAGAGAGGTATCGATCTGCTTTTTCTTCGCTTTTTCATACTTGATATCGACTTTTTGGTCATATTTCTAACCGCTTAGTCTTTGCTTTTTCCAGATGTCAGAATCGGTAAGATTGCCGTTCCATCGGTCGATGAGCCCAAAAGAAAACGCATCAAGATCAAACAACAGTTTGACCGGTTATTCTTCCGGCGACCTGCTCAGAGTCTGCCACCGCTTGAGCTTGAAAAAGGCCGACCTTCCAGTAAGAGCATAACCCGACGATCGTAAGCATTCCGGTCCATAATTTGCTTTGATGCTGATAAGATTCAACTTGCAGAAAAACCCAAGTCGACGAAGGCCCCAGCCCGTCGACAAAAACGTACGGAGCAGAGTGCTGAGAGCTCCCACAACGCATCGGCTTTAGAGGTGAAGTATCCTTATGCGCCTAAGAATCACTTAACCTTACAATACTAACCTTACCTCGAATCTTTTCAGCCGACGGTATCGGCTCAGGTGGCTGGTATCTTGACCGATCTGCAAGACGTCCCTGCTGTCAATCATCCTGCGCCTTCTCCTCCAGCACCACTTCCTGCCGAATCGCCGCTTCAATTACCCCCATTGCACCAGTCCTGCCTGTTCTATCTGAGGCCATATCTGATGATCTGTCCAACCTTCTCAGTTTCACTTTAGACGAGCTGGTTGATCCTGAGGCGATGGTGACAGACAACTACCCCCAAGATATCCGCAATATCATAGACGTCTCCATGAAGGCATCGGCTTCAGTAGTCAAGTCAGCCCCTAATATGCAGGAAAAATTGAATCGGCTGTTTTTTGAGATAACTCAGCCTGAAGCCTCTATTTTAGCCAACTGCCAACCTATCCGCGATGCAATGGCCGTTGTCGAGGCCGATCTTCCGGCCGCAGCTATGAGTGCTCTTCTGAATGTGTGTCATTTAGACGAGAAGAAGGCGGAAGTCGGCGCGCTAACCTGCAATAGCTCGACGCCAGCCCAAGAAGCCGATCAACACCTTTTGAACAAGTTGATTGTCAAGCAAAGGCCGAGAAAAGAAATATGATGACATTGCATCGCTATTCATGGTCGCTAAGTCTTCTACTCAAGAACCGAGTCGACTAAAAAGCGGCTTGAGGAGGATTTGGCTAAAGTGAACCAGCAGTTGGCTGACAACCTTGCCAACACCAGTGCAATGGCCCAAATTTTGAAAGACCGAAAGATTAATGTTGGCCAAGCTGTTGTACGGGTTAAGGATCAGTCGGCCAAGATTGTTCCGGTCCCTAGAGACGCTAAAGTCAATGAAGATCTTGTCTATGGTATCACAGAAACTTTGGGCAAGGCTGCTGCTGCGCTGTCTGTTCTCGGTGCTAGAATCCCAGGGTCTGGGTTGTAATGTGGGCGAATGTTGTTTTGGTGTAGCTTGTCCCAAACAATTTACTTGTCACTTCTGCTTGCTATACTTTTCTAACACTTTTTAATCGGCTGTTTAACCGATTTATTCTGTTTTGTTTGATCGGCTTATTTAACCGATTTGTTCTAAATATTTTATGCTGTATTTCAATTACGCACCGATCCAAACACTAGGGTGGTACTCTTTTAGATACTTTCCATTAATCGCCTTTGGTAACACCAATCCTTCAAGCGTTTCGAGTATATACGCGTTTCCACCAACAAGCCGATTTATCTTATATGGTCCTTCCCAGGTAGGTGACCATTTACCGAATCGATTATCTTTAGAGCCGATCGGCAATATTGTTTTCCAAACCAAATCGGCTTTACTGAAAGATTTGGGCACAACTTTTTTGTTGTAGGCTCTTGCAACCTTTTCTTTATTCTTTTTAAGCCGATTTAAAGTAACCAATCTTAGCTCTGCCAAGTCATCTAAATTATATAGCATCAACTCTTTGTATTCATCGCCGAAGATTATTCGCCTCGCTACTCGTGATCGACTCAATATTTATTTCTACGGGCAATACGGCCTCCTGTCCATATACCAACTGATACGACGACAATTTGGTTGATCCGTGGAACGCTAGCCGATAGGCCCATAAAGATTCCGATAATGTAGAGTGCCAAGTCCGAGGCTTTTCATCAATTTTTCTCTTAATTAGCTTGATCAAAGTCTTGTTAGACGACTCGGCTTGTCCATTAGCCTGAGCGTAATATGGTGACGAGTTAAGTAATCTGATACCCAGGCTTTCTGCGAAATCCCTAAAATCGTTAGACATAAACACAGTTCCTTGATCGGTTGTGATAGTCTGAGGGATACCGAATCGATGGATGATGTGTTCATTAACAAAGCCGATAGCTTCTACACTGGTGACCTTTTTGAGTGGAACGGCTTCAACCTATTTTGAAAAATAGTCTGTGGCTGCGAGGATGAATTTGTGTCCTTTGCTTGATGCTGGGAATATTTGGCCGATTACGTCTATCCCCCACCCTCTGAACGGCCATGGTTTGATAATTGGGTATAAGGCCGATGCTGGTGCAAGCTGCACATTCCCAAACTTTTGACAAGTTTGGCATCCTTTATAATACTTAAAACAATCTTCCAACATTGTCGGCCAAAATTCTTGCTCGTCTTAGGATCCATTTCATTACGTGAGCCGATTGATGTGCTCCGCAGATTCCTTCATGAACTTCACCCATAGCTACCTTTGCTTCTTCATTGCCTAAACACCGCAGAAGTAATCCTTCCAATGTCCGATAGTATAATTCTCCTTCTAGCACAACATACCTCAGTGCTTTTTGACGAATATTTCGCGTAGTAGGTTTGGATGGGTTCATTAGATAAGCTTTTATTTCTGTTCTCCAATCGGCATTAGCGACGCACAGAACTGTTTTGTCGATCAAATCAAACGCTTCATATCGGCTTTTTTCCTTATAGCTTTGAAGTCGTTCGAGCCAATGTGTTGGCTTTGTCGTTCATTTCCTAGGTATATGGTCGATACAAAATGACGTAAAAGTGTTGATGATATCAAGGCAATGCTGTAGATATTCTGATAGCACCTCATCGTTGCATTTAAACTCTCCTTTAACTTGTTGCACCACCAACAATGAGTCACCGTATGCTTCCACACTACTTGCCCCGACACTGTCTATCAACTGCAGCCCTTTGAGCAGTGCTTCATATTCGGCCTGGTTATTAGACCATCGGCTTGTAAGCCGATATGCAAACTCGATGTTATGCCCTTTTGGTGAAATCAGCACAATACCTATTCCACTCCCATCTTGACAAACTGATCCATCAAAATACAGTTGCCACGGTGCTACATCGACTATTCCTGTCGTGGTATCATATCCAGTTATGAAATCGGCCACTGCTTGGCCTTTAATGGCTTTGGCCGATTCGTACTGCAGGTCGAACTCGGTTAGAGCATAAGCCCACTTCCCAAGTCGTCCTCTCAAGATTGGTGCAGACAACATATATTTGATGATATCGTTTCTGCATACTACCATGCAAGTTGATGCTAGTATATAATGCCTCAATTTCGTACAAGCAAAATACAAGGATAAGCACAATTTCTCTATTGGTGGGTACCTGGTTTCGGCTTCCAAGAGTCGTCGGCTTAAGTAAAATATTACTCGCTCTTTGCCATCGACTTCTTGCGCCAATACAACTCCGATGGTCTCATTTTCAGCCGATATATATAACTTGAAGGGAATTCCCTTTTGTGGTGCGGCCAAGACTGGTGGTGACGCTAGATATTGTTTTATATCGTTGAAAGCTTTTTGCTGATCAGCTCCCCATATAAAATTCTGATCATCTTTAATTTCAGCAATGGCGTAAAAGCTTGAATTCTACGCATGATTCGAAATGAATCGCCTTAAGTAATTAATTTTACCGATCGGGGCCGCAATCCATTCTACACGCTGGTGGTTTTGTGTCGGCTATGGCTTTAGCTCTTGTTTGGTTAACTTCAATCCCTCTTTGGTGAACCATAAACCCTAGGAACTGGCCGGCCGATACACCAAACGCGCACTTCAAAGGGTTCATTTTTAACCCATGAGCTCTTGTATTTTGGAATACCCTTTCTAAATCGGCCAAGTGTTGCCGCCTTCCTTAGACTTAACCACAACGTCAATGTAAATTTCAACAATGCGGCCGATTAGGTCGTGAAAAATCAAATTCATGGCGCGTTGATAAGTGGCGCTTACATTTTTAAGCCGAATGTCATTCATCGCCATTCAGATAACCCTATCGCACTGTGGCATCTCAAGGCGCTTTAGGGACATCGCTTCGCCATGAATATCTGGTTATACCCAAAGATTCCCGCCAAGAAAAGCGATTATCTTATTACCCGATGCTGAGATCGATAAGCATATCGGCTATAGGTATCGGATACTCATCTTTTGGCGTGGCTTTATTCAAATCTCTAAAGTCTACACACACCCGAAGTTTACCATTCTTTTTCATGACAGAACAATATTGACACCCATTCGGCGTCTGGCAAGGTCTTATGAACTTGGTTTCCAACAATCTTTCAATTTCTTCTTTTATCACATCAGATAGTTCCGGATTACAACGCGCGGAGGTTGTTTATATGGCCGATACCCCGCTTGATAGGTAGCCGATGTTCTACTAACTGCCGGCTTAACCTGCATCTCATAGTATTCCCAAAGTAAACAATCCTCAGATTCTCTAAGTATTTTGACCAACTTATTTTTGTATTATGGACCTAAGTTTGCACTTACAAAAGTTGGCCTTTTCCTGTCACCCTCTCCTATATCGACTTCTTCAAGCATATCGGCAGAAGTGAAACCTTGCCCCAATTTCTCGCTTTGGAAATCTTCAATAGCTTCGCAGAGTTTATCTGCGGCCGATAGCTTCTTGCCTTGTCCTGTAATGCTTGGATCATTTCTGACCCCATCTCCTTAGAATTTCACTTGCCCGATCAAACGTGCCTGGCTTCACACTGATCGGCATCAAACCTGACTTCCCAATGCATATGAAATCACAATCGTCTAGAGCTTTACCTGATATGCACTCCGCTTCTTCATGTGGCCAATTCGCATCGGAACTAGCCATAGCAATATGGGTCGATGTATCGGCTGAGACGACCTCAACTTGATCTCCGTTCCACTGAACTAGCAGCTGATGCATGGTCGATGGTATGCAGCAATTGGCATGTATCCAATCGCGTCCAAGGAGCACACTATAGTTTCCTTTGCTTCAATCACAAAAAACGCGGTCGGCAAGGTTTTGCTACCGACGGTTAATTTCAGAACCATTACTCCCTTTGCCTCGATGGGGTCTCTGTGAAATCATTAAGTACCATATTCGTCTTTATCGTGTCTTCATCGGTTTTTCCTAGTTTCTCGCAGTGGTGAGTGGCATCAAGTTCACAAGAGCCCCTCCATCAACGAGCATCCTCGAAATCGGCTTTCCATTGATGTATCCTTTCAAGTACAATGGCTTGAGATGCCGATGGGGATCTTGCGGCTTTTCGAATACGGCATCTTGCGCGCCTAAGCATAATTGAGCAAATATGTCTTTAGCCGATTCAGTTTTTTTAATTCAACTCTACCGGTGGTGAATACTATGTTGATATCCATGGAGGCGGTCATCTCGAATCATTGGTGACAAAGAAATCATCTCAAGAATCGATTCATCGTCGGCTTGTTGTTTCTTCCTCCACTCCTTTGTAACAAGTTTCACCGCCGCAACTCGTTAAACGCTTGGTCTCTCTGTTTCTCTTCTTGGCCTCTCTTATCTCCTGTGTTCTCGGCGTTGAAGCCGTCTGCAGATGTCGGTTGAGTCCATCGGGCACCACCGGTTTAGGCTCCGATGGCTTATGGATTTTACCGACCAAGTTCTCTGTTGGTTCTTTTTCCTTGTTTTGATCTGGTGTGCCCAATCTTTCTTTCATCGGCCTTCTATACCCTGGCTCGTTTTGATCCGGCATTGGCCTAAACAGGCGCTCTTTCACCAATCGTTTCGGCCAATCCTTTTGCGGGTAATGTTCCATGGGGCATGTTTTTGCAGATGGTAGTGCCATACCCCTTTCCCAACAGAATTGCCAAAAAGGACATCTCTAGTGAACTCTTTCTGCGTTGTCTGGCTGATACCAACTATTAGGCCGAAACATAGTGTTTGGCCGATGCGATTCACCTGGTCGACGAAACTGCTGCTTCTACCGACGGCTCATCCTTTCATATTTTTCCAGTAACTGCGAGAAGGTTGGCTTGGGCTTGAACGCTGGTTTTCGCGGTGGAGTTCTTTCAGCTTTGTACCATCGTCCGACTTGTAATTCCCCTTTTGGCTTTATAGTCCTAGAATTTTTTCCGTCTTGATCGGCTTCAATTTGAAGTGAGCCGATCGTTATCTTCAGTGTTTCTCCTTGTGAGCCTGACTCTATGTCGACTTGCCGCGTTACTCTGGGATTCTCGTCGATAATCTGCTTCCCTTTGCTGGAGCACTGGACCATGTTAATTGGGAAATGATTGACATCGACTTCCATGGCCGGCTCTTCTGCAAACTTGAGCCGACCGTCTTCAATAGTCATCAGATTTCTTTGCCAAAAATGTTGCAATCATTAGTATTATGAGAAAAAGAATGATGCCACTTACAATATCGTCGTTTTTTGATCTCATCGGCCGATGGTATGGTATGTTCCTCAGGAAGTCGTATCAGCTTCTCTTGTAGCAACATGTCGAATATGCGGTCACACTTGGACACATCGAAAGCGTATTTAACCTCCGACTTACTCCTAGTCGGCTTGAGCCATGAACAGACAAGTGGTTTTTTAGAACCCTTTATCCATTCGGCTATATTTACATCTGCTTCATCTTCGGAAGTTTCGCTTGAACTATATTCAACCATGTTTATTTTCGCTTTATCTTTACTCAAATATCGGCTTTCCTGTGCCGACACATGATGAAGTAGGTGACTTAAATCAGCGAACTCCTGTCCAGCAAGTTTTTCTTTAAGTGGGGGAATTAACCCTTGAAAGGCTAAATCGGCTAGTTGGTTATCGGGCAATACTACACTGAAGCAGCGATTTCGTACTTCTCTAAATCACATAATGTAATCCGAAGCCGACTCACCAAATTTTTGCCAGACAGCACTCAGGTCTGAAATTCTCAACTCTAGGCTGCCGGAGAAAAAGTATTCATGAAATCTACTTTCCAAATTTGGAGGTAGATTGGTAAACCAAGTGAAGGCAGTCCCTGATAGAGACAAGGGAAAAAGCCTAATCTTTAGCCCATCAGACTGAGCCGCTTCACCACATTGAGCGATAAATCTTCCAACATGCTCTAAAGTGGTAACTGAATCATCCCTTGAAAATTTCGCAAAATCGGGGATCCTAAAGTTATGGGGATATGGCATGCGGTCAATGTAATCTGGGTACGGCTTTCTATAGCCGATTGTCTTTCCTTTGGGCTGTAAGCCAAATTGATCTCTTAAGACTATGGAAATTTGATCAGCCCAATTAATGTTGTTAGCCGATGGAACACTAGGGTTTGGCCAATTATTTTGGGTAGTATCCTGCCCCCCGAGTGTGAACTCGGCTGGTCGGCTTGCTTTAGCCGATGGATACTGTTGTTGCCATGATTCGTATCCTTCGGCTCTGACAGCCGTAACCTCAGGTAATGGAACAACCGGCTCTGTGTATGTAACTACTTTATATGGAGCTGGATTTCTAACTTGGAATGGCCCTTGGGTTTTACAATTTCTATCTAACTCAGTCGGCTGAGGAGCCGATGGAATGCAGGAAACACCTGACGCCGATGGATCTAATTTTGCGGCGTCGGTATGTGCATGGTAATGAGTAATTAGGCTCGGACGAGGGTTTGTTGGTGCCAACACTGTGGGCTGGGTTGGCATCAGTGAGGGTGCGGGCGCCGACGCTTTGATTGTGTTGGCGTTTGGTGCCACAGAATACGCGAGATATGTTGGGAGTGGCTGTAATGGGTCCAACAATCCTCCGGATGTTGCCAACTCTTGTGCAATCGACTTCACGCTATTTTCAATCATCGGCTTCAAGGTCGTAACCAAAGCCAACGATTGATTAATTAATGCATGATGCACAGATTGTTCGATCATAGCAGATAACTCAGCTTGAGCTGGCATGTATCGGCTTACCGGAGTCGACGTGACGCCAGCCTCTCCAAGCGGGTTCAATGTTGGGAGCGCCATCTTCTGTGTGATTCCTCGTCGGGTTTTTTGATAGCAACCCAGCATTAATTCCTCCAAGGCAGCTTTCCGATCTTCGATTTCCTTACGCTGCTCTGGAGTTAAATCGTCCAAGGTAGGGACGATTATGGCGTCAGTGTTCACGTCGGCTGGTGCGGTGGATTTGCCTGCAGTCATCCTTCCGATCGTGGTCCCACCGGGCGTGCCAAAAATGTGTTGACGCCAAAAACGTGAAGAGGGTTTCTGGCCTACAACACACCGGACGAACACCGGGTTCAATATGCACGAGCGTGCCAATCGATTTGACCCTGCAATCGATAAGGAACAGAGTTGTGAGATGCAATCAAGCCGATCCTCGGGGTGAATCGGCTGAAATCGAGAATTAGTCAGAAAGCCGATTAGAAGGGTAAATAGATTAGTCGATTAAGACTAATCCGGGGGTAAAAGGTAGATCAATTCTGAAAAGGCGATGCGCAACAAGACAGAATAAACCAAACCTGAAGAAATCGATGATGACCAAACAATCGGCGATACACAACTTTATTTGATCAATGTCGACTTACAGAGGAAAGATTACAGTGCTCAAAAGACTAAAGACTAAAAACTATGAAAGAAAAATAGCAGATGTGTTTTTGTTGTGCCTCCTCTTCCAAGCAGCCCTAGCGCGCCTTATATACCAGCCAACCGATCCGAGTCCTGATTCAACACGTCAATGAAATCCGAATCGGCTTTGTAGTTTCCTATTTGGACTCTGCTTCCAAATATCATCCATATGTTTATCCAAATCTTTTAAGGCGCTTCGTGTTGTATCCAACCTCGTGCCTTTCTGCCGATCCCTGTCGTGGTTCCCAAAAACTGGTGCAAACAGCTTGATAATCGGATGTAAAGCCGATGCCGGCGCGAGTTGCACATTTCTGAACTTTTGACAACTCTGGCACCCCTTATAATACTTGAAACAATCTTCTAACATCGTCAGCCAAAAATATCCTGTTCGTCTTGGTATCCACTTCATTTTATAAGCCGACTGATGTGACCCGCAAATCCTTTTCATGAACCTCACCCATAGCTACCTTTGCTTCTTCATCACCTAGGCATCTTAAAAGTAAGCCTTCCATTGTCTGATAATATAACTCATCTCCCAACACAACGTACTTCAATGCCTGCTGTTGAACTTTGCGCTCAGTAGGCCTGGATGGGTCCATTAAGTAGGACTTTATCTTTGCTCTCCAATCGGCAGTATCAATACACAATATTGCTTTGTCGATTGAGTCAAACTCTTCATATCGGCTGTGCTCTTTATAGCCCGATGCTGCTTGAGCCAGCATATTGGCCTTGTCATTCATTTCCCTGGGCATATGACTGATACAGAATGACGTAAATGTGCTGATAATACTAAGGCAACGCTCCAAATATTTTGACAGTACCTCATCATTACATCGAAATTCTTTGTTGACCTGTTGGACGACCAACAATGAATCGCCATAAGCTTCTACATCGCCACTCGATACTTTCTAATGATTTGCTAATGAAAGCGGCGCCTCATACTCGGCCTGATTATTAGAGCATCGGCTATTAAGCCGGTATGCGAACTCAATGCTATGCCCTTTCGGTGAAATCAGCACGATGCTTACTCCGCTTCCTTCTTGGCAAACCAATCCATCAAAATATAATCGCCATGGAACTACATCGACCATCCCTGCCATAGTATCGCGTCCAGTGATGAAATCGGCTATTGCTTGACCTTTGAAGGCTTTAGCCGATTCGTACTGTAGATCAAACTCAGTTAGAGTGTAAGCCCATTTCCCAAGTCGTCCTCTTAAGATTGGCGCAGACAGCATGTATTTGATGATATCAGTTCTACACACTATTATGCAAGTCGATGCCAATATATAATGCCTCAACTTAGTACAAGCAAAGTATAATGACAAACATAATTTTTCTACCGAAGGGTACCTGATCTCAGCCTCCAAGAGTCATCGGCTTAAATAAAATATTACTCACTCTTTTCCATCAACTTCCTAGGCCAAAACTGCCCCAATAGTCTCATTTTCAGCTAATACGTACAATTTGAATGGGACCCCTTTCTTTGGTGCAGCCAGGACTGGCGGTGATGCTAAATACTGCTTTATATCATCAAAAGCTCTTTGCTGATCGGCTCCCCATACGAAATCCTGATGATCTTTTAATTTTAGCAATGGTGTAAAAGCTTGAATTCTACCAGACAGATTTGAAATAAATCGTCTTAAGTAATTGATTTTGCCGATCAGTTTCTGTAATTCATTTTTACATGTCGGCGGTTTTGTATTGACTATGGCTTTGACTCTTGTTTGATTGACCTCAATTCCCCTCTGGTGAACTATAAACCTGAGGAATTGGCTAGCCGACACGCCAAACGCGTATTTTAAGGGGTTCATTTTTAGCCCATGAGCCCTTGTGTTCTGGAACACCCTTTCTAATCGGCCAAATGCTGCCAATCATCTTTGGACTTCACCACTACATCATCGATGTATATTTCGACAATGTGGCCGATTAGATCGTGAAAAATCAAATTCATTGCTCGTTGATAAGTAGCACCTGCGTTTTTCAAGCCGAATGTCATTACAGCACATTCATACAACCCCAGAGCACTAGGGCATCTGAAGGCGGTTTTGGGGACATCGGCTTCTGCCATAAATATCTGGTTATATCTAGCATTCCCATCAAGAAAACTAATAATCTTGTTTCTGAAACAGCGTCGATGAACATATCGGCTATAGGCATTGGGTATTCATCTTTTGGCGTGGCTTTATTCAAATCCCTGAAATCGACACATACCCGAAGCTTACCGTTCTTTTTCATGACAGGAACAATATTGGACACCCATTCAGCATATCGGCAAGGCCTTATAAATTTGCCTCCAATAACCTCTCAATTTCCTCCTTTATGACATCATACAATTCTGGATTAAAAAGTCGAGGAGATTGTTTATACAGCCGATATCCTGGTTTTATAGGCATCCGATGTTCCATTAGTTGTCGGCTTAACCCAGGCATCTCATAATATTCCCAGGCGAAACAATCCCTATAATTTGTAAGTATTTCAACCAACTTGTTTTTGTACTCTAAACCTAACCTTGCACTTACAAAAGTTGGTCACTTTCTATCACCTTCTCCTATATTGACTTCTTCAAACATATCGGCAGAAGTGAAACCTTGACCCAATTTTTTATTCTAGAAATCTTCGATTGCTTCATAAGAATTTACCACATGCCGATAGCTCCTCACTTTGTCTTGCAAGGCTTGGATTATTTCTGACCCCATCTCCTTAAGACTTCACTTTCCCGATCAAACGTGCCTGGCCTAACACTGATCGGCATCAATCCTGACTTACCAATGCATATAAAGTCGCAATCGTCTAGAGTCTTACCCGATATGCACTCCGCTTCTTCATGTGACCAATTTGCGTCGGAACTAGCCATAGCGATATGAGCCGATGTATCGGCTGAGACGACTTCAACTTCATCTCCATTCCATTGTATAAGAAGCTGGTGCATGGTCGACGATATGCAGCAATTGGCATGTATCCAATCTCGTCCAAGGAGCACGCTGTAATTTCCTTTAGCTTCAATCACAAAAAATGCGGTCGGCAAAGTTTTACTACCGACGGTTAACTTTGTAACCATCACTCCTTTTGCTTCAGTGGGGTCACCTGTGAAATCATTTAATACCATGTTCGTCTTGATCAGATCTTCATCGGTCTTGCCCAACTTCTTGCAAGTAGTGAGTGGTATCAGGTTTACGGTAGCTCCCCCATCTACTAACATCCTGGATATCGGCTTTCCGTTGATATACCCCTTCAAATACAATGGTTTTAGGTAACAATGAGGGTCTTGTGGTTTTTCAAACACAGCGTCTTACGCTCCCAGGCATAGTTGAGCGAACATGTCTTTAACCGATTCTGTTTTGATTCTGAATTCGGCCGGTAAGGTAAAGACCATGTTGATATCCATGGGAGGAGTATCGTCACAGATCATCGGTGACAGCAAGTCGTCTGAGGAGTCCGATTCATCATCGGCTTGCTCTTTTTTCCTCCATTCCTTTTTGACAGGTTTTATCGGTCGTAACTCATTGAATGTTTGATCTCTTTGTTTTTTCTCCTCGGCTTCCCTCATCTCCTGCATCCTCAGGCGCTGAAGCCGTCTGCGTTGGGATCGGCTAAGTCCAGTTGGGCACCACCTTGGTTTAGGCTCAATTGGCTTGCGAATTTTACCAGCCAGATTCTCTGTAGGCACTGCCTCGTCTCAGTTTGGCGTGCCTAGCCTTTCCCTTATCGGCTTTCTGTACCCCGACTGCGTCCGATCTGGTGCCGATCCAGATAGTCGTTCTTTTACTGGTTGCTTCGGCCAATCTTTCTGTGGGTAATGTTCTATGGGGCATGATCTTGGAGAAGGCAATGCTACACCCCTTTCCCAACAAAATTGCCAAAAGGGACATCTCTGGTGAGCTCTCTCAATGTTGTCTGGCCGATACAAGTTAATCGGTCGATATATGTTTGGCCAACACGAGTTGTCTGGTCGACGAGATTGCTGCCTCCTGTAGGGTCGAGGATGCGCCTAGAGGGGGGGTGAATAGGTGTTTTACAAAATTCGATCTCTTACTAACAATTCGCTCTAATGAACCCCTATGTCAAAACCTAATCAATTCATATGCGGAAGCGATAAATAGGTTTTGACAATTAAAGCCTAAATCAACTAGGCTCACTATGTGCACTAACTAAATTATATCTCTACACAAGAATTGCTATATTGAACAAATAATTAATACTAAGCAATTCTAATTACAATCAAGCAATTTAACAATATACAATAAATGTAAATACTTGAAAGTGAAAGAGACAACCGATATTTTTCCGTGGTGTTAGGAGACTTCTAGGTCTCCCTAGTCCACGTTGAGGCAAGCCCACACTTGGACCGGCTCCCGCTCGAGCACCCGCCTCTTTCCACTAGTCGTGGTTTTTCACGCTTGCGCGTAGGCTCAACCCGAACCTTCACAAACTTGCCGGGACTTCTCACACCTCGAGAGCTCCCGCGCACGACGCCTACGCCGTCTAGGAGTCGGCAACCTCCAAGAGAAATAAGCCGCTCCTCGCTTGAACTTCACCGAGCACAATGAATGCGCTCCCGGTGATCACCTCGTGCAACACATGCACCAAGGCCTCTCTCAAGTGCAACATATGCACAAGAGACACTCAATCCACTTCTAATTTGCAACACATGCAATTAATCTCACTCTTTAGCTCAAGAATCAAATGAGAGTGTGCAACACATGCAACACCTCTCCCAAATACTCACACAAGAGCCAACCCACTTCACAATAACACCAGCACCTTGCCCCAACACCCCAAGGCCTCCTTTTATAGCCTCCAAGCCAAAACTAGCCGTTGGGGGTCGAAATAGGCAGAATCAGGAAAATCCGGTCCGACCGGCCCTCACAAGCCAACGGTCGGAAAAATGACCGTTATATGGCTGGTTGGACCGCACCATGCCCGGTCAAGATCATGAGGCCGGTCCGACCGATCAAATCCAGTTACAGACCAAGGCGTGGCCGGTCCGACCGGACTGGGCAGTCCAACCGCCCGGCCGGTCCGACCGGACCCGGGCCGGTCCAACCACCCATACAAAATTCAGCAAAGCAACCTCTTCTGGAAAACTCCGGTTTCTTCGCAAACTTTTTCTCCGAAAGACCAAATACCATTCTTTGAGCTTCTAGATGATCAACACATGATCATACACACATGCAAATCACATTTGCACCACTTTAGCTCATGCTCAAAGAATTCAAACCAAATTGCAAAAACACATTTTGCAATCAACTCAAAGACTATTTGCAAAACGTATTAAGCAAATCAAACTCGAGTTTATGAGATTAATCCCCTAGCCATGTGAAGGTCAACACGAGACCTATCAACTTGCCAACACCGTTGCAAGCCCTACTCACATGCTCTCGAATTAGGACTCATAAACCTCGGTTTATTCAAGACAACTGAACTTGCAAATAGCATAATAAACACATTTCATGCTTGAGCACTACTCTTTGCAACACATGCAAAAGTCTAGCTCCAAGCAACATCAAATCAAGATGCATGAACTCTCTAATTGCAACACATGCAATTCTCTAGTTCCATGCAACACCAAAACCAAACATCAACTAAAACCAAATCACACGTATGAGCTCTTTACTCGCAACACATGCAAGCCTCTAGCTCCATACAAACACACAGATACCGAATCATGCTTGAGCTCTCTCCTTTTGAAAGATTTGTTTTGTACGAAACCAAAGCATGAAGCTTCAACATTCGCAACACATGCAAAAGTGAACTTCACGCAAAATCCAACGCATAAGTTTTAACCCATTCGCAACACATGCCAAATGGTTAACCCTCATGCAAAAACCAAATCCAAATGGTTTGAGCTCGAGTGAACGCGGAATGAGATCATCAACACATGATGAAGCTCAAGCTAGGAGACAGCCCCTCTTAATAGCACGGCGATAAAATCCTTAGACTCAAAGACTACAAAGTCCTTAGCCTATCTAATTATACCTTCCCTGCCGCGCGCAAGCAATTCCCTTTGGGGTCTTTATGATCTTCACTTTGATACTCCCCCGGGATCATCACTCGACTTCTCTTCTTTGACTTCGGGATCTTCTCTTCACGCCCATCAACTCATGATGCCGTCTTTGTCCCGTTCTCATCATCTCATCCATCTTTGGACCTAACTCAATCACAACTCATACAAATAGTTAGTCTAAGATGCATGGTTGTCTCAATTATCTCTTGCACTCCATTAACACATAATGGATGCCTTTAGATCAATTGAGCACAACCTAAATCAATTTGAATGATTTAATTGTGCCTTAAGTACAATAATGCAACTCATGCTTTATTATACTTAAGAACTATTCATTTGTCCTCAATTAATCACGGAACACCATCAACACATGATGAAGTGTTCTTTAATAATTAATAAGACAAATGATATGAGTATATATTAACTACACAAGTTTTCATATACTCATGTTGATGAAAAGTAATGATCCATTATATGTAAATTATATGGAAATGATCATTTCTCTAAATCATCAACTATAGAATAAACCCCACATATATATGTGCATAAGTATGATTGACTTGGATATAATATGCACATATTCAATTTGATTGCATTGGAGCATATCCTATAATTCCACGAGTATACTATAACTAGGCAATTCAAATATATGCTCAAGGATTTAGTTTCTTTGTCTTGATCTTTATATGTGTCAATAATGAATCGATCAATACAAAGAGACTTTCAAGTTAAACTACAAACTCCCCCTAAATATGTGCATCCATGTAATATATGGATTGAGAAACATAATGCACATTTTGTGGTTAATATAATGGGGACATTCATATTTCAACTTGACTCCAAAGTATGCAACTAATACTAGAATGAATATGCAAACATACCTTGGGTTTTCCATTTTTCAATGCGATGAGACTAATCAAACATATTCTAAATAAACAAGTTAGTCTCGATATAAGATTTGTCATTAATAACAAAATCACATTAATGGATAATCTCAATATTAGATTTGTCATTAACACCAAAACCATAACTAATGAAGGTTGAACTTACACCTCTGCCGATGGCTTACCCTTTCATATTTCTCAAGCAACTGCGAGAAAGTCGGCTTAGGCCTGAATGTTGATTTTCGGGGCGGAGACCGCTCAGCTTTATACCATCGTCCGACCTGTAATTCTCCTTTTGGTTTGACTGTCTTCAAATTTTTTCCGTCTTGATCGGCTTCTATCTGGAGTGTGCCGATCGTTATCTTCAAAGTCTCCCCTTTTGAACTGGATTGTACGTCAACTTGTTGTGTTGTTTTAGGTTCTTCGTCTGCAATCTCCTTTCCTTTGCTTGAGCATTGGACCATGTTTATCGAAAAGGGATTAACATCCACTTTCATGGACGGCTCCTCTGCGAACTGGAGCTGACCGTCTTCAATAGCCGCTTGTATCTGCTGTCGAAAGATATTGCAGTAATTAGTGTTGTGAGAAAAAGAATGATGTTTTTTGATCTCGTCAGCCGATGGTATGGTATGTCCTTCTGGCAGCCATATCAACTTTTCTTGTAACAGCATATCAAATATACGATCGCATTTGGACACATCAAAAGCGTACTTAACTTCTGATTTGTTCTTCGTCGGCTTAAGCCATGAGCAAATGAGAGGTTTCTTGGAACCCTTTATCCACTCGGCTATATTTATATCCGCTTCATCTTCAGAATTTTCACTTGAACTATAATCGACCATGTTCACTTTGGCCTTATCCTTGCCATACCCATTTAATCTAAATTTATCCTTGAATTCTTTACTTAAATATCGGCCCTCTTGTGCCGATATACGATGAAGCAGATGACTTAGGTCGGTAAACTCCTGCCCAGGAAACTTTTCTTTCAGTGGAGGGATTAATCCTTGAAATGCTAAATCGGCTAGTTGATTATCAGGCAATACTACACTGAAGCATCGATTTCGCACTTCTCTAAATCTTCTAATATAATCAGAAACTGATTCACCAAATTTTTGCTAGACAAAACTTAGATCTGAAATCCTGAGTGCTAAACTGCCTGAGAAAAAGTATTCATGAAATCGGCTTTCTAAATCGTTCCAAAAATGGACCGAATTTGGAGGCAGATTTGTGAACCAAGTAAAAGCAGTTCCTGATAATGATAAAGAAAATAGTCTAATTTTCAGTCTGTCAGACTGAGCTGCTTCACCACACTGGGCAATGAACCGACCAATGTGTTCAAGAGTGGTGACTGAATCATCTCCCAAAAATTTTGCGAAATCAGGAACCCTAGTTATGTGGGTACGGCATGCGATCAATGTAATCTGGGTACAGCTTTTTATATCTGATCGTCTTCCCTTTGGGCTGTAAACCAAATTGATCTCTCAAGACCATAGAGATTTGATCGGCCCAGTTAATGTTATTGGCCGATGCAGTACCAGGACTAGGCCAATCAAGACGAATTGCATCCTGCCCCCCGAGTGCAAACTCGGCCGGTCGGCTTACTCTAACCGATGGGTATTGACGCTGCCATGATTCACACCCATCGGTTTTGACAATCGGGACCTCGGGTAATGGAACGAAGGGCTCTGCATATGAAACTGCCCTATGTGGAACCGGATTTTTTACTTGGGCTGGTCCTTGGGGTTTATGACTTCTATCAGATTCAATCCGCTGAGGAGCCGATTGGGTGTAGGTAATCCCTGACGCCGACGGAAGTATATTAGCTGAGTCTAATTTTGCCGCGTCGGTATATGCATGGTAATGAGCGACCATATTCGGGTGAGAATTTCCTGGTGCCAACACAGTGGGTTGAGTCGGCATCAGCGAAGGTGTTGGTGCCGATACTTTTATTGTGTTGGCATTTTGTGCCACAGAGTATACGGGATACGTTGGGAGTGGCTGCAATGGATCTAGCAATCCTCCAGATGCTGCCAACTCTTGCGCAATCGTTGGGAGTATACGGGATACGTTGGGAGTGGCTGCAATGGATCTAGCAATGGATCTAGCAAACCAAGGCCGATGATTGATTGATTAATGCATGATGTACAGATTGCTCAATCATAACAGATAACTCAGCTTGAGCCGGAAGATATCGGCTTACCGAATTCGACGCGACGCCAGCTTCGCCAAGTGGATTCAATGTTGGAAGTACCATCTTCTGTGTGACCTCTCGTCGGGTTTTCTGATAACAACCAAACATCAATTCCTCCAAGGCAGCTTTCCGATCTTCAATCTCTTTGCGCTGCTCCGGAGTCAAATCGTCCAAAGTAGGGACGATTATGGCGTCAGTATTAACGTCGGCTGGTGCAATGGACTTGCTCGCCGTCATCTTTCCGATCGTTGTCCCACCGGGCGTGCCAAAAATGTGTTAACACCAAAAACGTGATGTAGGGTTTTTGATTTGGAACACACCGGACGAACACCGGGTTCAAGTGCGCCAAGCGTGCCAATCGATTTGACTCTGCAATCGATAAGGAAAGAATCGTGAAATTCACTCTAAGCCAATTTTTGAAGAGTAATCGGCTAAATTAGAATCAGCCAAGGGCCGATCAAAAAGATAAAAGAATTAGCCGATCAAGGCTAATCAGAAGGATAAAGGTAGATCAGTTCCGAGAAGGCGATGCACAACAAAACAGAACAAATCAAACCTGAATAAATCGAATACGATTAAACGATCGACGATACGCAACTTTATTTGATCGATGTCGACTTACAAAAGAGCACTACAAGACTAAAAGCTAAAGAAAAATGAAAAAACTAGAAGATTTGATTTTGGCTGTGGATGCTTCTTCAAGTAGCATAGGTTCGCCTTATATACCGTCAGCCGATCCGAGTCCTGTTTTACTACGAAACATAATCCGAGTCGGCTATAGTTTTCTAATTGGTTTCCTGCTTCCAAATATCCACCGTGCGCTATCCAAACTTTCCAAAGATGCTCTGTGCACTATCCAAACTCGCGTGAGTCCGCCGATTTGTCTCGTAATTTTTGAAATCTAGTGCAAATAATAAAGGGGCCACCAAATAACCCCAATTTATATATAATATAGTAGAAATTTTAATAATTATAGCTATCAACCATATGCTGAAATATAGTAAGAAATTTTTCACTAAATTTGCATGCATATAAGTTAAAATCCAACAAAAATCTAATGGTAAAAAATGATGGTTAAAATATCTAACATGTTTCATTTCAATGCTACTCGACGTGTCTGAATTGCATTGAAGTCATCAATAAGTTTATCTGTTGTAAACCCCATTGCAATCTCCTTCTCTATGTAAGTTATTAAGCAATTTCTTAAAAACTCATCCTCCATCTTATTTCGAAGCCTTGTCTTCACAAGTTTTATTGCAGAAAAGACACGCTCTGTCGTTGATAGAGTTAGAACAAACCGAATCAACCTGCCAAGGAAATATATGATTAGCATTTTCTATAATGATAAAAAAGTAATCAACTAAATGAACATGGTAAATGTTATATAACCTGTCAATCAAGTAATATTCATCTGATTTCCCAGTTTCTGCTAGCCGGCGACAAAGATCAGCAATGGTTGTCAAATTCTGAAACCTAGAATTTGTAGGTACATCATGTGATTAACGATGAGTAAAAAATTTTGCCATTGATATTGGCAGGGGCCACGGCCCCCGCTGGCCCCTCTTCCCTCTGCCACTGCTTGAGGTTGACTGCTCAATTATTTGGTTGCGTTTATATAAAGCTAAGACAAAGAAGACTTTGTCGTTGTCGATTTAGAATAATAAGATAACATTATGATTGGATAAGCTGAGTCGTTGACAGTGAGAGCGCATGAATATATGTAATCAATCCATTTTAAATGCTAGCTAAATTATTCCGGCTTGAATATGATCGAGCGAGCATGTGACGCATATGCTTCTTAATTCACGGCGATTAGGACGAGACTAAAATAATAATTGGCAAGACCGTGCCGTACCAATGCCCATTGGGCATCAGCCCCGGAGGCTATCATCCATTCATCCTCACCATGCAAGAAATAGGCGGTTATGGCTTTCCTTAACGACACATCCTTTAGACTTGCATGTATAATAATACATATCAGTTGTCTATAAGACTAGATCATGTAAGATTTTAAGTGATGTGAAGGAGAGAGAAAACTGTTGTTTACTATTTAATAAATGGTCTTATAAGCAACTTTTTATTTTATATATCATTATATAGACATTCTATTAATTAGATGTGAGACCATTACAGATAACTATATAGACGATCTATTATATGTGTAATTTTTAATACTGTCTATAGATGATATAAAGATATATGATAGACAGTTGCCGTCTATACCACTATACATACCCTAGCCACGAAACCTTCTAACTAACATCTTGAACTATTAAATGCAAACTACTTTGGACTGCTAGTTGGAAAGTTTCATAGTTATGGTCTAGCGGTGGACTTTTTTTTTGGGGCAATAGTTCAAGGGGTAGTACCGACTTTTTTCACCTAGAAATGTAAACTATTAAATAAACTCACTCTTATGTTAAAACAGAAGAATAACCCTTTTATTTAAACATATTTTAAAATACAACACAATGTGTTTAAACAAAGACAAAAATAATAAATATACGGATCATCCATCCTACGGTAGTACATGATGAACATAATCAATTCTGCGACATATTTTCCAAGATTATCGGCTAGCATCAAATCAACTATAATAATGTCTTGAATCTGCTAAACATTGTTAACATTTAAATAAGAATAGTTAAAAGTTTATTTAATTAGAAATCGTATTAAAAGCATAGGAAATAAAATTTCATCCTCCAAGGCAGAGCAAGGCATAATTGAGTCGCTAGATCCGTAAATCACATTTAAGTGCAAAGCAAATAATAGAATATAGGATGTAATGGATATCATAACGTAGAAATCATCTCATATCAAGTATTAGATTTTGCTTAGTTATCTAGTTCAGCATGTTCTGAACATTGATAAACTTTTATTCGTTGAGAAACAACTTTCATAAAATATTTAAAATTTCATAAACTATTTAAACTTGTCAGAATTTTCTCTTTTTTGTAACTCTCGATATATAATGAATTTGATCTTGAAACTTCATACATAGGTAGAGTAATCTATGAAGTACATCTACAATTTTTTTCAGAATTTTTTATGACTTTTGTTAGTTGGTGTGCACGATGTGTGCACGGAAAACCCTGTGTGCACATAGGGATGGTAACGGGTCCGGGTACCTCCGGGTCCAACCTCCGTGGACTCGGACCCGAGACCCGAAGTTTAGACCCGGATCCGGACCCGATGGGTACCCGGACCCGATGGGTACCCGGACCCGGGTCCAGGTACCCAGACCCGTTACCAGCTGCATTCTCCAGGGATTTCAGTTCACAATACCAGAATGTAGGCAAGTTCAAGACCAGCTAAACTTCCACCATGAATTTGCCATATTTATCCACGTTAAACTAATAAAAGTACCATTTTTTGACGTAGTTAACTATACCATCAAACTGTATTCTTGAAACTATTACATATTACCACTACAGTTTGAATCTTATGATAATAAATTCTACTTCAAAACATCTTTCAAGATTTTTAACAAGCTCATTATAGGTGACTTTAGAGATTGGAGGATGACCAAATGAACCATTTTTGTGAAGAAAAAATCTGACGGATTGAAGGTGATCCTATTCATGGCGTGAAAGACGAGTTGCAGGTGCAAACCTGAATTGGTGTTGGTTTTTTGTAGCCGAGTGCTTTTCAACTCAAGAAACAAATTTGCATGGAATGACGCTCCTTCGAATGACGCAAAAAATTTAGAAGGATTCACAGCACCACCCTGTTGGACCGTATCTTCATCCTGTGATTACCAACGCATAAACGTTTGACGACTTGTCAGGCAATGAGAATGTCAAATGGGAACTAACCATTATGGTTAATTACTATGAGAAACAGTGCATATTCACATAAATGGTACCAAATTGCATTTGATGATTTGCCATCCTAACGAATTGGACAGTAATACAAGCGCATCCGCAGCTAAAGTAAACAGAACGAGACAAAGAAATCGAACTGAGGGCTTGCGGTGGCCGCGGAGGGCCAGGGAGATCTTGTCGTCGATGGAGGTGGTGCGGCGGCGCGCGTGCTCCGCCGCCACGGACTCCGCGTAGGAGGACTGGAGGAGAACTCCCACGGCGACTGCGCTGGCGGCTTGCGCCACGCGGAGGACACCGCCGCCGCCTCATCGTCGGAGCCGTCCGGGTCAAAGCGGAAGTTGGGGTCCATGTCGACGAGAGGAAGGGGTGGAGGGAGAGGGAGGGGGAGGCGTCGGGAGGAGGCGAGGGGGCTTTAATCGAGGGTTTTTGGGGAGGAGGACTGGAGGGCATCGTCTGGGCTCTGGGCTTATTCCGCTTGTGACTTGCCTTCTCCTGCAGCCGCGCGGAGGGAATTGATGGGCAATCTGCTGTTGCTTAACGGCTCCGGGTCTGGGTACCCATGGGTCCAAAATGAGACCCAGATCCAGACCCGAACTCGGACCCGGACCCGAAATAATATACCCGTGGGTCCAAATTTGGACCCAAACCCGGACCCATCGGGTCGGGTAACCGCGGGTACCCAGACCCACGGGTATTTTTGCCATCCCTATGTGCACAGAATACGTTGTCGTATTAGCTAGCCCTGATAATGGAGGAGACAGGAGCACATGCAAGCATCGTAGAGAGCCAAGCATGTGTTTACAGACAGGCATGTCGCGAATAATTGGAGATCGAAGAGACGATGGATGGATGGATGATCATTGTACGTACATTGATAAACTTTTATTCGTTGAGAAACAACTTTCATAAAATATTTAAACTTTCATAAACTATTTAAACTTGTCAGAATTTTCTCTTTTTTGTAACTCTCGATATATAATGAATTTGATCTTGAAACTTCATTCATAGATAGAGTAATCTATGAAGTACATCTACAATTTTTTTCAGAATTTTTTATGACTTTTGTTAGTTGGTGTGCACAATGTGTGCACGAAAAACCCTGTGTGCATAGGATACGTTGTCGTATTAGCTAGCCCTGATAATGGAGGAGACAGGAGCACATGCAAGCATCGTAGAGAGCCAAGCATGTGTTTACAGACAGGCATGTCGCGAATAATTGGAGATCGAAGAGGCGATGGATGGATGGATGATCATTGTACGTACATTGATAAACTTTTATTCGTTGAGAAACAACTTTCATAAAATATTTAAACTTTCATAAACTATTTAAACTTGTCAGAATTTTCTCTTTTTTGTAACTCTCGATATATAATGAATTTGATCTTGAAACTTCATACATAGATAGAGTAATCTATGAAGTACATCTACAATTTTTTTCAGAATTTTTTATGACTTTTGTTAGTTGGTGTGCACAATGTGTGCACGGAAAACCCTGTGTGCATAGGATACATTGCCGTATTAGCTAGCCCTGATAATGGAGGAGACAGGAGCACATGCAAGCATCATAGAGAGCCAAGCATGTGTTTACAGACAGGCATGTCGCGAATAATTGGAGATCGAAGAGACGATGGATGGATGGATGGTCACTGTACGTACATTGATAAACTTTTATTCGTTGAGAAACAACTGTCATAAAATGTTTAAACTTTCATAAACTATTTAAACTTGTCAGAATTTTCTCTTTTTTGTAACTCTCGATATATAATGAATTTGATCTTGAAACTTCATACATAGGTAGAGTAATCTATGAAGTATATCTACAATTTTTTTCAGAATTTTTTATAACTTTTGTTAGTTGGTGTGTACGATGTGTGCACGAAAAACCCTGTGTGCATAGGATACATTGCCGTATTAGCTAGCCCTAATAATGAAGGAGACAGGAGTACATGCAAGCATCGTAGAGAGCCAAGCATGTGTTGCATGTCGCGAATAATTGGAGGTTTGGGGGAAGAAGGAAGCCATGAATGGTCGTGGTCCTACAAACAATGTGTCGTGCGACGCGCGCGCCTGAAGCACAGGTAGCTAGATATTTGTGACGAGTTAAATTATTCCGGCTTGAATATGATCGAGAGAGCATGTGATGCATATGCTTCTTAATTCACGGCGAATAGGACGAGACTAAAATAATAATTGGCATGACCGTGCCGTACCATTGGGCATCAGCCCCGGAGGCAATCATTCTCACCCTGCAAGAAATAGGGACCCGTTTGATAAAACTCTAGATCCTAGCTTCACCTGAGATCTGAAACTTGTACATTAAAATAAAGTAAATTAACTTCATATTTTTGGTCTAAAATATAAACAAGATAATCCATATAAACATTTTTAATGTACTCACAGCTTCAACACCACGGATTTGGTTGAGCTAGAAATACCCAGCTCCACTAAATCCACGGATCTGGAGCTTTACCAAACATACCCTAGGTCGTCATGGCTCCTGCTTAACGATACATCCTTTGGACTTGTATGTATAATGGTACATGTTAACTGTTTATATAACTATACTACATAGGATTTTAGGTGGTATAAGGAGAAAGAAAACTGTTATCTACTATTTAATAGACAGTCTTATAAGCAACTTTCTATTTTATATACCACTGTATAGACAGCCTATTAATTGGATGTGAGACTGTTACAGATAATTATATAGATGATCCATTGTATGAGTGATTTTTAGTACTGTCTATAGATGATATGAAGATATATTATAGACAGTTACCATCCATACTACTATACATGCCTTAGCCACAAAGCCTTCTAACAAACATCTTGAACTATTAAATGCAAACTACTTTGGAAGCATTGTGTTGTATTTTAAAATATGTTTCCTCGAGTAATGGCTTCCTCAAGTAACTCCAACCCAGAAGGTATTTATCTCAGATCCCCTCATCTAGGTGTTCAATTTAGGCGCTAAAGATCCTTAAGAAACCAACAATGGTATCAGAGCATGTGTACTAGTGCCTAAATGCAAACCCTAGATGTAGAATCCTTTCGGGTTATGTCTTGTCCGAAGCAAGTAGAAGGAGAGGAAGATTTTTCACATTCAGATAAGAACCCTAGAATCGGGATTTTCCTCAAAATCCAAAACCCTAACATTTATCAGAGCGGTAAGAAAAAGGAAGGGAGACCTACCTGGCCTCCCGTGCTCGTCGTCGACGAGGAAGATGAGCTTCCGTGCGCCGCGTCCATGCGCTCCTCCGTCGTCGTGTTCCTCCTCGGATCCGCAGCGTAGTGCGACTTAGCACGCTGCCATTGGGCCACTCGGCGGCGGCGTCCACCATCGATGGAGCTGCGCGCACGGCGAGGGCTGCGGCGCCGCCGCCGCTTCCTCCATCTCTGTCGCTCTCTCTCGCGCGATGCGTTGGAGACGAAGCAGTTGGGGAGGCGAAATGAAAATGAGCTAAGGTTTTAGGGGCGCCCGATTTTTTCGGTCTTTTATTCCGCCCCGAAGAAATCACAGCCGTCCGATGCAATCCGACGGCAGGAAAGCAGCTGCTCACTGGGTGGTTCTTGCCAGTGGGGAGGCGATAAGCGGCCCGAGCCTGTGTTTTGGGTTTGGTGACCGGAAGGCGTGAAGGAGAAGGCCGACAGGCCGGTTGGGCCAAGTTTTCGGCCATGAACAGGAAAATAAACAGTGAAATTTTTCTTTTTGCTGTGAAATATTAGATTAAGCACATGAATAATTAGTTTAAGCGCTGAGTTAAGAATTTTGTTTCCGCTGCTAAGTTGAAGATTAATTTTCTGATTAAATTGGATCCAACGTGAAAATTTGATTAGAAAATTATATTTCCGCTGCTAAGTTTAAGTTTATTTTTCCTTGATTAAATTTGAATCAATGAGAAAATTTAATTAGAAAAATTATGTTAAGTTTGTTTTTAGTATGGGAATTTTATCTTTTGACCAAAGTTGATGATAAAATTTGCCGTAATAATATTAAGTTTATTCTCAGTGTAGGAATTTTATCTTCTGACCAACGTTGATGATAAAATTTTTCACAATATTTAAGTTTAAAATTTGTTCTGTTCTAATTCTGCCCAACGGTGATTTAGAAGTAGAACAAATTTTTCTGTTAAGAGCATGTTTTAATTGAACCAACGTTGAATTAATTCATGCACTTTTATTTCAGTATTCTGATTAAGTTGTATTTTCTTTTGAAGCTGCGAACACTTCAAATGTTCTGAGTTTGATCTCTGCTATTGAGTCCCTAAATGGGGGGAATTATCCCTCTTGGAGGGAGAAGATTGAGATGGCACTTGCACTCTCAGACATTGATTATGCAATTATGCATGATCGTCCCACTGAGCCCCAACCGATCCTTGATGGTCAACCGGGTGCTCAGAATAATGCTACGGCAAGAATGGCATACGACATTGAGCGTGTGAAGTGGGAAAACTCCAACAGAAAATGCATGATGGTAATTAAAAATTCCATCGTGGAAGCAATAAGAGGTGCCATCCCAGAATGTGCTAGTGCTAAGGAATATCTTAGCAAAGTTCAGAGTCAGTTCACTGGCTCTACTAAGATGTATGCAAAGACTTGCAAATGAGAAGTTTGATGGGCAAAGTAACATTAGAGAGCACATTCTGAAGATGAGCAACATAGCCACTAAGCTGAAGACCATGGAAATGTAGATTTCAGAAGGGTATTTGGTGCAATTTATCATTAATTCCTTACCCAGGGAATATGAGACTTTTGCAGTCAATTACAACTCCATAAATGAAAAATGGGGTATAGAAAAATTGATGGCTATGTGAAGAACAAGAAAGGCTTAGAGCTCAGAGGCTTGACCATATCAACCATTTCAAGTCATCTCCAAATAAAAAGAGCAATTTTCAGAGCAAGTCTAA
This sequence comes from Guadua angustifolia, assembly GCA_036346375.1. NCBI lineage: Eukaryota > Viridiplantae > Streptophyta > Magnoliopsida > Poales > Poaceae > Guadua > Guadua angustifolia. The sequence goes on from CM070517.1 coordinate 39,972,821, forward strand.
GCCTTCTTTTAAGAATAAAGGAAAACCTCAAAATAAGAAGTTTTCCCTTGGCCAGAAACCTTATGAAGGCAAAGGCAAGGGTCCAGCAGAGGCGGACAAGGATACATGTAGACACTGCCATCAAAAAGGACACTACATGAAGGACTGCGTTCAGTTCCTTAAATGGCTGAACAAGAATGGTAAGTATCAAATTACATTCATAGATGAATCCCTGTACTTATATTTTCCCACTCATACATGGTGGATTGACTCAGGTGCAACTGTTCATGTTGCAAATTTTTTATAGGGATTCCATACGAAGAGGATCCTGAAAAGAGGGAAAGAAAAATTAGAGTTGCCAACGGCGTCGAAGAAGATGTTGAAGCCATCTGAGAACTCCCCTTAGAGTTAAATAATGGCTTCATTCTTCATTTACATAATGTTTTAGTTGTGCCCTCCATGAGGAGGAATTTGATTCCAGTATCCTGTTTAGATGATGATGGCTATACATGTCATTTTGGGAATAAGAAATGTTTGATTCAATTCAATAATATTGATATTGGTCTTGCCTTCATGCAAGACAAGCTTTATTTACTTTCCCAAAGTAATGATGTGAATGTTGTGAATGCCTCTTCATCTGTGAATGAATGTAAGAAGCGTAAGAGAAGTGAGACTGAGACGTCATCGAAATTATGGCACTGTCGCTTAGGCCATATTTCGAAGGGGAGGATTGAAAGATTAATTAAAGAAGAAATTCTCCACCCGTTAGTCTTCTCAGATTCAGAACATTGCATTGATTGCATTAAGGGAAAATATGTTAAGCAAATTAAGAAAGGTGCCAAACGAAGCACAGGAATTTTAGAAATTGTTCACACAGACATCTGTGGTCCTTTTCCTGTGAAGACAGTGGATGGTTTTGATTCATTCATAACATTTACTGATGATTTTTCGCGTTATGGCTATATCTACCCAATTAAAGAACGATCAGAAGCATTAGATAAGTTTAAGATATTTAAGGCTGAAGTTGAAAATCAGCATGATCTAAAGATTAAAGTAGTAAGATCAGACCGTGGGGGGGGGAGTACTACGGTAGACATACCCCTTATGGCCAAATTCCTGGACCTTTTGCAAAGTACCTGCAGGAAAATGGCATAGTAGTCAAGATTCTATGCTTGGGTGAACCTCGTGAGAATGGAGTAGTGAAAGGCGTAACCGCACATTAATGGATATGGTACAAGTATGATAAGCTACTCCACCTTACCGATTAGTCTATGGATGGAGGCATTAAAACCGCCCATATACTTAATCGGATTCGAAAGAAGTCGGTGTCTAAAACACCATATGAGTTGTGGACTGGGAGGAAGCCCACTCTAAATTATTTACATGTGTGGGGCTGTCCAGCAGAGGCTAAAGTATTTAATCCAAATATTGGAAAGTTAGATGCTAAGACAGTCAGTTGCCATTTCATTGGCTATCCTGAAAGATCAAAAGGGTACCGATTCTACTGTCCTGACAGGCATACTAAGTTTGTAGAAACAAGACACGCTGTGTTCTTGGAAGAAGAAATGATCAGGGGGAGCATGGTACCCCGAGAAATAAGCCTTGAGGAGAAGCGGGTCTGTGCCCCAACTCCGATGATTCAAGAGCCCATTTTCTCGATACCTATTGTCGTTGCACCTCCACTTGTTGCAACACCTGCTGTTAGTTCTTCTAGTGCAGCTATTAACGTATCTGAGGCTCCTATTGTCATGGAGCCCCAAGATCCCATTGCAGCTGCACCTGAAGAGCCACAGCAGCCTCCTATAGTGAGTAACGTACCTGCTCAAGAACCTCTTAGGAGGTCACAACGAAATAGGAGATCAGCTATTTCTGCTGATTATGAAGTTTATGTAAGTGAAGAGTTAGAGGCAGAGGGTGATCCCACCTCTTTTGAGGAAGCCATGAGAAGTTCCCATTCATCAAAGTGGCTCGCAGCCATGGAAGATGAAATGAAGTCTATGAGCGCAAATAAAGTATGGGACTTAGAAGAAATTCCTAAAGGAGCCAAAACAGTAGGCTGTAAATGGGTCTACAAAACTAAACGTGACTCCAAAGGGTGAGATCTATACGAAAATGTATATATGGCTCAACCCAAAGGTTTTGTCATGGAAGGTAAAGAGAATATGGGATGCCGACTAAACAAATCCATTTATGGACTAAAGCAAGCGTCTAGACAGTGGTACCTTAAGTTTGATGAGATTATAAGAAGTTTTGACTTTAAGGAAAATGAGGAAGATAATTGTATCTATGCTAAGTTTAAGAATGGAAAATTCATTTTTCTAGTCCTGTATGTAGATGATATCCTGCTGGCAAGCAGCGATAAAAATCTACTTCTGGAAACTAAGAACTTCTTATCCTCAAATTTTGAAATGAAAGATCTCGGTGAGGCATCTTATGTCTTAGGGATTGAGATTCTCCGAGATAGAACTAAAGGGGTATTAGGCCTATCGCAAAAGGCATACTTAGAAAAGGTTCTAAAGAAATACGGTATGCATGCGTGTAAGGCTTCACCGCCCAATAGTCAAGGGCGATAAGTTTGGGAATTTTCAATGTCCCAGAACCAATATGAGATCGATCAAATGAAATCGGTTCCATATGCTTCAATTATCGGAAGCATAATGTATGCTCAAGTGTGTACTGCATACGACTTAGCTTTTGTAACCGGGATGCTTGGCAGATATCAGTCAAATCCAGGAATAGATCACTGGAAAGCTGTTAAGAAAGTCTTGCGGTATTTGCAAGGAACTAAAGACCTCATGTTAACGTATAGAAAGTCGAGTGCTCTCGAGATTGTGGGTTACTCTGACGCAGATTTTGCGGGGTGCATAGATACTAAGAAATCCACATTAGGTTATGTATTCACCCTCATAGGGGGAGCTATTTCGTGGAAAAGCTCCAAACAAACAGTCACTGCATTGTCGACAATGCATGCTGAGTTTGTAACTTGTTATGAGGCAACCGGGCAGGCACTATAGCTTAAGAAATTTGTACCCGGATTAAGAGTGGTGGACAGCATAGAAAGGCCACTCACATTGTACTGCGACAATGAACCAGCAGTATTTTACTCCTATAACAACAAGTTAAGTGGTGCTGCCAAACACATTGACATTAAGTTTTATGTTGTGAAGGAGAAGATCCAGGATCAAACCATAAGTTTAGAGCATATAAGTACCAAGCGAATGCTTGCGGATCCGCTAACTAAGGGCTTACCACCATATGTGTTCAGAGAACATGTAGCCGGCATGGGATTATTGGAAAGCCTATGATTCTGGATGTAAGGGGTCAAATAAGCAACCATCTCCCATAAGACTAAGTTTCCGTTTTGAAGTAGAAAGGTGTACTGTAGTCATTAAGTTCAACAGCACGTAACTGGCTATTGCAACGCCTTGGTCTTGGTGCACTAATTTATTGAGAAGCGGGATTAATGTTAAGTTAAGTAATTTAGCCTCGAGATCAAGGGGGAGAATGTTAGGTTGATCTCGCGCTCTGATCGGGGGCGCAGCATCACACCGTTGGTTGTGGGCCCCCTGTCATACCGCGCGTATATAAAAGAGGGGTTGAGGGCCGGCACACGTACCAAGGTTCGCCGTCACACCTCGCCCCACAAAACCCTAGTATCTACCCGATCCAAAGCGTACGGGAGTGACGGGAAGGCCGACGCATCTTCATCCTCTTCTTCCCCTCCGACTGCCAGGAAGGACGCAGACGGGAGCAAGAAGGGAATCGCCTCGCTGTGGATCTACACCGTCTCTGTTTCCTCTCCATTCGAGCGCCTCGCCACATCCTCTTCGCAACCGGCAATGGCTTCCTCGAGAAACTCCAACCCGGAAGGTATTTATCTCAGATCCCCTCATCTAGGTGTTCAATTTAGGCGCTAAAGATCCTTAAGAAACCAACAGAATAACCCTTTTATTTAAACATATTTCAAAATACAACACAATGTGTTTAAACAAAGACAAAAATAATAAACATACGGATCATCCATCCTACAGTAGTACATGATGATCATAATCAATTCTGTGACATATTTTCCAAGATTATCGGCTAGCATCAAATCAACTATAATAATGTCTTGAATCTGCTAAACATTGTTAACATTTAAATAAGAATAGTTAAAAGTTTATTTAATTAGAAATCGTATTAAAAGCATAGGAAACAAGATTTCATCCTCCAAGGCAGAGCAAGGCATAATTGAGTCGCTAGATCCGTAAATCACATTTAAGTGCAAAGCAAATAATAGAATAAAGGATGTAATGGATATCATAACGTAGAAATCATCTCATATCAAGTTCTAGATTTTGCTCAGTTATCTAGTTCAGTATGTTCTGAACATTGATAAACTTTTATTCGTTGATAAACATCTTTCATAAAATAATTTTTGATATCTCATTATCCATCCGTAGGTGCATACACCGCAAAGTATAATCGATTTTATCTATGTTTACTATGTGATCTAAGGTGCCCATTCTCAACAAATTTTCTATTTTTGCCATGAAATTCAGCATAATACACCTTAGGTAGCATACTTATGCTGTTAAGAGGTGGCAATGCAAACCTCTAGAAGACTCTAAACTTTGCAAGAGCAAGGATTTTTCTAGGGAAGGCAATAGAATAGCTACATAAAATAATTTATAAAACCTTCCAGTGTTTAGATGTTTTCTTAGAGAGTATGGATATTCTACATAATTTAATTCAAGGGCTCTGATGTTGACACATGTAAAGAATCTAACGGATCTAACGATCATTGAGATCTATAAATCGAGGGCATAGATAAAATAACGGATCTTTTGCTCTTTTCGTGGCATGACATGAGAGCATAGATTGAGGGCAAGATGAGCAAGAGAGTGCTGGGATAGCCATCTGAAGGTGTGTACATTCTGTGATAGTGTTTGTGTTTATAATAGAATAGCATTTTGTAATTGCAAGTCTCCTTGTCAGGTCTTTTTGTTTCTAAGTTAATTATGACTTAACATGAGCGGCTTGACCATTGGAATCACTAAGTTGGTGTAGCATTAAGTGTAGACCAACCTAATTCCCAACATATTCTTGTTTAAATTGTGAGGCCAGTGGGAAGGTAATTATTGAATCTTGGGTCATCCAAATCATAGCAAACTCTCAGACTTAGCCAAAATTTGTGTCACAAGCAGTAGTAAAATCCAAGATTTAGCCAAAATCACAATTGGGGTATAATGCTAGTGTTCTAAGCAACTAAGAATGAAAAAATAAGTAACACGAATACATTTGGATGGCTCAATACATGATTATTGAAATGTCGTAGGAATCTCAGCTAACTGCCAATAGTTGCATCGATATGGGTCATGAACATGAGTCTCAAAATTCAAGTAAGTAATAAACCTCCTCACGGGGTAGACCACTTTGGTAATTTCCTCCATTCATGCAACAATTTATCTTTAGGTAATTACAACCCTGCCCAACAATAGCGAGTATGATTTATATTAAGAATGAATTTAAATAACTACACTGCCAATTTCTGACTGATATAGGATAAATCAACGACTTTTTTCCTAGAGTAAATTCAAGAATCTTCACAAACTTTAATTCAAACAGGAGTAAAGTTTAAAAATCTTCACAACTTTAATTCAAACAGGAGTAAAGTTAAAAAAATCTTCAAAAATCCGAACCCATACTGAGTCTGCCACACATGTCGATCATCCACTCGCATTTGCACTCGGCTTACACATAGAACACCTGCCCAACATTCAGCAGGCTCTCATGGGGAACATTGAAGATGGCACTGTTCTCCCTGCAGATCTTCCTGAGGAAAGCATACAGGTAGTTGATAGCAATCTTCTTGACGATCCCCGAATCCCTGCGAGCTCTGATGATCGTGTTCCCGAGGATGTGCACCACCCCGGACTCCCTGCACGCGTTCAAGAACGCAATCTCGTCCCCCACGGTCTGGAACGTCTGGCCTGGCGACTTGGCCTGGCTGCTCCCTGTGGGATTTAGGGAATGCACCGGCACAATGGAGTCATGGGACGAGTAGCTGAGCTCGATGTCGGAACTGGTGCTGATGGCATTGATCCTTGGATTGGCGTTGCTCCCCTGCAGGTTTAGCTCCCGGGTGCTGTACCCATCGGAGTCTGTGTATTCCTCCATCATGCACTCCAGCCGGACAAAGAGCAGCAAGCTGCCGAAGAGCATCTTCTCAAAGTCGTCATCCTTCTTGTGGACGTCCTTGTAGCCATACCGTGCCACACAACGGAACATGTGGAAGTTCTTGGGGCCGATTCGCTTCACGAGGAACCTTTCGTCTGGTGGCACGGTGTAGACTGGGAGGTACTTGACGCAGACGAAGACCAGGGTTGAGTGGATGGCCGGGAGGTTGGTGATGAAGTGCGAGAAGATGTGAGGAACACCACTTGCCAGCTCGGTGTACACTAGGCCTATTCCGGGGACCCTGACCAGACCAAGGCTTGGACCAAGGCCTAAGATCCATGCCATGGACACCTTGCTGTGCATCTCAAATTCATAGCGTTTGAGTGTACCATAATGCCATACATACATGACGATGAGGAAGGCAGCGGCGAACACAAGTGGAACCCAGCCACCCTGGTTGATCTTCAGGACAACAGCAGACAAGTATGGAATCTCGACAACCAATGACAGCGCGGTGAAAAGGACAACCAAGGACCAGTGGCTGCGCCACACCAGCAGCATTATAGGGATCATGAGAAATGTTGTCACAAGCATAACCATAATCACAGCAGTACCTGTTTACACAACACTCGTGTAAGCAACGGAGTAGAAACATGCATTGCGGTTGTGAAATTTGTATATCTAGACTAGAGAGATATGGGAAGATTTGTTACCATATGCGTTTGCAATCTGGGACTGATTTTTAAACCCAGCAGTGACAGCAATGCAGAAAACCATAAGAATCCAATTGATATCAGGACTGTATATCTGGCCGAGATACTTCCTGGACGTATAGATGATCTTTACTCTGGGGAAGCACCCTAGAGCAAGCGCTTGCTTGATAATCGAATACGTCGCAGATATAGTGGCCTGACTAGCAACTATTGCAGCAGCTGTTGCAATGACAAATGCTGGCCAAAGTATAGAACCTGCGCAAAATAATCACGTCGTTTTGATTCTCATAGATATGGTAATTGAGGAGTTCATAGGTCTCATTTTACCTGGAAGAGAATAATAGAACGCGTGTGAGACGCGATCATTGTGTGCAGCTATAAAGGCAGCTTGACCAGTATATTGCAAAAGAAGGCATGGGAACACAACCACAGTGAAAGCAATCTGCGTATCAAAATGAAGTGTTGTCAGAAGCAAGCAAATAAGTTGATTCCTGTACTAATGTGAAAACGCCTGTTAAAAATGTAAACCTGTGTCTACAAAATTCTATTGAATCCATGCTTCTTATCAGAACATGCATAGCCAGCAACAGTGATAACCAACAAATGGTACCTGAATAGCTTGCACAGGAAAATAGGAAAGGTCAGCAAACAGTGCTTCTGTCCCTGCAGCATGAGCCAGAAAGTTAGTTCCGGTTATTGCCAGTCTATAAAGGACAAGCTACGCTATGAAACAAGGTAAGAGGTTCAAACCTGTTATGCTGAGCATAATTCCTCCTAATGAAGCCCAGCTATTCTTGCCTCGCTTAAAGTACCGATATACATAAACTGGATTGAACGCCTTGAGAACTGATCGATCATATGTGCAAATGTTGACAGCTCCCAGGATTCCAATGAGTATGAACCAAAGGAATACTATTGGTGCAAAAAGCCAGCTGACTTTATCAGTACCATAGTGTTGCATACTGAATAACCCAATCAATATCACCACCGAAACGATTACAACAACATCTGACATGGAAAAAAATTCAGTTATCCACACATGGATCTAACTCTCAGTATTATTATTATATGTCTAGTCTGTCTTATTACAGCAAATATAACTAGCCCCATGTAACACACCACCACTTCATAGAATAAAAGGCAATGCTATAAATCACAGTTAACATGTTAAGGCTATCATTTGCATAGACAGAACAGCTTGGCAAATTACTTGAAGTGGTTATCCACGGCAATAACAAATTTGACGTCTTCCTCTGAAGCGCAATAGCAGCTAGATATGAAAGAACAAACAGTAGACGCTAATAAAAGCAGAAAAATACTAACATCAACATTTCACATGTACCATTTCTCATTTTGGTTTCTTCGACCTTTATTCCACCAGTTGCAGAAAGAACTGCAAATTGCAAGGCAATCATTAACATAAATTCAGATGGGCAAAGGGTGAATGATGGAACAATGAAGTAGCATGCATCACAAAAGAGATATGCAGTACATTAAAAAGGGATGGAAGAACACTATGACAGTACATGTTTGCTGTGATCATATCAGAACACTGTTTAAGACTGGAATGGGGCAATTCAATAGCAATATAGGGTAAAACAGGATTCCACCATGACCAAAGGTTTCCATCTAAAAGCATGAAACAACATTTATATAGTTTATTTGTGGTTGTTGGGACATCCTAATTGCAAAAATTGGGTACAGTACACATCAAAGGAAATTTTCACAGTGCATTTATGTGGAGAATGTGTTCATTAGCTTAGTCATTTCGCAAAAAGTTGATGCTTAGTAAACCAAGGACAGAACTTTTGTGAATGAACATGATGCTTACCGATTCATATTAGATTAAAAAGCTATAAATTATCTGAACCATATTAATTTTAACTTTTGAGCAAATCTGATACTAAAGCGGTGATAAAACATATAGATGCTCACCTGATATGGCAGGAGTGAGGATTCCATCTCCAACAGCCATGCATGTACCAAAAAGTACAATAATAAGAATGACATTCTTTCTGAATTGGTGCCCCTCTAACCATCTTTTAATCTTTGCAGCAAGAGACATCTCATCATATGTGTGACGGCTGTATGTTGTTAGCTCTTCATCAGTTCTATGTTGATTGGGAATAATGTTTATCTTTGCATGCCGGCAAAGCAGTGAATAAAGAGCAAATGTTCCACCTACAATTACAAATAAACCTCTAACATGTTGATATTCATACTGGAATTGGAAAAGATACACAGAGAAAAAGAAGGATAGCACTGAACTCCTTGGCATCACCATTTTATCCACAATGACTCTGCAGATGCGCAATGGTGTGTGTCATACCAATATGCTGGTTTCTTTTCATGTACTGAAGATGATATCATATTGTGGAGCACGAACTATGTTGCTACATGAGAGCAATTGACAAAAGTGCCGCAACTTAGCAAAAGGGCACGAGCTCATATTAGCATATGTCTCTCCTAAAGTGAGGGCTTTCTTGTAAGGCTTTTCCTCTGAGAGAACTACTTAAATATGGAGAACATTACTTCGTTTGAGAGGCTCCAATATTGTGTTTAAATTGGAAATTTCAGAGTGACAAAGCTAATCTCTTTGATCTGAAGAAGTACCATTCATTCAGAGCTGAAAAAATGAAAGGCCTAACTATCTGTACTGTAGCATGGAATGCACGAAAACAAACCGAAGCAGACATATGAATGAGCGCGTTGACAAACCGAAGCGGACATATGAATGAGCGCTTTGAGCAAAGAAGTATACAAGGAGAACTGCAAAACAGTGTTCTTCAGCTGATGGCCCGACAAAGAACTTTTGCAGCAGTAACTGGAGCAACTTTCAGGTCTCAAAATGATAGGCTGGTAGCTAGCAATTTCAGTATATATTTTCTTCTATTTTTACGAAGAAATTGACTAGAATTTGCTTTGCATGGTCATGCACTTTTCATTTTCAGAGAACCTTCAAACGGCTGTAGAACACATTATAAATTTACTGCATAATCTGATGTCTCAACAAATAAGAGTATAAGACACATCACTTATGTACAGTTTGATCTTTAATAACTGAGGCAAAACTTTCAAGGAAGCAAGCCATGTTCTTACCTTGGCCGTTGTCATTTGCCCTCAGGACAATGAAAACATATTTGACAAGTGGAATGAGAGTAAGGGAGTAAATAATAAGCGAAAGTGCTCCAATAACTTGTTCCGTGTCTTCAATTTCATGAGGAAAGATGTTGTAGAAAACATATAGGGGTGATGTGCCTAAGTCTCCAAATACCACACCAAGGCTTTGGAAAGCTAGTCGTAACAGCAAAATTGTTGGGTAGGTCTGCACATGCAAAAGGGGAAAACAAGGAGGAAAACAAAGTTATTTAACATACTTTGGCGACTCATTTATCAGAAATTCAGAATCCGTACACCAAACCAGCCTGCATCATAGGCATCATATTGAATCAACCGGCTAAACCTTTATATTCAGCAGTATCAGAAATGCTACCAGCAAAACTATTGCAAATGGCAATAAACTGAGATCTCATTGACATGTATAAGTACCACAGTTATCAAATGACTGGCATTTTCTTTAGCTCTGTGATCAAAAGTATTTGCCTCTCCTAACAAAGCTCTGAAATATTTTTAGAACCAAAAAGCTATGAAATATGAACAGCAAAGCACCAAATTGTTATGATCTTTGCTGAACTCATGTTATTAACAAAGCATATGAGCTCTGTTAGTACCTTCACTAGCTTGTGAACTTTACATGATGTTTCCTGGCCTTTATGAGGTGTTTAAAACCAAAATTCTATCCTGTTCCCCAAAAGTTAGATATCCAGATGACAAAGACCTTTCTCAGCAGTTAAATGATAAGCACCTTTTCTCTGTACATAGTCCTCAATCTCCCAGCCTCCGCATCCATTGGCTGATCAAGATCCCTCTCCAGCTCCCACATCGGCCCCTTACCAGAATGCTCATTTGTTGAGCTGGTCTCCATGAGTTCAGACTAGTCCGGCAGCACTATCTTACAGCCTGCAGGCATCAAGAAAATCTTAGTCTGCGAGCCGGGCAGCGCCCGGTTGGTGAGCGAGCGAGGGACTCGCCTCGCCGGCCAGCGTTCGAGCGCAGCTCAACGCTGGCTCGCACGCTACAGCAGGGGCCTCCCCTGTTGCTTCCCCCTCAAAAAAAAAAAGAAAATCTTAGTCTAATTGTTGTTTCCGCTCTTATATAAAGAAGAGACTATTTACTGTCCTTATGAGGTACCACCTCCCAAGGATGGTAAAAGGTCTCATATAAAGAAGAGCAGTGCTTCAATGCTTTCCCATTCAATACAAGTTGCACAAATCTTAAAACAAGTGAAGGGATAAATAATTACCATCTACCCTTCATTCATGCTTTAATATTTATGTAGCTGTTAAAAAGAAAAGCATTGAAGCACCTCTCTATAAAGAAATATCCCCAAGTGTTCAACACCATACATGCTTATCACTACCTGCAAGACAACTAACAAGATCATTCCCAAGTTAAGCATAGAAAACCTTTGTTCCAAAAGGGCCATAATATAATCGGGATTGAAACTGGTGATAATACACCAAGTGACCAAACCAAACCATCAAAGACAACAAGGAATTTTTTACTTTAGTAATTGCAAACATGAACGGAAAGCCTGAAAGAAAGAACACATTACAATACAAATTTGTAAAGTGGGTACAAAACATAAGCCCAAAATAATCGCAGCTGCAAGCAAAATTCACAAGGTGAAAATACTAAGAAATCTGAAATTTCCTAAGTCATGAAGAAAACAAAACCCTGAAATTAAATAGTGCTTCTAGGCAGCCCAAAAACTTCTTTGTTTAATGAAACGCAGGGCAAGGTCCCCGATTTTCGTGAAGAAAACCGACATAAGTCGTTTACAACGCCAAGAACATTTTTTTACGGTCCTAAGATCATATTTTACCGAATCATTAGAATTGAAAACCATAATTCAGGAAATGAAATATCAATACGGAGTTCTTCGATCCTAAAACAGGTAATCAACAAGCCATCCCGGTATAAAGTTTGCTTTCCAGCATTAAATCCGGCAACAGGATCCCAATGACATACAGAAGAGCGAAACCGGAGCAAATAGGCATCCAAGACATTTTTTAGCATACGGATTGCAGGTTTACAAACTAATCACAAATAGCAAGAATAACAAGATTTTGATGCCGCTACCAACAATTGACGAACCAAGCCGTTGCTAACCTTGCAAACGATTCAAAGACACAAGGAATTCTCGGATTCCAAGCTCACACACAGCACGCCAAGATCAAAACTTGACCCGGTTCGCTTGCTTGGAACACCAATCCAAGAAGCCGGCCGATGACCCTGAACCCTCCTAGACCATTTCCATGATCGAACTCTGAGCGCGCCTCCCTGCTCAGCACGTCGATTCGCGGGACAGGGACGAACACCCGCCCTCGGGGACCATCAAGAAATAATCACCCATGCGTGGAGGCGCTGCCGCCTTGTGGCTGAGAAGGAAGAGAGGCTGAGATGCGAGGAATTCGCGTGAGATCATTAATTCGGACGGGGATGTCCGGATGTGTCCCGGGGAAAAAAGATTGGACTTTTGCAGAGAATTATTGGCGAATTTTTGTCAGATAGCACTTCGATTGGAGTAAACGGAGGAGTGGAGAGGATTTGGAAAGCTGTCGCTACTTGGGAAATCATCGCTTGTAGCGTAGCTCGATTTTTTTTCTTCCGAATCTGGCCTCTTCACTTGCTCCTTGCCAAAGCTGTGGCAGCGCGAGTGAGTGCAGAATCAGGTGGCCGACCACGCGCACGGGGAAGCTCGCTGCTGTGCCCGGGTAACGCAGGAGCTCTCCTGCCTGAGTGGGTCACGCTGCTCTCATACTCGTATACGTTGCCGCGGTGCCGGTGTTCGCATGCTTCCAAGCTTTGATAGGTGCGGCAAGGGACATACGGTAGAAAATAGGTTATTTGCCACTTTAAAAATTGATCATTTAATTATGATACCATTTGAATTAATGATATATGAGATTATCTGAATCAATAAAATGTTGGTCTAATGGCAAATTTGCGAAGCCACATGAGTTAAATTTACAAATACACATGTATAACGGTTAGACTTGAAAAAGAAACAAGGTTAGGGCTAAATAAACGATGACTTAGCTATTTGGTTCGTCGGCACGACTCAATAATTGAGGAGCAGCAATAGATAGCTGATGACTGCAGGTGTGCTGCAAAGTCAATTGTTCACCCAAAATCTTAGATCATTAGCATTTAGCAGTGTGCTTCTGATGTCCATGTCATAATAATAGCAATTTTTGCTACGAGTGGCGTGTGCTAAACTTAGCTCTAGCGCATTTTGAGGGCCTGTTTAGTAAAACCATACGATTCGATTCTCTGTTAGAAGTGATTTCTCATGGGATAAACTACATGGAAGCCGACTCTTTGTTGGGAGTGAATCAGAGAAGCAATTTTTCACTCCCGGCCTAGTTCATTTCGGAGAATCACTTCACGGGAATCATCCTATAAGCGATTATTAGAAAACTGCTGTTTGGCAGAGCTTCTGAAGCTGTCTTAGTGTGTTGTTTAATATCCAAGGATTGATGTTAGTTGCAATGATTACGCCACACAATTAGCTGCGGCAACCGTATTATTTACCATGGAGGACAACACAAGGTGGACAGAGTACAATGCTAGAAATTATTCTCTCAAGGACGTAACCCTCTTTTCTCACAGGAAGCACGGTTGCTGAAAACAAACTGCAACCTTGTCTACGAAAACATTCCTCTGTCCAAAGAAACCTAACCAGAATTGGCTTTGGAGACTCCCTGACAGGAACACAAACCTAAGTACCGAACTCCACCTGGTCATGCACACATTGACAGAGACAGTACGCTACCACAGCACAAAGGACGTCCACCAAACGGGAAATCTCTTCTCTAGTCCCTTCTATTTTTTTTAATTTTTTTTTATAAATTTAGCCTTAGCCTTGGGAAGGTATTTACAAATTTAGCTCTTATCTTCGACCATGGATATACAGAAACATGACATGTATCACCTTTTATGCTCTCCATCGAGAACGGTCGTTGGAGCACCGGAGACGATGAAAAGATACCTCCTGCACTCCCCGGCTGTTGTCCCCAAGCTCCTCGAGCTCATCCGCCGCTACCGTGGCTCATTAGACGAGTAGCAGTAGCTTCTACACTCTTCAAGCACATGAATGTTATCCACGGTGAGAAAGGAATTTGTCGACGATTTGGGAACCGGTCCCCCGCCGAGCTTACTTGTTGAATGAGGGATCAACCTAGGGCCCTTTTTCCGCGAGGGGTATAGCGTCTGAGGGCCTGCCGAGCTATGGACCGAGGTGGTCGGGACAATCACAACGAACAGGGGGAGACTTTTTTGATCTGGTTCGGGCCTCTCGCAGGGGAGATAACAACCCTACGTCCAGTGATGGCACTAACTTCTTGAGGATATATTACAATGTGTTTGCTCGGGGAGCCCTGGGAGGTTCTAAGGACTATCCTCCGGACCACTAGCAACAAGCTCTATGTATCAGGAAAATAGGGAATGAAGTTGAACCCTGAACTCTTCGTGCGAGAAGGTATTTATAGAGGGTTACAAGCGACACAACATTTATTACTGAGAGGGCGTGCCCTTTATTAGGATGTGGGTGGTGTTGTTCCTTGCTTCCGCCGCGCAGCGCGCGACGGAGTGCGATGGGCGCGAGATCGCGGTAGCGCAGACCATGAGCGTCTGATTAATGGCGCGCAAACCTTCGAGCCACGTCGTCTTTGTGGATCGCGCCGGTTTTTAGGCGGCTTCGAGGTCCTTTGGCAGATCGGGTCGTCAGTCGCGGACTCCGGCGAGCATGCTCGGCGAAGCTCGACGGAGGACGAAGTCGACACGGAAGTCGGGCGACCCGAAGATCTTTCTTGGGGACGACGTCCGAGCATGGGCATACTCGGAGGGCGCCGGGATACAATGGTCGACTGCTGGAATTTCCCAATCCCCGACAGCTAGGCCCCGAGGCTTAAGAGGGAAGTTGCTCGGCCAAGACGCCTTCGCCTTAAGCCTCCATACTTCTGAGGAGGATTGGGACTTCGCGAAAAAGCTACATGGCGTCCGAAAGGCGTGGCTCGGGAGAAGGATCTCGCGGCGAAGAACTACTCTGACATCCGGCGTGGCGGCTCGGGAGAAGGATCTCGCAGACGAAGAACTCTGTGGCATCCGAGTAGCGGCGGCTCGGGAGAAAGACTTCGCGCCGGCGAAGGGCGTGCTTTCGGCGCGGAACATCAGATGACCCGAGCGAAAGCGTGTGCTCGGGGAAGAGAGTCGCGCCGGCGAAGGGCGTGTTTCGGCGCGGAACATGGACCAGTGTGGCCTTCCGGATCGATCACACCGCCACGCCTTTCTTGCGTGAAACGTCGCCGCCCTCCACGTCGCCGAAGACGCAAAGGTCTTGATTGACTTGAGAATTCGGCATCCTCAGGGATTCCTTGCGAAAGGACTCAGTCGATCCCCACGGACGGCGCCAGCTGTCGACGATTCGGGAACCGGTCCCCCGCCGAGCTTACATGTTGAATGAGGGATCAACCTAGGGCCTCTTTTCCGTGAGGGGTATAGCGTCTGAGGGCCTGCCGAGCTACGGACGAGGTGGTCGGGACAATCACAGCGAACAGGAGGAGACTTTTTTGATCTGGTTCGGGCCTCTCGCAGGGGAGATAACAACCCTACGTCCAGTGATGGCACTAACTTCTTGAGGATATATTACAATATGTTTGCTCGGGGAGCCCTAGGAGGTTCTAAGGACTATCCTCCGGACCACTAGCAACAAGCTCTATGTATCAGGAAAACAGGGAATGAAGTCGAACCCTGAACCCTTCGTGCGAGAAGGTATTTATAGGGGGTTACAAGCGACACAACATTTATTACAGAAGGACGTGCCACTGTTCCGGAGGTGGATGGTGCTGTTCCCTTGCTTCCCACCAGGCACGGCACGACGTGGGTATAGTGGTCGCAGATCGCGGGCGCGCAGACCGCGGGCGTGAAGATTGTGGGCGCGCAAACCTTCGAGCCGGCACGTAGTTAATGCCACGTCGTCTTCGTGGACTGCGCCCGACTTTTGGGCGAAGCCCGAGGCCCCTTCGGCAGACCGGGTCGTCTGGTCGCAGACTCCCGAGCAGGCATGCTCGGGGGCGAGCTCGACGGAGGACGGGGGTCGACCCGGAGGTCGGGCGACTCGAAGATCTTTCTTGGGGACGACGTCCGAGCATGGGCATGCTCGGAGGCCGCCGGGATACAATGGTCGTGTCATGGCCTCAAATTCGAAATCAACTCCCGACTTCAACGAATATCCTAATCTGCTACTTAGAAGAAATTCCAAACTCAGCAGAGTTTTAGAGCTAGAAATATTAGTGTGCACTACGATTTTTCGTCAAATCTTGAATTTAAAACATGGCATCAAAATTTAACCCATGTTGAAAATTTTGGGGACTTACTCATTCTCACTTTGCTTACTAGCGGGGTCAAGTGAGCTCAACATGTAAAAGGAATTGGGGCAGCCAACACATCTCTTAATTCTGGTTTTTCCTCCACTAAACAGCCCCTCCCTCCACCCAAACCGAAACCCCACTTCCTTTTCTCCTGGCTCTTCTTCTCCCTAGCGCCTCCCCTTGCTCCTGGACGTCTCCTCAGCTCCTCCTGCAGCAAGCCTCCTCCAAGCAGCAGCACTTCCTGGTGGTCGCCCCTCCATTGCAGCTCCTCCTCCCAGCCGGCCTCCTTCCCCTTGTGCAGCCTCTTCTCTCCTCCTCCACTCCATGAGGTAAGGCTCCCTAGGGTTTAGGTTTTGATGGGTTATTTCCTGGTCTTGGGTGCTGCCATGATGTATTGGGGGCTTAGATGAGTGGAAAATCAAGGTTTGAATGGGGAATAACCAATCTAGGGTTTGGAGCAAGTTCTGAATTTTCGAGCAGAATTTTAGCTACTGTTTCGGGCTGATTTGTGAAAATTCTGAGCATCTCCTGCTAGGTTGGCTGTAGAGGAAGTTGTGGGTAATCAAATTATCTTTCATTTCCAACTGGAATCACCTCATTTCGTTAATCCAGCTGAAAGTTATGCCTATTTTAGTGCTTGCTACTCTGAAAATGCTGAAGATTTCGGGTAGAAACTTGAGCTGTGAATAAGAATTAGTTAGAGGCCGAATTAGAAATTAATTTTGCCTGTGAAGTTTTAGGAAATTTCATGTAGATTATAAAAATGTCATCCTTTACTCAATTCCATTAAGTATATCCATTTATATGATGAAATTTGTGCATGCTGTTCTGAAACACTGAAATTTCTGAAACTCTGAAACTGTTCTCTGTTCCTGGCCGAACTGGGAATTCCCTGGGCAGAATCTGAGTGATTGGCCAAATCCAGGTTGTAGGTCTATGTCTTGTGGTCGTTTCGAGTATAAGTTTGCTCAATTTGATCAAACGGTTCAAAAGTTATGGCCATTTGTATCAACGCTGCTCTGAAATCAGTTTGTGCTGAAAATTTCAGACTTTGGGGCTAAAGTTCATAGTTTAATTGCAAGCTTTAATTTTGTAATCTGAATGTTTTGATGCATGGTAGAGTTAGATCATCCTCTTGCGGTCTTTTCGAGTCCATGAAGTCAATTTTTGGATTAGCCAAATAAAAGTTATGCTTGTTTAGATGAATGTGCTTGTTATTTTCAGATTTTGCTATAGAATAGAAGTGGAGTTTAGCAATTGTGTTTTCAGTTTTAAATTGAGTTGAATGTTTGCGCTTTTGGAGCTAGCTTGGGTGATAAACAGTTAAGTCACTAGCTATGGAGGTTTCGGCTCAAATAGTGTTGAGCAAATTCATATTGTCGCTTGGTTGCTAGTGTGGAAATTCGCATTTGTATTTCGTTTTGTCTTGATGAGTGCTTGCATTATCGTCGTTAATTCTCATTCCATCTCATATGCATTGCATGCATCTCATTCATATGCACTGCTCGTGTAGAGAACGAAACCGCGGAGGGTGGCGTGGCAGTGGTCGAGGGGACATCGGTGGGCAAGTTGCCGTTGGGGATCCGGCAGGAAGCTGCAGCAAGCACCTAAGCATGTTTATCCTTATGTATCATTATTTTTGAGAATAACGTGATTAATTGAAATGTTAAGTATTGCATCAGGAATTGCCATGTGGGATAGGAATAGATCCTATTTCTTTGCACGTACCCCTTGTATTAAATCGCATGTCTCCTTTTGAGCTAGACTATGGGTATTAATGAGTCGTGCTTAGAATGCTTAGATGTCGGGGTTGGGCCAAGTGACGGAGGGTTACATCACTTGCGGTTGTTATCATTACACACATACTACATTATGTCGACTTGGAATTGGGAAAGGTTTTGGAAAGAAATGAATTGTGGACCGGCGGGAGTTGGTTCATTTGGGTACGGAGACTCAAATGTGTAGCCCGTCTGTGTCGATTAAGGACCGATCCGTAAGTGGAATAAGATTGAGCACACCCGGTTGGTCGATGCCCGATTATGGTGCAGTGAAGCCGCTCTTTCTCTCATATGGAATCGATGGACCGTAACTTCTCGTGGTTGGACGTGGTTGAGGCGAGGCTTAGCCGACTCTCGAGCGCCAAGCCGGGCTTGGGGCCGCTCGAGGTGCTAGGTTTCGGACCGCAGGAGGACGCTTGGCGATTGGGTATGATTGGGAGGGTTGACACTAGGCCCTTGTGGTAAGTGTCGTGCGATCAATGCTTCCTGTAGGGTTAATTGCGATTGAATTGCCGCGCCTCGGATATGAGCACGCTTGGTCCGAACTTCTTCTGCGTAGTAAACAACTTGAACTTGTGGTTCGCCGTTGGGCTTGAGCTAAATTTTGATATGAGATGACTTGCTTTACATTATGTTAATTACAATATCATGCTAGAGGTAGGTGTCTATTACATTGCTAATTATATTGAGAAAAACGTGAGTAGATGACTAAAATTGAAACAAAGTTAAGCATTTCCGCACTTTTAACCTAAGCTGTTTACCTTGCTACCGTAAATGCATCTCCTTTGGAGTCGGTCATATATGGACCGGGTAAGTCTTGCAGTACCTACGTACTCATGCTTACGCTTTGTGGTTTTCAGTGAGGATCGGTGGGCGGATGCGAGTTCTGCCCTCTATCGCCTCTCGGACCCGGGTGGGGCACCGAGTAGAGGCTTAGCGACATCGCCTACGCTTGGGAAGTGTTCAGGCGAGAACACTTAGGAGAAGTTTTATTTTGCTAATGTGTTGCGATTTGATTCATTTTTGTTGTATAGATAGCCTTTTAAATTGTGTTTAAATCGTTGTTTAAGTCTCTGTCGACGTCTCGTGGATGGTTTCTAATTGTGATCGTCTTCTTTGTTGTGGTTGTTGCATTACTTTTGGATATATATATCCGCAATCTGTGTTTTCTTGTCTGTTGAGTGGATGTCCATAGGTTCTAGGAGGGTCATGCCGAATTTTTCCGATTTTGGAGTCTTGGTCAAATTCGTAGTTCGGTGTGGTTTAGAGTCTTGGAGTTGTTGCTAAGTGTAGTTTGGTGGTTGTCGGGTTTGTCTTTGTGTCGGCGTTTCAGCGTCGTGTTTGGTTGCTTGGTTTCGAGTTCGTTGCCCCTTTATGCAAATTGAATTGATATCGCATTGAAACCGGTATGGGCGATCTGGCGAAGTTCGGTCGCATAACGGGGAATCTGGGGGCGGTTGTCGAGTTCATCGAATGGGCCGACGTTGTCTCTATTGGGCTTGGGTGTTAGCGCGAGCGCCACCGCGATCCGTTGCTAACCTCCAATTCGATGTGGACGACGGACATTCGATAACCCGAGAACGATCTGGCGGCTCCTCTCAAGGCCGTATCGAGCAAGGTGCATAAAGACGAACCGTAAATTTGACAACCACTTAGGTGATTAATTAGGATTTATTTAACCTTCTAGGTAGCAATTAGCGCTATATTACCGCCCTATGTCTATAATTAAGGTTGTGTGGGTTGAATGGTGGCGTGGGAGAAACGATCACGTTGGAACTGTGCATTTCATACCATGCATGCATATGTCTTGCCGTGTCATTTTGCATCATGATCTATGCTTTTATGTATGTTAGACTTGTAGGATTCCTTTGTCTTGTGCTATTGTCCGGGTCATGTTTTAATTCAAATTTTAGCTAAGTCTAAGAACCTATCCCTTCCATGAGGAGTTAGAGTCCATTTTCGTGGTTTCGAATACTCGGATGTGTTCCCAATGAATTGCGGGATCTTTGCCGATCGGGATATTGAGTTCGTAGTTGAACTTCAACCGGTCGCTCTAGTTTCCCAATGGCGTCAGTCGAATGCCGCCCGATGAATTGGCCGAATTGAAGAATCAACTGAAGGAACTGATGGACAAGGGATTCATTCGTCCGAGCTCCTCACCTTTGGGTTACTCGGCTCTCTTCGTGACCAAGAAGGACGGTTCTCTTCGCCTATGTGTTGATTGTCATCCTTTGAACGCAGTCACCATAAAGAATAAGTACCCTCTTCCTCGTATTGACCTCCTCTTTGATCAGCTTGCTGGTGCACGGGTGTTGCCCGAGTACGTGACAAGTTGAATTCCGGCCAAGCTACTTGTTTTCATCTTGATGATTGTGGAACTTTATGGTTCGGCAAGCGCCTAGTCGTCCCTAAAGACCAAGAGTTGAGAAGGAAGATTCTTGATGAGGCGCATAACTCCTTGCTTACCATTCACCCGGGCAGTAACAAGATGTATCAAGACCTGAGACGGCAGTTTTGGTGGGCTCGCATGAACGCGAGGTCGCCGCCACGTGTCTGAGTGCGACGTCTGCAAGCGGGTGAAGGCCGAACACCTCAAGCCACCGGTACTCTTGACCTCTTCTGCTCCGGTTTGGAAGTGGGAGGATGTCACCATGGACTTCATTACGGCACGACCACTTCCTCGAGCCATGACTCAATTTGGGTGATCGTCGACCGACCGAAGTCCGCGCACTTTCTTGTCCGGACCACTTATTCGACCAAGAGATATGCGAGCTATATATCTCTTGATCGTGTCTCCACGGAGTACCAAAGCGGATAGTGTCGATCGAGGCTCTCGGTTTGTCTCGGTTCGAGAAGCCTACATGAAGCTTTGGGCACGGTTGCTCCACATTCAAAGATACCACCCTCGTGATCGTCGGCCGACCGAGAGGGTCAATCAGATCCTCGAGGACATGTTGAGGGCTTGTATCTTGTCCCACGGAAGAAGTGGGAAGAGTGTCTCCGACGCCGAAGTTCGCAGACAACAAAGCTACCAAACCAAGATCCAGATGTCTCCGCTCGAGGCACTTTATGGTCGCAGCTTGTCGAGCTTGTTGAATTGGTCGAAAGTGGAGAACGCTCCTTGATTGGGCCTGAGTTAGTTGTGGAGGCGAAGAAAAGGTCGACTATCCAGAAAATCGAGGATAGCGCGTCGTGATGAAGAGTTCTGTTGATCGCCGAGGAGACCCTCTCCTTCGACATTGGCGACTTCGTCTATCTGAAGGTTTCTCCTCTCCGTGGCACCCGTCGATTCGGAGTTAAAGGAAAGCTGGCACCTCGCTACGTAGGGCCGTTCAAGATCCTTGGAAAGCGCGGCCAAGTAGCATATCAGCTAGAGCTTCCTCCTTCGCTCGGAATGGTTCACGACGTGTTCCACATCTCCCAGCTGAAGAAGTGTCTCCGTACTACATTCGAATCTCTTGAGGTGGAAGACCTCGGAGTCGCGCCTGAACCGGATCTGTCTTATGCGGAGCATCCTATCCGGGTTCTGGGAGAATCGGAGCGCAGGACACGACGAAGAACTCTCAAGTTCTATAAAGTACAGTGGAGTAATCACACGGAGGACAAAGCAACTTGGGAGCCCGAGGATCGTCTGAAGAACGAGTATCCCGAATTCTTCCAAGACATGTAAGTATTACTCGCCGATTCTTCAGCTTTTCCCTCTGTAGTTGTCTTCCTAACTGTACGCTCGTTTCTGAATCTCGGGGCGAGATTCCCCTAAGGGGGGAGGATTTGTCATGGCCTCAAATTCGAAATCAACTCCCGACTTCAACGAATATCCTAATCTGCTACTTAGAAGAAATTCCAAACTCAGCAGAGTTTTAGAGCTAGAAATATTAGTGTGCAGCTACGATTTTCGTCAAATGCGAATTTAAAACATGGCATCAAAATTTAACCCATGTTGAAAATTTTGGGGACTTACTCATTCTCACTTTGCTTACTAGCGGGGTCAAGTGAGCTCAACATGTAAAAGGAATTGGGGGCAGCCAACACATCTCTTAATTCCTGGTTTTTCCTCCACTAAAACAGCCCCCTCCCTCCACCCAAACCGAAACCCCACTTCCTTTTCTCCTGGCTCTTCTTCTCCCTAGCGCCTCCCCTTGCTCCCTGGACGTCTCCCTCAGCTCCTCCTGCAGCAAGCCTCCTCCAAGCAGCAGCACTTCCCTGGTGGTCGCCCCCTCCATTGCAGCTCCTCCTCCCAGCCGGCCTCCTTCCCCTTGTGCAGCCTCTTCTCTCCTCCTCCACTCCATGAGGTAAGGCTCCCTAGGGTTTAGGTTTTGATGGGTTATTTCCTGGTCTTGGGTGCTGCCATGATGTATTGGGGGCTTAGATGAGTGGAAAATCAAGGTTTGAATGGGGAATAACCAATCTAGGGTTTGGAGCAAGTTCTGAATTTTCGAGCAGAATTTTTAGCTACTGTTTCGGGCTGATTTGTGAAAATTCTGAGCATCTCCTGCTAGGTTGGCTGTAGAGGAAGTTGTGGGTAATCAAATTATCTTTCATTTCCAACTGGAATCACCTCATTTCGTTAATCCAGCTGAAAGTTATGCCTATTTTAGTGCTTGCTGCTCTGAAAATGCTGAAGATTTCGGGTAGAAACTTGAGCTGTGAATAAGAATTAGTTAGAGGCCGAATTAGAAATTAATTTTGCCTGTGAAGTTTTAGGAAATTTCATGTAGATTATAAAAATGTCATCCTTTACTCAATTCCATTAAGTATATCCATTTATATGATGAAATTTGTGCATGCTGTTCTGAAACACTGAAATTTCTGAAACTCTGAAACTGTTCTCTGTTCCTGGCCGAACTGGGAATTCCCTGGGCAGAATCTGAGTGATTGGCCAAATCCAGGTTGTAGGTCTATGTCTTGTGGTCGTTTCGAGTATAAGTTTGCTCAATTTGATCAAACGGTTCAAAAGTTATGGCCATTTGTATCAACGCTGCTCTGAAATCAGTTTGTGCTGAAAATTTCAGACTTTGGGGCTAAAGTTCATAGTTTAATTGCAAGCTTTAATTTTGTAATCTGAATGTTTTGATGCATGGTAGAGTTAGATCATCCTCTTGCGGTCTTTTCGAGTCCATGAAGTCAATTTTGGATTAGCCAAATAAAAGTTATGCTTGTTTAGATGAATGTGCTTGTTATTTTCAGATTTTGCTATAGAATAGAAGTGGAGTTTAGCAATTGTGTTTTCAGTTTTAAATTGAGTTGAATGTTTGCGCTTTTGGAGCTAGCTTGGGTGATAAACAGTTAAGTCACTAGCTATGGAGGTTTCGGCTCAAATAGTGTTGAGCAAATTCATATTGTCGCTGGTTGCTAGTGTGGAAATTCGCATTTGTATTTCGTTTTGTCTTGATGAGTGCTTGCATTATCGCTGTTAATTCTCATTCCATCTCATATGCATTGCATGCATCTCATTCATATGCTTCGCTCGTGTAGAAAACGAAACCGCGGAGGGTGACGTGGCCGTGGTCGAGGACATCGGTGGGCAAGTTGCCGTTGGGGATCCGGCAGAAGCTGCAGGCAAGCACCTAAGCATGTTTATCCTTATGTATCATTATTTTTGAGAATAACGTGATTAATTGAAATGTTAAGTATTGCATCAGGAATTGCCATGTGGGATAGGAATAGATCCTATTTGCTGCACGTACACCCCTTGTATTCGTCGCATGTCTCCTTTTGAGCTAGACTATGGGTATTAATGAGTCTGTGCTTAGAATGCTTAGATGTCGGGGTTGGGCCAAGTGACGGAGGGTTCATCACTTGCGCTTGTTATCATTACACACATACTACATTATGTCGACTTGGAATTGGGAAAGGTTTTGGAAAGAAATGAATTGTGGACCCAAGGGAGTTGGTTCATTTGGGTACGGAGACTCAAATGTGTAGCCCGTCTGTGTCGCTTAAGGACCGATCCGTAAGTGGAATAAGATTGAGCACACCCGGTTGGTCGATGCCCGATTATGGTACTGCAGTAAGCGCTCTTTCTCTCATATGGAATCGATGGACCGTAACTTCCCGTGGTTGGACGTGGTTGAGGCGAGGCTTAGCCGACTCTCGGCGCCAAGCCGGGCTTGGGGCCGCTCGAGGGGTGCTAGGTTTTCGGACGCAGGAGGACGCTTGGCGATTGGGTATGATTGGGAGGGTTGACACTAGGCCCTTGTGGTAAGTGTCGTGCGATCAATGCTTCCCTGTAGGGTTAATTAAGCGATTCGAATTGCCGCGCTCTCGGATATGAGCACGCTTGGTCCGAACTTCTTCTGCGTAGTAAACAACTTGAACTTGTGGTTCGCCGTTGGGCTTGAGCTAAATTTTGATATGAGATGACTTGCTTTACATTATGTTAATTACAATATCATGCTAGAGGTAGGTGCTGTTACGACTGCTAATTATATTGAGAAAAACGTGAGTAGATGACTAAAATTGAAACAAAGTTAAGCATTTCCGCACTTTTAACCTAAGCCTGTTTACCTTGCTACCGCCAAATGCATCTCCTTTGGAGTCGGTCATATATGGACCCCGGGTAAGTCTTGCGAGTACCTTCTGTACTCATGCTTCTGCTTTGTGGTTTTCAGGTGAGGATCAGGTGGGCGGATGCGAGTTCTCGCCTTCTCGCCTCTCGG
The DNA here is from genome assembly GCA_036346375.1 of Guadua angustifolia. Taxonomy (NCBI): domain Eukaryota; kingdom Viridiplantae; phylum Streptophyta; class Magnoliopsida; order Poales; family Poaceae; genus Guadua; species Guadua angustifolia. The sequence continues at coordinate 39,997,603 of CM070517.1, forward strand.
TGGCCGGGTGGGGCACCGAGTAGAGGTTTAGCGACATCAAGACACGCTTGGGAAGTGTTCAAAGCGTAACACTTAGGAGAAGTTTTATTTTGCTAATGTGTTGCGATTTGATTCATTTTTGTTGTATAGATAGCCTTTTAAATTGTGTTTCGCCGTTGTTTAAGTCTCTGTCGACGCCTCGTGGATGGTTTCTAATTGTGATCGTCTTCTTTGTTGTGGTTGTTGCATTACTTTTGGATATATATATCCGAACTGTGTTTTCTTGTCTGTTGAGTGGATGTCCATAGGTTCTAGGAGGGTCATGCGAATTTTTCCGATTTTGGAGTCTTGGTCAAATTCGTAGTTTCGTGTGGTTTAGAGTCTTGGAGTTGTTGCTAAGTGTAGTTTGGTGGTTGTCGGGTTTGTCTTTGTGCTTGGGCGTTTCGCGTGCGTGTTTGGTTGCTTGGTTTCGAGTTCGTTGCCCTTTATGCAAATTGAATTGATATCGCATTGAAACCGTATGCGGGCGATCTCGGCGAGTTCGTCGCATATCGGGGAATCTGGGGACGGTTGTCGAGTTCATCGAATGGGCCGACGTTGTCTCTATTGGGCTTGGGTGTTAGCATCGCGAGCGCCACCGGCGATCCGTTGCTAACCTCCAATTCGATGTGGACGACGGACATTCGATAACCCGAGAACGATCTGGCGGCTCCTCTCAGTGTCATTCTTTGAATTTCCCAATCCCCGACAACTAGCCCCGAGGCTTAAGGGGAAGTTGCTCGACCGCCTTCGCCTTAAGCCTCGGACTTCTGAGGAGGATTGGGACTTCGCAGCGAAAAGCTATCGCGGCGTCCGAGAAGCGCTGGCTCGAGGAGATGGATCTCGCAGTGAAGAACTATCGCGCATCCGAAAGCGTACGGCTCGGGAGAAGGATCTCGCAGCGAAGAAAACTACTTCGGCATCCGAGCAACGCTCGCTCGGGGAGAAGGATCTCGCAGCGAAGAACTATCGCAGCACTCGAGCAACGCTGGCTCGGGGAGAAGGATCTCGCGGCGAAGAACTATGCGGCACTCGAAAGCAAATACCGGCTCGGGAGAAGGATCTCGCAGCGAAGAACTACTGCGGCACTCGAGCAGCGCTGGCTCGGGGAGAAGGATCTCGTAGCGAAGAACTACTGCGGCATCCGAGCAGCGCTGGCTCGGGGAGAAGGATCTCGGCGCGGAACATCGATAGCCCTCGAGCGAAACTCGTGCTCAGGGGAAGAGACTCGTGCCCGAGCGAAGGACGTGCTCGGCGCGGAACATCGATAGCCCCCAAGCGAAACTCGTGCTCGGGGGAAGAGACTCGCGCCCGAGCGAAGGAGTGCTCGGCGCGGAACATGGACCCGGTGTGGCCTTCCGGATCAGCCACACCGGCCACGCCTTCGCCGGCGAAGCACGCGTCGCCGAAGACGCAAAGGTCTTGATTGACTTGAGAATTCGGCATTCTCAGGGATTCCTCGCGAAAGGACTCAGTCGATTCCTACGGACGGCGCCAGCTGTCGACGATTCGGGAACCGGTCTCCCGTCGAGCTTACTTGTTGAATGAGAGATCAACCTAGGACCCCTTTTCCGCGAGGAGTATAACGTTTGAGGTCCTGCCGAGCTACGGACCGAGGTGGTCGGGACAATCACAGCGAACAGGGGGAGACTTTTTTGATCTGATTCGGGCCTCTCGCAGGGGAGATAACAACCCTACATCCAGTGATGGCACTAACTTCTTGAGGATGTATTACAATGTGTTTGCTCGGGGAGCCCTGGGAGGTTCTAAGGATTATCCTCCGGACCACTAGCAACAAGCTCTATGTATCAGGAAAACAGGGAATGAAGTCGAACCCTGAACCCTTCGTGCGAGAAGGTATTTATAGGGGGTTACAAGCGACACAACATTTATTACAAAGAGATGTGCCACTGTTCCGGACGTGGGTGGTGCTGTTCCCTTGCTTCCCGCCGGGCACAGCGCGACGTGGGTATAGTGGCCGCAGATCGCGGGCGTGCAGATTGTGGGCACGCAAACCTTCGAGCCGCCACGTCGTCTTCTTGGACTGCGCCCGGCTTTTGGGCGAAGCCCGAGGTCCTTTCGGCAGACCGGGTCGTCTGGTCGCGGACTCCCGAGCAGGCATGCTCGGGGGCGAGCTCGACGGAGGACGGGGATCAACCCGGAGGTCGGGCGACCCCAAGATCTTTCTTGGGGACGACGCCCGAGTATGGGCATGCTCGGAGGCCGCCGGGATACAATAGTCGGCTGCTGAAATTTCCCAATCCCCGATAGAATTAAATCTACAGGTGCATTCATAAAGAGATTAGATTTGTAAAATTCGAGATGAAAAGGATGAGAAGAGCTCAAGCTTCACCAAAACGGCAATGTGCTTGCTATGTACCCCATGCTACGCTAGTGCTAGGAGTACATCGGTATGTTCTACAATACGGTTATTATACGAAGTGTCGCTCGCTTCTAAAATAAAATACTCTCACTGAATACCAATGGATGTACGTTACGGCTGGAGTGCCTGCGCGTGGGGCCCACCGCTGCACCTTCATCTATCTGCACGTGGGCCTGCCCCACACGCACCATTGACGGTACTCCACTGCTGGTACTATCGCCATTAAGGAGACCAGCTCATTCTTAAGGACAGGACATGATGCCCAATTGATATCCTATTCCTACCTGGTTGTTTTCTACTACTCGATCGTGGAGTGGAGCTAGGCCATCATTCCCATTCCCGCACTCAACTGGGATTTGTTTCATCTCACTGAAAGTCACGTCAAGGCTAATCATTCATCGGATAGGTATTAAGGTGTGTATAATAAGACGGTCTCAATTTACTATTAGCATATATACATTAGATTTATACTACATGGAAGAGTGAGAAAATACAAGAGAAAAGAGAAATAACTCTTATTTAGTAGTCAGCATCGCACAAGAAAATAGATGCTATCGTCGGCTGAAAGCTAGTGTTAGAGCTGGTGCGAGCGATTGCTAGTATTTTACCATAGCCACAAAGATGAAATTACCGTTGAATGTCCAAATTAAATGTTTTAGTATTTCTTTAGAGATAACTTTTAGAGATGTTTACTATATAAGCTAGTTTTATTGCTTACTTTAGATGATATGAATAAAAGATAGAGTAAGTAATGAATTTTGTTATTATACTTGATCTTTAAGGAATTGTCAGCAACCATGTGTACCTGTGTTTCAGCTGCAAATTGGAAGCTAAATGGTCGTATGTTAGCAAAATCAGGTGCATGTGCATGTTATCCTTATTACTGCATTATTAATATTCTATGCCTTAAGTTTAATTATCTACGATAGCCGCAAGACAAGATAATATGACAAGTTGAATACAGATCCCCGTATTACCGGGTAAGCCAACGGTTACCAAATTTAGGACTTGTTTGGGAGTCATATTGAATCAAAAGTGCTTTTGGTTTATTGGATCAGAAGCGATTGTAGTAGCGGCTATGGCTTTTCTTGTTATGCTGTTTGGCAAACTGGCTATTGCAACTGTAGTTTTTTAGGGCCAACCGAGCAGGAAATTAAGTAGCAACATAGCAAAGTATAGCGGCGTCTAAGTGGAGAGATGACGTAGAGAGGGTGAGACGGGGTGGCGGAGGTCGAGAAGGCAGAGTGACCGAGGTGGGAGGTGGTGGAGTAAAGTTACAGCTGAAAAGCTCCTCCTCAGTAGCTGCAGTTTTTGAGGGTGCTTTGCTGTAGCTTAGCTTCCTAGCTGATTTACAGCCATACTGTTTGGAGGAGTTTTTAGCCTAAAACTGAAGCACAATTTTCCCAAACAGACCCTTATAGTCACAAAAATATGATGACCTTAATCATATTTTACATTTTATACTTTACTACTCCTCCGACCAATTATAATGTTATAAGTTATATTTTTTGAATAGTCTCGTCCACAAATATATGTCGTATTTTATATTCTAATGCAGAATTAGTATGATGTTTCATATATATCCCTAATAAATATCTATTTTTACTTTGTATTCTCTACATACATGTATTAAACATAGTGTTTAGTGTTAATAATTATGAATAATCTAGTTATTTTTAATATCTTCTTGATCTACATACCAATAAAGCCCTGTTTGTTTCGGTTTTTTCACCGGTTTAAAAGAAAAAAACTAAAACTGAAACAAACGACTGACTTTTAAGCCGGATTAAAAAAAAACTAAAGCCTCCATATAACTATAACCCAAAAGTCAAGTGAGAGGTGCTTTTTTAGGCTTTTTTGAGATGGAATAATCTTTTGCCACTGGAAGTCTCCAAAATTACCCACCAAATGCCATTACATATAAACTCAAAAATCCTTCTCCTATCTACTCATTTCTCCTCGTCTTCTCTCTCTCCTGTGTGACACACCTTCTCCTTCTGCCGCTCCGGTCTCTACGTCCCCGACCTCCTCCCTCCTCCATCGTCCCCAGCTACCTTCCTTCTCCACGGATTCGGATCCGGTGCGACGCGGGTTGAGGCGGCCAAACCTGAGTTTGAAGTGGTGGGAGGCTACAGAGTCCAGGCATGGTACAGGTGGAGCTGAACGGATCCAGTCGTAGCACGGCAGGAGGCGATCGGATCCAACGTGGCATGGGTGGAGGCGACTGGACCTGAGGGTGGAACGATGGGAGGCGGGTGGAAGTGGCTGGATCTAGCGCGGCAAAAGGCGACCAGATTCGCCTCATCGAGCCCCTCAATATATGTTTTTATTTAGTTTGACGAGAGTTCAGAATTGTTATACTATTTTTAGTCTGATAAGAATTCAAAATTGCCATGTAGTAAGAATTTCAAGTTGATAAATAATTATGCTCAGAATAAAGTTTGATCTCAAGATTAATCTATGTTTTTCAGACATTCGGTGAAAAAAGTATGAAACATTTGTATTAAACAAATTAGTACATAAGAAAAGTCCTTACAAACTTAAAGGGTATTTCAAACTTTCTACCAATAAGCTATACCATTCAACCCATCAAAAAGTCAGGATGCCAAACAACATATCTTGACTTAAAAGCAGACAGCTTAAAAGTTCGTTAAACTAAAAAGCTAGTTTTAAGTCAAAAGTCAAAAAACCTAAGCCGAAACAAACAGGACCTAAGAAATAAGAGGTGCTTCTATAGTTTTCTTTTGACAGTTACACACATATTAAAGTATGAATGAAAGGTAGATGATGCTTATTTACCCTTTCACTTACTTTAGAAGTATGTATTTTAAATTTGGATGGAGGGAGTACAATTTTTTTTTCAGGGTTCCATTTTCCCTTTAGCATCCTGGTTTATTTCCTTGGCAAATCTCGAGTTCTTGACTGATCGCTGGCCAACCAAACTTGTTAATAAAAAACTGATAATGTTAAACTTTTTTAGCATGCATTAGTAGGGCAAACACAGGGCACTAACACACGAGCAGCCCCTAAACCAAAAAACACCACATGCCAACTATGGATTGCACATTCACCAGTGGCTTCGTCATGTCCGTGAACCCTGAACATCTTTGCACTGTGCAGTCTCAGCTAAAGCTCAACACACAGGGTCATAAATTGACCCAATAGGATTCCTGGATCACCAGAGCCCATCCATAAATTGACCCAATCGTCCCTAACAAATCCACACATGAAAAAAGCAACATAAATCATCGTAGGTTTTGTTTGGAACAGTTTCTGATTACGTAGATTTTGGATTCTTTAAAAATCAGGTGGATCATAGCTTTTGATTCTTTAATAATCCAGATTTTAAATTCTCTAAAAAGCTTCTCTTATAATCAAAAGTAGATTTGTATATAATAATATAAAATCAGAAACTATTAACCATTTGATTCTATAAAAATTTAGAATCTACATAAATAGAAACGGTCTTAAACAGCACCATAGAAAGAGAGAGAGGGAAAAGGAAATGAAGAGAGTGAAGAATAGAAGAGGCGTTTTAATAAAAAAAATCTCCAGCTCCGTTTTTCTCTCGTTATTACTGAACTACCAACCCCTCAAGAAAAGCACTGGAGAGGCCTTCCCTTAGCTGCCGCCTGCCGTCCGGGAGGAGAGGCAGGTGGTGATCTGGGGACCGAGGAGACGGCGGGGAAGCGGGGAGAGGCCATGGCGAGGAAGCATGGATGGCAGCTCCCAGGCCACACCTTACAGGTTCAGTATTTGTCTATTCCTTCCTGCTTTGTGTTCTTGGATCGGTGTAATAAGAAAGGCTAGTCGGCACTTTGGTCCTTTTGTTTGATTCTGTGCGTGTATCATTAGTAACCGTAGGAATCCACTATAGAGTTCTATCCCTATGAGGCCGTGCTGCAAGAAATTCTCAATCTTTTGTGTCTGTTTTGAAGATCTGTTGAGGAGAGAGCCCACTATGTAGTGATTGGTTCTTTCTCTTCTCCTTTTCTATTTGTCTACTTGGGTGTAGAGTAAGACTAATGTGAATTCTGAAGGAATTGGGTCGGGATGCAATGCGTACAGAATGGCTAGAGATCTTGCAAATCATGTCCCTTGTGTTAGATTTGGTATGATTCCTCGAGCTAGGGTTGTTCGTTGGTTGCACCCTTTTGTGCTTTAATAAAGCAGGACTAGATGTCTTTAATCTAAAATGGTTGTTCGTTGGTGTTGGTGGTTGGTTCTTATGGTGGAAGTGGCAAAACCCTTCTGCTAAATTATCCGCTTATTTGGGAGGAGTTCTGATGAAATGCGTGCAAAAAGCTGTAAGCTTTGTTCTACTTCGACATCTAGGCAGCTCCCAGACCCAGAGGGATAGTTTGGTCATGCCATTGGTTTGTTCTGCATGTCTAGTGGTTCTCCTTCAGGATTGGGGGAGGGGTGAGCTAGGTGATGCTACACGGGGGTGGGAACGTTTTACCTGTGTTGCCCTTGTGTTTTCTTGTCCTAGTGTTTGCGAAGACAAACATCGAATCGATTCAGTGTCTTAAGAAAATGTGCAATTTTGGTTGTTTTATTTTTTTTGGCTACAACTAATAATGATGAAAACCTAAAGGTTCTGCGAGTTTGGTGGCTTCTGTTGCCTTGTAAGAGAGCTAGCTCAGTAGTTTCTAAGTTTATTCTTGAAGCCATGGAGAAAACTATTCTCCTAATTTAGCCACATGTTCTGCGAAAGATCACCTTGCACATTTGGTGGCAAATGTATGCCTGGAGATAGTTCTTACTGATTACGTGGTTGCAAGAACTTGCATGCTAAGAATAGTTTCCTTTTCATCTGGGTAATCTTTCACAGCATAGGTGATTTCTCCATCTAAAGTAGTATTCATTTTTTTTTGTTTGTGTTCTTAAGTAATTGGTTCATGGTTTTGCTTCTGTTTTTAAGATGGGTAGTCAGTTATTCAGACTTCCAGAGAAAATATACCTGCCAAGTTTACTTCTTATCATCTGTGTCTGTCTCTATGTTTCTGTTCACATGTCTGCTGACTTTTGCGCATGATTTTAAACCCTATAGCCTTGGCACAGCATGAAGGGTATCAGACCATACGAACAAAAAAAAAGCATGGATTTCTGCTTACCTTTTACTCAACTGTTGCATTTAATTTTAGATCCATGACAATCTAATATTTAACAGAGAAGGAAGTGAAATGCAGTGATGGAGCCATGACTTGACCCATGGGGTCTAATATAGTTAAAAATATCTGTAGGGTCGATTTTCTTACATTGTTTTGTACTTTCAAAGGTAATTTTCAAATTCTACTTTTTTGTGGAAATTGAATATTTTACTCATGCACAGTAAATGTTGTGTTTTTCTGCACCATATTTTTCTAGTTCGTATTATGGACTTCAAATAGCTCCAAAATATGCTAACTCGTGTACTTGCTTCTTGAACAGTTGGATAACTGATTTATAATATCTTTTCGACAGATCGTTGCAATTACAGTATTCTTCCTTCTTGTGGTTGCATTTTATGCCTTCTTTGCACCATTTCTGGGAAAAGAAATCCTTGAGTATGTTGCGCAAGGCATTTATACTCCTGTGGTAAGCCTACCAAATGATCCTTATTTTACGCCTTTCTCATCATCTGAAGAGAGCTATTTTGTGGTATCAGGAAACATCATTTCTTCTCTCTGCATCACTTTCAGGCATTTGCTGTTTTCATCCTTTACATCCGGTGCACAAGTATTAACCCTGCTGATCCTGGGATCATGTCAAAGTTTGAGGATGGCTTTATCAATGTACCAGCCAACAGTGATGGATTGCAAGGCGTAAATTTGCCCCAGAAAACAAACAATGCTGTTGGAACACACTCTCCAACATCTACTTGCAGAAGCTCTCTAGATGGTCATTCTAATCAGAGAGTTGCATCTATAGGGGAGGCAAACATAACTCTGAGCTCACAACTGCCAAAGAAAAGATCAAGCTGTTTCTTCCTTGGTGGGATTGTGTGTGCTTTATTTGTCAAGGAGGATTGCCGGAAGCCTGATGATTCAGAGCAACAAGCTAGTGGTGAAGAGGCTCTGTTTTGCACATTATGTAATGCTGAGGTATTCTTAGTTAGCTTTTGCTATGCAGCATACAGTAAACTTACTTGAAGCTTATGTTGTTTAAACTTGCTTTGCAAAATTAATTTTACAGGTTCGCAAATTCAGTAAACACTGCAGAAGTTGTGACAAGTGTGTGGATGGATTTGATCATCATTGTCGGGTGACTTTCTTGCACTGTGTTAGTATGTTACCTGTAATCTTTAATTGTGCATTGCTGATATGGACTTCTTTGGCAGTGGTTGAATAACTGTGTTGGGCAGAAGAACTATTTCTCGTTTATTGCTCTGATGGCAATCAGTCTCCTCTGGGTCTGTAATATGGACTTGCTATATATCATTTTTTTAACTTCACTTACTTCTAGGGGTTCGTGTAGACTTATTCATTTCCTTATATGGTACTAACATTTACAGTCTTCTGTGTTCCAGCTTGCAATTGAATTTGGAGTGGGCATTGCTGTTCTTGTACTCTGCTTTGTCAATAAGAATGCATCAAGAAACATTCAAGACAAGCTTGGGAATGGCTTGACTCGTGCTCCATTTGCTGTTATCGTAGTAAGTTGCATAAGAAGTTCTTGTAGCTTTTTAGTGTATAAGGTTCTTCTCTTGATTATAAGAAGTTATCTGAAGTAGCACCTTTCCACCCATTATCTGACGAGGAAGAAGAGAGTTGTGCATTCTCTCTTGTTGGAAGTGCAACTATTCCTATTTAGGATCCCTGAATAATCTTCTTAGCTCCTCTACCTATTACTGCCACACTTACTGAAAAGCATGCTTGTATATTGGATTTTCTAGATAGTCCTTTTAGTTGATAATTAATTAAACAATAAATTTCTTATGTGCAGGGTATATTTACTTTTCTCTCATTAGTGGCCTGCATACCTTTAGGGGAGCTTTTCTTCTTCCACATGATACTGATCAGAAAGGTTTACCTCGCAATTCTTATTGGAAATGTAAATATGTAATACATATCCAAATTAAATCCTGCTTTCTCAATTCCTTCTGTATGCTCTATATCAGGGCATCACAACCTATGATTATGTTGTCGCAATGAGAGCTATGAGTGAGGCACCTCCAGAGGATGAGGAAGGAGCAAACATCATCTACTCCCCATCAAATTCAGCAACAACTGGATTCAGTGTTGGAAGTTCACTTGGCCTTCACCACAAGGGTGCTTGGTGTACACCTCCAAGGGTATTTATTGATCAGGTAAGCCTGCCTATTTCAATCGGCAAGTATGTATGCTCTTTGAAAGTTTAACAAGAACCCCAAGCTGAAAAAAAAGAACATAATTATACTGTTGGAAGCAGTCCTACAGCCACACTAACTTTAGCTGTGGTGAAAATTTCAACCAGGATGAAGTGATTCCACATTTGGAGCCTGGGATGGTACCTTCAACCGTCGACCCTGATGCTGCTGGATATGTCGAAAGAGCAAATAAAGCCAAGAAGACAGTCAAAATCAGTGCTCGGAGCCTTGCAAAGCTGGATAGGAACGAGGTAATGAAAGCTGCAGCAAAAGCTCGGGCATCATCCTCTGTACTCCGACCAATAGATGCCCGCCGTGGTAATGAAGCTGATCTTAGCTCCAGTGGCAATGCCAGCGTCAGGAGTAGCATGAGTGTTGACTACAGTGGTACAAAGGAATCAAGGAGTGAGGTGAGACTATCTCCTCTTCAGAATTCGTACCCGCAAAGTCTTGCAAGCCAGGATGACTACCAGACTGGCACACAAAGCGCAAGCAGTTTAAGCAGCCCGGTCCACATCCACAAGCTTGCCTCTCACTCTCAGTTACATGCAGCACCACATCCACCACCTCCTGAAAGGCCAGCACCAGGGATAGTGAGGCCACCTGTTCCTACCACTCAGATAACCAACCCAATGTTCCAGTCAGCCACATCTTATGTTCGGGAGAATCGAAGAGCCTCTGTTGTCTGGGATCAAGAGGCTGGTCGGTACGTGTCACTACCCGCGCAAACAAGAACTGGGGCTGGTGTCGAGCTGCCATCAAGAATCCCACGTTTCTTGGTGAATCCAATTGGCGAACCAGGCAACCATGGGAAAAATCTTGCACCTGCAAACACAGCCGCATCAGCAATGTTGCCAGGACAGCCATCGGAGAGATTGACGTACACTGGGCAATCAATATTCTTTGGCGGGCCCATTCTGGGCACCCCTGCTAGCAACGCTCAAAGGCATGAGGTGGGCTCAAGACCGCGCCCTGAGGGAAGTAGAGATCCTAATGCCTACCAGCGCGACATCCGTGGCGAGAGGGCACGGACTGGCTCCCTCCCGGTGTTTGCTCCTGGGAATTTTCAGAGGAATCCGCCGTTTGACAAGTGACTTTTATACCGTCTGTTTTCCTGTTCTTGATGTCCATCTGCTCAAGTGCCGCGATGACAATGGGGTGATGCTGATCTACCCACCTGAAGAATTTGTAACAGCTGAACGGCTGCTCTTCTGTGGTTGTCCCAATGAGAAGCAGATGAGTTGCAGCTGAAGGAGATAACTAAAGCGCAAGGAGATGATCTTTAAAGCTTTTTTTTAGCAAAGATCGCGCCAGGACTAACCTTGTTGGATGTTCAGTGAGCGAAGAACTGACTGATATTTTGTGTGTTAGGAATTCAGCCAGATATTTGATGCACGACCGGTAGTTGATCTGATGTAAAACGTTGATTTGCAGTTGATTTTTTTTGCATGTTGGAGACTTTGGAGTGTTCATTGCAGTTGATTTTCCTGATGTAAATGGAGCAAGTAGATAAAACCTCCTTGCTAAAACCCTCTCTCACACGCTTAACTTCGCGACTCTCCCTTCCCTGCACGGCTCGTTGCGTGCGACGGCGCCACCACCGCAGCACCGCCTCCCTTCGTCATGCCGCCGATGGCCTGCCGAGACGAGACGACTTCCCGGACGCCGCCTTCCTCCCCCAGCCGCCGCAGCGCGTCTGCTGCGCACCTCGGCTCCTCGCCGGCGGCAAGCGCCCACTCCTCAACCCTGGCGTACTAAATTCCTGATTTCGCCACTGCTTCCATGTCTCTGATCACCATTTCGTTTGCCGCGGCCTCCTCCTCCCCCCTGCAGCTGCTACCCAGATGGCTGCGTCGGCTACCTAAGCCGGCGAGTGTCCACCGCCGCCTAGCCGTGCGAGCTGACGTTAAGGTTGTTGGAAAATTAACATGGCATAACATTAATTTAATTTCATGAATATGCAATAAAAACATGATATTAAAAATCACATCGACAGTAAGATAATTAGCAACCAGCAGATTGACAGAATATGCTAATAAATAAAACATAACTACACATGCTAGATAATTCAAAAGATACATCAATATAAACAAAACTATCATAGCTACATGCATTATCAACAAATCTAATCACAAAAAGAAATCACGCAGAACGAGAAGCAGCATAGAAGCGACTCGATGCGATGATGAAGACGAGCAGTCGCGCGGTGAAGCGCTTCCCAGAAACTTGATCGCCGGTCTCCTGTGCAGGACGTCAAGTGGTCGGCAACGGATCGGAGACACTGCTCTCCCTCACGCGTGTTGCACGACAAGCGAAGGGATCGGATGACTCGGGAAGCAACAAGAACTGGAGGAAGCACATATCGCCAAAGAGAACAAGATCGATTTTTGTCACGTATACTCTCATGAACAAGAACGTCTCCCTTAAGAAACCACAAATCAAAAATTGCCTCGCAAAAAATCAGCCGAACTGCCACGATTCCAAGAATCGCCCCATAGAATCTTGCAATGTGAGCGAACGGACTAACCGCATGAAAACATGCATCTCTCTGAGTCCGCGTCGCCATATTAGCAGTCAAGATGTAAAGTGATGTGGCATAGCCCGTACACATGGCAAAAGGTTAAGTACACTTAACACACGAAATACACGCGTGTATGTACATAGCCTAACATAGCCAACCATGTATACCTCTAGCCTTGCCACCAATTCATACTAGAGTCCATACATGAACTCCCTTTATAAGTTGATTACACTCCACCCAGCTAAGCAATATGGTACTAAAGACCATACTCTCAACTCAACACCTTTTGACTTCATCTATTGAATGAATTAATTCAGATTTAATTCCAACAAAGTTGATATCTTCCGGCGACGCCTGCCGCCGGCATCGACCAGCTCGCCGAATGCCATCGCAGTGACTCGAGCCAAAAGGAGGGGGGTTGGAGTTTTTTTTGGCTTGCTTCGTCTCTGGCGTCTAATGCATCACTATCATTTTGTTATTTTTAGGGCCCATAAATAAACTTAGGTAAGTTTGGCTTGTCAATTTTTTGTGGCAACAAAATTCAACACCACAAGTGCGGCAAAGCTTGGCAAAAAACCGAGTCTACAACGTGTGGGACATGAAGTTAAGAAAGTGTGGCAAGTTATATTGTAGCAACGAATCAAATATCCATCTAAGAATCTGTAGCACACCTATCTAAGAATTTGTAGCACACCTAAGCTTAGACGTGGCAAAATTAGCTTCAAACCAAACATGATTTAGACTTTTTGGTAGTATGTATGTCGATAGGGATGTAGTAAGGTAGCGAATTGTCACTGATGTATTGATAAAGCTAGGAACTTCGGCGCAATTTGGACCTAAAGTGTTGGGTTAACAGTACACAACGTTGTTTAACTAAATCCATTTTGTGCCAGCAGTCCAATAGTCATGAATTGGGTCTTATTTTGGCAATTAGGCAATTGGCCTGAAGATGTCCCAACTCCTGAACTGAATAAACTGCTTTCCCAGTATTATAATTTTTGTTGTGCAACTACGAACTTCTTGTGAATTTGGATGGTGGAATTCAGTGCCATCTAACGGACTTTTTTCCTCGCTGTAACATATAAATTTGGTGACGGTGTTAGCTTTAAATTCAGTGGATGTTGCAAAATGACCTAATATACTTTTCATTTTCATAGGATGGCTCAATGATGCCTTTTTCTTGTTAAAGATGTTACCTTTGGCATGTTATTTTGCTTTATTGCTTGTGATGCTATTGATTGTTGAAACTCAAAAGTTTGCTGCAGGGAGGAATGTTGTTATCGACCAAGATGATATTCCTAAGGGCATTTCTAATGGGTAGTTTCTTAGGTGGTATCTACAAATGAGTAAATGCATTAAGTATGTGGTGTCTCTAGTGAGATATCACAATGGATGGTGTCTACTAGTAATCCAAGAGCATTAATTATCTATATGTTTTGATCCAATGCAAACTCAATTGTGTTGTGCATTATATTTTGTACGATATGGAAAGAGATATATAGGATATTGGTCCTAAAGCAATCAATGACGGTGTCACAATTGCCAAGGCTATAGAACTCCCAAATGCACTTGAACATGCAGGTGCCATGCTACTTCAAGAGGTAAGGTGCATAATGTTTTCATATTCTTATATTGATTAGTATCACTGCTGCTTATACATTGGAAACATGTTAACCAGATAGCATCCAAGACAAATAATGCTATTGGCGATGGAACCACAACAGCAATTATTTTGGCCCGAGAAATCATCAATCTTGGTTTGTTGGCAGTTGCCACTGATGCTAACCTAGTTGCCTTGAGAAAGGGTATGGACAAAGCTGTTCATGAACTAATTGGGATCTTAAAGACTATATGTATCCCTGTAAGCTCAAAGGAGGAATAAAAGGTAAGCTTTACCTCCTAGGAAATCACAAATCATGAGTGGAAAAATGGCAAAGAATAAAAATGAAGAAACACATACTAGGCTACTAATGACAAGTGCCAACCCGATTATCATATCTAAAACTCAAGTGGTGTATCTTGTGCATATTTTGTATTTTTATAGACAAAGGAGGAACCCTAGCTTGATTTAAATTAGAAAAATAAATGGAAAACAAACTATCACTTCCCCTCTCTCTTTGAAAGCATTCTATGATTGTAGCATGAAGTATAGAATGATTAGGTTTGTGTTAAGAATATATTGCCTTATATAGATTATTGCCTTATATAGGTTTTTTATGTACATGATTGCCTTAAATAGGCTTTCTTTTTGTATCCTCATGTACTCTATATATTCTGGCCATTCGCCTCATATTGAATACAATAAGTGCTATTCATAACATGGTATCAGAGCATAGGTTCTAGAGTTATGGTTTACCGATGTTGCACTCACGTCACCCTAGCCGCCACCTGTTCTTCCGCTATCACTGCCCCCGAGAGGAGTCATCTCCACTCCCGGGGGCCATCTCTTCTCCTATTGGTCGGCTCTTCTCATCGGCCGGGATCGGTGACCTCTGCTCTGACCGCCCAACGCACCGCCTCTAGGTGCCTCACCCGTGTGCCTCCCACCGGCTCCCGCAACGCATCGCCGGATCTGTCATCTCTAGCCCAATCTGGGTGGGATCTGCTTGTCTTCATAGTCAACGGCCCTCAATTCCTCATCTTTGAGCTCGATCTGGCTGGATTTGCCACTACTGGAATTGGAGTTGAGCTGCTAGCTTTCTCTTCCTCAAATCGCTACAAAGCCGTGGCACCATCACCACCAGCCACCGTCGTTGCCCTTTGAAGCTGCCTCGGCCACCTCGATGCCGGCCAACTTGTTCGCTCGCTCTATAGAGGATTCAATTGGGTTTTATAACCCGATCTGGTTGAGCTGCTCGGCTCCACCAACTCCAACTCTGCTTTAGCTCTAGCTTTTCGGCTCTTTGGCTCTGGTTCTTGGCTCGACTCTTGCTCTTTGGCTTTGGCTTTTTAGCATTCCATTAGTTCTGGCTCACTCTTCGGCTCATTTAGTCATCTATAGCTCTTCGGTTCATTCAGTTGGCTCGACTCTTCGGCATCTTTGCTTGCTGACTCATCATTTTGTCTATCCTCGTTGTTGTTGCTGCTAGTATCTATTGCTAGTGCTCCTAGTTATTTTTGAGTCTTTCTTAGCATCATTGCTTCCGTTGCATCCATCCAAGTCCCTAGCATCTTGGCTGTTTCGTTGGCTAGGCTCATTTCATCGACTTCGATTTTAGACTCATTACCTCGGCTCAACTCGGCTTCTTGGTTGGTTTTACTTCATCGACTCGGCTTGGCTCATTTTGTTAGCTTGCCTCCTTCGTTGACTCAACTCCACCGTCGGCTATTCTTTGTCGACTTGGATCCTTTGTCAACTTGGCTTCTTCGTGGGCTCTTCTTTGTTGAATCGACTTCTTCGTTGATTTTTTTCGTCAACTCGGTTTTTCAAAAGTTGGATGCTATGACAACTACTTCATGATTAGGGCTTTGGATTTTTCCTATTTTAGTGTCAACCTTTCTAAATGCAATACTATTGCATACGCTTTGCATTTGTGGGGGTGTTAAGAATATGTTGCCTTATATAGGCTTTTCATGTACATGATTGCTTTATATAGACCTTCCTTTTGTACCTTCATGTACTCTATATATTCTGGCCATTGGCCTCAAATTGAATACAACAAGTGCTATTCATAACATGTGTGTGCATTCAATTAAACTGCTCTATAAAGTCACATTAGTCACCAACTCACCATAGTAAATCTCTAAATTTCATTCTCAGCCGTTGATTCAATATCAGCTGGCAATGATGAATATATATGTTGGCTATCTCATTGCTGATGCATTGGAGAAAATAGGTTCCAAACTCCCAATGGAATAATCAAAATTGAGTCATCATCTTCGATATATACTTTAGTCGAGGTGCAAGAAGGAATGAAGGTACATTCATGTGATAATAGAGTTTCTCCCCTACAATTTACTTATTATATGCAAAGAACTTTGCTTTTCCACCAAAGCGTGGCTATGTCTCAAGGCATGTCAAGCAAAAGCCAAGTAATTTGATTATTAGAAAGAAATTAACAGCCGCAAAAAGTGCCGGTGAAACATTTGCTGCTATATGGGACACATATATACATCTCAGAATATTATAATTAATCCATCTGATCCATGCAGATTCTCCATCTGATCCCTGCAGATAGACAAGGGCTATGTTTCTCCACATTTCATCACAAATCAAGACAAAGCAATTGTTGAATTTCAAGATGCTAGAGTGCTTTTAACTGATCAACGGGTAAGTGAAGTCTAAGAGATACTTCCTTTGCTGGAGAAGATCACACTGCTGAGTGCCTCTTTGTTGATTATTGCGGAGGATGTTTTGCAAACAGCGTACTCTACTCTAGATCTTAACAAACTGAATGGATTGCTAAATGTTGCGATTGTCAAATGTCCTGGTTTGGGAGACGAAAAGAAGGCTATTCTCCAAGATATTGCTATTTGTCTTCCCTCTCGCAGCCTAGTCACCCTAAGGGTGCGATCTTCGCACCTTGTAATTAAACTCTCTATCTCCTAATATAATTCACGGCTTCGCCATTTTCAAAAAAAAGATATTGCTATTATGACAGGTGAATTTCAGAATTAGTATTGCAAAGCTTCATGCCTTAAAATGGTGTACTGTTAGTATTATCATGTCCCTCAAAGTTCTTATAGAGTGTGCTATGTTTACAGGATTCAGGATTTTTTCTAGAAGAGGCCCCCTTTGTTTCAGTTTCTGTATAGCTTCTGTTAAAAAAAAAAGCAAATTATCTGCCGAATGGGAGGATTCTAGACAACTCCTCCCACAATCAGAAGCTGCCTTCTACATAGAATCAAAATCGGCTGAAACCTAATTCTCATTGATTCTTGCTGATTCTCGCTGGCCTGATTCGGAAGCTAGAAGTCACAGTTGGTCCGGCCCAATTCTCGCATAATCAAAAGCAGATTCTCTTATAATCTAGAATCCATAATCTAGAAGTTGAAACAAAGGGGACCACATGTTTTAGCAGTTGCCTGGTACTTGTGAGTTATGTTATTCCCCTATAATGGACTGGTAAGATCACCCATTTCTTATATTTGGTTTCTCCCTTTTGGGTTTCACTGATGCTTTTGTGGCATGATAAGGATTACAGTTCATTTTGCACTTGCATGATGCATTGCTTTGAAATTACCTAATTATGTTAATCTCAGTAGTTTTCTTCAATTAAGCAGGTGCAGATTTCTTTGCTAGTGACCTTGGATGATGGGGTCTTCAAGGCATTACTTCTGATCAGCTAGGCATTGTTCAGAACATCACTATAACAAGTGAATCTACAACTATCATTGCACATCCTTCAGTGAGACCAGAGATCAAGGCAAGAATTCTGCAACCAAAGAAAGATGTAGAGGAGACAACGAGTGCCTATCTAAGAGCAAGGTTTTCTGCAAGAATTGCTAAACTCTCAAGAGGTGTTGCAGTTATCAAGGTGCCTCACTATCCGAGCTAGCAAGCCTGTATTCAAGTAGTTTTTCATATTAAATAATGGGTATGAGTTTGTTTCATTATATAGATTTTCAGGATAGAGAAGTGCATAATGCAGAAATTGTGATATGAAATTTGTTAGTTTGTTTCTGGGGATCTGAAGAGTTGAGTTTTATTCAGGTTGGGGCAGCCACTGAAACTGAACTAGAGGATAGGAAACTTTTTTTTTTGAAATGGCAGCAAGAGAATTGCTGCAAATATATTGAAAGATAAGAAGGGGTCCTGTTTTTTAAGGAAAAAACCGGACTCATGAAAAAACCTCACAACAGACCTCCACTATGAGATCCCTCTTTTAACAACTAGGACAATTACGCAATTTGATCTTAAAGATCGTCTGTTAGCCCACTAGTAAGGAAAAAACGAGAAAATGCAATGGCCGAGAAGCTACACCGTAGACTTCCATATTGAAGCAAAGCCACGGGTTAGCACTCTTTCTACTCCTTGATCGCCGATGCCACTTGTGCTGCTATGTTGAGATGATTATCATGTTGGTGATAGTATGTGCTCTTTCTACTCCTTGCAAAAAAGAGGATAGGATGACTCGGACCGGAACTAGGTTCATGGAGGAACCGAGGTTCGAGACTAGGTTCGTGGAGGAATCGAGGTCTTGGTGGTCAAGGATGTCATGCGGACGTTCGAGCTAGAGAACATGCATGTGAAGGTGGTTAGTCACGTATGTGCAAGGTGGGGTGATCATGCGTGCAAGGTTTTGGTTTTGGCCATGTTGGGCCAAGTTGAGATAAATACGAACTCTTTCCATGTTGGAAGTTGAGTTGTAGTCAATCTCTGTGAGTTTGCTCTGTATAAATAGGAGGAGATGTCTCCTGTTTATTCATAGAGCTAGGTATTAGGGTTTGTACTCTTGTGTTGGAGTACTTTAGATAATGAAATAAAAAATCAATCTTCCAGAAAGATACTTCATGTCTGGCGGTTGTGCATTGTGAAGAGATGTTCTTCTGGTTCTAGGGTTTAAGTTCTGATCGTGCATACATACATCAAGTCAACCAGAAGATAGATGATGATCTGGACATGCTTGTGTTTCTGGTGATGAGAAGTTTGATCCGTGACAACTAAAGTCCTCTTTGGTGTTTGGTCCGTCGCAGCCTTGAAGGTGAAATTGAATTTCCTCGTCATTTGTTGCATCAGTCAGATTGCGAAGGTAATATCTCTTGATCCGTAGATCCGATCGAGTTGATTCTTATTGGGTTTGATTCATAATTGAATCCAATTTCTACAATCAAAATTTCATATCAATCCAACGGTTAGATCTTTAGTAATTTGTGGTCGCCCAGATTGCTGGCCTGGTCGCCCAGCTGTTAGATCGCTAATTGTTTCAGTTATCTTGCGAAAGTCATAATTTTTGATCCGTAGATCCGATCGGATTGATTCTTATTAGGTTTGATTCATAATTGAATCTAATTTCTACAGTTAAAATTTCACATCAATCCAATAGTTAGATCTTCTGTAATTTGTGGTCGCCCAGATTGATGTCCTGCTCGCCCGACTGCTTGCGTAGTCGCCCGGGTTCGGTCAT
Organism: Guadua angustifolia; assembly: GCA_036346375.1. Classification (NCBI taxonomy): domain Eukaryota; kingdom Viridiplantae; phylum Streptophyta; class Magnoliopsida; order Poales; family Poaceae; genus Guadua; species Guadua angustifolia. Next base: position 40,016,922 of record CM070517.1, read on the forward strand.
CTTGCGAAGGATATAACTTTAGATCAGTAGATCCGATTGACCTGATTCTTTTTGTGTTAGATGAGGAATTAAGTCTAGTTTCTACAGTTAAAATTTCACGTCAATCCAACAACTGGATCTTCGGAAATTTCTATTTTAGTGAATGTGTATCGGTCTGCTCGCCCAGACTGTGCGCGTGGTCGCCCAACTGTTCACGTGGTCGCCCAACCTGCTCGCCCAAGTGCCAAACTGGTCGCCCAAGTACCCAACCTGCTCGTCCAAGTGCCAAACTGGTCGCTTAAGTGCTCTACTGGTCGCCCAAGTGCCAAACTGGTCGCCCAAGTGCTCTACTGGTCGCCCAAGTGATCTATTGGTTGCCCAGACTGGTCTATTTGTTTCCCAACTGCATAAACTGATTTCCAAGCAATTTGAGTTTCAATTGGGGTGTTTGAAAAATTCGAAAATTTAATTTTAGCTTCCGCACAATCATTCACCCCCCTCTGATTGCGCAATCATTCACCCCCTCTGACATTACATTAGTGAAACTGAGAGCGGAGGATGCAAAGAACGCAACTTTTGCAGCCAATTAGCGAAGCCATAGCTCTAGGCGGTGGTGTGACATATGTTCAGTTATCGAAGCATATTCCGGGTATCATGGATCTTGTGGATGACCCAGAAGAGAAGATTGGTGTAAATATTGTTGGGAAGGTTGGTTTCTCCATTTGCTGACGCTTGCCACTTAATTGCACATGTTCTGTTGCTGAATCATTCATTGTATTCCACTGCTGGTGCTGTAGCACCACTAATAAGTTTGAAGGATGACCTAAGGGTACCGCCATCACTTTTATGAACCTAAGCATCATATAAGTAAGATAGACAATATGCTAATTCCTTGTAGTGACTAACCAGCGTAAAGATGCACATTTAATGGTGTTCACTAAGATGCTCAGAGCATTCTCAAAAGATGTGTGCTTTTTTTTTTGCTGTCAAAATACTTATATTGGTTGCAGAGCAAGGTTAATAAGAGAGCCAACTGCAGACTTTATCTCATTGCCATATCATATATAGCCAACCTAACAGCCCATCTATATAATAGTTAGCCATACATACATACAAAGCCATTAATACTTAGCCCACATTCATCCCCTCATTCTCTCACCAAGTTTCTTAGAGCCCGTGCTGCAGCCGGCTGTAGATCTGCAGCCCGCTTCTCTTATCTCTCCTCCAACTCACTATAAATCTGATGTGGCAATCCTTATAGCCTTCTTACCTCACCTTATTATACTTGCTCTAACATTCTCACACTGAAGTCTGCCAAATGTTGAAATAGGCACTTCTCGTCCCTCCTACGACGATTTCTCAGAATTCTGGGGCTGATGGTTCAGCTGTTGTCGAGAAGCTTCTTGCCGGTGAATGACAGGTTGGGTACAACGCAATGATTGACAAGTTCTAAGATCTTTTTGATGCTGGTGTGGTAGATCCATGCAGGGTTGCAAGATGCGTGCTTCAGAACTCTGCCTCGTCCCCCGTTCCTCAACTTCCTGGAATCCCACCATTACAAATAAATCAAAATGCTTAGAGTTGAGTGCCCTTTTTTTTTTGTCATGAACAGATTTGAGATATTCTTATGATTTCAATGAAGAATGTTCTGTGATGCTGGGCCATATGGTCCTGGTCTGGATGATTGAATGAGTTGAGCTAAGAATCGGATTAATAACCTTTGAGATAATCATCGGCTAGAGCCACTGGTTATGGTAATGGATGGACCAAAGGATGGTTGGCTGATACGGCTTGAAGGGGATACTATTGGTTTCAACTGTAAGTCAGCGGAATGCCCATGGAGGTGTACATCTTTCAAAGATAGGCTTTTTATCTCTTTCTGTATAGGGAGTGTATAGGTATCATCCGGATGTTTTTTTGGTTGAAATCACCCAAATCTAGAACCATTGGATTTCGGATCCAAATTCACCAGGCCGTTGGATCAAATCATACGATCGGATGTAATCGATACTCCCGAACATCCAAATTCACCGGGCCGTTGGATCAAATCATAGGACCGGATCCAAATTCACCGGACCGTTGGATCAAATCATAGGATCGGATGTAATCGATACTCCCGAATCTCAACAATGATCCAATGGTTCTAGATTTGGGTGATTTCAACCAAAAAAACATCCGGTTGATGTTTATCAAATCCCTTCTGTATATTAGTGCTAGGTGCAATATTATAAAATCTGCACAATTTCAACATAGAAAATAGGATGACTAAACCGTTATCTGAATCTTTTTATGCTTATGAATCCTATTTATTTTTGAGCCTGCAACTTGCACGAGCATGACCTTTTGGTTGGTATCAATGTGCATCAAACATCGTATGTGTTATGATTTTTTTCCTGGAGGAATATTAGGCTGATGATGCTGAGCACCAGTCCACCTTGGCACGCTTTGCAATTGCCTTTTGCCGATGCGAATCCATGAGACCTTGCCAAATCTTCAGCAGAAGAGCCTGCAAAACCGGTCAATTAGAAGATCCATAACATACGTGGAAAACTGAAGGATCAAATACTCCATAACCCAACACAAATTCCTTACAAAAACTAACTGAAGACTGTTTCCTAGAATCTGAAATAAATCCAACCAAACGGAATAGGACTGGAACGTTTCAAAGCGAATCGTTTTGAACGCCGTGGTCGAATCGGGTTAGAACCCGTTCCTCCGGATTCGATTCTACTTGAAACAAGAATCCGGAATTCCTAACAAAAACTAAATTGAATACGAAAAAAAAATCTTGAAGAAAGAAAAACATAAATGCAGACACGGACAAGAGCAGATATAAGTAGCAACTAGCCTCTGAAATGGAGCATCAGCATGTCTGAATTCCATAACATTTCCCAAGCCAATAATGTGCTGCCGTTTCCTGATGTGCATAGAACCAATGCCCCCCTTGCTTCAAGTTACTACCTACCAGTAACCTCCTCTCCTTTCTTGCTCTTGTCAAGGCCACAGCAATGGCCTAACGCATTACTCCCAGCGACCTTTTAAGGCCTAGTGTGGTGACATTGATGAGGTGTATTAATCTGACGTTAAATAAGCACATGTTTGATTCTTGCAGGCCACATGTGAGGGTGCACGTTGTTTGTGTTCAAGACTTCTTTTTGGAAGTTTGAAGCTCTAAAATCTGATGCACACATTTTTAATCTTCAATGCAATGCAACTGACTGGTCTGGATCATGAGAACGGCAATTGAGCCAACGAGATAGTTACAAATTTGTTACTTGAGATCTACAGTTTACAGCCTTAGGCAATGATTTTAGCAGTGAAATGTCGTTAATTGAAAATAGACAATTTAAATCCTAGCTTTGACTAAATAATCCAATTAATCGACCATTTTCAATTAATCACCCGTTTCTCCCGTTGAATCACGAAAACAACTTATTTTTATTTACTAAGTACGATAAATTAATTTATAATATTGTGTGATAGACTCATAGTGTTCATAGTATGTACCTTTTAGATGGAGTATAAACAATGAAATTTAAAACATATTTTTATAGAGTAATAATTTACAATAACTTTAGGTAAATAAAATATTTACAATTAAGTCTAAATATAAACAAATTTATTAATAAGAGCGCATGCATAATCGCCCGTTAAATTATATTTCAATTAATCACTTAGCTGTATTACAACCGTCCATTAAGCATATACCGTTTTTCTGCATCAAAGATAGGATATATAATGAAAATAGACAATTACTACACCATCACCCTGAGAGTAACAAATAATACATATACTAAAGTAGAGAAGGATTGGCTGCTCCCCTAGGAATTGAAGGAGACGCCATGAGAGTAACAAATAATACATATACTCCTCATGGAGAGACGGGCGGCTTCGGCTCGTGATTTTTTTCGCATGTAGGTCCCTAAAAAAATACGTAATTACGTGTAGGTCCTTCCTGCGGTTTTTTATGAAAAGGACCTTCTGGTTCAGAAAAATCGTGAATCTTTCGTAGAAGGATCTTGAATAAATACCCAAAAAAAGAATATAATTACGTGATTGCATTTGTATCCTTTCAATCGTTTCACGTGTTTTCTCGACGATTTTTAAAAAAATGCTACCGAAAAAAAAAAAAAAATTGTTTCTGCGAAAAAAATAACGCACGTGGCGTATCACGCCGTGAAAAGATTCCTAGTAATACCTATACTAAACTCGGAAGAATGCGCCACCTGGGGCTGGGAGGGCCTCCACGTCGCCGAGCCGAGCGCGCGAGCCGGCTAGGCTCCTTTTTTCGCTTGTAGGTCTCTAAAAAAATGCGTAATTACGTGTAGGTCCTTTCGTAGTTTTTTTACTAAAAGGACCTTCTGGTTTAGAAAAATCGCGAATCTTTCATGAAAGAACCCTAAATAAATACCGAAAAAAGAGTGTAATTACGTTTAGATCATTCCAGCTGGTTTTCACGAAAAGGATCTTTCGATTTAGCGTAATCGCGGATCCTTGTGAGAGAACCCCAGATAGATGTGAAAAAAACGTGATTGCGTTTGTATCTTTTTAACCGTTTCACGTTTTCTCAATAATTTTTAAAAAAAATACCGAAAAAAAATAAAATTATTTCTACGAAAAAAATAAGTACACGGTGTGATGATGACGCTTCGTAAGAATGAAAATTTATATTGCGAGACAGAGAGCGTAGCGAAGGGAGGCGTAGAACCAAAAGCGGAGGAGTCGTATGGAATTCCGAGGAGAAGATGAGAGGTCTACGATTACTACAGTAATCATGGAAGGAGAGTCCACCCCCCACAACACGAGTATATACGATACGGAAACGAACAGCTGTTGCCATCACCATCAAGCACGGAGCGGAACGGAACGGAACGGAACGGGATTCATCTAGTACAATCTGTCAGCGTCCGCCCCGTCGGCCGTCCCTTTCGCTTTCCTTCTTTTTCTGCTACTGCCGCGGCACAGCGCAAGGGAGATCATCAACAAGTCGACGAGCGAGCCGCCGCCGCCGCCGCCGCCTCTTCTTCCATCTCCTCTCCGCTCCGCCCTCCCATCCATCGCGCGATCAAGTACGCTTCGCACGTACTCCCTCCCTCCCTCCCTGTGCTAGTTTCACCATGCCATGGCATTCCCTTCGCTAGTACCACTGGCGGTCTTGTGCTACAGACTGCTTCACCATCTGGGGTTCTCGGATCGTCAGCTTCGATCTGCGGTCGCTTTCTCTCGTTATTTTCTTCGTTTCGCTGCTTAGTTGTCGTCGATCGAAGTAACCTAATCTAACATTGTTCGAATTCATCGTCGCTCCGTTTTTTTTTTCTTTGATAATAATTCTCGGCACAATGTCTGAGTTTTCCTAGCTATGCTCCCCCACCATTAGTGTTCGCCGATCTGCGCTGCTTTGGGAATCTTTACTAAATCTATCTTTTTTACTAGATTGTTGCGTTTATTCATGCGATGCATGCGATTCTAGTGAGTCATTCCGTACAACTATTACTGGATATACTTATACGACTACTTTTACTCAATGTACAATCCATGCCTTCGTTAGTTTGTTCCCTTGTTTATCATGAATATACTGTCTTTCTAGGACTTTTGTTGGATTACGATTATCCTTTTCTTTTGTCTGCTTTAGTACAATACAATACAATACTAAGCCGCTCCTTTTAACAACTGAGCTCCATATATATCCCTTTAATGTTACACTTTAACCAATAGTAGACAGTATCTTCTTCCCATTGATCACCTCTGCATTTTCTTCTTCTTCTTCCTTTTGCTTTTTTTGTCCCTTCTATTGGGGCATTATCTGGATTCTGACTTCATTTGGTATAGTAATATTACAATCGTTTTCAACCTGTATGCCAATCTTCTGTTTGATAAACAGCTTAAGAATCGCGCGTTGTAATATACGGTTCTCTATCATACACTGTAATTATGAATCTACCTTACTCTACAACAAAGTTTGTGTAAAGGACTGTGAGTTGTTTCTAATTGATTTCACCTGTGCTTGTGCAAGGTCAGGATGAGGCAGGGGGTACCTACACTTTCCTATAGACAAGACGCTGCCATGGCAGGCGCTCTCTTCATGTCCAACACTAAGTCTAGGGAGCAGTGTTTTCGCCTCAACATTTTTGGGCTTCCCTTCGAGTATAAACACTTTGTGAACAATGTCAAAGAAGGGATGCCCTTGTTTCTCTTTGATCATACTGAGCGTAAACTTTATGGAGTCTTTGAGGCTGCCTCTGATGGTGGACTGAATATTAACAGATCCACATTTCGGTCAACTGGGCGCACGTATCCTGCACAGGTACTCTGCAGCTAACATATATGCCCGAATGGACTCCTTGCGCTTAAAAAAACCTGAGGAAGTACCATGCTAGAACTTAGAAATGAGCCCTCAACAAAATATATTTTTGGTTAGTCCTGTGTTATCTTGAAAGTTGAAATTGTAATGGTCCTCATACACACACATGGTACTAGTAGTGCATGGCATACAGTCTGGGCACACGAATAGAGATAACCTATTTTGGCTGCATATGTATTTAACAAGTAATGTAGCTCTGACTAAGCCTGCCTTGATGAATGACAGTAATTGATTGTGTAAGGTGGAATTATCAAATTTAGCATGCAAACATGTGCAACAAAAATTAGAATGCTAAGAATATTGGCATAAAATGGATTAAGCTTTGTCGTGTGATTATATACTATCATTGGGTTGTTTCTTTTGCTGCCTATGAAAATTCGTAACAAAATATAACATAAAATAGATTAGTTTTAAATGCATTTTTAGTTTTAGATGGTTACTTCACAGTTTTCACTGTACACTTGAAAATGTGAATAATTCTTGTTGAGAAACCACATTTACCACTAGCCAGTGGCTTACAGAATGACATGGTGGAGAAGAGTATGGTGTACTGCCTATAAGAGTTGGTTCTGGGAAGCTGTTCCTTTTCTTGTATTGGAGCTCCTCTTACTGACTATAAATACTATCATCAAAATTATTCATTTGGTTTTGAGCTGTCGTTTTCCCTAGGTTCGCTTCAAAATTGTTTGGAAGTGCAGACCACTCACAGAAGATGAGTTTTCTATTGCCATAGAAGAGAACTACTATATGCCGAAAAAGTTCTACTTTGACCTTTCGTACCAGCAGGTTTGCTTTACTACAAAACTTGATGGTTGAACTTCATGAACCTTCTCATTGCAAGCCTATGATTATGCAAACTTGTATTTTACTTGCAGGTTGTCCGGTTATATGGATTGTTTGATGAGAAGAGGGTAGATCATCCTGTTTGCAATTGTTTTAAATGTGCTAATTTGGAAAAAGAGCACTCCAGAAAAGGGACTCCAGACAGCAGGAGCTTGACTTCAAATATTTCTCCTTTTTCTGCTGATCAACCGCACATTCTGATCCAGTCAAGTACTCCCAAGATTTCAACAGTTGAAACAAACTACTCTGCTCCCACAAGCACGCACCCAATTGTACCACTTTGGGTTGAGACACAGCCAAATGTGTTGGTGCCCTTGGGAACTGAACCTTCTGGAGTCGAAATTGCTCCCATCCGCAGCAGCCATCATGACCAAATAGAATTACCTCATCATAGTAATGAACTTTTCCAAGATGCCTCAACAAAACATGGCATTTCAACTCAAGTATCCACCCCTTCGTCTCAAACAGCCGGATACCACCGAGATCAGCTGGCTGCAAATCAGTCATATCCATTACCCGATGTTTATCCGCACAGTAGCTTGTCTTCTGGATTTATGACTCGGGACCCATCTGATGCAGTTAGGTTGTCTGCAAATCAGTCATATTCATCATCTCTTAGCTATGTACCCAGTAGTTTGCTATCTCCTCAATATATAACTCAGGATCCACCTGGTGTAGACAGAAGCTACGTGAGTTCTACTCATACTCTGTATGCCCCTTCATATCCTCATTTTTCTCTGGCAAATTCACAAGGCAGTGCAAATTGGAAGGATCGTTATGATATTCACTGCAACCAATGCCATTTTGCTCCACGTAAAGACATTTATGCATCTGAGCAACAGTATTTAAGCAAAGGAAAAGTCCTAACACCTCCAAAATCAAGTCAACAAGGTATTCCCGCATACCCTGAAGTTCCTGAAGTACCAACAATTGGTCAGCAGAAAGAAAGTTTTACTGATTATATCTCGATCCCTTGTTGTGATGAAGACTTTGAGAGTGATAAGTGGAAACATGGTTTTAATTATAATGCTTCAGGCTCATCGGGTCATGGAAATGGTTTTAGGGCCTACAAGTCAGATCAATTACATGCAAATCTTGATATAGGAGCTCAAAGCAACACAACGGTTCCTGGTCAGCGCCCACAAAACAGTGTGTTTTCTCGTTTATCACTGAACCAACAGCCAACTTCTATAGAAATTACTGGCCCTACGATCAATGAATTGTTTCATTCACTTTCTCAGAGAACAAAACAATGGAATGGCGAGAATAGGACACTTTCAGATGATGTTAAACAGTCGATTGGTGAGCAGGACATGGATAGTCTCTGTCCTCTTGCTGAGCTGAATCCTCCAAGTCTTCTCGAACGAGAAGAAAGCACAGAGCCTCCTTTCTTGAACTTCAAGAGACGCAGCGAAGCGGGGAAGTTGGATGCAAATTTAGGAAAGGAGATTAGTGGGGAAGGAAAGAGAAGAAAGCTTGTGCGCCCTTCCTTTGGAGAAGATAATAAAGCTGCTAGTTCTGGAAAAGAGCTTCAAGAGAATGGCGTAGGGGACAGTAAACATAGCCATGTCGAAGTTGGTGGAATCAAGTTCAATATTGACCTAAACAGACCTGCAACCGTAGACAGTGATCTCGTGGAGGATGATAGCATTGTATTGTGTCCTGCTGTTGTTGTCAAGATACAAACAGAGAAACCTTGTGAAGTAAACATGGACAAGCCAAGCTGCTTAAATGCGATGGAAGTAATTAGTAAGCAAGATCCATCCTTGGACAATGGCGCACCTGTAGACAAGGTTTTCACTTGATTTGAATGTTGCAGATTTGAATACAATGGACGAGTCAAAACTGCAAGCAATTCTCGGTTCATCATTGTTGCAAGCACTTGGCAAGCTCAGAAGTGGGAAGTCCAAACAACTCTGAAGAGGCTAGATCAAGCATCTGTGGTACAGACAAAGACAGGAAACCTAGGTGCGATTAATAGTAGTAGCAAACTAGCAATGCTGCTACTGTAGCAGCTGGAGCAGAAGAATCCTCACCATTCCAATTGGAGCATACCATTATAAGACTCAAGTTGTTACAGTAGTAGCAATTAGTGTCTGGTAGTATATATATAGGGATTATATTGTTCAATACGTTCGCGGAGAATTTTATGAATTTCGTTGACTCGAAGGGTTGCCGTTAGTGTTTCTTGACTCTTTTTTTGGGAAGCAAGGCTATCTTGTGATATTTTGTGTTTGGAAGGAAATGACATTTTTCGAAGGGTGACTGATTCGATAGGGAATCAGTTTTTGCACTTATCTTAGAACTTATCATCATAGGTCTCTTTATGCATTGCCAAAGACGATTAGTTGCTAATCTACATGTCTGTATGATATACAATAGTTCGCATGCCGTATTAACCATGAAATATTATTCCTGTTTATTTACCCCAAAAAAAAAACTTTGATGCTTCTCGTATTATGTTGTGCTCTACTCATGCTAGTCATGTATACCTGCAGTTCAACGACAAAAATCCTGGTATTCCTGCAGTTCTGTTCCTAGTACTAATGTAAATGCGTAATATGTGGATGATTAGAAGGCATCTTATCCCTTGTTCATGCAGTCCCATGTATTGTTGCTGTGTATCACATGCGGCAATGAAGGCAATCGGGCATGGGTAGTGGTCGTTTATACCCATGCCAGCTAGTTAATTGCTTGCCCACGATGGACAATAGGCAGAGAACCTCATCTATACCTGTTGATAGAGGTAACCAAACCATTTTCAGGTTGAAAATCAAAGTCCTGGCGGTACCGATTTACCGCGAAAATCGAGCGAAAACCGAAGGGTTTCGAAATCAAACGTTTTGGGAAAAAATTCAATAAAAATAAAAAATCAATCGTTTTTCAATCGATTGGCGAATCGTTTTTTTTTCTGCGTTTGATTTTTTTGAGCAATTTTCGTCGGTTTGCTCAAAAAATTGCTCGATTTTCGCCGATTTTCAACTGGTTTACATACATAATTTTTTTCTGATTTTTTTGAATTTGACCAGTTTACCGATCGGTTTAAGGTTTCGAATCGGCTCAATATGGAGGGGGAATGTGTGAAAAATTAACCTCGGGGTTGAGGGCTTAGGGTTGGTCGCTTCCCGTGGCGCCATCTCCTGGTCTCCTCAAATCACCATAGCCGGAGGAGGGAGCAACCTGGTTATGTGAGCTAGAGGCGAGCCAGGCGACAGCCTGTGGCGTTGCTGTGTCTTGCCCTCGACGAGACGGCGACTGCTGGCATCCAGGCAGCGGCGAGCTCCTTTGCCGTGAAAGACGAGGATGGAAAGAGGAGACTGGGGATTAGAGAGGAGATATAAATTGTGAGGAAGAGGGAAAGATTCATCTTCAAATCCAACCCCATTGACTGAAAACTGGGGAGATGGTATAATGCAGCCAAGAATATCCAAGCAATATACCTGCATCAGGAAACCGCTTCAGAGAACCAATACATCTTTACTTACATTACCTGCTCACAGACTCCAGAGATTGCTCACCAACGACTAAAGTTTGAATAGCTTGGTTTGATAGTCTTCCTAATAAAAGGTGATGAGAAGAAATAGAAGAAACCAATCAAACAGGCATACATGGACCACCATTTAATATTCTTGTCCAACTTCATTATAAGGTTTTTCCCGCCCAAACCCCCCACAATGCCACCAATCCAACCTCAAATCTGAAATCTCCACAAGCTGATCTACTTCCCCCGGGGCGGAAATTGCTTCGGAAGCACTTATGAAGAGCGAGAGCTGCATGGTCAGATGGTGGCAGGTAAGATGGCTAACTCGGTGGATTTGGGGGAAGATCCAATCCCTTCGGCTTGGTCAAGACCGGTGAGTCCTCAACGCATTCAAGCGCTGCAATCCACAAGAATCGCATCGGCAGACCTAGGGAGGGAAGGTTTGAAGTGCTTCGTCAAGCCACAATGGAAGGGGAGTAAAGGCGGACTAGATCGCTTCCAACCGGTGGGGCATTGCGGCATTGAAGTCGATAGCTCGAGGAAGCATTCAATGGCGGCGGATCGACGGACAGACCTCCAGATCCGAATCTCACCAAAGATAAAGAGAAATGGGTCCAGCAGAGGAACTCGGCGATCGAGAGACAAAGGGTTTCACCGAAGATCCAAAGACGCATAACGGCAAGGCATGCATCGATCCATCGACCTCCAGAATCCTCTCTCGTCGTCGGCTCTCACAAACCGGAAGGATGACTTGCGGGACCGGTGAAATTGAAGCCCAATGCACCAAATGAGGAATCTGAGGGATGGATTAAGGTCAAACCACAATACTGGTGGCGAAAGAATCAAGAGCATTCAACTCCAGTTGGCACTCCGGAGCAACCCATACATCGTCTCAGCGGCTCAGAATTCTTCAAGCGGAAACTGTCAGGAAGGTGTTTTAATTGTTTCTCACTGGAACACTTCGCTAGATTCTGCAAGAGTCCGGCAAGGTGCTGGTGCTGTCTCCATTTGGGGCATAAGGCCATTGATTGCCCAAGCAGTGCAAGCTTCACAGTGAATCCAAATAAACCGAGGGGGAAGCCTTCAGCCCGAACCCAACAAACATCAGAGCTCACACCCACGAAGAAGCAAAACAGCCTTCTCAAATCCTACTGTGAGGTTGTTCGGGAGGGAGGTGGAATGGCGGCCAGATATCCGGGTGACCCCAGAGCCAGGCCGGCTAAGGCATCTTGCGCCATCACGGCTACTGGTCCAATCAAGCGCCGTCGGGATGAACTCATCGACCGGGCGGCTGTATGTTGGTTCGAGGGGAACAGTCATGAGGTCGAGTCATTCACGATGGGCGACATGCTTCGAGAGAGTTTCAGCCTCGGCCACGGCGACTTCCAACTCCTCAAGCACTTTCCGGAGCAGTTCCTGATCATCTTCTCAGAATCAGCAGTCCGGAGGAGGGTCGTGAACACTGCTGCTGTGCACTACCGTGGCCATGTCTTCAAGTTTGCGGCATGGTCCGAGCAGCGCTACGCGACAAATGTGAACTTCGAATTCCACGTGAAGATCCGGGTCGAAGGTGTCCCAGTGCACTGCTGGAGTGAAGAAGTGGCGGCAAAAGTGTTGGGGAGTAGCTGCGCCATCCATTATGTTCAAGAGCATACCAGGAGGAGGGAGCGCACAAGATCCTTTGATTTATGGGCTTGGTGCTCGGATCCTTGTGATATCCCGAAAGAAGTGAGCTTGACGATGATGGAGCTGACAGGAACTACCTCCACCAACATTCCGCTCCCCAAGTGGTCTTTGCAATACAACGAGCCAACCTGACCAAGAGAGGGCAAGTGTACAACATTCGTAATCATTTGGAGATCGTCGAAGACTTATCCTTCCTCCGAGGACGTGGTGGCCTGGGCGGGCTTCCCAACCGCAAGCATCGTCGGGAATTCGTCTGGGCCTATGGGGTCCCGGATGAGGTGGGAGAACGGCGGGTTCGTGATGAGCTGCGAAGAGGCAGAGAGGTTACTCATCGCCGGCGCCACGACGACCATGACGACGACAACGACTACATCGACCGTCGCCGCAGTGTGCGTAGACACCGCAGCGTGTCAAGCTGGATGCGTGACTCAAGATGTAGAGGTGGGGTGGAGGACTGCCATAGCTCGTCGTGGCGTGGCCTGGCGGGTTCGGCATCAAGACGTTATAAGAACTATTCCTCCGACCGACAACAGGAGCTGAACCACAACAACAACGCTGCTGGAATACCTAAGAATCCCTCGTCAGGGAAGAGGGTGTCCTTTGCCCAGCCGCTGGTGCTCCCAGTACAGGAAGATAGTCCTCTGATGCTCCCAGCTCCAGTCCCAGGAAAAATCGAGAAGGCCGTCATCCAGAAGTTTATTCGGCAAGGCTTAGGAGGTGCGGCCAACTGCTCCGAGACCACCGTTCATATTGCGACGCATGAGGGAGCAGGAAAGGCGCGCAGTTGTCTGAAGAATAGCGTGAAGGGGTCATCCTCTAGCAAGTGTGCACTGGCCGGGGGCTTGTGCACGCTACAATTGTGTACACCTCAACTCTGCTCACTTGGGTTCGAATCTTTTTGATAACTCTGTTGGGTGCCACATGAACGATGATTCCCCTTGTTCTCCTACCAACTCAGAGTTGTCTGTTCTAGCAACACAACCCCCAGGTTACCCTATTTCGAGTGATTTACCTGCTGAAAACATTGTGTCAGTCTCCCAGGGGATCGATGGTCCAATCCAAGTGGTGCTGCTAGAAAGACCAGTTCAAGCCTATTTATCCAATTCTGGAAGTCCAGATAAAATATCTCTAGAAGCGCCCCTAACAAACGATATGGTTCAGGGTAACTCAGTCTCCCCTGGAACCCCGCAATCAGTAGTTCCTACAGCAGTTGTATTTCCTCCAGCACACTCAAGAGCAGTACCCCCGACACACCCAGAAGCAGCTTCTCCAGTCCACCCAGAAGTTCTCCCTTCTCCATATACTGCGGGATCTTCGCCTAAAAGTTTATCTATCCCAAACGAGATTTCCACCAGTAGTCCGACCAGAAGTTCTCAAAATCAGCACAAATCTCCAATACCACCACAACCAGTTGACCCAGTTCACTTACCACAGAGTTTACCAAATATGATACATTCACCAGAAACTACACCTTCGGTAAACTTGACTGAAATTGCAACTGCACATGTCCCATCGAAAGTTCTAATGGAAGCTAGTCCACAGCTGCCAGATCCTCTATCATCACAGGCGTTGCCGGATAGCCCATCTGCTCGGGTGGCCCGGTCTCCAGAACAAACCGGAACAAACAGACAACCTTGTTTAAATGATTTCATCAATGAGGTAGCTCACAAACCAGTCAGTCCCATCATTCACACACCCCCCGGCCCTAATTATCTTATTTGGTCCATTCCGAAATCAAGGTATAAATCATAAAGGAAAAACTCCATCCAAAGAAAAAGCTCGGAGTTAGCGGCAAAAGCTAAAACCAGATTAGGAACTAATAAGGGCACAATTCAATTAGCGCAGGAGCTCCTTGCATCCAAGCTCAAAGACCTCTCCCCACCTACGCAAAATCACTCACAAATTGATCTTTTTGATCAGTTCGCCAGGCATTTCGAGCAACCACTGAGCAAAGAGAAGGTCCAGGCGATTATTGAGCTGGTTGAACAGGGAGTGATCAAGCAGAAGGGCCGGAAGAAATCGCCCATGGGGAAGCTGGCGACTCTTGGAGGGGCCGGTCTGAAGGGCTGAGCAGGGGTGTCCTCTTCTTCAAGAGGGGTTTGCATTTTTGGTCCATGCTGACAAAGGGATTGGCGCAACTTTCTTCGGTTCTGAAGAAGTCTGGTTGGGATCGCTTTGCTATCTACATCGCTGTACCATGGGTCATCGTTGTTGTGTCACTCGATGTTGAGTCTGGGGCCACTAGGCCTCCTTGCCGTAATTTGTATTTCATGTTTCAGTTGGCCAATAGGCCATGTGGGTGTTGTGTCGTGTCTATGGCCAATAGGCCCCTATGTTGGAGTCCAGTATGTATTTCATGGTATTACCTCGATCGGTGCGACTTGAACAAATCTTGTGGTGTTAGCCTTGTATTGTTCCTCTAGTATCCGACATTGATGCTAATGCAAGAGGTGTTATCATGTGTTAATGTCAAGAACCGCTCGTCCTATCATGGAATGTTAGAGGATTAAACAACCCGCGAAAAGAGAGTATCAAGCGTTTAATTCTTTCAACGGGGGCTGCTGTGGTGTGCTTACAAGAGACGAAAATAGTCAATTGGACGACGAATTTATTGTATGAAACATTAGGACCGAGACTCGCAAATCAGACAATCTCTTTACCTTCTGATGGAGCATCCGGTGGAATTTTACTTGCGGCCTCAGATGATCTTTATGATCTCCAAAATCCTAGATCATCACCCAATACGATCACCGCAACTTTGGCCTCAAGGTGCGATACGTTGACTTGGGACTTTACCGGGGTTTACGGTCCGCAATCTGATGATGACAAGAGAGCCTTTCTAGCCGAATTAGAATCTTTGCAAGATTCAACCCTACCCGCTTGGCTCATCGTTGGTGACTTCAATCTTATCAGGCAAGCCAATGAGAAAAACAGAGGACAGACGAATAGGAGAATGATGCATCTCTTTAATCGCTCTATCAACAGGCTGCAGCTTTTGGAGCTGGACCTTCAAGGTCGCCGATTCACGTGGACAAATGAACAAGATCACCCTATTATGACAAGGATTGACCGTTTCCTTGCAACAACAGAATGGCATGAGGTCTTCCCAAATGCGGACCTCTGCGCGTTGCCATCTATGACATCAGACCATTGCCCCTTACTCATGCAAGGAAATGCAACCTTTCAATATTTTAGAGGTTTTCGCTTCGAAGCTTGTTGGATCACTATGCCGGGTTTCCAAGAGGCTGTATCGCAAGCCTGGAATCAGCCTGTTCTCATTTCAGATCCGATTCTTAGATTGCATGTCAAGATGATCAGAACAGCTAAGGCATTAAAAATATGGAGGAGGAAAATTTTTGCCAATTTAGCGCTTCAAACGGCGTTCATACAAGTCACGCTCTCTATCTTGGAATGCATACAGGAAAGACGACCGCTAGGTCAAATTGAAGTAGAACTGCGGAAAACTCTTAAAACCAAGTTGCTCGGTATTGCGGCAGTGCAGAAGTCTAGAGCAAGACAACATTCAAGACTAACCAAAATCCGACTGGGGGACTCCAACACTCGGTTCTTCCACTTGATGGCCAGTGCAAGACGGAGGAGAAATTTGATCCGAGTGTTACAAAACGAAGACAATGTGGTATACAGACAGCAAGACAAGCTAGAACAAACTTACCAATATTTCATAAGGGTATTGGGAGAACACGAAATAAGGGACAAAGCACTCCACTGGAACACCTTGGGCTACATTGGGAGAGACCTAAGTGATCTAGAGAATGAGATCTTTGAGGAGGAGATGATTAATACCATACAGGATCTCCCCAATCAAAAAGCGTCGGGTCCTGATGGATTTATCGGCCTATTTTACAAATCTTGCCTTCATATCATCAAATCCGACCTGCTGGAAGCTATTAGGGGTTTTTTCGACCTGCGACATACAAATTTGCACAAACTAAATGAGGCAAGTATTATTCTCCTTCCGAAGTGGAAAATCTTGCAATTGGATCGCTTGTGCCAATCAGCCTCATAAATAGCTTCATGAAGATCATCACCAAAATTATGGCAAACAGGCTTGCGCCCAAGCTTGATGAATTAGTATCTGTCTCGCAGAATGCCTTCATAAAAAAGAGATGCATACACGATAACTTCTTATATGTACAAAGAGTAATCCGAAAACTTCAAAGAGATAGATCCCCGGCGCTTTTCATCAAATTGGATATTTCAAAAGCATTTGATTCCCTAAACTGGACATACCTTCTGGAGGTGCTTTAGGCTCTAGGCTTTGGCCGTAAATGGAGAGAATGGGTTGCGGCTATACTCAGGACTGCCTCCTCAAAGGTCATCATTAACGGTCAGCCGACGGCGTCAATTAAACATGTGCGCGGGGTTCGACAAGGAGATCCTTTATCTCCCCTCCTGTTCATCTTAGCTATCGATCCCCTCCAAAAATTGTTGGAGTTGGCTGCGTGCCGCGGTATTCTCAAACCAGTGTTACCGGCCGCAGCAAAACTAAGATGCTCTCTCTACGCTGATGATGCTGGAATATTCTTAAATGCTGATGAGGATGAGCTCAGAGCTCTCACCAGAATCCTTCATACTTTTGGAAGATGTTCAGGTCTCAAAATCAATATTTCCAAAACAGAAATTTACCCGATCAGATGTCAAAATGATCTTCTGCAAGATTTGTTGGATGTTTTCCCAGGCAAGGTTTCAACCTTCCCAGGAAAGTACCTAGGCCTTCCTTTGCATACCAGGGAATTAAGGAGAGTTGAGATTCAACCTTTAATTGACAAAATTGGTAGCAGACTGGCAGGATGGAAAGGTAAATTACTTTCCAAAGCAGGAAGAGAGACCCTTGTAAACTCAGTTTTAACAACACAGCCTATATATCACCTCACTGTCTTCCTTGCACAAAAGTGGCTTATTAGATGTATTGATAAACTCAGAAGAAGTTTCCTTTGGAAAGGAACAGAACCAGAAAACTGTAGTGGGGGCCACTGTTTGATCAATTGGTCGGTGACCTGTATGCCAAAAAATAAAGGGGGTCTTGGAATCAAAGACCTGGATCGTTTCGCCAGGGCTCTGAGGCTTCGTTGGTTGTGGTTCAGATGGAAATGCAATGGAAGGGCTCGGACGAAATTTGGATCTTCCGTGTGATAAATCGATGTTGCTCTTTTCAATGCTTCAACGATTGTCACGATAGGAAGCGGTAAATTGGCGGACTTTGGAGATCAAGTTGGGTGGATGGACAAGCACCGAAAAATATTGCACCAAGCTTGTTCCAAATAGCCAAGAAAAAATATTTCGGTTCATCGGGCTTTGTCAAACAATTCTTTGGATCCATTTTTGTACACCGTGAGCTCGTAAATGGAAATCAAGGAGTTGGTAACGCTTTTGAAGCAATTCGACGATACATAGAGATGAGTCAACGGAAGATCGATAACTTGAGATGGACCCTGACGGACAATACTCAACAAAGTCTGCCTATCTAGTGCAATTTCAATCCGTTCCTTTGTAAAATGAAGATCTGCCCGATATGGAAGGCGATCTTAGAACCCAAATGTCGTTTCTTTGCGTGGACACTACTTCATAACAAAATTTTAACAATGGATAACATGCTCAAGAAGGGTGGCCATGCAACGCCATCTCGTAGTCTTTGCACCGCTGTCGAGGAAACATCAAGGCACCTTTGTAAGGATTGCCCTTTTTGAGGAGCAAGTGTGGGGTCGCTCTCCTACTTGGGGCAAGCTGAACGTTGTCGAATTTGAGCCGGGGCTCGTTATACAAATGGTGGCGGCGAGATCCCAATATGATAAAGAAATTCGCGACATTTCGATGGATTGATCATTTACTTTTGGTGGAATCTCTGGCAAGAAAGAAATCAACGCATTTTTCAGGGGGCAATTAGAACGCCAGAGCAGGTGGCCTGTATTATCAAGGATACCGTTCTCAGCCGCGGTTTCGCTGTGTCCTTATCGGTTACGTATTAGTTTCGTTCAGTTGTTCGGGGTTTTTTCCCGTGTTATTGCAGTTGTTTTGCAGCTTTTGTAAGGTTTCCTTCTGCTTCCAGTAGGAGGGCGGTTTTTCCTTCTTCTTTTTTTCTGTGGTAGGTGTTTGCTGTAGTAGTTTTTTTCGGTCTGTGTTGTGAGGTTTTTTTCCCCGGTTTTTTTTCCCAAAAAAAACTGGGACTTCTCTCTGCTCTTTTTCTTCTTAATAAAATTTACAGCAACTCTCTTGCTGTTCGTTCAAAAAAAAATTATAAGGTTTTGCAAGTTATCCGATGAAATGAAGAAAAGACAGCCAGCAACTACAGCAATCATGAAATGTCTTGAGTGCTCATGTGGGTATGGATATCTATGAGTCTCACCCTCTCCATTTTGAGGGATTTAATCAGACGGCCAAGAGGGCTGCTTTTGGAGTTTTTCTTTTCCCATAAAATTATTGCTACCCAAGTCAGTGATATTTCATACTGCTACTGAAAGCAGCCGCTGAGAGCACTTTGTTGCTGGATAAATGTTCCAAAATTGTGCCAGGATCTGCATAGAGAAATAATCAAGATGTATAACTTCATCTGCCCAATTAGTTAACAAATAACAAATAATTCTATAGAATAGGAGAATCTAAAAAGAAAAGAAGGCATTTGATAAAATTCATGAATACATGACGATAGATATGCGGAACAACAACATAAAAAATCACTTCTGAAGGAAAACACAAACCGCAAAGTGGACATAAGAAAAACCAAATGTTAACGAGAAATTAGAATGTGCTTTCTTGCTCCTAGCAAAAAAGATCAAACCAGTTAATTGGATTGTGGTGTTTGAACATAACTTTAAAGGATGAATCCTAAAAAATATGTCCAGCATTTGCTGTATACTGCCACAACCACATGATACCACATTGTACCATGCACACGTATCCTACAAATCATCTCACTACCTCTACACTAAAGCATGTCTCCACTATCATCCATTCCTTCTTACAGTACTAGTAACCTAGTCTGCTACCTAGTCCTCTATGGTTGTTCACTTCTCTTATTTTTCTTTAAAAAAAATTGCCCAAAAGATCTGACATTCACTAAAGGAGGAGAACAACAACCGGACTACAAATGCGCGCGCACACACACACCCCACGCACGCACCCACATGCTTGCACCTGGCCCCACAAACACGCGTGTTGAGCGAGGCTCGGATGCGGGCGGGCGGGACGCGCAGCTGGCGCCTCACCAACCAAGTAAGCTCGGCCCTCACTTCTCTTATGGAACAAGTAACCACGTAACAAATACATAGAGGCAGTCGCCCTATATAGGGTGATTTCTATAAATACAGGAGGAGATGCATGCATTATACATTTGCAAATGCTAACGTTTACAAAGCTGAATCATTATATCATTTCACAAATATGGCAATAGTATAACCTAAAAATCATACACCCCATGCTGTAATCTCCAAGAGGGAAAATTTTATAATGAGACAAAAGATCACAGAAAATATACATAGACAAGTTGCAGGAGCACATTAAGCACATGGCATTAACAGATTACAATCATTACCAGAGTAAAAAAAAAAACTACTCTTAACAGCTTATCCACATCAAGACATAGATAAGCAAAGCTAGCTCCAACTGAGGAAACTTTTCGCAGACATATCTCCTAAAAAGCTAACAATACCCCGCCACTACATATTTCATAGAATTGAGAACTGAAACCACGCATTGTTCGTTCTCATTGTTCATAGAACGCACCAGGAAGGAAAGAAGAGGACCCAACTGCAATGTGAATTGCGCACCAGACAGATATTAATGTGGTCGACAAAAAAAAAAAAAAGGAGAAACGAGCAAATTTATCCGCAAGAACTCAGGCCCTAAACGTCACCGGATTGTCACATATCGCCAGGAAGAAGACGGTGAACAGAGGAAGTCGGCGGCTTAGGCAACGGTTCAGCGACTTCAGTGAAGGGACATGGAGGGCGGTGATTAGAGGGAAGTTGAATCCAACGGACAAATGACCGCAACAGTGATTACTTCATCACTGTAGTAGTTATTTTCGGTAATTTGGCCGGTGTGTTGGCGTGGGTAACTTATCTGTTTTGCTCAGGGCTGATCGGGGTATAAAAACCCATGTAACAGAAGGAGTTGGCATGTTTTGAACGAATGGATTGCTCCACACGCAACTTCTGTTCTTCTTCCTTCTTTCGTTCTTTTCGGTGAATCCCCTTCGCTCCTTTGCTTCTCGATTATCTCACGCCTGGGGCCATCCTGAGGCAAGGGGATATCACATTTGGTATCAGATTCTGGTTTCGATCTCGCCTCGAGCTGTAAAATCCCAGAAGAAGGTTGGTGAACTCTAGATCGTCTTCGATTTTGATGATCCCTGTGATTCCGTGATATCTGGTTGGCTCGGCAGATTGATTAACCATCACGGCGCCTCCCAAACCGTCAGTTCAGACCCAATTCATCCTGGAGGCGATGGGGGAAACGTCTCTGCTGGCGGAGGAGAAGCTGAGTGCTATCGAGGAGAGTCTCGACTTGCTGTTCGCTCATGTGGGCACCATCGACACGACACAACAACAGTCGTTGGCAAGGACCGAGTTAACAGCAAAGGCGGTCGAACGGCAAGCCAGAGAGCAGCAATTATTATCTAAGCAAATGGAAGCAACTGGCCAGGCGGTGGCGCGTCTGAGTACAGGTCAGGGGATGGAAGCGCGTCGCGTGGAAGACAATTCAGGGATAGCCCAGAATCGCGCTCTCTTTGCACCAGTGGCACCAGGACCTCGTTTGCGAAGAGAGGAGGACACTTATTTCTCCGATGCTAGTATACATCCAAATTGCTCGGGTGATGCAGTGCATGATGGATCGGCAGTAAGTGGACGTGCGCCCAGAGAACATGGAGGCCCTTGCAGGCAGCCATTACCAAAACCGTCGTTCCCTAAGTTTGATGGGGTGAGCCCGAAGATATGGAGAGATGTGGAGCCGCTGATGAGCCTCAAAAGCACCAGAGAGCTGCATATCTGCAACGACGATGGAATGACATCCTTGCCTAAGAATTGGTTGCTCAAGAACCGTGCCTCCCCTCCCTTCGTTCCATAGTAATTGGAGTTGCTGAATCTCTGCTCTCCATACCCTCCTCTTTGGATGATGGAACTTGATCGTTTGCGGATTTTGCACATAGAGGTAGCTTCACTGATTAAGTCAATCCACCCTTTGTTGTTGGAGCGCTGCCAAAAGGATATTATTGGTCCCGATTGACTGAAGATTGCAGCCGATATTGATACCGATTTGAAGGCCTTTTCTAGAGCTAAATCATTTGACTGTTATTACTAATGGGTTGGCGTGGATGAGCCCCAACTCCTCATGCTTCAGAATCCATAATATTTTCTTTTCAGTAGCTCATGGAAACATTTTCCTTTTTCTTTTTTTAAATGGAAGCATGGTACCTTTTTTATCCATGAAAAGTTCTTTTTAATACGATTTAGGGCTTGATAACTGTAAATTGGAATATTGAAAATGCAGTCTATGCCATTTCTTGAAAAACATACCGCTTGATTACGATGAACATCACTAGATCGTGCAATTTCAATGCTGTAAAATCCTCATTCTTCATCCAAGTTTGGTATATTACGTTTTTTTTCCCTCGTATGTTAATGGACCCGAAGATGGGCTGGCTGCAGGCACAGGGAGACAGCGGAGTAGTTAAAGATGGTCAGATCAGGAGAGTTGGCGGCTGAGGCGTCGATAGAGATGGAGAAGCTGCTCAAATTTTGCTCTTTGTATTCAGCCGATGTGAACGACATTTGTACTTGATTTATCTAAGTTATTTATCTAAAAAAGAAATATGATTCATCCAAAACGTTGAACAAGATTCGGTTTATGGTTCATCACATTTTTCTTTCAATTTTCATTGTGAATATGAACCTGTACTCTAGATTGGTCCAAATTCGACGAATTCGGTTAACGAATCCGGGCACGCTCGGGATAATATCCAATCTCACTGTCCCACATTCAATAAAATTGCAAAATGATCCCTGCCGGATCATGGCAGATCTTGCCCGTCTATCTTCCAACGGACGGCGGACTAGACCATGCCGGAAGGGATTGGCCCGGCCCACTCCAGAAACGGATCACGATCGCGATCATAGCGCGGTCCATACCAGAAACGGATTGCGGATGGCAAGCGCTTGCACATATGCGGCCCGGCCCATCAAGCCCACGCCCTTTCACGCGAGCGGCGGCCCACCCGCCTCCGCGGAGCGGCGCTGCTCGGAAGCCGGGAGGGAGCGCCGCGCCGCGCCGCCAACGTTCGATTGCTGCTGCAAATCGGATCCCTGGCCAGCTTCACGCGCTGCTGGTCACCACCATCCGGATCGATGATAAGATTTTAAGATTTAGATCGCTGCTCTCTTGTTTTGCTTTTGCTCGAAGTAGTGGGGTTTAAGAGAGCAAGGGGGATTGATTTCCTTGGTTTTTCGCCTCGCTCAGTCAGTCAGATGGCAGCCATCCTGCGAAGAACCACCCCCAAGGCGGCGGCGTTGTTCCTGCGCCCCGTGCTGCCGCGCAACGCCGATCGACTGGCACGGTTCCTGGGCGGCGTCTCCGCTGCTTGCAATAGTAATCGCCGATTCCAGTGCCATCCTGATATGGCTTCAGTTCTCTTCTTGCAGGAATTTCTACTCTACTTGTGAGATATATGTATGACCCGTTGGCTTCTTGAATGACCAGATGCTGGGATTGCTTCGGCGGAATTCGTCCCATGGCACAACGGCGGGGGCATCTTGCACAGGGCTGCGTCCGTTGACCCCACCGCGGTGGTGGAGGCCGGCGCTGTGGTGCACTCCGGTGCTGTTCTTAGTAAGGAGGTTATTATTGGGTCTGGAGCCGTCGTCGGCCCTTCGGTATCGGTCGGTCAGTCCACCAGAATAGGGTATGGAGTTTCTCCGATTTCATCTGAGTACAGAAGCAAACTCTGTTTGATCTAGTGATTTGCCGGAAATGACCTTTGTGTTGATATGTGCAGGTACAATGTTACCTTGAGCAATTGTTCGGTGGGCGAGTTTTGTATTATCCACAATGGCGCTTGCATTGGACAAGATGGTGAGCATATATTCATTTAGTGTTGGAAATATTCATGTTGTGAAGAAAGCTACAAGATTGGAAATAGATGTGCTACAATCTTGTTAGATTCTTTCAGGTACTTGCACATGTTACAACTAGGAGCACAAATTGTCAGCTTGTGAGCTGACTGGAACATTTTAGTTTAATTACACCTGTTTGTTATATCTATGTTTTGGATCAAAGATCTTTTTTTTTCTGAAACTGGGTCAAAGCTCATTTAATTTGTCTAATGCCAATTTTCTTGATTTGCTTTGTTTATCTGTTATCCTTGGTAGATGGTAACAATTGCCTTATGAATTCCTATCAAACAGTAGAACTTGCTTTCTGATGCTATGCAGGTGTCAAATGCTGATATATCTCTTGCAGGTTTTGGTTTCTTTGTGGACGAGGATGGACAGGTCAAGAAGAAACCACAGGTTAGTAAGATAACCTTTTCCTGGTCAACTGTTTGTGAAGATTATGAATCACTTCTCGGTAAAATCCAAATTGAAGGAGAGTGAAACGATTGTCGAGTTCAGAGTTGAAGTATTCTTTAAACTTATGTTAGAGCAAATGTATAGCTGACAGAGAGGCTTCATTTTGTATAGCTAAGGAAAAGCTGAGTTTGACATTTCTCACACTTGACATACTTATCTGACATCTAACAGCTAAAAAATCGTGAAGTAATGCCGGTGACATGGGCAAAGTACTTGTCCAAACTGACATTTAGTAACTACTGACTGACTCTCTGTAGATGGTAAATTGAGATTTTGATGTGGATGTAGATGGGACATCAAATCGCTCACATTGAAAAAGCTTTCTATTTCTCAGATGCTGTATGCAAGAATCGGGGACCATGTTGAGATAGGTGCAAATACATGCGTTGACCGAGGCAGGTAACTTCTCAACCTTATAATACTGTCTAGATATTCTGTACTTTGTTAATATTGGACAATTGCAAGCACTAAGAGTCAGAGTGCTGATATCCAGAGGATGTGTGACTTGGTAAGGCACATCTTCTGTTGGCTAGTCCATGCTTGATTTTAATTAATATACCTACTTTTTTGGTCTATCAGCTCTTTTCATCTGTTTATCTGTTTGGTTGCAGCTGACTTTTGCTGAAAACTTTCATCAATATTTATTGACTGTAGTTGGAGAGACACAGTGATTGGAGATAGCACCAAGATTGATAATTTGGTTCAGGTATTATACCCCATGCTTTGGGTGATTGGATTCTTCTTCCCCTTTCCTGTATATTGACAGCTTCTCTTGCAGATAGGTCACAATGTGGTAATTGGGAAATGCTGTATGATTTGCGGACAAGTAGGGATTGCTGGTTCTGCAACGTACGTATTCCTTCACCTGATTGATGAAATGCTCACTCTGTCTAGGCATTTCATATATTCATATACTTCTTCACAGCTGATTTTTTATATTTATTTTGCTATCTGCACACAGGTTGGGGGACTATGTAACATTGGGTGGTAGGGTGGCGATTCGGGATCATGTCTCCATTGCATCAAAGGTGCTGTTTTCCAGCACTATGCTTTCGGCCTTGTCTTTTTTATATACCTTGATTCAATAGTACTTACAACCTAGGAAATTCATGTGCAACTTAATATTCACATCTAGTGGTTACAGCAAACAAAATATACAGCCAAAAACATGTTTTTTTTCCGTTGATAATTATTGCAAGCATCTAGAAGCCATCGATCCAAAACACCTGATGAAGATTTAGCTGATAACATTATCTTTTGCTTGCCCATTAGGCTTTTTTATGTTGTTCTCACAAGACCTGTTGCAGGTCCGACTTGCAGCACATAGCTCAGTGACAAAGGATATTCAGAAGGCCGGTGACTACGGTGGATTTCCAGCTGTAAGCATTTCAATGTAGCAATGGCCATACAACTTGTGTTCTGCTTTTTCCCCTTCTAATATCCTTTTACTAATGAGACCGAGCAGTTGCTCGGATGGCTAGCAGCGCCGTTGAGCATGCAGCCCGCCTGGGTTTGAGTCTAAGACTCGCCCAGGTGCTCACCTCCTTCTTAAGTGCAAGCCAGAGCTCTTGGCCAAAATTCCAAAAAAAAAAAAAATCCTTTTACTAATATTCAATATTCATGTTGAATTCAGGTCCCAATCAATGAATGGCGCCGGCAAACTGCTTACTTGCGCTTATTTTCAAAGAAAGATGCTGACAGAAGATAGTATCTCCGCAACCCTGTGATGCTAAATATGCTGTGACTATCAGTGAAGTTGTTGTAATGTCCCATTATTTAACGAGTTACATATTGTTGGCTCAAGATCTTTGATGACCTATCTTGTAGAACGAACGGATGACTTTGAGTAGATGTAGTATTAAATGAAATTCATGAGTTATTGACTTTTGGTTGTATAACCCGACAACAGTTCTAGAATGCCATATTTTTCCTGTCAGATATATTTTTTCTTACGTATCGTCTTCTCATCTGTTTTGTCTAGCTATGAGCTAAGCTCCTGCTGCAATTGTACAATGCTTTGTAAAACTAGTATACTGGAAAACAACATGACATCATGAGTGAATGAGTCCCACCTACGATTTTCCATACAGCTGCTACAATGCTGAGATGATACACAATCGGTTAGAACAGCACAGCTTTTTCCATGTATTCTCAAAAGGTAAATCAACGTTTGTCACATTTCCAGTGAAAGAAGTCCACGATGGCTTCGTCATGACTGTTACTTAGAAAAGACATAATCGTGTTGTAGTAGTGCATCACGATCAAGATCAGCACAGTATTCTGAACCTTATCCATTCCAATTCCTGTTGAAATACGAGGAAACTGATCTGTTGATGGCTACTAATCAGGGCAATGCCTTCTTGAGAACCACAAATTGTGGTTGATCTCCACAGTAGGTTTCCCAATTGTTCAGCTCAGAAGAGCTCATTAAAATTTTTTAAAAAAATCGTAATAGTCAGACAGTAAGCATTGAGATTGGTATGTAAAATAATCTCCACTATGGAAGGTGTAATTATTGCCTTGCTCTTAGCATAATCAGATCCGAGAGTGAGACAACAAAGCAGGCAACAAAATTAACAAGGAGATCCATCTGACACTAGAACACAAATTTCCCTCCTCCCAGAAAAACTTCATTTCGTCATGGAAGAAGGCAACAACGGTAAGCTAATGGTGAGCTGCAGTTGTGTTCCCCTCAGCTTCTTCCTTTGCCTTGCGAGCAGCTGCTCTTATCTGACGCTGCTCCTCCTTGTAGATCCGGTTCCTTCGTTGAAACTGTGGGCACAGAAATCCCAAGTTCAATTCAGAGTAGACACAGAATGGTTTATAGAATTCAGATCAAACCCTCATGAGTAAAAGCAAGATTTGTCTGAATTCACTCAATGTACTGTTGAAACTGTAATATACCATCATATACTGACTATTTATGAGTTGCATTTGCTAATAAGCACCACCTTGCAAAGACATGGAGTGGACAATAAACAGAAACCTTAAGCAGACTACTGTAGGCTGTATCTGCCACTTTGGACCCTACACTATCCATGAGAGGTGGAGTTTATGACCGTTTTGAGAATGACACATGGACCTTCAATGACATATAGAATACTTGGCAACAATCTGGCTACTAATTAACAGAAAAAGTTTTCTTTAACAAAAGCACTGAGCATGTCCATGAGCTAATCAAGAAACATGCAGTTCAAAGTAGCTGATAAAAGAACAAAGCATGGAAGCATCTGGTCCATGAAAAGATAATTATCTGCTACTTGGGATGGTTTTCTTGGTAGGGCAAATGGACGGACAGCACTTAAAGATCCACAATAACCACTCCATTATGATATCTGCGTATTAACATCATGTAATGAGAAAGTACCGCACCCTGAAACCTGTACATCGGCAATCTACACACAGAACTAAGGACTAACTGATACAAGTTCCAGCGATCTAACTAGAAATGAGGCTTTTTTTTTGGTCGGTAGGACCTTGAACCCAGCTGCCGTCCAAGGGTTCATTGCATCGAATCAGACAAGGTAACCTTCAATGAATCCAACAGAGCTAAAGCAGTGGTTCCCTAGGAGCACTTTTTCGTCATCTGGTTCAAAAAATTCCAGATTTTTCCAGCTCTTCATCCAAGATTTGCAATTCAATATAATCGGACTACGCCCTTTTGATTCACCTAAATTCCTAGCAATATCTGCATATGGGATTGTGCAAGAATCAAAGGGGTCGTCCTCTACTCTTATCGGATTGTGCAAGATAACAAGAAGCTGAGGAACATTGAGGGCAGGGTAGGTTATGGTAGCAGGACAGCTGAGATCTGAAGTTAGAGGAAGAAGAAGAGGGAAGTGGGAGAAGGAAGGGAATGGATGAGGGACGTATGGGTAGCAAGCATATACCTCCTTGGAGTGGTGGAGGCACTCGAGGTAGTCCTCGCGGAGGAGGGCGCAGTCGGATGGCTGGCGGCAGCGGCTCATGCACTCGCTGAAGTCCAGCCAGAAGTCGTAGCAGCGCCCCTTGTTCCCGTTGATCCCCCACCCCGACGCCATGGATGCCTCCCTCTTCTTCTTCTCCCTCCTCCTCCTCTCTCCAATCGATTCCTTTCCCCTCCCCCGCCGGCAATCGAGTGAAGTCTCCTCCTCCCTCTTCCTCTCCCAAGCCAGCGTCTTCAAGTATATAGATACACACGCGCGTGAATAAATGAAAAATACATTCTACTCCCATGAGTAAAAAAAAGCTTTTTACATAGAGAGAGGCTGCATATGCGGAGCAAACCAAGGATTCAAATTTCGTTCCGAACAAAATTTCGCCAATAGCTGAAATCCAAAATTTCGATAAAATTTCATCATTTCGGACGAAATCCATTCAAAATTTAAAAAGAAAAATTCAAAACCGGTTTCTTTGCTACCGAAATTTCCAAAATTTCGGCCAAAAATAAAAAAAATTCGACGAAATTGCACTGACCAAAAAATGGTTCAAACGATGTCAAAAAATTTTGAATTTTTTTTAAGGTTCCTGACACATTAGAAATGTTCTCATAAAATTTTCAGGTGATTATCAGGTCTGTGTAATTTTTAAAAATTCAAATATTGGTCCTATGCAGATGAAATGTTGACCGGTAAGTTTGAACTGGATGAAAAATGGTACAAACGATGTTAGAAAATTTTGAATTTTTTTGTGCATGGTTCTGATGAATCACTAATGTTTCTATAAATTTTTCGGATGGTGATCAAGATTTAAGAATTTTTAAAAATTCGGACAGTGCTACTATCCTGATAAAAGCCTTACCGGTAAATTTGAACTGAATGAAAAATAGTTCAAACCATGTTGAAAATTTTTGGAATTTTTTGTGTAAGGTCCTGATGTATCACTAATATTTTTAATAAAAGTTTCATATGATTGTCATACTTGAAGATGTTCCAAAAATTCTGACAGTGCTACGTCCCGATAAAAGCCTGATAATCAATACATAGATTTGCTTTAGCGATAAAAGAAGGTTTAAAATTTGTGAAAATTTTACAGAAGAGTGATAAGGAAGTATTTAAGATCTCATAAAAAATTTGAATCATGATCACACTCCAATGAATTTATAAAATTCTTACAAGGGTCTAATCAAAGTTAAAACAATCAGAAGATAGCAAAACGAGTACTCAGAAACTCGACTCGATTTGACTCGAGTTCGTTCCTTAATGAGTCGAGTCGAGTTGGGTTTTGAACTCATTAAGGTAACGAGTTAAACGAGCGAGCTAACGAGCTTAACGAATCAGGAAAAAAAACACTATAAGTCTGTAACCCTAGCCCTGTTCCTTCAATCTTCAGACCCAATTATTTTTCCCCATTTCACATCCGCAATTCCCCAATTCTCGGCTTGGCTGCATCTATGCTCATACAATCATAAAACTATTGAATATTGAAGCTTTGTAGCACCTTGATGAGTAGATAGTCAGAGACATCGTAACAAGCTTAACGAGCTAACTCGAGTTTTTAACGAGTTGAGTCGGCTCATTATCTTAATGAGTTTAACGAGTCGAGTCGAGTTAGCTCAATATCTACCTCTAATTGGAAGGAACAGACCAGGAGCCTGGAGAGCTCCGCTAGGGCGAATACCACGGTGTCGTAAGAGGCATCGAAGGGACACGCGGAGAGGCAGATCAACACCAGGCGAGACATGGATGATGATGCGAGGAGGAGCTCCACGATTGGTCGAGACGGCGGGCTGGTGGACGTGGCATGCCAGGGGTTCTTTCCCTTATAAGGTAAGTTATGTAATTAATAGCCAGAACATAACGAGTGTATCTATAGAATACATATAATATATTATGAGCAACTTAAGGTTAAGTTTAGGACCCCAAATACTTAACCCCAAAACAGGTCTGATTTTAAATGGCTTTTAGCATAAGTTAAAAGTCATATATAACTAATAAAAATTAGATAGGACTTACTTTTATAGGTTATTATGAAGAAAAATTATATATTATCAAGCAGCTTTTTATAGAAAGCTACAACTGTATTTTAGTCTAGAAAATTAAAAAACAGTTTTTTAAAAAAAGATATATGTCCTAAAAGAGAATGGCTCTCGACTTAGGCACATCTGGCTTAAAAAATTCATATGCACCAAAACCAAGAACGACCGCGATGGGACTCGAACCCACAATCTCCCGCCTTATCCATTAGGCCACGCGGTCATATTACTACGGTCGTGTAGTAGTTGCTATAAATAGCTATCTTTAATTATCTTCTACTAAGCGCTACAAATCTAATATAACATGCACACTCTCTCGATAGAGAGCCAACCAAGCTTGCACACGGATATGTCAGTCGATTCTTACGTGCAAAGTTGGTTGGCAGATCCTAGGCTGTTGGCAAAATCCGAAATGCGCCACGTCATAGTTGTCACGGCGGTCCGACTAGGCGCGGCGAGTCCGGACCGTCTGAACGCCTAGGCGATGATTAGACGATTACTAGTTAAGCAGCATCAAACATTAGCATTAGTAATTAAGCAACAGCCTAGCACGCACCAAGCATCAACCATTAGCAGTTCAGCACAGCAGTAACATCAGTGCATCACTATCATTATCAGTAGTACTACTTTACTACTACTAAGTACTACTACTGTAGTACTATTATACTACTATTCTTACAGTACTGTTGTACTACTTCTAAGTACTCTACATACTGCTACTATATGTTAGTACTACTACCCCCGACGCAGTCGCCAACTCCAATTTCCTTTACTCTCGAGTTCCTTCATCCCGATGTCGACGCCGACACCGACACCGATAGCTCCACCCCCGACGCCTTCACCCCCAACGCCTTCGTCCTAGCCCGACGCCGATGCCTCCGCCCCCGGGGCTGACCATGATGCCTTCGCCCCGAGCTCCACGCCTCTGCCGACCCCGAGACTGGGACTCTTCTTCCCCGACCCGACACCTCCGCTCGAGCTCCCCCTCTCCCATCGCCTCCCCCTATCTACACGCCCGAGCCCGACGCCGACGTCTCCGCCCCCAACGCTGACCTGACGCCTCCGCCCGAGCTCAACGCCGATGCCGACCACGACGCCTCCGCCGACCCCGAGACCGACTCAGGTTCTTCTTCCCTGACCCGATGCCTTCGCCCGAGCTCCCCCTTCCCCATCACCTCCCCCCAATCTCCCTCCCCCCTCCCCCATCGCCTCCCCCCATCCGCGCCTCTGCAGCCACCTGAGGTCTGGCCTCCAGTCGAGGTGACCGGTTCTGGCGTCCCCCTCCGGCCGCCGGGACGCCTAAGCGTCGCCTAGGCGACGCCGTGACAACATAGCGCCATGTGGAACTAATCAACAGTCTGACAGACAAAACGGCAGCATATTCTGCCAGCCAGATCATTCAAAAAAATGGTGGCTCACAAATTTTGGTGAATATCATCTTTGGAAATCCTATTATTTACCAGGACAGAGAGAGTTCAGCTAAAAGCAATAAAAATAAAATAGTTCTTCACATCCCCCATCCAAAACCACCAGCTCCAACTCCAAGCAGACAGGAACCAGCAGCGTTTTCCCAGTCTGAAGCGATTGCGATAACCAAAAATACTTAGCAAAGTTACAGGATGCAAGTCACTAATCTAGTACAGCAAAAATCAAGATGCGTCTGGCAACAATACATCAGTTGCAAAATGGAAAGAAGGGAAGTGCTCTATTCCTCCTTGATAGCAACCTTGCTTCCAGACTTCACTGGCAAAGAGAAGAGAGGAATGTATTTGTGGTGCCTAATCACCATGAGCATAACAAAGGTGTTTGCAGCCAGGAACACGAGACCTGCAACCCAAAGCTGTACGAAGACGTTTCGGCCCTTGAATTCAAGCAGGTAAGCCCACATGAGCCAGTGCAGTTGAGACCCCATCCACACCAGTATGCAGGCCAGACCCTTCCACTTCAGTTTCATGCTTGTCCAAGGGAGGATGAGGGGCAGCAGGCAAAAGAACCACACAAAGTACTGCGCTGTCATCACCTGCTTATTGACAAACTAACAATCAAAATTTCAATGCAGCAGAGTCTCAGAAACGAGAAATGTCTGAGACATCTTACCTTGTTAAAAGCAACAAATGCAACCGTTTGGAGAAACAGGCAAAATGGAAGATCCCCAGAAAATCTTAGAATGAGTGCCAATTGCACAACCAGCTGTGGTAGAAAAGAAGCAAGCTTCTGTATACTTGAGAACCCTTGCTGATGATGTAGATATATGTGATAGAAATATATCGAAAAATTATGCCTTGGATCAGTCCGAGTAAGATGATAAAGTAGTGCTTCATTAAGAAAGTCCCATCTATAAAGATAGAAGAAAACACCGGTCCAAGCAAAAAACATAGATCCTGAGAATAACCCAAACATCACTGTATTTCTTGTTATGAGGCTTCGAAGAAAATTCCATAGAGCGGCCAATAATGATGTTGGTTCTTCCACACTTTTACTGGCTTTCTCATTTTGTAGGTGTTGTTTGGAACTCCATTGAGTAAGAATAGGCCTACCAGCAGGACCAGCATAACTCTTGCCAATAACTATAACAAAAGGAATTGCATATATGATTGGGTATATTCTGAAGTGCACAATGAGCCCATACCAGAATGCTGCCTGCAACACTCTACCTACAGTAGATAATCAAACTGTAAGACAGACATGCAAATAATCTACAAACAATGATTCTTTCTCACTGAGAATCTTTGTTTCTACACTTGACAGTAATATCACCAAATTGCTCATAATATATACTGCAGAGTAAATAATCTATAAATTCTCGAGGGAGGTTCCTAAACAAGCAAGCGGTACAACGAGCATACCATTTGGCTCAAACACAAGTTGTTTTCACAAACTAGTTTATGAAGCTGAATGTGTGTCTAAACCCATCAACTCAAATAAATGAAAAAAAATATATATAAATACATTGTTATGAAAAAGTTATAATGTAATAAACACTGTACTCAAATTTCTGGAGCAAAAGCACTTGGGCACAATGTACCAATGACTTAATGGAGAAACAATAAAAAAGTCCAGAGACTAGAACTATGTACAAGAACTTTATTCTGTAAATATGGTTTTATTTTTGGGAGTGCTAGGAGCGAGTTTGTAAATCATTGGCCAAGCAATGGCAAACCAGATGTGTGTACAAGTGAACTTTCCATACAGGCATACACTTCAATACAATATTAAATTTTAGTAGCATTGCATAAGCAAGACTGAACTTGGTAAATGCATGGGTGGGATGAGAGCTGTTAGCACAGGAGCTGCTCAGGGGTTCTAAGATTCTAGATCAGCAAGACATATATTGAGATTGATCTAATAGACAGACTAGAACCTGCCGAAGATGGACTTTACAAAGATTGAAGTTACATTCTAGACTAAACATAAGTAAAAACATCCGGGGAAAAATTAAATATGCAAAAGCTCAATCGTATTCCGTTAGAACAATTATATTCCTATGTTTGATGTGGAATAATCAGCAATCCAACACAGTCACAAAATATGCACTAATCCATGAGAGCACAAATTGACATACTCCAAATAATTCTACCACCTTCTATCCATAGTAAGTTTAGAAACGTAGCAATTCCTGAACAAACAACAAAACAGATTCAGAGCTTACACCCTTCATCAAACATATGAGAATCCAGAGTATGACAGCGCAGACTATAGGCTCGCAATTTCCTCTTGTGCCAATGGTGAAAGTGAAGGGATTGAACAGCCAAGCTACCACAGGCCAGATCCGCATTTTCTCAGGGATTCCTCGTAGTTTCAGAATGGTGTCAATGAACAACCCAACAAGCAAATCTGAAAAACAAATAACTTGATACATGACCCTCATGAAAATTTCATCAAGGTAATTGCAGATACAGAGAATATCTTTATATTGAACTCAGTAGTACTCAATTCATGGTAAAACCAATCAAGTACTGAGAATCTAAATGGCTACAACCTACCATACCAAACAAAGCTGAAAAGTTCACGGGGAATTAAGAAAGCTAATTATTACAAGAGCTAACTGGGGATTCCAGTTTTATCAGCAAAGCACAGGGAAGATAAATGCCAAACAAGGCTTTACATGCATACACAGAGAAATATAAAACCTGCCTAACATCCTACTATAAAGCAGCATAGCACCGAGGTTTTGCCTATCAACTCACAATACTCTTTCACCAGAAAACAGCTGACTTGTCCACCCACAATATAACGCCATGCGAATATGTGATGCACACATACAGGTTGAAACGCCATAGATTGTTCTTCCGACCAGAAGAGAAACAACTAAGAACTTGAGATGTTTTAACAGCAGGTAAGGCAACTCTTCTGTTTCCCCATTTGGTTAACAAGTTTCAAACTTGAGAGATCAGCAAACTGTAGACATCTCCCCTAAATATTACAGCTGAATCACACATATCAAAACTCACGACATCTCGAAAAATTTGATTATTTGCCACTTCAAAGATTGACTCTTTGATTATGATGCCACTTGAGCCAATGACATATGGGACCATCTGAGTCAATGAAATGTGGGTCCAGTGGCAAATTTGCGAAGCCACATGTTTGAAGTGGCAAAATACTAAATCTCTCCGACATCTCAAAGTTCACCGCTATCTACACACAAAAGGCGTTCCACACACTAATCCCAGTGGCTACCATTTAGTTTAACCAACTGCAGCTCTTTATTCAACATCCCCATCCTCAGATTGAAATTTATCACAGTTTTCATCATGAGTCATGGAGAAGAAGAAATTCAACATATACTGCAGCGCGTGAGCAGTGGGGTACCTGCGGCGGAGAAGAGGAGCTTGCCCCAGGCGGGGTGGAGAACCAAGTTGGGGAGGAGGAGGAATGCGAGGAGCGGGGAGTAGCGGTAGGTGGCTCGGGCGAATGGAGATCCGCCGGCGGCGACGGAGGCAGCGGCGTCGGAAAAGACGAGGTAGTCGACGTCGGTGTAGCGCACCTCGAGGTGGGCGTCCTGCCACTCCCCGAACACCACAAGGGCGAGCCGGAGTGCAGCCGACGCGAGCATCACCCGCCGGAGCGTCACGGCGGCGGAGGCCATCGGGGAGCAGATCGCCGCCGTAGTTGGGAGCGGCGAGAGACCGTGCGATTTAGGGTGAAAAAGAAATATCCGTCTGATCCGAATCCGTTTAAAATCCATATCAATATTATCCGTATCCGAATCCAAAAAATCCGATGTAATATGAGTTAGGATATAAAAAAAGCAATATCCGATCTTTATCCGAAAAATCTCATGTAATATGGGTTAGGATATAGGAAGAGCAATATCCGACCCGATATCCGATAAATATCCAACCCGATATCCGGATAAAATCAGTTATTCTTCCGTTAATTTGGTTCATTATTGGATAGATAGAATAGTTGTTTGATATTGACACTAAAAACACTACTTTGTTATTAAGCGCGAATTTCAACAAATCTATCAACAAACAAATAGAGTGATGACATAATGCTTTTACCTAAATTGATTTGTTCAATTTATTTGATAAACTTCTTTTCTATTCAAATTACTGGAATTAGTTGAGTCACTAAATTGCACCTCTAACTATACTACTATTCTACGTTGAAATAATTATGACTTGAAACTAATGTTGTAAGGTTAATGTTTCATTCGTTCTTTTACGTACACAATTATGTACTATACTACTATCCGATTATGATATCCAATCCCGATTCGAATCTGTCAGGTATCCGCTCCGTATCCGAATTTCGAACAATTCGAATTCGTATCCGTATCTGGAACATTCGTATCCGACTCCGAATTCCGTAAGAAAATATGAGTTAGGATACGAGACGAACAATATCCGCTCGTATCTAAATCGGTTTCACCCTAGTGGGATTCGCGTCGCGGGGCAGTTGAGTAATTTTCGCATCGCTTACGGGGCACCGAGATGTATGCGATCCCTTGGATCAGAAACCGACGGCTACGATCTCGCTAGACTCTGAAGATCCATAGCCCCACATGTCAGGGCTAATACTTTCGCCGTGTCGTGTCACCATTGAGGAGGAGGATTCCTTCCATCCGGTCTCCATTTCCCTTTCCTCCACCCACCGCGCGTCGCCGCCAAGCGCGACCATGGCGCCGACGCCCGTCCCCACCGCTCTCCGCCACCCGCACGCCCCCGCCGGCCGCCCCCTCCTCCCTCACTCCCCCGGCAACCCCTGCCCGCGCTCCACCCTTCCATTCAGGTAAAATCATGGCGCCTTGGATCTTTCCTTTTCTCATTGCCTCGTCTAGCTCCTGGAAGCCTCGTCCGTTACCTTGCGGTTGCGTACTGTAGATAATCGAGTCGTGTTGTTAGATCACCAATCAAATTGTTGATTTGCTCATGCATGCTCGAATATATTCCTTGCTGCATCGACTGCTGAACGCAGAAGGTCTGGTCGCTTTTCCCTTTGTTTCTACTAGAATCAAATAATACCAACCAGGAGTACGTTAAGTTTCTTTGTTTTCCTTGCTGAGTCAACCCTCCTGGTCTCGTCCTTGATATCTTTGCTTGGCTAAATTTACCGAATAATTTAATTAATGAATTGCTAACCATGGTTAATATGGTAGCTGATTGGGTTAACCATATAAAAGGGGAAATGGAATTGATGTTTGTTGTATCGAAATAGAGATCTCATCAAACTATGCCTCTGTAGATAAGTTGCTTCCTGTGCCATGTTCATGTTGAGAGATTTCTATACGCAGTTATGTTTTTGGTGGAATTGGTTTTATCAGATGAACTGTGGTAGTAATATTCTGCATATGTTCTTGCTTAGGCAGGTTGGGTGGGCTGTCATTAAGAAAGAGCCATATAGGCGCTGGTGCTGTTGCAGCTACAAGGAGCCCTGGTTTGGGCAACGCAGAGAATCTGTGTGAGGTGTGGTCTTGCAAAGATGTTGTAACCCTGATGCGGCTTAGTTGAATTTTCATGCCATGAAATCTGCATTGATGATTTGTGTTTTTTTTGTCATGCTGTAGAGTCCAAGCTTGTCTAGGAGCTGGGATGTAAACGGGCAGATTGGTCATGACCATGATGTTCTTATAGAATGTAGGGATGTGCATAAGTCCTTTGGAGAGAAACATGTATTGAAAGGCATCAGCTTCAAGGTGAGTTTTCCTGCAATCCTTTCCAGTTTGTACTTCTTACAATTTTGGTTCTATACCTGCCAGGCATTAATTGGAATCAACTATTAGAACTAGGGTGCTTAGATGGCTTATTTAAATGAATCTTCTTATGCAGTGCTGAAACCAAAGTTGTACGCTCTTTATAACTGGTCAAAAAAATTGAAAATACATATAGAATTGTGAGTCATGGTGTATTTATGTTACCTTATTGTAGTTCCCACAAACTAGTCACTAGTTCTCTTACCTTGATCATAGTCTCCACAAAGCAATCACTATTTCATCTTACCTGCTGATTTGATTTCAATTATTTGAACTTTCTGGGTTTCATTAACTTTTATCCTGTGCTTTCAATTATGATCCAAATTGATACTCCATTATTATTTAGATTAGACACGGTGAAGCTGTTGGAATAATCGGCCCTTCAGGAACTGGCAAATCAACTATTTTGAAGGTTATGGCTGGGCTTCTGGCTCCAGACAAGGTTATCCTATTTTCTTGATTCATATGTATTACAACAATAGGTTTTTAGGAGGTACCCATTTGATGTGATACTGGCTGTCATTGGTTATAACTATTTTTTTGATTTTGCAACAATGAGCAGGGCGATGTTATCATTTGCGGAAGAAGAAGACATGGATTAGTTAGTGATGATGATATCTCAGGTCTTCGGATTGGCCTGGTATACTTCCTAATTACTATCATGCATTTGTGGAAAGGAATGGCATGATTATTTTATCATCAAGCTGTTCTTGAAAACTTAGAAACGGAATTGCTTATGCAGGTGTTTCAAAGTGCAGCATTATTTGATTCTCTCACTGTCCGTGAAAATGTTGGATTCCTTTTGTAAGGACAATTGCCTTTTCCAGAAAGTCTATTGAGAGTACTCAGTTTGCCAAACTATTCTGATCTCTGTTCCCTCTGTCCTTTGCTTTTAGATATGAAAACTCCAACTTACCCGAGGAGCGAATAGGTAAACTAGTGACAGAAACTTTGGGTGCAGTAGGCCTAAAAGTAAGTCAAGCTTTTGTCTTTTTTAAGTTAACCTTTTACCCAGGTGATAGGCATTGCAGTCACAGACAGCCTGACATGGAATGCTACTTAATGTATGCGTATATGATATCTCCTTTTCCCCGTGTATATGTGGGGGTAAAAACATACATGTTTATTATTTTTATGCCATGAGAATAGCAATGTATCACAAGGAGCTTTTAGCCGCCCTGGACCATGAAAAACTAGGCATCCAAGTATCCCAGGTTCTCAGTAATAGAATAATAGAAGGCAAATAGTGTTTACATATTCTAGATTTTTGTTATTAGCTTTGACAAGACCAAAACATGTCTACATTTTCTGCTAGTACTTGATTGTAATAGAGAAATTATTTTCTGTGCAGGGTGTCGAAGATCGGATGCCATCTGAATTGTCAGGGGGCATGAAAAAGCGTGTAGCTCTAGCTCGTTCAATAATATATGATGATACGAAAGAAACAATAGAACCAGAGGTATGCCCTGATTGATTGTAGGCTTAATATCATCATTTATCTCATTATAACTGAAT
Source organism: Guadua angustifolia (assembly GCA_036346375.1). Taxonomy (NCBI): domain Eukaryota; kingdom Viridiplantae; phylum Streptophyta; class Magnoliopsida; order Poales; family Poaceae; genus Guadua; species Guadua angustifolia. The sequence goes on from CM070517.1 coordinate 40,055,520, forward strand.
TACCAAAGCATTTCTGAAATGAAAGGAGATTGAACAACTTAGCTTGCTATTTCTCTATCTTCTCGAGCTTATAGTCATTTTTTTTTTCATTTTTCAGGTTCTTTTATACGATGAACCTACAGCTGGACTTGACCCTATTGCATCCACTGTTGTTGAAGACCTTATACGTTCCGTGCACGTGACAGGGAAAGATGCTCTCGGTAAGCCCGGGAAGATAGCATCATATGTGGTTGTCACTCATCAGCATAGCACAATAAGAAGAGCTGTTGATAGGTAATAACAAGCATTGTATTCTTGGTTTTGTGGTTTCTAACTTTCTATTGCCCATTGCTAGGCTGAGGCTCTAGTATTATCTTTTCGCAGGTTGTTGTTTGTCCATGAGGGGAAAGTAGTCTGGGAAGGAATGACACAGGAATTCACAACGTCAACAAATCCTATTGTAAAACAGGTAATGCAGTATGTCTTACCTGTGCCTTTTTTTTTTGCAGGAACCTACTGTTTGATTTTTTGCATCTGTAGGTTTTGTCTCACTCTATGGTTATTTGATATTTGTAGTTTGCATCTGGTAGCTTGGATGGACCAATACGATACACCTGAGGATTTATCCAAGCGTTCTGTCAACAATTGGATACCTTCCACACCAGCCTCCACATTGTGTCATCTCAATCGAGGTATCAGCAACCACAGGAAGACATGTCATAGACTAACAGGTGCCTTTGGGCAGGTGATTGGAGATACATACAGGGCAAATTTAGCAGTTTGCCTTGGCATTATTTGGCAACTAATAGTTGTGTTGACACGAGAATGTAACTCAATTTATTGGACCTTAAATAGAATGAATAACAGCAATACTAGCTTGCTGAACATTTTGATGGCTGACTTGATGTAAATGTAGTACTCACACAGTCGTAGTTTGGACCGTTGGCTGAAATCTCTGCACGATGTGAACTGACGCCGGCTGCTGGTACACCCAGTACTTGAGGGCCTTCTCGTTGTTCGCCGGCACCATCGATCGCGTGCCCGTCGATCTTCACCATCGGACTCCTGCTCTGCATGCACAACAATCTCTAGTGAGTCACGAGAAGTACAGCAATTGCTTCATCGATCGATCGTATACCCCCATGCATGTTCTATATATGTAGCCCACATACGTACCCGGCCAGCCGATCCTGCACCGGTCGTCCATGGCCGGTTTCGTAGGGTGGGTATAGTTAATGCAAGTGTCCAAGGTGATGGATGCCATTCTGCACGGCGTACCCGAACACGCCGAACATCTGGCCTCCGATCTCGCGGTTACCGGCGCCGGAGCAGTCGAGCATGCACCAGTTGCTGGGACAATGACCGCAGGTTCCGTTCCCGGTCACGATATACGGCGTTGATCGATGCGCTCCACCGACTCCGTGCTCGAGAAGGCTCAGCAACTCCCTGCCGGTGAAAATTAATACATAACTGGGGGCATACCGCATGTATATATGGTTGTGAAATATATATATAGACCGTTAACATCACATCATTGCACATGAGCTCAGCCTTAGCTTGCCATGCATTGCATGTACGTCGTAGCAAACTTGGCCGTTTCTTTCCTAATGCGGACCATAGTATAGGTATGCCATGCACGTACCAAGTTCAGTTCAATTTCAAGGGATGAGCTGATGAGCATGCATGCATGCATGGGCACGCTCACAGTTTGCTCTCAAAATGCTTGTTCAGTAATAGTGCCTCCAGTCAGTTCTGTTATCTCAAGGCAATTACAGTTCCATGCATGCATCTGCATACATGTCCCGGTTATTGCATTGGTCAAGTGCTTCAGTTACTTTCACACAGAACAGCAACCAACAAGTGCAACCAGTCGTTGGTAAACACTAGCGAACCCGTGGAAACATCGCCTTGCGTGGCTTGAATCTGACAGCTAAATTTGGTTTTGTTGCTGCCTTGGACGACACCAATGAATTAAGTTTGGTGTGGTGGCACCACCGTAGCAATCGTTGGCTGATGTGGCGCCACTATGGCATCAACCATGCATCCAGCATGTGCATTGCTTTTAAACTCCAGTTTAAAACAGCATCAAACGTCGGCACATACCAATTTTGACAGAATCAGCTTGCCAAGTCTAAAATAGTACCTGCTTGAAGACACCCCAAGTCCAATGAATAACATTTTTTTTATCTAAAACCACAAATACTATTCCTAAAACTACAATTTACAAACAGCACAGAGAGTTGATTGTTGGAGCCATGTTGTTGGTGTAAAAGCCAAATAGGAGTGAGGGGGTAGACATCAGCCATTGACGAGCCCTCACCCACAACAGTAGAAATGATACCGGGCTTATACAAGTTCGGAGATTCGAGAGTACCTTCTTACTCCTGTCAATGAGCCAACAAAGGTTGCCTCTGAGAAGCAGGTCCTCCAGAGCTTACCAAATTGAATGTGCTATTCTATTGTTCAAGAGAACTCAAGTTACAAATGAGCATTACATAAGGTATTTATAGGCTCTTAGGCCTATATAAATGACTGAAATGCCCCTGGTGAAGATATCTAGTCTATAAGTACAAACAAGGGGTAATATTGTCTTTTCTAAATATAATTGCAATTCTTTGATCTGTATATTGTATAGCCGGTCACCGGTTAGGTATTCTCCAACAAAAAGTGTAGACCCATTTTCTTTACATGATCCCGCCCGCCACTCAAACACGAAAAGTTGGCATGGAACACGCACAATATCAAAGAAACAAACCAGTCACATGCCGCTCTAACATTAAACAAGCAAATGAGAGTAAAACAAACCCAAGTTATACCGTCTGAAATGGTTTGTAAGTTAAATAGGTTCGCAAAACTGACATTAACAGGCAGTAACTAATCATTTACCAGCCCGGGCAGAAACACTGAATAGCATACAAAAATTCAGGCCAACTCAAAAATCAACGTATGAACAGTTTATGAACAACTGAGTTCTCACTGAGTGGATGTTGGTGTTGATTATAGCATTGATTAGGCGAAAAGAACAACAAAACCACCAAATTTGCAGTTTTATTGTACAGAAATCCAATCTCAATTAGCCGGACCCTGGATCGTTTTCATTAGAGCCACGGCAGGGTTTCTAGTTGCTGACTGGTACAGAACCAGCTACTCCCAGCTACTCCCATAGCTCAACAAAAACCAGTAGAACGCTCGTAACCAGTGTGACAGGTGACAGCGGGCAACGGAGACCGTGGTTGCAAGGACAATCTTCAAGCCTACTCAAAATAAACAAAACCATGGATTAGAGAGCAGAACAATACAACTGAGCGCAAACTTTTTTTTGTGCAATAGGAGTTTATACAGTTGACAGTTCATGCATGATCTTCTGAGTTCAGACCAAACTCCTAGCAAGATGTACATGAGAGTAGGTCTAACGCATAGTTATCGTTAACATTATTCATTAACTAACTGTATGGCAATATAATTGAAAATAAGGTTTGCAGCTGCAGCAGACTAGGCAAATAAATTATGATAAATAAATAATTCGATCATATAGCTAGCCCACTGATACAGATATTCCTAGGACTATCTACAAATAAAGAAATTTCTTCTCTTAAAAAGTGATTGAATTTTGTTTCAAAAACAATTAGACCATTGGTGCAGCAGAAAAAATTCTTAGTTTTTTTCGTAGTTCAGCCGGGGGTAGTAGTAATCAGAGTCAGGCAAGCCCAGTAGGAGCATGGAAATAGATATTCCTAGAAAGACTATCTACAAATAAAGATATTTCTTCCGATGCTCCTAAATGTGATCGATTTTTATTTCACTGATTAAAATGAAAACAACTAGACCATTGGTACAGCAGAAAGGGACTTCTTAGTTTTTTCATGGTTCAGCACAGTATGAGAATAGAAACAAAAATTGAACATATGAACAAAAATGTAAATAGTGTGGTGCTCAACTTTAGCCTTGAGTTCTACAAGTGCCCCTCTCTTTAGGTGCAAAGCATATGTAGCATGTTGCATAGATCTCCCTAGAAAGGCACAGTTTGGCACCAAGGATTCGATCAAAAAAGAGGAACAACAGCACAGATTATCGAACTAGCAGATAGCGCAATGGACCCATGGTCCATTTCAACTGGCAACAACCGATTGATGTATCCATTTAACATCTCTGCTACAGCGATGCCACACCATTTTGAAATGTAAACAACATACTGGCACTTGACTAGGTGCGCTGAACGTCCCCTATGCACTCTGCAGGAACACAAACCACACTAGCATAGAAATTCAATATGCATCAACAAAGCATTAGAGCCTGAATCTAGACCAAGACGTAAATATAGCGAAGCGCGCAGCATTTCCATCTACAATAACAGAACACTGAAGAACAATTTGGTATTTCACGGACGAGGAGCCGGTGTGGAATCCAACCAAAATCATGTAAACATATGAAATGAGCTGCAAACAGTGGCTAATTATTCATTACACAGAGCTTTCTCTATCTCCCCAGCATTTCCCCTCTTTCACTTTATGGATAAACAATTTAAAAGATTTAAAGCGAAATGCGCGCATTGGTGAGGAGACTCTAATCGAAGCAGGGCGGGTGAGTTGGTGTATTCACCGGGTGATGGTTCGCTCATGTCTGGCGGCGGAGTCTCTTCCGGAGCTTGCGGAGCTTGTGCTTGTTCATCTTGCGCTTCCGCTTCTTCTTGACGCTGTCCGCCCACACCTCCGCACCTGCCCCATCGTTGTCGTCGCCGTCGTCGTCCTCGCGAGCGAACCCTCTCGGATCGAGCGACGGGTGTATCTGGAGGGCGGGGTGGAAGGAGAAGAGGAGGCCGCGGAGATTCGGGGCTGGGGTTTGGCTTGGGATCGAAACTGGGAGGGGAGTCGTCGGGGTTGGGGCTTGTTGGATTTGCGGCGGGAGATGGGAGAGGAGCGGGGTAGGGAGGGGCAGCGACTTGCTGAGGCGGATGCGGAGGAGAAGCTTGCGAATTGGGGCAGCGGCGGCGGCGGTGGCCATCGGAGATTTGCGGCGGGAAGGAAGGAGAAGCAGCTAGAAAGCGAGGGTTTCTTTCTAACCTTGGAGGCGGCTTGGTCCATTTGGGACTTGCTGTTCGTAGGCCCATATGGGTAGGACCCGACTCACTGTACCTAGTCCGTGCGGCCCGGTCCGGCCCATCTACCGACGTACGATGGGAGCGTACGGTGGTACTCTTTACTGTAAATTATTCACTCATCTACACCCTCTTCCACCTTTTTTTTCAAAAATAACTCCCTCCCGGATTTTTGTTTTCTTTGCAAAACTAGTTGGCTATAGAACACGGAGGTACCTTCAGCGCTACAGTGCCACAGAAGTCAACCTCCTGTAGGCCCAATCTGTGGTAACTGCCTGTGCCACGCTGGCCAAGCCTCATACTGCGCTCCCGCTCCGCGGCAAATGCCCGTGCCGTGCTCCCATTCAATGGCGTGTCCGCTTGCCATGCCTCCTGGCCACATCAACTCGCTGGCTTTCGCGCTCCAGTGCACATCTGTCTCTTGCGCTATACCCACGTGGCAAGTCACTTTCCGCAGTTCTCTGGCACGAAAGATGCTAGGTGTCACGTCCTGGTCCTTCCACGTTAGGAAGGGGACTATTTTTGTAAAAAAAAATTAGGAAAGGTGCTATTTTTTATAAAAAAAAAGTGACGAGGGTGAAACAATAAAATATTCCTCTCTGTGGCATCTCACTTAAACATATAAATCCCAACCCTATGCAACAAAAAATACAAGGGATATAACAATTTGTTACTAAACTTGCAATAAAACCTTCTCTCGAATGCAACAAATACAAAAAGCACAACTAAAAAAATGCTAACAAATTAGAACTACTAATGCAACATTACGGGAAGAATACTCCAACAAATATACATTATTATTCCAACAAATGCAAAATCAATGAAAATTACCGCAACATTTTGGAGAAGGTAACGCAACATCCACAAAAAACTCATGCAACAAATTCAATACTCTACCGTGGCATCTCACTTAAACACATAAATCCCAATCCTATGCAACAAAAAAAAACATAAGATGCAATAATTTGTTACTAACTTGCAATAAAACCTCTCTCGAATGCAACAAATACAAAAGCACAACTAAAAAAAATACTAACAAATAAGAACTACTAATGCAACATTACAGGAAAAATACTCCAACAAATATATATTATTATTCCAATAAATGCAAAATCACTTAAAATTATTGCAACATTTTGGAGAAGGTAATGCAATATCCATAAAAAAAACTCACGCAACAATTCAATTTAACTGCTGCAATAATCAAGAATAGTTCGGATTTGGAAGAGGAGGAGGCCGGGCATGAGGGTGACCACGATGGTAGTGGCTGACCTGGGGCCTTGCCTTTGCACTCGACCTCACATTGGCCACAGCCACACCACAACCTTGTCACCGGTCTTTGCACGTCATCCGCTGTCCTCGTCTCCTCTGGCCTCGGTCCAGCCAAACACCAAGCAAGTTGTACCGCTCCTCGGAGAGAAGACCTCCGCATGAGCTTTGGCCGAGGTAGACGACCTTGAGCGCGAGAGGCGGTGAGCTCTGACCGATGTTGGTACCAGACTTGAGATGCCGGGGAAATAGCCGGATTAGATTACTGTAGCATCGTCGACCTTCCAATGCTCGCTGAATAGCTGTAGCAGCCAAGCTCTGTTCACTTTCCGCGGCAGATAGCCGACAAACATCCTGTTGGGAGGCCCGTGCAGTCTCGGCGCCCAAATCGCTTTCCGTTGGGGAGGCACGAGCAAGATGCACCTCTCGTCGTCCCATGAGAAAGGCAGCTTGTCCACCACCGCCGCCTTGCCGTTGCGGAAGCTGATCCTGTACACGCGGCACGGACCTTGCACCTCCTCGACCCCATTGACGTGCCTCGGGTTGATCGGCAATTGGTCGGGAAAGTGGGCGGGTTTGTCTTGTCAGGCTCGTATCTGTACGTGCAATCCGCTATACGTGCTGGGTAGCACACAGCCACACACAGTTACGCACAAGATATAGCAGAAGTAGGGAGGTAATTTTATCTGATTATCCGTGTATCCGTGGGTACAAATCCTAATAAAAGTGGGTATATTCTTTTATTACCCACGGGTATGTTTATGAGACCAAACTCTACCCGACGGACAAACGGATATAGATATGGGGGAGCTTCACCCGTATCCGTTCCGCCCGATTAACTGCCATATCCTATTGATATACGGACTAAAATAGGTATCCAGTTGGTCCCTTAATCCCCAATTTGTGGTAACTCATTTCAATAACCATTGAACTTGAGCATCCGTGTATTATTTGTCTACATATATCATTTTAATTCTTATTCTCATGTACATTTAAAATTTTGAATCATTGATAATCATTCTTTAATCCATAGAATATAGCTAATACCTATAATTCATTAAAAAGATTGTATTAGTACTGTAGCTCATTAGCTCCTAGTGCCATTTGGTTGAAAAGATTGTTGATAGTGACAAGTAAACGGGTATACCCGCGGGTATCGGATATCCGCGGGCGACGGGTATGGACAGGATTTTTCACTGCGACCTTTCGCGGGTATACCCGTGAGAGAGATTTTGGTTCGCGGATATAGGTATGGACGAGTACTACCCGTATCCGCTGAACCCGATTACCATCCCTAAGCAGAAGGGCCATACATACTCTGTTTTTGCTCAAATAGATGTCAGACAAAACTTTCGAATTGCATCGACAAATTGAGACAGGGGCATCATAACAGTAGCCTGCGTGAACTCATGGCCACAAACAATAGATACCAAGATAGCAGTAAAGATAAAACATGACAAGGATGGGAAGGATAAAACCCAGCATCACAAGAGAGCTAATGAGGGTCTAAACCAGTATCAGACGTGCTATGATGCTCCTATGCAGCAAGCCTGCTGTTCACCCCACATATCTTCATTAAAAACCTCGCTGTGGCCGCTCCTCTGCAACATTCACCCGCAGGGCACGACCATCCAAACTCTGTGGAATTCAAAATGGAATAGTCATATATTTGGAGCAAGAAAAGTAAAAGGTCATAACCTGTTCACGATATGATAAAATTAGCATCAGCCCACAGCCTCGCTGCGATATTGATTATCTCAGTAAAACTAGGTTCGCTTCATCCAGTTATACGGTATGCAAATGACAGGGAAATCAACTATACACTGACCTGTCCGTCAAGGGCAGCAATAGCATCATCCAATTCCCCCTGTGTTGCCATTGTTACAAAACCAAATCCCCGTGAACGACCAGTTTCTCTGTCGTAGACAACTCTAGCATCAACCACTTTGCCGTGCTCGCTGAACAATTGTACCAATCTAGAGTCATCCACTTGCCAAGGCAGATTGCCAACATAAATCCTGAAAGAAGACCCAAATTGACGCGGAGGTCTTTCCACCCGGGCACCTCTAGGAGCTGCCTTGTTTACAGTCAGAAGCCTTCCATTCACGTCCTGTCCATATTAAAGGTTAATCAGCAAAGCATGCAATTTCTACATTCATTAACACAAGCTAACATAGCAAATGAATTACATATGGCCTTCAGAAGTAATAATAACTACAAGGAGCGAATTAAATTAATAACACTCTTGCGTGCATAGCATATGAATGAAATAAATTAGTCAACAAAGTGAACAGAATGAAGAGGCCGATTAAGTTGGCTTGACAAATAATGTGTTCCCTCAAATCTAAGAGCACTATCATGTTGAATGAAAAATCCATACAACATTACCATAGGAACCTACTACAGAAAACATATGCAAATGCAAACTAGTGGCATCCCATATTCCCATTCCATGCATACTGCAAGCATATAAATTAGTAGCTTGACTATGAGCACATGAGCTGTCGCTAAGATAGGAAAACAGTTTATCCGTAACTTCAACTAAATAACTAAATTCAGAAAATTTAAAGAAACTAGCCCCATCAAATAATAAAATATACTCACATAGCGATGGAACATCTCCACAGCCTTCTCAGCCTCCTCAACAGTACTCATGGTGACAAAGCCAAAACCACGGCTCCGATCGGTTTCTCTGTTGTAAATGACCTGCAGATCCAGAAAGTAGAAACTGCATTTAAGAACAAAAGAGCAAAAAACCATATATGTATGTATTGTCGAACTGTCTCTCTACAATGCTGATCAAACAGACATTACATAACACACGGATAGCCCAAAGAAAGTGAAGAAACAGTGCATTCTTCAGAAGAGAAGTATTTAGATTCTCAGTTTCAATCTAGAACAAAAATTCGTACTAGAAGCCACATCAGAGTAGGACACCTTTTTATTTCTCATTTTCTTAAGAATCTACCACTGCACGCCTAACAAGTTAATGAACAATTCAAGGCAAAAATCCAATAAAAACCTGTAATCACCAGCCTCTCAACACAGCACAAACGTCTATTGAAATAATATCACATAGCAACCGGCTGCAACCTAAACATACTCACACAAGAAGCTCACAGAGCAGTGAAGCAGCCGAATAGATTCTAGCAGCTACACCCTGCAAGCTTCAACGGCACCACATACAGTTACGCATTTACATCCAGAACTGAATTATGTTTCTACAGTGGTTGCAGGGGCAATTTTAGTTGTGTATACATCATTAAGGAGCTGTCAATGTCGACCAGTGGATACGGAAAATGAAGAACAGGTAAAAGGCTCACCTCCGCGACCTCGACGACGCCGGCCTGCTCGAAGATCTGGGCGAGGCGCTCGCTTTCAATGTCGTAGGGCAGGTTCCCGACGTACACCTTGGCCTCCTCTGGCGGCTCGACGTACTCCCCGACCTCCCCCTCCCCCTCTTCCGCCACCTCCTCAGCGGCCGCGGAGGCCTCTACGGCGTCGTCGTCCTCAGACGTGTACTCCTCGTCCTCCTCTTCCTGCCGGTCCAGCTCCGACGGGTCTATCTCCTCGGCGGGGGCTGGGTCGGCGAAGTCGAGGGCGCCGGCCGAGTCGAAGGAGTCGGAGGCGGCGAGAGGGGCGAGGGGGAATCGGCGGGTGGAGCGGAGGTGGAGGAGGCGAGCGGGGGTCGGGGAGAGGAGGACGAGGAAGGGGGCGGAGGCGGAGGTGGGCTTGGGGAGGAAGGCTTCGGTGGCGGCGAGGGAGCGGAGAGACATGGTGATGGAGGAGGCCATGGAGGAGGCGAGGGAGCGGAGCGAAGGGGATAAGGGATTGTGGGGAGGGGAGTGATTTGATTGATTGATTTTGGTTGGGTTGGGGGCCGAGGAGCCGGATATTTTTCTCTCCTTATCCCGCGATCCACTTTTCAAATGGGCCGGGCCGACCTAAATACCAAACTATCTGTAAGCCTTGTTTATGGCCTCTTTTACATGCACTAAATTAAATAAAAACCGTTCATTCTTTTTTTTTTAATCCGATGATCAGATTGTTTAGTATTTATTTATATTTTCTTTGGCAGTAAAATAGTAGGAATACTTTTAACAAATTAATGACTACATCTGATTTTTACTACACACTATATGCTATCAGTAGAATTCACGATAATATTACTCTTATTTTTAGCCACAAATGTGATTAGATCAGAAAAATACCTACGCTAGAAACAGCTCATCGAGGGGGAGGAACATGGGTCCTTGTAGCGCCCTTGCAACCTCATCGCAACAATAACTATCTCTAAACTTTGTCTCTAGTGTAAACAATAAAGCCAATATATAGTAAAAGCCATCTTGTACAACAACAACAAAGGCTTATAGTCGGCGATAGCACCTATACTCCTGTGCAATGCTTGCTACTAAATAATAACCGGCTCTCTTCTCTCATCTTTTCTCATTTTTTCACGTAAGATAAAGCTGATGTGTATACGTTAAGAGTAAGCTGAAGTAGACTTATTGTCCATGTACTTATCTATGAACTACTGATTCACATAAAATAGGACAAAAAAAACATTTTTCTGCAGCATGGTGTCCAATTTGCTTGTATCGATGATAAAGCCTAAAGCACTAAAGTTACAGATCAATAATAAAGCTAAAAAGAATGACAGTTGATCGTTGTGGATCATCATTAACGCTACCTTTTTTTTTTGCCTAAACCAGTTGCTCCTCAGCTTATTCGCTAGATTCAGCCTCCATGGCCTCGCTCCGACTGCCTTTTTTTTTTTTTTTGGTTTGCTCGAGTATCAAGGTGCCTAGGGTATGCGAACGAATAGTCTAAACTAGCAATGCATACCTCAGTAAACAATTTCTTTTTTCGGTGGTGTTTTATAAAAAAAATTATCGAGAAAACGCGCAAAACGGTTGAAAGGATACAAACGTAATTACGCTTTTTTTTCATTTATCTGGGGTCCCCTCACGAAGAATCCGCGATCGCGCTAAATTGAAAAGTCTTTTTCGTGAAAAACATCTGAAATGATCTAAACGTAATTATATTTTTTTATTTATTTAAGGTTTTTTCACGAAAGATTCGGGATTTTACTGAACCAAAAAGTCATTTTCGTAAAAAACCGTTAAAAGGATCTAAACGTAATTACTATTTTTTCTAAAGAGCAGGAAACTTGCGATCTTTAAAAGCATCTCCAAGAGGAGTCCTAAATAGGTTGCTAATTGTAATTATAGGGTTTTGATGGAAAAAAAACACTCCAACAAAGGTTGTATTTTGAGAAAAATTATCAAAATAGGTTTAGGACTCGAGACCTCAGAGCTATATTTGGCAACACTCCTCTCGGCCCCATCCCTATCCATGGCGTCCCCTCGAGTTGAGTTTAGGGTCTAATTCTTGGAGTCAATAGTTATCTTGGGCCCTAATTCTTTTAGTTTAGGCCCTATTTTGATAGGACTCCATTTTAAGACCGATTGTTGGAGATGCTCTAGGGACGATGCCTGGCCCTTTAATTTACAAGTAATTAATCCTTCATTTTATCTCTAAATGCCTGACATTCGGAAAGGAACTTCGGATATTAACCTGCCTCTCTCTGCTTCGCGTCCCTTTGCTTGATGTTGCGATTCCCTCTCATGTTGTTTCTCATGCACATGAGGAGGATCTGCGACTGCAGTAGCCCAGCTACTAATCGTGTCCTTTTTCTGCGAGGCTCGCCGCCGCCATGGCGCCGCTTCTCCTGCACTCGGAGGACGCCGCTCGCCATGAGCGCGACCTGCTGACGCCCGCCGCCGACTCCAGAAGTCGACGCCACGGCGACGCCGATGTTAACGACAACGACGCGGCGCGCTTCCCCGGCCGGCGCACGACGACGCTCTGTCGCTTTCCACGCAGCGAGCCCTCGGCATCCTCAACGTCGCGCCTCGTCCGGTCGTCCTCGACCTCGCGCGCCTCCTTCTCCAAGTGCGCGCCTCATGCTCCTTGCCCTCGGCAAGCTGCGCTTCGCCGATCACGTTCTCTGTGGCGCCGCTTTCCCAGGGCATCATAACAGTAGCCTGCATGAACTCATGGCCACAAACAATAGATAACAAGATAGCAGTAAAGATAAAACATGACGAAGATTCGGTTTTATCAACCAAAAAGTCATTTTCGAAAAAACCTAAAAGAAAGTCATTTTCGTAAAAACCGTTAAAAGGATCTAACCTGCAATAATTACTTTCTAAAAGCATTGCGGAAGGTGCTGGGCGAAACTTCGATCTTTAAAAGCATCTTTTCTAAAGAGCATTCATGAAGGTGCCCGCAGAAACTTGCGATCTTTAAAAGCATCTCCAAGGCAGATTGCCAACATAAATCCTAAAGAAGACCCAAATTGACGCGGAGGTCTTTCCACCCGGGCACCTCTAGGAGCTGCCTTGTTTACAGTCAGAAGCCTTCCATTCACGTCCTGTCCATATTAAAGGTTAATCAGCAAAGCATGCAATTTCTACATTCATTAACACAAGCTAACATAGCAAACGAATTACATATGGCCTTCAGAAGTAATAATAACTACAAGGAGCGAATTAAATTAATAACACTCTGCGTGCATAGCATATGAATGAAATAAGTTAGTCAACAAAGTGAACAGAATGAAGGAGTCCTAAATAGGTTGCTAATTGTAATTATAGGGTTTTGATGGAAAAAACACTCCAACAAAGGTTGTATTTTGAGGAAAAAACACTCCAACAAAGGTTGTATTTTGAGAAAATTATCAAAATAGCCCCATCAAATAATGAAATATACTCACATAGCGATGGAACATCTCCACAGCCTTCTCAGCCTCCTCAACAGTACTCATGGTGACAAAGCCAAAACCACGGCTCCGATCGGTTTCTCTGTTGTAAATGACCTGCAGATCCAGAAAGTAGAAACTGCATTTAAGAACAAAAGAGCCAAAAACCATATATGTATGTATTGTCGAACTGTCTCTCTACACTGCTGATCAAACGGACATTACATAACACACGGATAGCCCAAAGAAGGTGAAGAAACAGTGCATTCTTCAGAAGAGAAGTATCTAGATTCTCAGTTTCAATCTAGAACAAAAATTCGTACTAGAAGCCACATCAGAGTAGGACACCTTTTTATTTCTCATTTTCTTAAGAATCTACCACTGCACGCCTAAAAAGTTAATGAACAATTCAAGGCAAAAATCCAATAAAAACCTGTAATCACCAGCCTCTCAACACAGCACAAACGTCTATTGAAATAATATCACATAGCAACCGGCTGCAACCTAAACATACTCACACAAGAAGCTCACAGAGCAGTGAAGCAGCCGAATAGATTCTAGCAGCTACACCCTGCAAGCTTCAACGGCACCACATACAGTTACGCATTTACATCCAGAACTATCACGTCCTGAGTTGAGTTTAGGGTCTAATTCTTGGAGTCAATAGTCGACCAGTGGATACGGAAAATGAAGAACAGGTAAAAGGCTCACCTCCGCGACCTCGACGACGCCGGCCTGCTCGAAGATCTGGGCGAGGCGCTCGCTTTCAATGTCGTAGGGCAGGTTCCCGACGTACACCTTGGCCTCCTCTGGCGGCTCGACGTACTCCCCGACCTCCCCCCCTCTTCCGCCACCTCCTCAGCGGCCGTTTAGGACTCCTGAGCCCTCGTAGCTATTTTGGCACTCCTCCTCCGGCCCCCATCCCTATCCGTCTCGAGTTGAGGGCGCCGGCCGAGTCGAAGGAGTCGGAGGCGGCGAGAGGGGCGAGGGGGAATCGGCGGGTGGAGCGGAGGTGGAGGAGGCGAGCGGGGGTCGGGGAGAGGAGGACGAGGAAGGGGCGGAGGCGGAGGTGGGCTTGGGGAGGAAGGCTTCGGTGGCGGCGAGGGCGGAGAGACATGGTGATGGAGGAGGCCATGGAGGAGGCGAGGGAGCGGAGCGCAGGGGATAAGGGATTGTGGGGAGGGAGTGATTTGATTGATTGATTTTGGTTGGGTTGGGGCCGAGGAGCCGGATATTTTTCTCTCCTTATCCCGCGATCCACTTTTCAAATGGGCCGGGCCGACCTAAATACTACACTATCTTGGGCCTAATTCTTTTAGTTTAAGGTCTAATCACGAGCCTAGTTATCTTATCTTCTAATTTTTTAGGTATAGGACTCCATTTAAGACGATTGTTTTTACTACACACTATATGCTATCAGTAGAATTCACGATAATATTACTCTTATTTTTAGCCACAAATGTGATTAGATCAGAAAACTACCTACGCTAGAAACAGCTCATCGAGAGGGAGGAAATGGGTCCTTGTAGCGCCCTTGCAACCTCATCGCAAGTAGACAATAACTATCTCTAAACTTTGTCTTTAGTGTAAACAATAAAGCCAATATATAGTAAAAGCCATCTTGTACAACAACAACAAAGGCTTATAGTCGGCGATAGCGTCTATACTCTTGTGCAATGCCTGCTACTAAATAATAACCGCTTCTCTCTCATCTTTTCTCATTTTTTCACGAAGATAAAGTCGATGTGTATCGTAAGAGTAAGTGAAGTGGACTTATTGTCCATGTACTTATCTATGAACTACTGATTCACATAAAATAGGACAAAAAACATTTTTCTGCAGCATGGTGTCCAATTTGCTTGTATCGATGATAAAGCCTAAAGCACTAAAGTTACAGATCAATAATAAAGCTAAAAGAATGACAGTTGATCGTTGTGGATCATCATTAACGCTACCTTTTTTTTGCCTAAACCAGTTGCTCCTCAGCTTATTCGCCTAATAGAGAGGGACTCCATTTTAAGCACTGATTGTTGGAGATGCCTCAGGAGATGCTCTGGGACGCTGCTGGCCCTTTAATTTACAAGTAATTAATCCTTCATTTTATCTCTAAATGCCTGACATTCGGAAAGGAACTTCGGATATTAACCTGCCTCTCTCTGCTTCGCGTCCCTTTGCTTGGTGTTGCGATTCCCTCTCATGTTGTTTCTCATGCACATGAGGAGGATCTGCGACTGCGGCAGCCCAGCTACTAATCGTGTCCTTTTTCTGCGAGGCTTGCATGGCTCTTGAGGCGTAGACTGGAGGCGAGGCGAATCGCCTCCAGTCTTGAGGCTGGGAGCATGGATGTTAGACAGGAGATTGCATCTCCTATTTTAGCTCCGGTTGTTACGGCTGATTTGGTTGCCCTCCTGAGTCTTGTTTCTATAAACCAGGACGTGGCTTGCCTATATATTTGTAACCCTGTGTATATGATTAATCAAGTCGTGATTACCTCCCAAATTTCCACACCTTCATGGTATCAGATTAGGTTCTCCTTCTCGCTTCGTCCTCGATCTCCATGGTGGCGACGCTCTCGACCCAGTTCTCTCTGCCAGGCAGAGACACCGAGCCAAGGCCTGGCTTGCGCCAGGCTGCTGCCGCTCTCTAGCGACTCGGAGGAGCGTCGCTCGCCATGAGCGCTGACTGCTGACGCCGCCCGACTCCAGAAGTGCGCCACGGGACGCCGATGTAACGACGACGACGGCGCTGCTTCCGGCCGGCAGCACGACGACGTCTGTTCCTCCCGCAGCTCTCGAGCATCCTCAGCGTCGCGTCCTGTCTCGTCCTCGACCTGCGCGCCTCCTTCTCAAGTGGCGCGCCCATGCTCCTTGCCTCGCAGCAGCGCTCGCCGATCACGTCTCTGGACGCCGCTTTCCTGCCGTTCGCTGGTGCGGATGGACCTCCATGTCCTATCGTGGCTCTCGGCTCCATCACGAGACCTCTTGAGATCGTCACCACGACATCTCCTCGCTCACTGGCCGCTGCCGCCCTTGAGCACAGTTCGCACAGGCAACCCGAGACCCGTGTCCTCTGGTGGACACCGAGTTCGCGACTCTTCACGGCGCCTCTCATCACCGACATCTGCCCGGGATGAAGACCTTGGCGGACTCCTCACCGAAGCTCGGCGAGACGCTCTCCGACCGCCTCGCCATGAACGTCCTCCGCGGTCTCTCCGACCGCTTCAACTCCTCCGCCTCCTTCTCAAGCGGCGCCTCTTCCCACCTTCGCCGAGATTCGCCCGAGCCTGCTGAGGAGCTCTCCAGGCGCCGCCGCTCCTCCTGGCCTTGCAGGACAGGCGCCTGCCGCATTCCGCGCTCGGCGCTCGTCATGGCAACCTGCTCCGCCGCCGGCTCAAGAACTGCCTGCCAGCAAGAAGGGCGCGACTTTCAATCGGCGGCGGCTCCTCGACGGCTTCCAAGAAGGCACTCCGCCCTCGGTGTATAACCCCGGACCGGACCATTCGGATGTGGCGGTCCGGTCTAGGCGTCCGTGTTCGGCGGCATGATCTGATCGCCTCGCCTTGGCCTCCTCGCTTTTGCTTCGCCTGGTTTTGCGGCGCTTGGTCATGCTGCTCCTGCTGGCCGCCCGCCTCTTGGTGGTGCCCACACCACCTCTAGCTCACTTCATCAGACGAGCATGGTGGCGCTGGGGTTTGGGCCTGGGACCAGTGCTGTGTGGCGCTCAAGACCATGTCCTCACTCCTCCGGCTCCTTCCCTGATCAGGTATATGGACTCGGGTGCCACGTCCCACATGGCCACCCACCCCGGTATTCTCTCCGCTTCCCATCCCTCCCCTTCGATCCTTCTTCTATTGTCGCTGTAACGGTGTCCTTTACTCCACCGCCATCGGCTCCTGATCCGCTGCAACCTTCGTCTAGATAATGTTCTTGTTTCTCCCAACATTATCACCAATCTTGTTTCGTCATCAATTTACCACCGATAATTCATGCTTTGTCGAATTTGACCCCTTTGGTTTTTTCAGAAGGACCTCGGGACGGAGCGTGATCGCCAGTGCAATAGCTCGGCCCTCTACTCGCTCGCTCCCATGCCACCACGCCTTCTCGCCATCGCATCCCGAACTTTGGCACTGCTCTTGGCCACATTGGCTCAAGCTCTCTCGGCTAGCTAGCACAGGTCCATTTCTTGTCATAAAAATACTATTAGTATTGATCTATGCCATGCGTGTCGGCTTAGGTCGCCATGTGCGCCTCCCTTTTCCTTCTTCGCATTCTCGAGCTGTACACAACTTTGACCTCATACACTGTGATCTTTGGACCTCCCCGGTTCCTAGTGTCTCTGGTTTCAAATATTACCTCGCCATTCTTGATGATTGCTCTCACCACCTATGGACGTTTCCCCTTCGTCTCAAATCCGACACGTTCTCTACCATTGCGCATTTTTTCTCCTTCGTTGCCACCCAGTTTGGCACCACCATTAAGAGTGTGCAATGTGACAATGGTCGCGAATTTGACAATGCATCCTCTCGTGCATTCTTTCTCTCCCATGGGGTCACTCTCCGTATGTCCTGTCCATACACCTCTCAGCAGAATGGCAAGGCTGAGCGCGTGCTTCGGACAGTGAACAACATTATTCGCTCCCTCCTTTTCCATTCCCATGTTCCCCCTGTTTTTTGGGTTGAGGCCCTCCATACCGCCACTTATCTCTTAAATCGCCACCCCACTAAAACCCTTTCTTTCTCCACTCCCCACGGCCTTGCTCGGTAGTCCCCGACTACTGCACCTCGCTTTTGTCCGTGCTATCCCAATCTCTCAATCGCACCCACAAACTTGCTCCTCGGTCATCCCTCTGTGTGTTTCTTGGTTACTCCTCTGACCACAAGGGCTACCGCTGTCTTGACCTTACCACTAATCGCATCCTCATCTCTCGTCATGTCACCTTTGACGAGTCCACCTTCCCCTTCGCTGCGACAACCTCCCCGTCGTCTCCTCCAACTAACCTCGATTTTTTGGATGAGTTTGATTCTCGTGTTTCAGACAGTACCCTCAGTCGCAGGCCTGCTCTCTGTGCCGGCACGGGTAGGGCCACCTGCTTCGCTAGCTTGCATGCTCGCCCCACTTGCGCTTGGCGCTAGGCCTGCCACTGCTCGCCTTCAGGCCGTCGCTCGACCTACTTGCCGCTCTTGGGCCGTCGCCGCTCACTGGCCAGGCGCTCGCCTCTGGGGCGCCACTCCTGCTGCTGGCCGGCCTCCGACTCATGCCTGGACCATGGCGCTGGCTCACTAAGCGCTGCCGCTCGCTTGCGCCTCTGGCAGCGTCCCGGTCTCTACGCTGCAGCACGCTGGCTGCGCGGCAGGCTGGTTCTGCTCCCGGCCTGCCTCTCGTGTCTTTGCCATGACCCTCGCGTGCCTTGCTCGCTCATGCGCGTCCAACAATCCATGGCATGCGCACGGGCAAAGTGGTTTGCAGCCTCGCGAACCTTCGTCAGTTGTGTTCCGCCATACCACCTTTCTCGGCCTACCGACGATCCCCTTGGCGCAGCCATGGAGGACGAATATCGAGCCCTCATCGACAACAACACCGGTCTCGTCCGCCTCCGACGCGAACTCGTCACGGAAGTGGATTTTCCGCAAAGCGCACTGATGGTACTCTCGATCGCTACAAGCCGATGGGTCCCGTTGGCTTCACCCATGGCGGTGTTGATTTCGATGAGACCTTCGATCCGGTCGTGAAGCTCGCCACCATCCGACGGTCTCAAGCATAGCTCTCGCTGCTCTTGTTCATCAACTGGATGTCAAGAACGCCTTCTTGCACGCACCCTCTCCGAGCGGTATTGTTCTCGACTTCGAGCTTTGTTGATGCGACTGTCCGATCACGCTCGCCGTCTCAACAAATCCTCTACGCCTCAAGCAAGCTCCCTCGGTGCACTAGCTTGTTTCGCAGCCCTCGCGATCCCATGATTCTCGAGGCCAAGTCCGACACCTCCTGCTTTGTCATACGCCGTGGTCTCTTGGATGCGTCAGATCTATTGCTCTACGTCGCGACATTGTCTCACGCCTCCTCCGATCGACTTTACTGCGGATTATTGCGACCATGCGAGCTTCCTTCCTATGAAGGACATGGGACCTCTTCACCATTTCCTCGGGATCGCCTCACACCGCTTACTTGTCTTGATGATGCTCTCTCGCCAAGCACCATTGACATTCTCGAGCGCTGGGATGACCTCAGAACATGCGACACTGCGACATCAGCAAGCTCTCCTCTGGGTTCCGTCGAGATCCTACTCTCTGAGTCTAGTTGGGCTCTGCGATTCGATGTTCACTCGCCGGACATCACCTCGCAGTCAGCAGGTTCGCCTTCACATGCATGATCCTCGAGCCGCATCTCACCTGTCAGCGCATCCTTCGCTACCTTGAGGCACGATTGATCTTAGGCTCTCTCTACGTTTCACCGCGCCTCATCGTTTACCACGCCGAGCGGCGCTGTCGGCTATCCCGACACGCGTTCGACCTCGAGGTATCACGGTGTTCCTCGTGATAATCTTATCTCTTGGTCCAGAGAAGCGTCGCGATCGTCTCCCTTCTAGTGCCGGTTGAATAGCGGTCTGCAACGGTGTCGTTGAGGCTTCCTGTGCGCCGATTTGAGTTGCATCAGCCTGCAGTCCACTCTTGTCTCTGTGACAATGTGAGTGCCGTCTACCTTCGCTAACCCGGTAGCACCAGCCCAAACATATCGAGATTGACCTTCACTTTGTCCGGAGCGTGGCCTGGGCTCCGTGTTCTCCACGTTCCGACATCCTCTCAAGGATGCCGATATCTTCACCAAAGGACTGCCGTCTTCGTGTTCTTGAGTTTCGGTCCAGTATGAACGTCCGCTTGCCGACGTTCCCATCTAGGGTGTTAGACAGGAGATTGCATCTCCTATTTTAGCTCCGGTTGTTACGGCTGATTTGGTTGCCCTCCTGAGTCTTGTTTCTATAAACCAGGACGTGGCTTGTCTATATATTTGTAACCCTGTGTATATGATTAATCAAGTCGTGATTACCTCCCAAATTTCCACACCTTCAATGGATTGCCGCTTCCTCCAAGGGAGGGCGATGTGTTCGCATGAATGAAATGATTGATCATGTCTTAAGGTCTGCTTAGCCAGGTTACAGGCCAAAGCTCAAGGTCTCCTGTTTGTCTCTGCGAGTCGGATGCTTGCGATCTATTGTTCGTCGAGACAATTTCTCTCTCTTCGTGGTGTTTATAAAAAAATTATGAAAGCAGCATCTCTTGAAAGGATACAAGCGAATTCGCTTTTTCATTTATCGCGGGTCCCTCACGAAGAATCATGATCGCCTTAAATTGAAAAGTCTTTTTCGTGAAAAACATACGAAATGATCTAACGTAATTATATTTTTTATTTATTTAAGGTTTTTCACGAAAGATTCGATTTCATCGAACCACGAAGCTCAAGGTCTCTGTCCAGGGGCAAAACTGGATATTCACTCGAGAAAAACGTTAAAAAAAGCTCGAAAATGTGTAAAGCCTTAGAAATGGCAAATGTGCAAAATGCGCTCGAGATGAGTGGCATTTTGGCGAGCGTCACGAAATCGATAGTAAAAGTGCGAGGCCACATATTAATAATAGTAAAACGTCAATTTTCTCGTCTGGCCTTGAAGCATGGAAGGATTTGGCCTGCACATCTACTTCACTGCTGGATGACCGAGACCTTAGTTTGAGCCTTCTCTTGGGCAGGAACTTTCCATCCACATGAAAAGAATCATTGATTTGAAATGTCATGTTTTCTTAAAACATCCTATATTATGTTCTCCTTTTTATCTTATTGTTCTTTTGATTTGCAGACAATAATGTTTTACTGCATTGGCTCTGTCTTCTGTTATTTCACATCACTACTCTTTGGTCGATTATCACTAGTCACACAAGTAACAGTTAGTGCATCTTTATGTTGCAACTACTAGCAATTATTTACCCTCTGTGTACTAGAATCACAATTCGATGCTCAAAAGCAAGGGGAAAATAAGCCAAAGTCACTGCAGTGTGCTCCTGATGCCAAGTGCAGCCCCCAGCTGTTCTATCTGAAGCACCTTAAGAGCATGTGCTTTTACAACCAGTTGCTTTGCGTCCCACGTGTTGCTGCAGGCGGAAGGAAGTGTCGAGATAGGCAGAGATTTTAATAGAGAGAGAAAATACTTTTGGAAAACCCTAAAAAAGAAAAAAAAAGTACTGGTTTTCTTTTAAAAGTTTTAAAATATTTCTTTAATTTTTAAAAATATTCCTGTAAAAATTTTAAATAAGAATTTAAACAAAAACTACTTTAACACTATAGATCTGGTACTGCATAAACCACAGTGCCGAAAAAATTACAATTTTTATGTTTTTAAAATGAAAATATTGTAGTGTATGTCGCCACGTGGCGGATGGGGGCAGCTAGGCTACGGTACGTACTTCTGAAAGATTCTATACACAGTTAGATTCGCTAAACAACACTGCCACACCAGTAAGGGTGTCATAGCGAGATTTGGCCACTGGCAGCGTTGTTTGGCTACGCTATGTGTGTTGGCGTGATCAAAATAGTACTTATCATCTCACATGATATGACTGATATCCAAATAGTACTGTACTAACTCAACGAATAAATACAAACAGAAATGCTAGTACAATTTACTACAACACTAGTAGTATATGAAACTATGCCCTGCCCCAGTGAAGGTAATCTGTACACGTGGCTTGCAATTACGAAAGAGCATGAAATTCTCTTTCACCAACGTAATTGCGGACACAAACGTTATTCTTGACTATCTGCTGACTGAAATTAATCCAAGCATTAGCTCTACAGTACTGTGCAGATGTCATTTCCCTTCCATTTACGACGCTTCACGCGCATCTTAGATAAATTAAGCTTCATCAGTAAGCAGTACCCAGGTCCAGATAGCTTCAGGAAGAATGATCCAATTCAGTCGGATCTATTCTCATTCAATAGTACAGGCTACAGAATACACTGTAAAGCATATCAGTAAAAGAAAGAGGAGGCATGCAAGCATAATCTAGCATCTGACCGGAAATTTATTCCTAAGAATGCAACTCATTCTTAATGTTTATTTTCCCATCGAGACAGACAGCACTGAATGGTGAATGGTAGTGAGACTAGAATGTGCCCAAGAGGCAATTCTACCTAGTTCAAGGTTCCACTACAGTATCTATAAGCCTTACTTTTAGCCTCAAATGTGACTACTGATCAGAAAGCTACCTGTGCTAGTAAACAGCTGGGGAAGGGGGAGGAACAGGTGTCCTTGTAGGCGCCCTTGCAGCCTCATCACTGAAGGTCACACCATTGAAATGAATCAAACTCCAGAACAGAAAACATTTAACTGAACGCTAGTACCTTCGGTTTCCCTCTCTAAATACATACCTGATCCTTTGGCTGATTATTGCTGCGTACTGGGTTGGAATCTTCATCAGCGCTTCCACCTTAAATTGTTCCGTCTTGTCTTGAGGTATTTCTCTTGACATTATCTTTGTGAAATCCACAAACTGCAAGGGATTTAGATTGAAAATCAGGAGGAAATCATCTCATTGGAACCGACATCTGATGAAGCTACACACCTGTATATTATCAAACAGTCGTCGCTCGTCGTGGCAGTGCATATCATCCCATGGCCCATCGCCAACTCCTACGAGGACAACACTCTTGGGTTGAGGCGTCTGGACTTTGGAGTAGATTACTTGGATGTTCAGAGCTTCTCTTTGTTTTTCAGTTCTTCACAGCACTGACTTTTTTCAGTTTGATCCTTTCCGGCTAGTCACTAAGTCACATCAAAATCTGTTTTCTTTCTTCTTCTTCTTCTTCTTTTCTCATTTGCAGTTTCTCTTGTTATCTGGAAAAATTCTTTGCACTTCCTTTCTGTTTTGAGCATCAATCTAAATCATGGCTTAAAGGATGTAGGTTAGACGTCCTAATTTCGATTGTCTTATCTTGGGAATGCCAAGTGAGATGCTCTGAATAAGTGTTCCGTGAGTTTGTCGGTAATTATTTTGTTTCCAAGATCTCAAATTTGAACATTATATGTTCATCGTTTCAGTTTTCCTGGGTTTTCTTAGCCTCAGTTTTGTCTTCTGTTTGCAGCCCCCTGTTTGCCCTGTTTCCCAATTGCTTGCTTGAAGTATGGAAGGATTTGGCCTGCACATTTACTTCACTGCTGGATGACCGAGACCTTAGTTTGAGCCTTCTCTTGGGCAGGAACTTTCCATCCACATGAAAAGAATCATTGATTTGAAATGTCATGTTTTCTTAAAACATCCTATATTATGTTCTCCTTTTTATCTTATTGTTCTTTTGATTTGCAGACAATCATGTTTTACTGCATTGGCTCTGTCTTCTGTTATTTCACATCACTACTCTTTGGTCGATTATCACTAGTCACACAAGTAACAGTTAGTGCATCTTTATGTTGCAACTACTAGCAATTATTTACCCTCTGTGTACTAGAATCACAATTCGATGCTCAAAAGCAAGGGGAAAATAAGCCAAAGTCACTGCAGTGTGCTCCTGATGCCAAGTGCAGCCCCCAGCTGTTCTATCTGAAGCACCTTTAGAGCATGTGCTTTTACAACCAGTTGCTTTGCGTCCCATGTGTTGCTGCAGGCGGAAGGAAGTGTCGAGATAGGCAGAGATTTTAATAGAGAGAGAAAATACTTTTGAAAACCCTAAAAAGAAAAAAAAAAAGTACTGGTTTTCTTTTAAAAGTTTTAAAATATTTCTTTAATTTTTAAAAAATATTCCTGTAAAAAAATTTTAAATAAGAATTTAAACAAAAACTACTTTAACACTATAGATCTGGTACTGCATAAACCACAGTGCCGAAAAAATTACAATTTTTTATGTTTTTAAAATGAAAATATTGTAGTGTATGTCGCCACGTGGCGGATGGGGGCGGCTAGGCTACGGTACGTACTTCTGAAAGATTCTATACACAGTTAGATTCGCTAAACAACACTGCCACACCAGTAAGGGTGTCATAGCGAGATTTGGCCACTGGCAGCGTTGTTTGGCTACGCTATGTGTGTTGGCGTGATCAAAATAGTACTTATCATCTCACATGATATGACTGATATCCAAATAGTACTGTACTAACTCAACGAATAAATACAAACAGAAATGCTAGTACAATTTACTACAACACTAGTAGTATATGAAACTATGCCCTGCCCCAGTGAAGGTAATCTGTACACGTGGCTTGCAATTACGAAAGAGCATGAAATTCTCTTTCACCAACGTAATTGCGGACACAAACGTTATTCTTGACTATCTGCTGACTGAAATTAATCCAAGCATTAGCTCTACAGTACTGTGCAGATGTCATTTCCCTTCCATTTACGACGCTTCACGCGCATCTTAGATAAATTAAGCTTCATCAGTAAGCAGTACCCAGGTCCAGATAGCTTCAGGAAGAATGATCCAATTCAGTCGGATCTATTCTCATTCAATAGTACAGGCTACAGAATACACTGTAAAGCATATCAGTAAAAGAAAGAGGAGGCATGCAAGCATAATCTAGCATCTGACCGGAAATTTATTCCTAAGAATGCAACTCATTCTTAATGTTTATTTTCCCATCGAGACAGACAGCACTGAATGGTGAATGGTAGTGAGACTAGAATGTGCCCAAGAGGCAATTCTACCTAGTTCAAGGTTCCACTACAGTATCTATAAGCCTTACTTTTAGCCTCAAATGTGACTACTGATCAGAAAGCTACCTGTGCTAGTAAACAGCTGGGGAAGGGGAGGAACAGGTGTCCTTGTAGGCGCCCTTGCAGCCTCATCACTGAAGGTCACACCATTGAAATGAATCAAACTCCAGAACAGAAAACATTTAACTGAACGCTAGTACCTTCGGTTTCCTCTCTAAATACATACCTGATCCTTTGGCTGATTATTGCTGCGTACTGGGTTGGAATCTTCATCAGCGCTTCCACCTTAAATTGTTCCGTCTTGTCTTGAGGTATTTCTCTTGACATTATCTTTGTGAAATCCACAAACTGCAAGGGATTTAGATTGAAAATCAGGAGGAAATCATCTCATTGGAACCGACATCTGATGAAGCTACACACCTGTATATTATCAAACAGTCGTCGCTCGTCGTGGCAGTGCATATCATCCCATGGCCCATCGCCAACTCCTACGAGGACAACAGACAGAGGGAACCGACTGCAAACACAGCAAGGCCATATCCCAAAGTACAGTTATAGGCATACAGAGTTGTAGCTGTCTAAAGACATGACATATCAGGTATATAACAATGGTAAGTAAAAACAAATAAGGTAGGTTGCATCTTCTCATCAAGGTGAGTATTCGAAACATCTGCTTCGCAATTTTGCCTGTTTTCAGTATTTACCTGGCATGTATGAGAGCCCGAAGAGTCCTTTCTTCTAGGTAGTTTTCTGATCTAATTTCTTCCGGGTAGCTTGCACAATGAGCTCCAGTACTTCTTGGAACCTGGGGTGTCATGAGCAATACAAGCATAAGAGCAACTTCATGTCAGTACATTAGGTTCATGGTGAGTGCCTGAAACATATCGACACTGCATTTTTTTCATTTCAAGAAAGTGGCCATTGTTCACTCTGTTATACTTTGTTCAGTTTGTTGCTGCAACATGAATCTTAAGTTTCTTTATCTCAAGAAAATACAACGAAAAAATAGCAAGAAAAAAAGGATGACAAAAAGCGCAACATTACAAGAGAAATCGAGTCCCACTATCATACGCAACAACTTTTGCAGTATGAGTTGTTAAAACCACAGAAATATGGCGTACCTGCCCGTCAGTTATTATCAGTAGGATGTGATACTGATAGCCAGAGTCTTCAACTATTCTCGTTGCAGTTTCTATTATTGGAACTAGAGATGTTGGACCTAATCCGAATTTATCAGTCATTACAATGATTACAAGACTAGATTCAGCAAAAGGGAGTGGAAAAAGAAAAGTTGGCTGCCAGATGATACCAGATAGCCGCACATGGGGACGATTTCTCTGTATCTCTGTAGCACTTCTGAACTCCGATGCACGCTTGCCCATTTGTGGAGAAGCTGAACACGTTTTGATCATGTGTTGACACTGAAAGCAGATGAATTCACCCTAGTTAGCGACCATTCGGTATGAAATGCCATATCTCGCCATACCCACCTCTTATGCAGGCAGCTACCGACGATCCCCATTGGCGCAGCGCCATGGAGGACGAATATCAGGCCCTCATCGACAACAACACCTTGTCCCTCGTTCCGCGTCCTCCGAACGCGAACCTCGTCACCGGGAAGTGGATTTTCCGGCACAAGCTGCACTCTGATGGTACTCTCGATCGCTACAAAGCACGATGGGTCCTTCGTGGCTTCACCCAGTGGCCCGGTGTTGATTTCGATGAGACCTTCAAATCGTCAGAAGCCTGCCACCATCCGTGACGGTTTCAAAGATAGCTTCTCGCCGCGTGGCCTGTTCATCAACTGGATGTCAAGAACGCCTTCTTGCACGGCACCCTCTCCGAGACGGTGTATTGTTCTCAGCCTTCAGGCTTTGTTGATGCGACTCGTCCTGATCACGTCTGCCGCCTCAACAAATCCCTCTACGGCCTCAAGCAAGCTCCCCTGCGTACTGCATACAGTTGTTTTAGCAGCCCACCGCAGCCCTCGATTTCGAGGCCAAGTCCGACACCTCGCTTTGTCTACCGCCGTGGGCTCCGGATGTTGCAGATCTATTGCTCTACGCCGACGACATTGTCCTCACCGCCTCTCACGATTGTTGCGCCGGATTATTGCAGCTATGCGAGCCTTCCCTATGAAGGACATGGGACCTTCACCATTTCCTCGGGATCGCCGCCACCCGTTCGGCTTCAGGATGATGCTCTCTCAGCGCCAGTACACCATTGACATTCTCGAGCGTGGTTGATGACCGCCAGTAAACTATGCAAAGACACCGCCGACACTCAAAGCTAAGCTCTCTCTCACAGGTGCGCCTGCCGAGGATCCTACTTCACCGCAGCCTAGTTGGGGCTCCGCAAGATGCTCGATGTTCACCGCCTGACATCACCTTACTAGCTCAGCGAAGTTCTGCCTTCACATGCATGATCCTCGGGAGCCGATCTCATCACGTCAGCGCATCCTTCGCTACCTTCAGTAAGCACGCTTGATCTTAGGCTCTCTCACCGCTTCACCCGCCGCTTCATCGTTTACACCGACGCCGATCGGGGCAGCTATCCCGACA
Source organism: Guadua angustifolia (assembly GCA_036346375.1). NCBI lineage: Eukaryota > Viridiplantae > Streptophyta > Magnoliopsida > Poales > Poaceae > Guadua > Guadua angustifolia. The sequence goes on from CM070517.1 coordinate 40,082,876, forward strand.
CACGCCGCTCGACCAAAGGCGCGGTGTTCTCGGTGATAATCTTATCTCTTAGTCCCGTCTGCAAGTGTGTGTGAGCACAGTTCCTTGATATGTCCTTGTTTCTTGGACCTCTTGGGCTGAGGCGTTTGGACTTTGGAGTAGATTACTTGGATGTTCAGAGCTTCTCTTTGTTTTTTCAGTTCTTCACAGCACTGACTTTTTTCAGTTTGATCCTTTCCGGCTAGTCACTAAGTCACATCAAAATCTGTTTTCTTTCTTCTTCTTCTTCTTCTTTTCTCATTTGCAGTTTCTCTTGTTATCTGGAAAAATTCTTTGCACTTCCTTTCTGTTTTGAGCATCAATCTAAATCATGGCTTAAAGGATGTACGTTAGACGTCCTAATTTCGATTGTCTTACCTTGGGAATGCCAAGTGAGATGCTCTGAATAAGTGTTCCGTGAGTTTGTCGGTAATTATTTTGTTTCCAAGATCTCAATTTTGAACATTATATGTTCATCGTTTCAGTTTTCCTGGGTTTTCTTAGCCTCAGTTTTGTCTTCTGTTTGCAGCCCCCTGTTTGCCCTGTTTCCCAATTGCTTGCTTGAAGCATGGAAGGATTTGGCCTGCACATCTACTTCACTGCTGGATGACCGAGACCTTAGTTTGAGCCTTCTCTTGGGCAGGAACTTTCCATCCACATGAAAAGAATCATTGATTTGAAATGTCATGTTTTCTTAAAACATCCTATATTATGTTCTCCTTTTTATCTTATTGTTCTTTTGATTTGCAGACAATAATGTTTTACTGCATTGGCTCTGTCTTCTGTTATTTCACATCACTACTCTTTGGTCGATTATCACTAGTCACACAAGTAACAGTTAGTGCATCTTTATGTTGCAACTACTAGCAATTATTTACCCTCTGTGTACTAGAATCACAATTCGATGCTCAAAAGCAAGGGGAAAATAAGCCAAAGTCACTGCAGTGTGCTCCTGATGCCAAGTGCAGCCCCCAGCTGTTCTATCTGAAGCACCTTTAGAGCATGTGCTTTACAACCAGTTGCTTTGCGTCCCATGTGTTGCTGCAGGCGGAAGGAAGTGTCGAGATAGGCAGAGATTTTAATAGAGAGAGAAAATACTTTTGGAAAACCCTAAAAAAGAAAAAAAAAGTACTGGTTTTCTTTTAAAAGTTTTAAAATATTTCTTTAATTTTTTAAAAAATATTCCTGTAAAAAATTTTAAATAAGAATTTAAACAAAAACTACTTTAACACTATAGATCTGGTACTGCATAAACCACAGTGCCGAAAAAATTACAATTTTTATGTTTTTAAAATGAAAATATTGTAGTGTATGTCGCCACGTGGCGGATGGGGGCAGCTAGGCTACGGTACGTACTTCTGAAAGATTCTATACACAGTTAGATTCGCTAAACAACACTGCCACACCAGTAAGGGTGTCATAGCGAGATTTGGCCACTGGCAGCGTTGTTTGGCTACGCTATGTGTGTTGGCGTGATCAAAATAGTACTTATCATCTCACATGATATGACTGATATCCAAATAGTACTGTACTAACTCAACGAATAAATACAAACAGAAATGCTAGTACAATTTACTACAACACTAGTAGTATATGAAACTATGCCCTGCCCCAGTGAAGGTAATCTGTACACGTGGCTTGCAATTACGAAAGAGCATGAAATTCTCTTTCACCAACGTAATTGCGGACACAAACGTTATTCTTGACTATCTGCTGACTGAAATTAATCCAAGCATTAGCTCTACAGTACTGTGCAGATGTCATTTCCCTTCCATTTACGACGCTTCACGCGCATCTTAGATAAATTAAGCTTCATCAGTAAGCAGTACCCAGGTCCAGATAGCTTCAGGAAGAATGATCCAATTCAGTCGGATCTATTCTCATTCAATAGTACAGGCTACAGAATACACTGTAAAGCATATCAGTAAAAGAAAGAGGAGGCATGCAAGCATAATCTAGCATCTGACCGGAAATTTATTCCTAAGAATGCAACTCATTCTTAATGTTTATTTTCCCATCGAGACAGACAGCACTGAATGGTGAATGGTAGTGAGACTAGAATGTGCCCAAGAGGCAATTCTACCTAGTTCAAGGTTCCACTACAGTATCTATAAGCCTTACTTTTAGCCTCAAATGTGACTACTGATCAGAAAGCTACCTGTGCTAGTAAACAGCTGGGGAAGGGGGAGGAACAGGTGTCCTTGTAGGCGCCCTTGCAGCCTCATCACTGAAGGTCACACCATTGAAATGAATCAAACTCCAGAACAGAAAACATTTAACTGAACGCTAGTACCTTCGGTTTCCCTCTCTAAATACATACCTGATCCTTTGGCTGATTATTGCTGCGTACTGGGTTGGAATCTTCATCAGCGCTTCCACCTTAAATTGTTCCGTCTTGTCTTGAGGTATTTCTCTTGACATTATCTTTGTGAAATCCACAAACTGCAAGGGATTTAGATTGAAAATCAGGAGGAAATCATCTCATTGGAACCGACATCTGATGAAGCTACACACCTGTATATTATCAAACAGTCGTCGCTCGTCGTGGCAGTGCATATCATCCCATGGCCCATCGCCAACTCCTACGAGGACAACAGACAGAGGGAACCGACTGCAAACACAGCAAGGCCATATCCCAAAGTACAGTTATAGGCATACAGAGTTGTAGCTGTCTAAAGACATGACATATCAGGTATATAACAATGGTAAGTAAAAACAAATAAGGTAGGTTGCATCTTCTCATCAAGGTGAGTATTCGAAACATCTGCTTCGCAATTTTGCCTGTTTTCAGTATTTACCTGGCATGTATGAGAGCCCGAAGAGTCCTTTCTTCTAGGTAGTTTTCTGATCTAATTTCTTCCGGGTAGCTTGCACAATGAGCTCCAGTACTTCTTGGAACCTGGGGTGTCATGAGCAATACAAGCATAAGAGCAACTTCATGTCAGTACATTAGGTTCATGGTGAGTGCCTGAAACATATCGACACTGCATTTTTTTCATTTCAAGAAAGTGGCCATTGTTCACTCTGTTATACTTTGTTCAGTTTGTTGCTGCAACATGAATCTTAAGTTTCTTTATCTCAAGAAAATACAACGAAAAAATAGCAAGAAAAAAAGGATGACAAAAAGCGCAACATTACAAGAGAAATCGAGTCCCACTATCATACGCAACAACTTTTGCAGTATGAGTTGTTAAAACCACAGAAATATGGCGTACCTGCCCGTCAGTTATTATCAGTAGGATGTGATACTGATAGCCAGAGTCTTCAACTATTCTCGTTGCAGTTTCTATTATTGGAACTAGAGATGTTGGACCTAATCCGAATTTATCAGTCATTACAATGATTACAAGACTAGATTCAGCAAAAGGGAGTGGAAAAAAGAAAAGTTGGCTGCCAGATGATACCAGATAGCCGCACATGGGGGACGATTTCTCTGTATCTCTGTAGCACTTCTGGAACTCCGATGCACGCTTGCCCATTTGTGGAGAAGCTGAACACGTTTTGATCATGTGTTGACACTGAAAGCAGATGAATTCACCCCTAGTTAGCGACCATTCGGTATGAAATGCCATATATAGGGATTGAAGAAGAGAGCCTTACTATCCCCAAATCCAAAACATGGGATTTCGTTGTCTTCATCGAAAGCCGATAAAGTTTCCCCAATGATGCTGATCGCTTGCTCATAAGGATTAGGAGAGTTCTCAATGTCATGCAGGCTCCTTCCGTTGAAACAATGTTTCCCTTTTCATCCATCAAAACTCTAGTCATGCTTAATGCCTCAACGATGAAAATGTAAACCCAAGGTGATCCCCATTGCTCAGAGACTAAGAATACCTGTCCATTCGTTGCTCTTAGTGAAATCCACTCCAATTATAAGATTGGATGACTCAAGCCCAACCTCTTGAAGAGCTTCCTTAACCTGCAAGGAGATTCAAGATACACTGACAATATTATGCAAAGCTGAGAATAACTTGTGATTCCTTCTGAGGCAAACAGCCAAACAGAGGAGAATACACTGACCTGATCCCAGGTATCATAGTTTTGGCCTATCCTTACTTCAGGCTGCTCTCCTGCACCATATCTCCGTAGACATACTGCCCGAGTGAAAATGGTGCAGAGTACCAGTAAGAACGCACAAAGAATCATCTCCGATTCAGATGGCGTCTCTATCTCAAAGCAAAACCAGGTAACGAAGTCTGAACTCTGAAGAGCTCGGTGGAAGAAGAGCTCGGTGGAAGAAGCACCGTCGCATTGCAAGCAAGCCTTTTTATATATTGAGAGACGAGGAGGAGAAGCGGCTGACGCTAATCTGAGCGATTGGTGAGACGCGAAGCTTCGCGGCAACGACCCCGTGGATTTCGGTGCAAGAAAACAAAGGATGTCCACAGGCAAAACGCGCGAATGTTATCGCTGCATACGCTGAAACGAGTAACTAACTAGCTAGGTAGCGGGTATTGTATAATGGTGTGGTGGTAGTGCAATCAGGTCGCCCAAGAGGCATCACAGTACATACATATATACACTGCTAAATTTCAGACGAGTGCAGCACCGACGAGCCTGCTGCAAACCGTGTCATCTCTAGCTTTCGCATCTCCTGAAAGGAAAATGGCAAGAAAGCGAAAGGTAACCAGATTGGATTCATACCTTGGAAAAATAAGGCCGGTCTTCCTCTTAAGTCGCTTGCTGGCTGCTCGCTGGAATATGATTTGCTCTTCTTGCTTGTTGGTTGGCTGTGGTGTCCTGGGTTCAGTCAGCAAGTGTCAAAATTCTCTCTTCAGATAAACCGCGTATACCTAAAATGTGGATGGTTAATCACTAGAGAACTTAAAAGCAATAACGATATTTTGTCTACAGAGGAGCACAAAGATTGATCGCAAAAGAAAAAAAGAAAAGGAAAACCAAAGCACTAAGATAATGCCATGAAGGAACCATTTACGTGGAACTGGAGGTGAAAAAAAGCGATCCGCGTGCGGTGAGACGGACGGGACGGTGACCTGAGCCGAAGACTAAGAATGCTGCCGTCTCCTCTACGATGGTACACTCAAGTGGCGCACAATGCACGTCCAATAGCAGAAGCCCAGCAGCTCAGATACCATATAGCTGCTCAATTTGTTCTTTACTAGCTGAGTGACCGCAGCGTACCTCGTTGCGATCGCCGCTCCCCCACGCAAGCAAATCGAGAAAATGCACGAAACGGCGGAAAGGATATAAATGTAATTACGCTTTTTGTGCATTTATTTGGGATCTTTTCATGAAGGATCCATGATTTTATTGAACCGAAATGTCCTTTTCGTAAAAAAGGTTGAAAGGATCTAAACGTAATTACGAGTTTTTTCTGTATTTATTTAGGATCCTTTTCAGGATCCGCGATTTCGCTGAATCAAAAAGTCTTTTTCGTAAAAAATATTGAAAGGACCTAAATATAATTACGCTTTTTTAGGACCTTTCAGGGAGGGAGGACACATGGGCTAGGTCATGGGCTAGGAAACTTGCAAGCTTTAATAAAGTACTAGGTAGAGACATGTGTGATATCGCACCGCGCGAAAAAATTTGGTCCAAGGTTTTTTCTGCAAAAAACGTAATTTTGTTTTTCTCGGCGGTGTTTTTTTTTTTAAAAAAAAAATGCTGACTAGAAACCGTCGATGAACTTGCATAACCACGGTTTTTTCTGTAAGGACCTATCCGAAATCTTCCCGACTTAAAGAACCAGGTTAAAAATTGGCTCGATAGTTCGGGTTTTAAAAACTAATGTCTGTGTTGAATTTGTGGAACCACGGGTTTTTTTTTTGAAAAATAACCGGACCCCATGTCGAATTTGTGGAACCACGGGTTTTTTTTGCAAAACAATCGAACTTAAATGTAATTTTAAATCTTCCGAGTTTAAAGAACCAGTGTCTGTGCCGAATTTGCGGAATTACAGGGTCCTTTTTGCAAAATAACTAGAAAAAGTACTTGTTTGTGATTTCATAATTTCCAAAGGTTTTTTCAACAAAGAAGCTGAGCTGGAGGCCTCCTGCGTGCTGGAATCCTTCGTGGCATAAGAGATACTAGATGAGTGACCGTGACGTGCTACACCGTGATCGCTGCTCCCCACACGAGCAAATCGAGAAAACACGTGCCTAAGCAAACCAACAAATACCCAAAAAAGGTTTGACGATGGGCGGATTTGAACCCATGATTAGGTGAATAGAAGGCAGCGCCTTATCCTCTCGACACAATTTAGCATTTATTTGGGGTCCTTTCACAAGGATTCGTGATTTTGCTAAACCGAAAGATTCTTTTCGTAAAAAATGATTGAAATGATCTAAACGTAATTACGCTCTTGTTTGGAATTTATCTGGGATCCTTTCATGAAAGATTCGTGATTTCGCTGAACACAAAAGCTCTTTTAATAAAAAAACGTTCAAATGATCGACACATCATTATATTTTTTTAGAAGCTTTCATGGAGGGATGACACGTGGGGGGTCTCCCGAGCCAGGAAATCTGCCAACTTTATTATATATAGAAAATTTTTCGCGGCGTAACACGCCGTCAGCGTTACCAGAGAAAAAATATCTTTTTTTGACATTTTATTTTTTAAATCGTCGAAATAATGAGTAAACAAATTGAAAGGGTACAAAATTTTTGGCGGTGTAACATTTGCTTAGCGTGTCATTTTTTCGAAGGAAAATTTTCTTTTTTTTTCGGCAGCGTTTAATTTTTTAAATCGTCGAAATAATGAGAGAAACGGGGAAAAAATAGAAAGATAGAATTGTAGAAATATCTTTTTCGATGAATTATTTGAAAAATATTGGAGACTGAACTGGAAAACCGTGGCGGGGAAAAAGTCTAGAGGGAAAAGGGTGTAAAATTATTAGAGATGACAACCTTCTTTTGTTGAGTTTAACACTCTACGCGTTCGCTGAGTAATAATACATGTTTTAAAAAATATCAGAGATCGAGATGGGAAATTGAGCTGGGAAAAAAGTCAAGCAATAATACATGTTTTAAAAAAATATCAGAGACTCGCGGTGTAACACGCCGCGCGTGCCGTTTTTCGGTAGAAAATTTTCTTTTTTTTCGGCGGCGTTTTATTTTTTAAATCATCGAAATAATGAACAAAACGGGGAAAAATAGAGAGATAGAGTTGTAGAAATATCTCTTTTGACGGATTATTTGGAAAATATTGAAAACCGAGCTGGAAAACCGCAGCGGGGAAAAAGTCTAGAGGGAAAAGGGTGAAAAATTATTAGAGATGACAACCTTCTTTTGTCGAGTCTAACACTCTACGCGTTCGCCGAGTAATAATACATGCTTTAAAAAATATCAGAGATCGAGATGGGAAATCAAGCTCGAAAAAAAGTCTAGAGATAGAGCTGCACACATATTTCTAGTGACGAAAACATTTTTTCCCAGCTAAAACGGAGAAAGGATCTAAACGTAAGTAGGAAGGATCTGACTATTACGTTTTTGGACCTGTTTGCTATCCTGAAAAATTAGAAAAGGGCTTGTTAACGATTTGAATTTAACGGAGTTTTTTTCCGTAAAATAGCACACGAGAGGCCTAAACGTGATTTAGGGGAAAAAATCTTGCCCTCACAAAAAATCGTGAAGGACCTATTCGTAATCTATAGGGACCTATCCGTATATAATTTCAAGAAATGCAGGAGGTTTTTCGCAAAATCGCCAAAGAGGACACGTAGGGGTGCTCTCCTCCCGGAAAGTCTTCTAAGTATAGTAGGGGTATTATATTATATTATATATATCATATAAGTATTCCCCCCACCCCCACCAGAAAAAAAGGAGATGATTCTCAAAGTGCCACTACATCTCTTTTTGTGCAGTGTATCATCCACCTAGTGCATAAAGTTTCTCTGTACAGTGCATTTGCCACCAGAAGCAGCAGAACAGAGTACCACACAGGAGACCAAGCGATATATCAGAATAGAACGGCACAATTTTGTCAAAGAATGAACATCTTGACATCTTCACTATATTCAAAGTGGTAACTTCTACAATTACACGGTGCCTCCACCAAACATCCTCGTGAGTTCGCACGGTGCGAGCGTGAAACAAATTGGCAAAACATCTACAAGAAGAAAACAAACCAAAACACAATCTACTGTTTCCTTTTAGACTTCTCTAAATGAAAGAGCACGACCGTATTTCAATCTGTATAAATATGCCACAACTATATCAGGGGTTCAGATAGCTCCATCTCATTGGACGTTTGATCAGTCTCAGCTGGAGGTAATCGCACATAGTTCAGTCCCAACCATTGCCATGGCCAGCACATGTACCTATGGCCATTGCGACTGCCCAAGTCCGTTCTAGCGTCTGATTCTTCGAGCTGCCTGCTAAGCTCCTCCAGCCTCTCTCGTAGCCTTGAAGATCTTGTATCCGCTAGTTTTAGTGATTTCTCTGCAGCGTCACGTGCCGCCATTGCTGCAGCCGCTGTCTCTTCCTTGAACTTCAGCTTGTTTTCTAGCTCCAGCATTGCTTGTTTTGCTTCGACTAATTCCTTACGTAGGGATGATATCTGTGCAACGCAGCTTGATTAGAATGTTCAACTAATCAACAATCAAGGTGGTTGGTTAGAACCAAAAAAAAAAGATGTTTCACCCCCTATAAAAAAAAGCCATTTCTTTGCATAAGCTAATCTATATATGCTCTCTTCAAGACAAATCCCAAAAGACCGCACTATCTATATCAGGTCTCCCTTGCAGATTGTTGCATCCTACACACAGCCACTGTGCAAGTGATGGGGCTCCGTTACATCTGCTGCCACCACTGAATGCACAAGCCCTTACTTGCACCACCACACATCAATAGATGGCGTAAGGGATCTAAATTGGTAATTCTCGACTGAAACTCTACACTATGGTCAAGGTGACAAGGTGATATCTAGCACTGCACTTAGAAACAGTAGAATGTTACTACCAATCTACCGTTAACTCCCGAGATGTAACAAGAAAAAGAGGCCATGAGCCCATGAAGAAGCAAATTGTTGATGAGAAAACTGAATATATAATAAGTATATAACAAAACAGTCCATAGTTCCAAAAAACGCGGTTCGTCACTGTGGTACGGGATTTGGGTTGGCGGTTCACCAGTTTTTCTTCCAATTTCCACTGCGAACAAGAACCCCATACCCTAAACCGGCCCGGGTTCGACGAATCTGGTTCGCGATTCACAGAGGCTTACATCGAATCCGGTAACTCTGAAACAGCCATACTAAAGCTGACATGGAACCTACCAGCATGGCAGCATAAGAAACAAGATTGAAGTATCGTGGAATATAATTAAGCTACATCATATGATAGCTAAGTCTTATGTTTGTCCCACTATCTGGAATAAAATTTACCTGTATCAGTATATCATAACATGTATAGATGTGAAGTAATGATGTTTTTGCTAAACTGCATTATATGTAAAGATCAATATGTTAAATGCTATTATCATAAAAGATATATGCTATGCTAGGTGTTGCAAGCATTCCAATCATCCTTTGTGCTTTCTTACAGTCCGTGTAAGGGTTCACTGTAAAGGCACCAAACATAAGTTGCAAAACTGGGCATGGTAGTTTGCTTGCAGATGAAATAAGTTCAATATACTTAGCATTATTCTCCAAAAGAAATATGTATAATCAGATGACAGTGGTGCAAGGTGGCTAAAATGGTTGAGCCATCGGCTTTAAAATGTAACTCAAAGAGAGACAAATAGGACACTTGAAGCATAAAGAGCATGCAGAACTATGGAACATGTTTGTATCAAAGCACCTGGGTTTGAAACTCCTGTTCAATTGTTCTACCAGCTTCAGCTTCCTCCTCTGCTGCCATCTTCCATCTTTTAATCTCTTCTTCAGCAGCTGTCACATCCATCATAAGACCTTCAACCTAAGAGTGCATGGTACGCGGTTACTGGAGAGTGATAAAGTATTATGCTTGAAAAATCAGGCTAAGCAGGAGGATAAAATTACACTTTCATTTGCCACCCTTTCCTTCTCTTCAAGATGCTTTATTTGCTTCCTTAGCTGGCCAATCTCTTTTTCTTGCCCTTCCAGCCTTGTTCTAAGTAGACTAGACTCCGCCCTTAAAGCCAAAGTACATACAAGAGCACAGGCAAGAAGCAAATTAGGATCATTCAAAACATCCACGATAGGAAACAACACTGCCGTTTCAGTTCACATAGTGAGATTTCAAAATGCAACAGTTAACAATGGCTATTAGCAATTCATATATGTTTTGTTTTATTACACAGAAGTTCAAATAAGGATATGTTTTAATCCAAATGGGCATTTCACACCAAACCTATAAGGTAGTCTTCTAAATTGATAAATGTTATTCTAAACGTTCAAAAGGCAGCAAAAATTACAACACAAACTTGAACCAAGGCTTCTTCTACCCATGGAACTAGGAATGATGAAACCTATGGAAGATCGGAAGTAAATAGAACCAAAACTCAACAATAACTGTAGCTACCTAAGTGCTTCAACAAGATGTTGCAGCTCAACGATCTTAACCTGAGACTCCTTCATGGTATTCTCCAATGCCCCTGCCTGCAATGTTGATTGTATAGCAAACAATTTAAATATAGTGCACTGAAGAGGCTCATGAACTTGCAACACAATAATATTACACTGCTCTCTTACCAGGGTATAGACCTCATCCTTCTCCACGCTCCCTGGCCTGTGCTCCCTGCGCTCGTTGAGCCCTATCTCAATGCCGGCTTCCCTCAGTCCATCCTCAGCAACCTTCAACACCTCACTCGTGTTCGCTTGCAGCGCGCTCCGGAGAAGCACCCCAATGTGCTCTTTCTCCCGTATCAACTCATCCACCCTCTCCTCCAAACCCCTCACCTTGCTATCCCTTGCATCCATCCATGCCCCCACCTTCTGCAAGGTCATGGCCGCTAGCTCATACGCCATCTTCGTCCCTTCCAGCGACACCTTGAGGCTCTCCTCCACGTCCGTCTCCTTCCACACGAACACCGAATCAGACAGCGCACTGGCCGCGTCCGCGTCCACCAGCTTGACTACCTCGCGCATCTCATCGTACACCTTGGAGGCGCACCCGATCTGCTCGGCGAGCACGGGCCTCTGCGCGTCCAGCTTGGCATCCAGGAAGGCGACTTTTTTGCGCAGCTGCGAGATCTCGGCCTCCCGGTCGGACAGAGACTTGGAGAGGGAGTCGCACTCGGCGGACCTGGAGGCGAGGGATGCCTCGAGCTCGGAGACCTCGATTGCGATCTGGTAGTTGCGGTGATCCATCTGCTCGCGCGCGCGGTCCCGGTCGCGATTGGCGGCGTCGATCTGGGAGAGCAGGTCGTCGACGATGTCATTCGCGCGCTTGAGGACGCCGTAGGCGAGGGCGGGGAGGCCGGAGGAATACTTGTGGGAGGTGGGGAGCGGGGCGGGCACGGCGGAGGAGGAGGGAGAGGCCTTGGCGGAGATGCGCTCGAAGCCGGACGAGAGCATAGAGGAGGCGGTGGAGGCCTCGGCCTGGAGCGCGACGAGCGCGCGGGAGGAGGAGGCGGCCTCGGCGGTGAGGTCGTCGCGCTTGCGGAGGACGTCCTGCGCGAAGGCCTTGAGGCGGCTGAGGCGGGACTCCGAGTCAGCGAGGGCATCCTCGGCCGCGTGGCGAAGGCGGCGCTCCTCGTCCAGCTGCGCGCCCAGGTCGAGCAGGCGCTGGCCCTGCGCCTGGTCGTGGGCATGGGACTGGGTTTGTGATGGGGATGGGGTTTTGTGGGAGGAGGCAGGCGGGAGGGGATCCTCGTCGACGTCGGAGAGGACGGCGTCCTCGTCGTCGGCCATGGGGTTGGAACTGGATTGATTAGCTTTCGTCGCCTTTGCCTTGCCTTGCCGGTTTGGACGCGGGACGGCGTTCGGTAGGTGACGTGATTACGTGCGTTTTACACAGGGGGAGTTGGCTTGTTTGGAGTCGACTCCAGGAAACCTGAGTTGTTGGGTGCGACTCCTTTCTCTAACAGTCCAAAAATCTTTTTACACCATGATCTCTGGGTGTAATAATTTTTCTAACTTTACCGGTCAATCGAGAATGTATGTTTGTGCTTTGTTACGAATAAAAATAATATTATTTAATATGTTAAGTTATTGTTATTGAGCTTAGTTTATACCATGCTCTTGATTCTATCGTAGTGCTCAGTCGAGCTTTTTCTCGATCCATAAATTTCTACTATCGAGTTTAACCTATACTATGCTTTTGGCTTTGTTACCATTGTTTGCGTTGTCGCACACTATAGAGTGAATGAAAGTTGTTGGAATAAATATTTTATCTTCTATTAGTTAATTTATTTGTTATGGGTAGGAGGGTGAAGACACCTTTCGTCTTTGAAGGAGTAATGATTAAGAATTGGCAGATGATGTTGCTAATTTCTGTAAACAATGCCTATTATTAAAAAAACAGTTTGGTTTGTAAGGATTCAGGTAAAACTATAATGTTCCAGATAGAATATATCATGGTGACGATGACAATACGCTAGATTTCCGAAGTGGACGACAAAAAAAGACAAGATGTCAGGCCAAAGGGCAAGGTTGCCAGAGAGTGAGCAGAGCGAGGAGAAAAAAACATTTACGCCATTCAAATATTCAATAACATGTTGGCAGATGTCTCGAGAGTGTTCATGCGTTGACGGGGACAAGGTGGTCTCCTGCTTTACAATGATTACGCTTAGGTATCCTCCCCTTGTCTTGCTTTATGAACTCCGCCAGTAACCTCTCTCGCGTGATGACAGTGATACGAACCAAGTTCATCCACAACACCTGTCAGACGGCTGATGCTTATAACGAAACACGTATTATCTGTATCCAGTAGCACTCTGCGTTCAGAACAATTTGCAGTTATTTATAGAAACTCGTGTTGGCATTCAATTGCACTCTTCACCTCGCGGGGCCATAGATACAAATACAACTAGACAGGAAAATAGCAACGCTGCAGCTGCAGCCTGCATATACACCTCGCGGCGTCAAAAGGATTTGGAACATAAGATGCACTAAACTCCTTCTCTGTTATGAGAAATCTGGTGCATACTCCAGGCAAGTTATAACATCGATATGTTTACCCTCCCTGTACGAGTGTTCTGTGTACACAGCTTTTTTTTTTTTTTTTGAGTCTTGACAGTTGCCTGTTTGTATCCATTGAGCATCTGAATTTTCAAGGTTGTGTTCCTTGCCTGCAACCCCTCATAGCTCAGATGCTCCAAATTTTGTTAGTATTTTAGTATTTGGGCCAGCTGGATGTGGAATAGCGTGATCGGAAACTATCATCGTGACCGCCTGTCGCGATATCTTGTGAAGAAGCGATGGCTCAACGCTTCTTGAGGAGTCAGCCTAGCCGAAGGCTCGTATGCTAGAAGGCCCTGCAGCAGGTCAATGAAGTCCCCAGCAGAGTGATCCACGTGCTGCATCACCAGGTTCTGCGTTAGAAAGAGGAGCGTTATTACAACAATCAACAAAGTCAAACGGAAGCAATGTTGCCCTGCAGACAAATAGATGTATTTCAGAGGGGAGCCTCCAAATAAGAAAGCTTTAGTGTCAGTGTGTCACTACATGCAATAGAATAAATAGCAGTAGAATGGCGTTGTGTATAACATTTCTAATGCGAGCAAATTAAAAGTGCAGGAGGAAGCATCAATCCATGAAAAATTATGAGTTCTGTCTCATTTACCTGAAGCCGAGGCAGTCTGAGAACAGCTCTAATACTCTCTCTTGTTGTTGCTCCTTCCTGCCAATTTAATCTTCCTCTTTTAATGTACTTCTTTGCATGGTGGCTGAGTTTCCAAAAGGCAAAGGTTAGAATTATTCTCAAAGGCAGCATTAAGCGCTAATAGGCTAACAATGCCAACAGCGCTGGTAGCCGGAAACATACTTGGCTTTTTCCAGCATGTGCCGTGGAAGAGGGCCTAGAACCCTCTCCATCATCGCCAAGTGTTCCAAGTTCTCGTGGGTTTGGAATAATGTCTCACCCTGTAAAAACTCATATGCCAATGATTTTATCAGACATAAATGACCTTTCCCAAGGACACAAACAAATAAAATGAAAGCGAGACATACCGAGCAAAGCTCAACAAGTATACAACCAACACTCCAGATATCACATGGATAGCTCCATCCATGCCCTAACAACAGAACACAAAAACTCAGCTCCAGTACTTGAAGGACAATGGAAAGAATGTATGCAACTAGACAAAAGTCCAAGGTCATACCCAATATAACTTCAGGAGCTCGATAATGTCTAGTAGAGACAATGTAGCTGCGGTCTTGGTGATGATATGCTGTGCTACCAAAGTCAATTAACTTGATGGCACCCGATTTTGGCAATATCCTTGAGAATGATCCATCCTATATTTAATTTATACAGCAAGATAAATAATGCATCACTGCATCAGATAGTATTTAAAACAAAACTATACTGAATACCAGGCTAAACTGGTGTAAACATAGTGAAAATTTGGAGAAACTTTTCCGGTAGTTAAAATTTCATCAATGTTATGCAAACAGTAATATATATACCTTGTTTTCAGGTAACTTAACATACTCCGAAGAAACAAGGAGGATATTCTCTGGTTTTAGATCAGTATGAATCAGCTGCAGACCATGCATAACTGCAAAGAGGTAAAGACAAATATCAAGATACATGAGAAGGAATAATATGACACCAAATTATGAATACTCAAACACAAACAAAATCAGACAAGAGAAAAAACGAAAAAAAAACAGAAAATTGAAAAAAAGCATAAATATGAGAAAATATGGAAAGCACTAACAATTGCCTTTAAAAAGTGACGAAAAATTTCATACTAAAAAATATAGTTGATGATACAGTAATTTGGCAATACAAATGTAACATATAGAAGAATAAGGCAGCAGAGAAGAGAATAAATAGAGAGAATATTAAAAAGAGAAACAAATATAAGTATATGACATATTTGAAGTTTGCAGAAATACTATCTCTACACACATGCAACAGATTCCAAAAGTTGCTCTCCAAGCTCGCAAATAAGGTCAATTGGGAATGGGTGGTAGCCAGTTTTCTGCAGAAAATCATATAAGCTTGGTCCAAGCTTCTCGCAGACCTGTTGAGTAATCAAAATTTATTGATTGATTTGACACCACAAGTCTACTAGACAAGTTCGGTAATTCTATTAATCAACCATATACTTACAATACAAATATGGTTACGATAGTCAAACCAGTTCCGTATTTGAACACAGCTGCAAAAACACTCGCGAATATGTAACTTTACATCAGCAAAGTAGCAATATAATTTGAGAAACAGACTCACAATTTAGTTCATTGTGTACTCATTTCTTCAGCTTTCTTATGGAGAAAAGTTATATGTACAACTTACTGTTTTCCTGCAGCATCATTTCTTGCAAGCTGCTGCAGCACATCAATCTCTATCATTGACTCATCACTGTATTTCTTTACAGCACGAACAATTTTAATAGCTACCATTTCTTTGCTTTCTCTGTCCCAACATTCCAGTACTTGACCAAAAGCACCTAAACAACCGAAGACAATTTCGATATTATTGTAAATATTAAAGGAAATTTTTGCTGAAGTTGCATCTTCAAACTAATTTCAGGTGGGTCTGAGCCTTTAGACAGAATAAAAGTTCCTCAGTGCCACCAATTGATACATTGAATACGTAAACAAATTCTATACACATTATGGTAAGGAAATTCTAACCTTCACCCATCTTTCTGTAAATTTTGTCTGCAATAAATGAGAAGGGGTATTAGAACAGTGAATTTTTAATGAATTCAAAATTTTCATAGCATTTGTGTAAATAATAGGACTTAATAAAACAGATAACCGGCATGCACTTTGCTAAAAAACTCGCTTGTGTTAATACTGAAACATAACAGTAACATCAGTAGGTTCAGCTATAAAAAAAGTCAATATGGAGAACCTTCTAAATTTTGAACCACCAAAAAACTAAAGAAGCAAAATAAAATAGGGAAATCCTATGTAAAAAAAAAGTCAAAGAAGGAGTTCTTTTTTTTTGAAATAATAGGAGAATATGAAACCGATTATATCAACCGTTTGGTGGGTAAAATTTGTATCATGCATTTGAAGGCAAGTTTAAAAGAAGAAAACAAGTTAACAACAGTACATGACGTCTGTGCAGAATAAACAGAAGTAACATACACATACATCTCTAATTCTCTATAGTTCAGTTCAATCAGAATGGTAAAACTTCTTTTTATCTGAAAATAAATAAGAAAAAAAGGGAAAATGAAGCTCCCAGTAGGCTAAGGATCACATATCACAGTGATGTTACTCCAATAATGATGGTCAAGTGTAATTACAGCGAGAGGTCAAATTCTCTCCAACAGCAAATACGTAATGGCCATCTTTATCGTCTTCTCTCCAAGGAGGGGAAGCATTTCGAGCCACACCCTTCAAGAGCAGAGAAGAACAAGTATTGTCCGAAAGATGTGCTGACAATACCAGGCTGGTCACATCGCCAACTTCTTGCCCACAAAATGTTCCTATCTGAGCCTACACACATCGATCCATTCATGTTTCTTTATGCAGGAAACAATATAAACAAATATTTCCCCGTCTGTTGGTAATGTTGTCAAGTGAAACAAGGAAAAATAAGAAAAGTGCAGAATTGAACATGCTATAGCATCACAGCTATAAACCAATAGCAGCTTACAAAGTAACTAACTTGCAACCACATATGGATGTACAAGAAGTTAAACATAACTGATTCCCATCCATATCTAAGCACATGGGAAAAAGGACAATTAATACACTACACACAACTTGTATTAACCTGTAAATTTAAACAGCTAATACATGCTAGACTATTCTGAAAATGCAATCGGTAGTTCTCGTTGAATGTTGATTTCAGTTAGATCATAATCATGTATATGCACCAAATGATTTTTACAGAATAGCTTTGGAAGTCTGGATGAATTAGATCCACCATTTTACAGAAGGATTTTGATGAATTAGATCGAACCATGTTCCTAATTCAAACAGTCAACATACATTTATGCAACGAACCGTAAATAATGTTAACTTCAAGAGCTTCCTACTATGTTGTACAAAAGTAAACACTCAAGCAGGTCAGATCTGAGTGAGTCACAGCACAAAAAAGTAACAGGGGCAATGAGACTCGGTAAATTGGTTCCACACACGCTAATTACACAAATAAATTTGTTAAACCTCCAAAACAGGCACTAACCACATCTTCGCCGTGACAAATCTACACAGTCCTAATGACAGAATTGATGAGATCTATCTATAGCTCAGTCACAACCTAATAAGGTCTACTATTACATAAATAATATTCGAAACATTACATTTTGAACCAGTAGCTCCATAGCCCTCGACAAAGTCGCGCTAAACACAACTTGGACGAGCTAGATCTACGCACGAACCATGTCTCCACAAATTAGAACTGGGTCATGCTATAAGTAACGAAACCGAACCGTCCACAATTTCCAGCTAATCGCCTTCTGAATAGACCATATCAAGACAAAAACACGTCGTAAACGGCAGATCGGAGAGCCGAAAGGGTGGGGAAATGGCGTTTACCTTGGTTGCTGGCGCCACATCCCAGCCAAGCCTCGCTCGCTTGCGGGGGCGGCCGGTGGCCAGATCGGCCGCGGCGGCGCACTCCGTCGCCATGGCTGAGCAGCCTGAGCACTGATTCGTCGTTCGAATTTCGAGTTGGGATTTTGGGAATTGGGGGTCGGGAGGAGGTTGCGGAGGGGAAAACGCGCGAAGAGTAAAGTGGAGGGTGTCCCTTATATAAAAGGATCGGATAGGAATTGGGTGCGGCCGTGCGGTATCGTGCGCCGCGTCCCTTACGGGGTTTGATCTGACCAAACCGGGGGCGCTAAGATTCGTGCGTAGTTTGATCCGTAGATAGCCACGCAATGCGTGAAATCATTGGAATTGTCCCCATCAAATGTGAAGACACCTTCTCGCTACGACACTTGGCGTCATCCCTTTTCCTCTCTTGCCCCTTTTTCTGAACTTAAAATAGTTTTTATTTTTCAAAATCCCTAAGTTTTTTAATAAGAAGTATTTTTAATCACTTTTGAAAGTTTTTTCAAGCGAAACATTTTGAACCAAAAATTCTCGGAGTTGAAACTTTTTGATTTGAAATTTTTGAGTTGAAACTTTCTAATTTGATAATTTTTTTGAGTTGAAACTTTCTAGTTTGAAATTTTTAGATTTTAAAATTTTTTAGTTGAAACTTTCTTGTTTGAAATTTTTCAATTTAAAATTTTTGAAGTTGAAACTTTCTGAGTTGAAAATTTTGAGTGGAATTTTTTTGAGTTGAAACTTCCTATTTAAAATTTTCAAAGTTAAAATTTTGTAATTTGGATTTTTTGTATTAGAGAGGAAGAAATAGTGGGGCAATGAGCTGGGAGTAAAAAAGGAAGGATGGAGCTGAATGAAGAAGATGACATTTGGCATCCTAGAAGGGTATCTTTACATTGAGCTGGGAGTAAAAAGGGAAGGATGGAGCTGAATGAAGAAGATGACATTTGGCATCCTAGAAGAGTATCTTTACATTTTTTTTGTTTGGGGTAACATCAAATTGGTGGTACCCAAAAACCAATAAAGTGTAGTATATGTAACATAATAAATCCCTATTGCTTCCTAATAGTGTTTTAAATAACTAGCTATAGCTATTTTAGTCTCCAAGTATGAAACTACGGGCCAATGTTCCACTATATTAGCAATAAGCGCTACAGTTAGCGATAGCTCCGCTATATACCGTAGCTTGTAGCTAGCGATAGCTCCACCGTATATAGGTACCTATGGGCCAAAATATTATACCCACTTTGAAATCCAACATTACTATAAGGACCAAATGTATCTTTTATAAGGCTGTACTATGAGAAAACCTAGTAAAATGCCTTGTCTCGCTCTTTTTTCAACAATTCAATACTTATATTTCTTAGCGATAAAGTACTTGTCGTTAAGAGCATTATGACTTATAGTCTTTGACATGTATTAATATGTTTGTTGATTCCGGATGACTCATATTCTTATTAAAAATATTAACACCTTCTAAAGTATCATAGTTTTACGATTTGTTTGAAGGTGACTTATATTATATACATATTTAATTTTTTTTAATATTTTAATACTAAAAACACGATGAAAGATAGCTTTCGTAATAGCTAGTGATAGTTGCTGTTGGTTTTTTTTAACCTTGTAGCGTGCCGCAAAACATCATGATTTAAAAGCTTGCTTACTAGTATTCGACTTTCTATCTCTACTAACCTTATTATACGAAGTGTATACCTCTTTTTTATCCAAGTAGAATGAAGGGCGAAAACCAAATGGTTACGTTGTGGTAGGTAACTAATGGGAGTACCTTGCGATGGGGAGATGAAAGACGCAAAAAAAATCATCTGGAAATTGTAGAATGACATACATTTAAGAATAAAATTTGAAAGCTTGAATAACATGTATTGGGGAACAGATAGAGTAGACACTTCATCACCGATACAGATGTAATGGAAGAGATCAATCTTGTAAAGTATATCTGTTAATAAAGATATCAGAATGTATTAATCTTCTCCATTCGAGTAGTTCGTTCACAAAGCGGAATTAAGCATTACATCAATTCCATTATTTTCTCACCAGTTTTACATGTAATAATGTCGTCAGATAATGAGGTCACATGGATTTTTTTTTTCCCTATGAATAATGCGGTCAAAATAATGAAGCCATATGAATTTTACTCTGCTACACAGCTCTCTCTAAGGAATCAAAAACAGATTTCAGT
This sequence comes from Guadua angustifolia, assembly GCA_036346375.1. NCBI lineage: Eukaryota > Viridiplantae > Streptophyta > Magnoliopsida > Poales > Poaceae > Guadua > Guadua angustifolia. The sequence continues at coordinate 40,102,662 of CM070517.1, forward strand.
ATTCGCCATTCCATCAGAACCTACAAGCAATAGCCTGTCAGGATACACTTCGATATGCCCAAATGCACTGGTTCCAGGGGGGCATTCCAACGCAGCCTCAAGAGTGCGGTGATGTACGCCGTGCGAGTCCACGGAGTGGCCACCCTTGTGATCGTGCCCGGCAAAGCAGGCCTTAACACAGTTGTACTGGTGAACAATAGCCATCACCTCATCATAGTTCCACATGAGAGCTGCTGGGGAAGCTGAGCCGGGATCCATTGGGAGATGACTGCATATGATGACATTTTGCTGGTGTGCTGATGCATCCTGGAGCACATCATTGAGCCATGACAGTTGCTCCTTGCCAACTGCGCCATTGAACATCACGAAGCGCCGATCAACACCAACCAGACCATCAGGGCTGTTCTTGTCAGAGTTTGGGTTCTTTTCATCCAGAAGCTTCATTGCTTCGACAGTCACTGGATGGTCGCAGGGCCACCCAAGGGCACTGAAGTCATAAGCGTCCAGAACAACAAATCTGTACTCAGGACATGGAGAGAAGTCATAGTATGCACGATCAGAATTGGTTGGCATCTTCAGCAAAGACACTAGCTGGCTGCGAGGAAGGTTATAGAGGCAATGGTTGCCAAACATGTGGTACGTTGGGCCATCAAATTTCTCAAACTCATCAAGGACCTTCTGCACTGCCGACAACGATTTGTCCTTTGGGCAGAAGCCATCAATGATGTCGCCAAAATTGATGGAGAATTTGATGTTGCGGTGTTCGTTCCATCTACTGACAGCCCTTTGGAGGACACTGATGCTGTGACGGTAGTAGCGTGGGACGCCAAGGAATGAGTGGCCATCTGGAATATCAGCGTACTGGACATCAGCAATGACACCGAAGGAAAATAAGGGTTCCTTAGCAGATGCATGGACTACTCCATTTGTCACAGCCATCATCAAAACTTGGTCAAAGGGCCTTTGAAATCAACCCGCAAAAGGATACCTTGGAATAGCAAATGATGATAGTGCTAGAACAGAAGCCAAAAAGAATTGTCCAGAATCCTGAATCAGTGAGGATATAAGCACTTTGTCACAGTCACTAGTAAACACAAGCACTGCATATACTAGTATTAGTACTCTACGATCTAAATTTCTAGTTTAAAACACTACTGAAGTCTTAAATCATAAAATATCCTAATAATTTCACCAATAAGATTATATCCGGACATTGCACACTGTGCATTTCAACTAGATCAATTTCCTTGTGCATAAGATGCTTTCGCATAGCAAAATTCATGCCAGTACCTTGTGACATCTAAAGCTTCATAGATTAAGAAGTTTTCTTCTGTTTGTGCCCAAGAGGAATTCCTTTGCTTCATTTATTCCGTGATGTACCCTAGGTTGCATTCCAAATTGCTAATGAAAGCCCTGCTGTGAAGCAATTCAAGGAGAGAAGAGCAATGGGGGCAAATCACACACTGGTAATAATTTTTCCCCTGTGAGGCTGTGACATAGATCTTTTTAGACATCGATATATATGGTTTAATCAAATATCAACGATTCCATCCTACGAACTGAACAGGTAGTTGCGTTGTAATTGAAACCAAAGGCAAACCTATTGCTGACAGGGGCGGACCTAACGTGGGTCATGGGGGTTCGGTTGAACCTCCAAAAATTTAGGAAAATAAACTGCTACTGGTACTCCACCACGGAGAAACCAAATCCGCAACAAACTCCATGGACTGAACTATCCATCCCAGAAAGAAAGATCTGGATGAGATTGCTCACAGCAAAGAAAAGATTCCCAGGGCAAAGCTCACTCTTAGAACAACAATCGAAGCTAGAGCTTCCTTACCAGCGAAAGAAGAGATCAATCCAGTCCAAATGGATCTCCACTCCACGCCAGGCGGTAGAGCGGATGAGGATGCCTACGAGATCAGAAGTCCTTCGCTTCGAGGTTGAGACAAACGGGGAGCAAAGCAATAGCCACGACGAGATCCGGAGAAGAAGGAGAGGATGGGCTAGAAGTAGACCTCACATGATCTGCTGATCAAACGTCGGGCCCGGCCGGGCTCAAAAAGCCTGAACTTAAAACGTCAGGGCTGAGCCCGGCCTGAAACCTGATAAGTGTAAACTTGGCAAGTCCAAATCCCAGCGATCAGGCCGTGGTACAGACTTGCAGCGGAGAAAAGAAGAAAATTCGAAGTAGAAGTTTTTCTCAAGGGATTACTTTCTCCGATCATAAATAGTTATTTTAGACAACGATACGGTCTTTAAAATATAATTTTGATCGCTAATTTATATAATAATATATTTATAAAATCTAATAAAATTATAATATTATGAAAATACGTTTTGAGACAAATTTAGACATGATTTTTTGTATATCCAATTTAAATATTTAAAAAGTATTGATAGTCAAAGTTTCAAATGTTTGATTGTGTATATTTTCAAAACAATAACTATTTATGACCAGAGGAAGTAACACATGAAACAATGTAATATGGAGTCACAAACGTTTTATATTTTTGCAAAATCATCGAGTTAAAAATAATTGGTTACAGGAGCAACCACCAAAACCATGACAATCATTCAAAATCGAAAAGCAAAACATACACTCATCGCTTGTTTCAGAAACCGTGAGACGTATTTATAGGTCAGGAGCGCGGCTCCTCTCCTTGATGGTTGACTCATGGAGTCGCGGATACAAACTGGATCACTGCGGAGTCTCAGATGTATACTGGTTCGGGCTGAACGTCCCTACTTCCAGTTTGTGGTGGTAGATCTCGTTGATCGGAGTATGGCGGATTACATGCGAGGACTAAGGGCAGCCCTTAGCGTTAAATGCTGCTTGGGGAGCTTAGGAGCCTCGGCCGTCGCTGGATCGGGAGCGAGCAAGATGCACGGTAGGCGGAGGAGTTTTGTTCGTGAGAAAAGGAGAGCCCCCTCCTAAAGGTCCGCCTCTCCTTATATAGGCGGAGAGAGCGAGTTACAGGGGCTTGGGAGAGAGGCGGTGGGCGCGCTATCCTTGGTGATCCGGTTTGCGATCTTGAGTTGACAGTCCTGTATATGTCATGATGGGTTGCGAGTTCAACCGGCTATGTCCGTCGGTAGAGTTAGTGGCGGTAACCGTTGGGAAGGCGTGTTCCTGTCCTCTGTGCGCTTGTCAGAAGTAGGCGTCGCGCGGGTGGCGCCTCTGGTGTTGCCTTGGGAAGGTTCGCTTATCCCTGCAAGGCCGTCTTGTCCAGACGGGGGGTTGACCAATCCTCGAGGTCGATTGATGATGTGGTCGGAGTTCTTTGAGACGGGACTTTCTTGGGGCCCGACCAACAGTGGTCGGAGGCTACGGCACTCCGATCTGCGACGTCGGAGCTCTCGGAAGTCCCGACCCGAAGCCCGGCTGTGGGCCACAAGGAGTCTGACCCGTGGCCTGGTCGGCGTGCTCCTGCAGACCACGGCGCAGGCGAAGGGCCCCTCATGACCTGATCGAGACCTCGCTGTGGGGTACCTCTGGTATAAGTATTCGTCAACTACGTTTCCTCGCTACTCTCGAACACGTATACTAAACTTGTTGGATCTAACTTATTACTTGCAATTTCTTCTTTTAATAGAAATAAAATCATGTAGTTACTAGTACTCACTTTTAAAAATTGAATTCCTCTAGTAACTTGTTTTATTTGCTAGCTGGCATCATTTACAAATGGAATTCAGAGTTGAAATTATGGTAATTATGAATACTAGTCATCGACCCGTGCGTTTGCATGGCTAGTAATTTTATAAATAGATATAATCCATAAAGCATGTAAAAATATCTTCTCAACTTTCTTTCTATTTCTAGGTTATTTCCCCTTTATTAGGCACTTGAAAATGGCGAGTAGATAAGAAAAATAAAGCTTTACTTTCATATAGTACTCATTTGATTTATCATATATCTCTTATGAATAAATAAATAGATCTAAGTTGTGGATGAAAATGATTAAGGAGATTGGATGACCAATGCAAGATTTTCTCTTTTTTTAGAATAATGTGGGATTTTCAAGCAATTTTTCTTTTTTTAAGATTAATGTGGCAATTTCTAGCATTTTCTGATTAATGTGGGGGCTTCTAGGAAAGCCTCCAATTGCTATATACTATAAATACTATAAATAGATCTAAATCCGCAACACATGCAATAATATCTTTTCATCTTTTTAGATAGAAAACTGACAAAAAAAAGAAGAAGGCATGCATGAGCACATTGCCGGTTGCATGCGTGCACAAAATATGAAATTCAAAGCAAAAAATAGATGAACTTAATACTCATGGATGTAAATTTGTAACATAAATTGAACTCTGAATTTGTATTTTTATATATATATACCAAATCTATTTTATTATGAATTGTAATTAGTTAAGCATTTGTTTCCTATAGCAATTTTTGTATGTGTTAAGTTTCACTCGGAGACATTTACATGCATGTTGTATTAGGATTTCTTGTCTAATATGTTCTGCAGAAGCCATTGACGTGTCCTGGTTTAACACTTTCCAAATTTTGAGTTGGCTACGTGCATGTCAAATATGAAGAGATGCCATCTAATATGTTGTGCAGAAGCCATTGACGTGTCCTAATTTAACACTTTCTGATTTTGAGTTGGCTATGTGCATGCCAAATATGAAAAGATGCCATACAAATCTATTTTTAAGCGTTTGAAATTGGCGTGTAGATAAGAAAAGTAAAGCTTCTTTTCTATATGGTTCTCATCCATTTTTCTATATATCTCTTATGAATAAATAAATAGATTTAAGCCGTGGATAAAAATGATTAAAGAGATTGAACGACCAAGATTTTCTTTTTTTATAGAATAATGTGGATTTTTCTAACAATTTTTCTTTTTTAGATTACCATGAGAATTTCTAGCATTTTCTTATTAATGTGGGGGTTTCTAAGAGAGTCTTCAATTAGTATATAAAAGATACTATGTTTAATGCTTAGATTTACATTAGTATATCACGTGCAAAAAAAATAATTAAATGAAATTCACTCGTATGTCCTTCAAACGGCATCAAATAAGTAGTCATTTGACTCAGGAGCATATCAGACATTTTTTAACATAGAACAGTCGGCGCAGTGCACATGAGAGGTATTTCATGGGAGACTAAGACGAAGGAGCCCCACAGCCCCCGGGATAACAATACATGCGACAGATGTGTATAATTTTTTTGTTGATTTGTAACAAAAGAGTATGCAAATAACTGTTACATTCAATTATTGATTTGTACCATTTCATTATTATTTATATAACAAAAATTAAAGGCGGCACAACTTAATTACAGAGTAATATATCTTAAAGCTCGTTTGTCACATTGTTCATTTCAAGTTAATTTTGAACCACAAGCCATAATACTCATAACCATGACGCCTGAATGTCGAGAAAACAGAAAGTTTGCAACACTATTATAATGAACTTCCTAATTTAAACTGTATATGATATTCTATCGCACAGTGTATCATCTTTTACATCAGCTATCAATGCATCAATAAGAATTGTAATGAAAAGATAAATGTAAAATAATCTTTCATAAGACTGCTTCATTCGTTTAGTTGTGGTTGTCTGCCCAAAACTCATCTTGGAGCCAATTTACTGTCTTCTTGTCCACCTAGAACGCCTTGGCTAGGACATCATCTAAGATGGGTGGCTTTGAATCCATAGTGTCGGCAATTGTGATTGCTCCTATGTTCTGACAATTGAGTGCGACAATTGTGACCGTGGGTCTATAGGGTTAGGGTTGAATTGAAAGTTGATGAGTTCTTGATGGAAGACAAAGATGTCGTCCTTGTTGACCTTGGCAAAGAGCTTGTTCTTAGGATTTGATGTGACAAAACCAACATAGAGAGTGCTCTCGATCATTGTCAATATCTCGGTGGCACAAGGGGGTGCGCGCACGGTGGGTTCTCGTCCAAGGGCACATGGTAGGCAGATTGACATAATCCTAAGTCAAATCCCGAAGCAATTACGTAACCTTGGTTATTTAGGAGACCAATAAATATATTGTACAATGATCCTCAATATCTAGTTGATAAAGAGAATGTTGTTAATGGGTATTATCTTTAGGCCTATGATAGGGCCATTGCTGTAACGCAAGAAGTGTGTTCTGCTTGCTGCATCGCCATGTACAACTATATTATTGCTAGGAGCACGAAGCCACAACCGGTTGAGAAGACGTCTTAAACAGGGCCGTCTCCGTGGGAGGTAGCGACAACTTGGAAAGGAGTGGAGGTCATCCATGGGAGATGCTAGACGAGTCTCGGAGGTGCAAGCGAGGCGGTGGATATGTCTAGCAAGCCATGTTGGCGGGTGCAGAGGACAGGTGGTGGCACTATTCAGCTTTAGGGAATTGATGGTTGCGGTGACGAGCAGAGGATGCATGGGAGAGATCCAAGGTACTTGATCTTCATCCAACTGATCCAAAGTTCGACTAGTTTTATCTAATAGTAAAACAGACGCATGATAAATATGTAGATTCTATCTTATTCCATCAATATTTGAAGGATTAACATATCTTTTGTAATCACTCTTTAAACGAGCTCTTTTACCGTATACTAAACTCAATATGAACTGTTTATTCTTTTGATCCATTGAATCAGATTAGTTAGTATTTATTTATTTATACTTTCTTAGGTAGTATAGTAGTAGAATGCCCATAACAAATAAATAGTTAGATTTGATTTCTAGTACCCACTATATACTAACAGTATAATACAATCTAAAATTTCTTAAGCGGTTATTTTTAGAAGATCAACTAATTTCCCACAAGCTTTGTGTTGCCGTACAAACAAGAGGAGAAGTCATGTTTGAGTTATCCTGTTGGTAAGAAATGGATTATGCATTCGTAACAGACAGAACTGAACTTACAGAAGGAATTGATAGTCTTCCTATGGAGGGATAGCCCTGAAGTACTTCTAACAGAGAACTGATCGAAACAAGCATGAGCCCTAGTGGTTGAGCAGTCAGGATAACTTTCTGTTACGTACGTGACTGTGTTATGGTTCCACCGCCTGCCTCAGGATTAATTCCATTATTTGCCTTAATTTATCTCTAGTTTTGGTAGCATGAATCTGATCCAGTGGCGGGTGCTTCGCCGGTGCGCTAGCCGATCGTCACGCCCCTAGAAAACCATCTAGCATGGTTGTCTTCCTTTTGATGCTGACCCACGGAGGACCGGCTGCCGATGGCAGCGTGGCGCAAACAGCAAGGAGGTGATTATCTAGGTTGGAGGCTCGAAGGTTAAAAAAGACTAGAAGAGAGACCTCGGGTGCATTCACTCACCACTGGTTGCACCAGACCAACTCAATATATAGGATAATTTAATTTTAAGTTAAACCAACCTTAATCCCTAATTCCATATTGCTTAGTGGCTCAATCCCCATTCCTCAATTCCCTCATTCACTAGTATAGACTCGGGCGAGAGTGTGACTCATCGACTCCTATTTGGTCAAGGAGGGGACTAGGCAAGTGGTGACAAAGGGGACCCCCTTGAGGCAAGGGACGGGCCGGTGACTGACAGGCCCTTTGGGTCTTAGGCAGCAACAGATGAGGCAAGTTGGTGAGGCGATGGAGGGGCGAGCTGGCATGGAGCGAGTGCCTGCGCACAATGGTGGAGGGGTGGATGGGCGATCGACGGAGGAGTGGATGGACAGCCTATGGAGGAGACGAAGAGGAGCCGCTCGGAGAGCTCTTGGCTTCTCACCTCTCGGTTTCTAAGAGGATAAGGAGCGAGAGAGGGGCTGTTAGGCTGAGCTGTTGAGGGCCATGAGGCCGGCTGAGATATGGTGACTCTTTTTTAAAAATTTTAATTATTCATTGATTTGTAAAATGTAAAAATGTCACCATATAAAATCAAAAATAATTATTTTCTCTAGTATAGTCTCAATTTATCATATAATCATATATTATATTCTATAAAATTAATTATAGATTTGTAAAAGATGAACAAACAAATTAACTTTGCATAGCTTATTCTTGTGCACCTCCTCTATTTTTATCCTGCGTATGCCACAGATCTGATCTAATCATTGCTCGATCAGTATGGTTATTGAAAGCTACTTAAGGTATGAAGTATATTTAATTAATCACCACAAATCATACATGATTACATATATATAGTGTTTTACATGATCTATAAGCAAACCGGTATACAATATTTTGCTACTCACAAAGAACAAACAAATTAACCTGCGTTATCTGTTATTACAAGGATAAGCTAGCATATATAAACCTCATCGAGCATCCATAATTTAGTTGTGGTTGTCCTCCCAGAATTGAGCTTGGAGCCAATCCACGGCCTTCTTGTCCACTTGAAATGCCTTGGAAAGAACATCATCGGAGATCGGTGGCTTTGATCCAAACACTGCATTAGCAATGGTGATTGCACCAGGGTTTTGGCTGCTGAGTGCGGCGATGGCAACTGCTGGCTTGTCATGGCTTGGATTGAACTGAAGTGGATGAGCCCCTGTGGGAACACGAACACGTCTCCCTTGTTGAGCGTCTTGGTGAACAGCTTGTTGTCCGGGTTGGACGTGACAAATCCGACATAGAGTGTGCCGTCGAGAACGGTCAGGATCTCGGTGGCGCGTGGGTGAGTGTGCGGTGGGTTCTGTCCTTGGGGAGCGTAGTCGATGCGTGCCATGGAGATGCCGAGGGTGTTGAGACCTGCAAGTTTCATCACGTTGATCAATGTGACGTTCGACCCGACCTTGCTCTTGGTTGTGTCCATCGGCTTGTCGAGGTTGGCAGCCAGGAAGAAGTCCTCGGGCTTCACGTCGCCGGCGTCCTTGCAGGGGAACCCATTGACACGCACTGCATCAAAGAAGCAACATACATACATACATACATGCGTTAGGAAGCCAAGCGAAACATATGCTGTTGTATGTGCCGATCGATCGATCGTCTGATGCAAACGCATGACGTTGAAGTACTCTACCAGGCGAGTCCTTGTTCATGTCGGCGACGCAGAAGTCCTGGAGAGGGCTGGGATCTGAAGCCATGGCCTGCGAAGCGACCAAGGCCAGAAGAACAGAGAGGAGGAGGAGGTTGTAGGAGGCCATCTGGCTAGATGGAACTTAATTTGCTAGCTAGCTCTTCTACAGGTGTTAGCTGTGTAGAAGCGGTCGATGCTTGTTGTGTGTATGGAGCTAGCTGATGCTTTGGCCACGAAGGGGTGCATGCATATATATAGCTTGTGAGCAGGTGAGATTCAGAAGATCAGGTCAGGGAGTGGCCGGCCGGCACACAGATAGAAAGAAATGGTCTCTCAGGTTGAGCTAGCGACTGGTTCTCCTCTTGGCGTATACAAATTGCATTCGACCGTGCAAGCAATTGATATTACTTAATTTATTCGACTGATGCGGTCTTGTATAGATAACTCTCTACTCCTAGCAATGAGGTGGTGACCGAGTAATTTGATAATGGTCGTGTGCTCGTCGTGCATTACATTGCTGATTGGTTGTGTTTGATCAGGTGAAGAAAAGGGCATGTTAGAATAGTTAACCTGGTAACGTGATGCCCTTGACCTTTTGATCTCTGTACGTACTTGCGTCGGTGCATGCATGGAATGGATCAGCGCAACCTTTATCTTCTTCAACCACATCACACTGGTTTCCTTTGAACGGAATACTGGGAAAAAAAACATCTCATACGTATAGGATACAACTCACGGATGAGATTTACATGCCCGGACGGCTACCATCAAATATGAGTATCACATTAAGCTCAGAGTTATTTTCATCGCTCATTTAATGGATGAGTTTTACATTCCTGGTCGGCCGGCCGGCCACCTTCATGTTGATCTACATGAACGAATATAATCTATACTCGATCGGTCGTAAATATATGGTACGACCATGTCAGAGTACTGGTCTAGCGCAAGATAATCGCAGCTAATTAATCCCAACACGTTCTGTTGCATGCACCCAGTGACCATTTCAAGCTAGTTCTACAATCAACTTATTGACTCGTTCGCAAGCTCACCTACTCTTTCTGCTGCTAGATATATATATGCATGTCCGAAGCCTCCATTACCAAAGCATCAAGCACAGCAAACATAACCAGCTGCTACTTGAGGCTTGAGAATTGAACCTGCATGCTTCACCTCAACTAGCCAAATTAATGGCCGCCTCCTCCTGCACCCTTCTACTCGCTGCTCTTATTGCGTTGGTCTCATGGCAGGCCATGGCTTCCGACCCTAGCCCTCTCCAGGACTTTTGCGTCGCCGACAACTACTCGCATGGTATATTTTGTGCTCTCAGTCTTGTTTTGGCATCAGATCACATCTGCTATGGAATCTAAACACATTGAAATATCATGGAAACATATGTTGAGAAAATGACTTTCTGACTAACTGTGTGTTTGTATTTGATGCAGTGAGTGTCAATGGATTTGCTTGCAAGGACGCGAAGGACGTGAAGGCCGATGACTTCTTCCTGGCGGCCAACCTTGACAAGACGATGGACACTACAATGAGCAAGGTCAGGTCCAACGTCACCTTGATCAATGTGATGAAACTTGCTGGTCTCAACACACTTGGGATCTCTATGGCACGCATTGACTATGCGCCTTTGGGCGAGAACCCACCACACACGCACCCTCGTGCCACTGAAATCCTGACAGTGCTTGAGGGCACTCTCTATGTCGGCTTGGTCACATCAAACCCTGACAACAAGCTCTTTGCCAAGAAACTCAACAAGGGCGACGTCTTTGTTTTTCCTCAAGGACTCATCCACTTCCAATTCAACCCTAACCCCTACAAGCCAGCGGTTGCAATTGCAGCGCTCAGTAGCCAGAACCCAGGGGCAATCACCATTGCCAACGCTGTGTTTGGTTCAAAGCCACCCATCTCAGATGATGTCTTGGCCAAGGCATTTCAAGTGGACAAGAAAATAGTGGACTGGCTCCAGGCCCAATTCTGGGTGAACAATCACAATTAAGTCTATATGTATAGTCATATGAAAAGATTATAATACTTCTTGTTTCTAAGTTGTAATACATGCCTTTGAAGATCATACACCATAATGTTACAGGTTTATTTTTTATTTTATTATGTGTTTGTATAATATACCATGGAGATTTGGATTTGAAATTGTAAGCTCTACACTGATGTAATGTTCCCGCTTGTTTTCTGGTTTCTGTTCACTCAAATATCCAAAAGGAAGGTCAGTCCAGTTGCAGTCTTTTTAGAGTCATGAACAACTGAAAACAAGGAGAGCTGCCTTCATCTTTGTTATCTATCTATCTATATATATATATATATAACCGGTGATATTCAAGACACCTCCTTCGTTTTAATGGCAAAAAAATCTCACAATAATCCAAAATTCTAGAAATTCTTCCATTAATCACAAGAAAAAGAGAAGAATCTCCACCACATGTTTTGGTGAGGCCAGATTATAACGATGCAGATTAATCATATTTAACAAATATAATTGTATTTCAATCATTAGAAGTAAAGCTGTGTTTCAAAGAAAGCATCTCCACCATTTATTTTGGTGGGGTCAGATTATAACGGTATAGATTAATCATATATAAATAGAGTTATATAACAAATACAACTGTATTTTAATCATTAGAAGTAGAGTTGTATTATTGTATATCAAAGATAATTGTATCATACTATCTAGACGCACAGTTGAGCGGGAAAGTTGCTATTTTATATTAGCGGCACAGATGAAATTTTGTAGGATGCTTAATCATGCATCCCGAGATCCTTTATAGTACAGTCACTACAGTAATCCCGCAAATTAACATCGGCCAAAAGCCGACGCTAATTAGCAATTTGCCGACGTTAATTGTAATTAACGTCGGCAAAACACTAATTAACGTCGGCATTTGGCCCACGATAGTTAATCGACATTAATTAGCTTAATTAACGTCGGCAGCCACGATAGTTAAACACTGGTACAGCCGACGTTAATTAATGCCGTGACCGCGCCAATTATCGTCGGCTTAGACCTGGCCGACGTTAATTAGCGGTGTTTTGTCGGAGATTTGTCGGACGAAAACAGGGTGCCAGGGTTACTAATTAACGTCGACCGACCCCTGGCCGACGTTAATTAGGGCTAATTAACGTCGGCTGACCCCTGGCCGACGTTAATTAGGGGCTAATTAACGTCGGCTGACCCCTGGCCGACGTTAATTAGTAATTCCAGGGGCAACTTTTACCCCTATTTTCATGTTTCGCCACACAATTCAATACATAATATAATCAACATTGACAAAGAATTCACACATCAACACATATAATTCACGAATATAAACAATGCAAGATGAACATGCATATAATCAAGTTATCGATCCATCATAATATCCAAATTGTCATAACATACAAAAAAGGCCAAAGTGACACAACTACAAACGCATCCAAAAGTTCAGCTGGAATCATACACATCCAAAGTGACAACTATGAAACAATCTACAACTGCTGGCCGCCATCTGGTTGATTGGAGTTCTGGCCACTTGATCCGGAAGCAAAGAGCGCGTTGACAAAGTCAGTTGCACCGTCGGTTCCCTACACAAGAAAATGCAAGATTAGACAATAATATAAGAATGAATGTACCATAAGGAGACAAGTAAGAAACGAACCACGGATTCTGCGAGTCTTTGCAAGTGTTGCAAAGTGAGTATCTTTGAAGACGAGGACCCATGTGCCGTTGGTCCCTACATAAGGCAACAATTATAGCTAGATTGATCAAATTTTACTAGATTTACAAGTTTTGACAAAGTGAAGCTAGAAATGTTATAAGTGTAGCTATATTGAGTAAATTTAACTACATTTACAAAGTTTAACTAGAACGGACCAAATTTAGCAAAATGAACTAAATATCGTTAAATTCATCAAACTTAACTCTAGAGATACTTAGTCTTGCTAGATTCGCTATGTCTCGCTAGAAATGACTAAGTTTAGCTAGATTGACTAAATGTAGCTAGTTTGAACAAGATTAGGTACAACAAACTAATATTATCTAAATTGACTAAGTTCAACTCGATTCACAAAGTTTAGCAAGAATACGAGTTGCAGGAGGTGCCGGAGGATACATCCCCATTGTGGCGGGTGGCGGCACTGAAGCGTTGGAAGGACAATGTTTTGCCCTATCACCGAACATTGCCTACAAATACAATGTATAAGTATTTTGAATTAATATATTCTCTAAATGCAATAGATTGAAGACTCGGACTTACTTGAATCGCCGATTCTTTGTTGTTCGGTATGAAGCGTAGTACTCTTCTTTGCGCCCTTGCATACTCATCACGTTGGCGTAGCTCCTCACGCAGACCTAGTAACCTCCAAGCTGCCTTGCCGAGGAGCAGCGGCTACCAACCCCGAGCTCGGGACGAAGAAGATCCTCTCATTTCGCACCACCGACGAGTCGATCACTCCGATGAACATGGAGTACCTTCAAAATGCGTGACCACAAAGGCTTGAGCACTTGAAATTATGACTTCATGAATTTTTAGAAGGTATGACATCTCACCGTCCATGGGCCTTGCCGCCTCCACTAGCATGCATGCTACACCGTCAGCGGTTCCTTCCTCCAATCATAGTCTTCACCATGGCGCTTGACCATTTCCTCGCCATATTTCTCCTACATAACCAAATCAGACAATTGAAATGGGAACTGCAAATCAAACAACTTAATTTGAATTGGATGAAAATTGTGACCACTAACCACCGATCAATGGTCATGCATTGACCTGATCAGCCAGGTGTCGGTCTCGACCTTTATGACCTTCCACGTACACTTCAATATCACTTTCGGTGAACACCGGTCCGAGCCTCCTCAGAGACATAAGTTAGGTGCATACATACACTTGGTAACTTGTATTTTGCAAAAGATTGCTACGGCCAGACTTACCATGCGCTTAGCTTTACGCATATGTCCATCAGCGCCATACGTGTGCTTTGATTCTTTGCCTCGGCAGTCTCGGTTCTTTCTTGACTTGGCGATGAACTCGGTGAAGCCCAACGCCAAGAAAGAGCCTCGGTAAGCTTCGGACGGTCCCCAACCATGGAATCATGACTGCACAAATATATTAATACATTAAAACAACATTACCAAGAAACGTTAAACTCAAATAGCTCCAATATTTGTTGTTTTACGCATGTCTTGTTCTCGGTCAAGTAACTTTCTGAAGACCCGCGAGTCCTGTTAATTCGTTGCCCTTGAACAGACCTCAAGTAAAGATTTGTTGCTTGAATCCGAGCATTAGACAATGCATCTTTGGTCACCCGACGTGCATTTACATAGAAAACTCTATGAGCATGCTCGATGTTTGCACCGTCAGCCAAACGGTAACGCTTCTGCAATTGTTCATCACAAAGAATAGTTAGAATAGTAAAGAATTGACAGTTGGACCAATACCAACTGGCACAGAGAATCTTACCCAAAAGTCACTCCAAACAGCCCCCTGAGCATTCAAGTGCTCGGCATTAGGAGCAAGCAGTTAATGATCCCAACTAGTAGCAACAAATTGCTCGCCATTGGCATTGTGACCAACCCGGGGTAGTGCAAGCGGCAGAGGTTACCTAACACGTAGTTAACTCGCCTATGGTGCCTCTCAGTCAAACCCCGAGTCATCCCATGAACTGCAAGACATATAAATGATATAGTTCCAGTTAGGAAAGAAATGAAATAAGACATGGTTTAGAAAATACAAACCTATCGCCAACAGTGTGATCACAACCTTGTCCTCCTCCCGTCTGGCGCTGGGGGGGCGACAAGATGGCTCCTCCTAAACCTCAAAGGGCTCCAGAGAACCCTCGGTCGTATCCCCACCCATTGGGTCCTCATCCCTTGGCCCACATCGGCCTCCCGATCCTCATCGATCCCGGCTACAACAACAATAATAATGAATGAATAAAGAAGATAATAAGCAAATAAATTATGAGAATATAACATTCTAGTTTACCGGCGATCAACATCAACCTCCCGATCCTCATCGATCCCACCTACAACAACAATAATAATGAATGAATAAAGAAGATAATAATCAAATAAATTAAGAGAATATAACATTCTAGTTTACCTGCATCAACATCCATGGCAGCAGCCACTTCTTCCTCCGTCGTCTCATCCTGCGAAATAATACAAGATAGTTATATTTATGTCATATTTATGTTTTCACATGAAGCTTAGTTACCTCTCCACTCTGCAAAGGAACACTACGACTCTGCAACTCAGGCTCCACTGGACTCAACAAAGCATGCCGTCTACTTCGGTGAGCTCAAGTGTTGGCCGGTTACAGATCTCTGCTAAGTCTCTTCGGGCCTTTAGGTTGTCTTTTGTCTTGTCCGTCATATCCATGACCGTGCTTATAATGCTTTCACCAACGTTACGTTCCTGATGCATGACGTCAATGTTGTGCATCAGAATCAAGGCCTTCGCATATGGGAGCTCCCATAATCCACAAATGTGAGTCCAGTTGTGCTCCTCTCCAAACCCTTCAAACCCATCTTCTTTCTCCACCAATTTACTCAGCATATCAGCAATTTCGCCCGATTAGGCGTTTGGCGGACCCTTTCGACAAGCTGTGTCCTTACGGAAGGCATTCCTTTGGAACCTAAAGGCGTGTCTCGAGGCGAGAAACGCTGTGGTAATCGGTAATGATCTTTCCACCATTTACAAGGCGAAAACAATCGGTTATCGAACCACGATCGGACATGTCAAATTTCCATGATGACTCTAGCCAAAAAAATACCATAGGCCATGAAATCATGGATGACCACAAATATGCAACACGAAGGTTGAATTTACATTTCTTATAGCAGATCATACGCCTCTACCCCTGTCCATAATTTTTTCAGCTCTTCGATCAAGGGTTTGAGCATCACATTGAGATGCTTTCCAGGATGTTCAGGGCCAGGTATGATGAGGCACAGGAACATAAACTCATATTTCATGCAAAGGGAAGGTGGAAGGTTGTATGGAATAGCAAAGACTGGCCAGCACGAGTATGATGCGGCGGTTGTGTTGAAAGGCGTGAAACCATCGGTCGCCAACCCAATGCGAACATTTCTCGCATCCCTCGCGAAGTCCTCGTCAAAGCTATCTAGAGCCTTCCATGCCTCACTATCTGACGGGTGCACCATTACTCCGTCGTTCTCACGCACACCTTCTTTGTGCCACCTCATGTGCCTGGCACTTCGTTTTGAGATAAACAACCGCTTCAGCCTAGGTGTGAGAGGCATGTACCGAAGTTGCTTGTGTGCGACATCGGTCGTTACCTTTTCACCTTCTTCGTTCAACACCTCGACAAATCTTGGTTTTTTACACACTAAGCAATGCTTCTCTTTCTCATGCTCCTTCCAGAAAAGCATGCAGTTATCCTTGCACACATCAATCTTCTCATACTTCATACCGAGACCAGACAACAACTTCTTAGGCGGTACATGTCTCTAGGCATCTTATGATTCGCGGCGAAGATATCGTAGATCAATTCCACGAGATCATTGTAACAATTATTGGAAAAGAAATACTTGGACTTAATGGCCATGAGCCGCGTCACAAAAGCAAGCTGGGTCACTTTCGTGTGTTCATGCAACAGCTCTTCAGAAGCTTTAAGTAGCTCAAAGAACTCCCGAACCTCACGTGTTGGCGGATCCTCCGAGTCTACGTTAATCTCTGGACGCAAAGCTTCTAGCATCTCATCCATCCTATCGTCGCCCGCCCTATCATCTTCCTCTTCAACCGCAACTTCAGGTCCTTGAGCACGTGACTCACCATGATGTACCCACAACTCAAAGCTTGGCATGAAACCGAACCGACACAGGTGCAGAGACATCGATTTCTTGTCCTGGGGGTGGAAATTACGGCACTTGCTGCATGGGCACTTCACCTTAACAATACTAGACATAGAGAAGGCCCGGTCGACAAAAGCGGTAGCCTTGACCGTCCACTCAGTCGAGTGAGCCCCACTTTTCTCCCAACCTTCATACATCCATCGGCGGTCGTCACCCATACTTGAGGCTATATAGGTTAAATCAACAGTTATAAGGTTCATTTTGTTTCTATATATCACGACCCTACATCTATAGGAAAGGATATGTCTTAAACTCACCCAAGAGTGGCTGACAAAGCGCGGATTTATGACGAGCTCAGAGTCGAATGAAATTTTAAGAACATAACCTTATTGTTCTCCACCGCACGCCCGGATATGGTGCAGGGGAGAACAACAGGGTTATGACGCCGAAATTTCATTCGCACTCCGTGGCTCGTCATACATACCGCACTTTGTCATCCACTCCGAGGCTGTCCAAAAAAGGGACAATTCCGGACTAGCACATCTCACATGTCACACATGTGAGACATGCCGATCCGAAACGGGTGACGCATAGATTTCGTGACACTATGTGATTTCAAATCAAAAATAAAAATCCGACGATAATCCATTACTCAAATATATATTTATAAGCACAAAATGGACTCCAATTAGAAGGTGGTATCGATCAACAAGGTAGCCACTACATAACCCATACAACTAGTGCATGCTAAACAAAAGCTGCATATCCATTACTCGAGCATAAAAAGCTAGTCATACAAAACTGATCCATTTCCCATCAAGATAGCACATGATATATATGACTAATAATCAGCACTTGCCATCTCCCATCAAGATAGCACATGATATATATGACTTTTGATAGCACACGCACACCTCATCGCAATCAAGCAATCCACTTAGGATATCGTGGCAACTAACAGCTAACTAATCCATCATGCAAATTAAGACACAAAGCTAGTAACAAGCAAGCAAGCATGCGCATACCAATCATGATCCATGCGTAAAAAGGAAAATATCCTAACACTAGTTCTCATTAGACCCAGGGCAGAACTAGCATATAATATGCAAGACATTGGCATCCATGCAGCTAGCATTAGCGCTTAATTAACGTCGGCCAGGGTTTTCAGCCGACGTTAATTAACTAATTACCCCATTAATTAACTAATTACCCCCACAGCATTCCATAGAGCCATACAGGAGAGGAGGAGGAGCAGGAATACTGACCTTCAACCTTGTGGCCGCCCGGGAGAGGAGGAGGACGCCATGGGACGAGTCGCCGCCGGGGGAGAGGAGGTCATGGCCGGTGGAGAGGAGGAAATCAGCGCGGCCTGGCAAAGAAGTGTGGCAAGCAGCGGTGGGTGTGGCGTGAAGGCGGCGGTGGCGCGGGCGTATGGCAAGGCGGCGGGCGGCGCGGCGTGGGCGGTGACGGCGGAGCGGCAGCAAAGGCGACGCGAAAAATAATTTCGTCCGGCGGGATTGGACGCGGCGAAGCAAACGCCAACCTTATCTCGAAAATGAACGTCGGCCGTCTTTTTAGCCGATGTTAATTAGCTAATTAACGCGGCTGGTCTTTTGCCCGGCGTTAATTAGATAATTAACGCCGCCAAAAGGTCTTTTAGCCGGCGTTAATTAGCTAATTAACGTCGGTCCTTTTCACCGACGTTAATTAGCTAATTAACGCCGGCTTATCCTGGCCGACGTTAATTAATATGGCCGACGTTAATTTCCCTGTTTCCTGTAGTGAGTGCACGACAACTAAAAGGGTTGGATACTGTTGGTAATCCCAATATATATAGAAGGCATATTTGAGTTTGATATTTTCAAGGGTAAGATCAAACCCTCCAAGAGATCATATCGATACGAAAAGCATTACACTTAGTTTAATATTAGTTTATCGTGTCCATCTTCGGCTATATTATTTTTAGAGAAAAGAGGTAATTTTAAATTTAAACTATTTCACGACCACTAAAAAATAGATTAAAGAAATAAATCTCTGCCAAAATTAATAGAAACAAAAGCATATTTGGGAGCAAGATTCTTACCCGTGAACAAATATTGCATTCCAAACAATTGCCACAAAGAACCAAGCCAAAGTTCTTGCTTATGAATAAGAATCAAACCACGCTTCAAAAGTTATACAACATGTGCAATTTTATTCAAACAAATAAATATAGAGATGAATAAACAAGTCCAGAAAGGCAAAGTTTATATTTATATTGACCATGCATGCAGCATACACTAAAGTTATCGATAAAAGCCTAAACCAACTCAATGTTTTGTTCATTGGTTCAATTAATGTAGAATACTTTAGTTGCATGCGATCTGTAATTCTGTTAAAGAAAAATTTGTTTCTTTGACCAGTTCTAGAATTCTCCAAACGGATGAGTCCCAGATAGTACATCTATCAGCATCTGCCTGTTAAGCTACTCCAGATCCATGATACTATTCTTTAGGGCGTACTCGAAGACATTGTCAGGATCTGAAACAAATTGGATTAGTATTAATTAGTATATCTGGCATGGCCGTAGAATGAGCTGGGATTTTCAAGACAAAACTATTTAACAACATTATCTCATATATGCATAGTTTACAAATAACCTGTTGACTGCTCTGGAATTGGAGATCCACCGAGTGTAAAGTCTCGTTGCTGCTGCGTAAAGCCTAGGAATGAGAAAAGTTATCTTTTCACTATAATCTGTCAAGTCCCTCAAATATGAATTGGTTACAAAATTACCTAGCGGTTCCTCCTGAATTTTCTGTCCATTATTCGTAGTATTTGGTTGCTGGTCGAAACCTAGAGAAATATTATATCAGTATCTTTCAAGTAATTCAAATAGTTGAACAAATCAGAAATTACTTGTGTGTATCTCCATCATCTGATTTTCCTTATTACCCTCAGCATCTTGCGGCCGTGTGAAGCCTAGATAGAAATATCAACTCATTAGTACACTTAAACTTCTTCCAGGATAAAATAAAACAAAGAGTAATTCAGAATTTTGAAGACATAAAATATTATTCCAGATTGGAACACTGTACCAGGAGTATTCTTTGTTCCAATTATATTGTTCATAACATTGTCATCAACAGGCACAAATTTTCCTAGAAGAGAAATTTCATGATGAAAACGTAAGCTATTTGAACCATCTTGTTGCCTCCATATATAAAATAGTATTATATTAAGCCTTATAAGAGTATAAACACGTCCAGATATTACCCAAAGCTTAATTTCGAAAAGTAGTTATATGTGTACAGCAACCAAGCCGCATTGTCTTTTCTAGGCAAAACAATGGACTAAAAAGATTAACCTGGATATTCTTCCATGACTGCATCCACAGGAGCAGCCTTCTCCTTGTCTCCGAGACCTAAATAAAATAGAGTTTTATGAATCCCAAACTAAAGTGCGTATATGATTTCACATTACATCAACACAGCAAATTCACCTATGGAACTTCCATATTTTTTTTCCCAATAGATTAATCCAGAAGAAGAAGAAAAACGGCTCACATAGATGCATTAATACCTGAAGCTCCATCGAGAGTGTTGGCCTTATCGCATGGAGCCCCTCCATTTTTTTCCACACGGGACCTCTTTTTCTCAGGCACGGAAGAAAAGGCCGGTAAAGCTAGAACAACCGATTTTTTACCGTTGTTTTGCTTGTGCGATGCCATCTGAGAACCAAATTTATTTCCATCACTAGCCAAGATATTGAGTTAGATCTCTAACCAGTGTAGTGCCCTATATGGCACACATATGCTAATACAAAATGGTTAAGCTAAAGTGAAATATAATATTTCTGTGCTCCTTTACAGCTTACTAATTCGGTGAACAACTCTGCAAAGCAAGAAACAACAGTACTAAGAACTAGATTATATGATGTTCAATCAATAAGATTCATTTCAATATTATTGTAAGTCTCATTACGTTTTAGGTTTGAAAGTTTCGTACTCCCGCTGATCATAAATAGTTTTTATTTTCATTTTGGATGTTGATACAGTCTAAAAAATGGCTTCGATCACTAATTTCTATTATAATATATTTATAAAACCTACTAAATTATAATACTATGAAAGTACTTTTGAAAACAAATCTACCTACGATTTTCATATATTCCATTTAAATATTTAAAAAGATATTGACAATCAAAGTTTTGAAAGTTTAGCGGCATCTATATCCAAAACGACAACTATTTATGACTAAAGAGAGTATACTAAATTTGTTTTGATTCTGAGTTGTTCACAGCCAAGGTACGAATGTACGTTTATTTCTTTGAAATGATTCATAAATCCCTGTGTTTGTATCTTCCCTCTTGGGGGCTGATGTTGGTGTCTTTGGTATCTCTTCTGAGGGTGGTGTTTGTATTCTCTTCTTCTTTAATGGAATGGCAGAGTTCCTATCCTTGTTTTAAAAAAAAAATTGATTCATACAGTTGATTAAGGAAAATGATGCCTACAAGTTGATACATGTAAAATACCCATGTGAGGTGTGGAATGGTGCTATTTGTTTCACTATAGAGTAGGCGACATGGTGTAAGAACTAACACCATGAACAACTGGTTTTACTTTCATCCTTAGTTTCCAAGATAGGGGGTGTAGTTTGCAGTTACGTACGGTGATGTTTTGACTTGCACTGTGGAATCTAGTTTAATATGGGAATCTTTACCAATTCTATTTAGATCTTGTTGTTACGGCCCTAAAAGATGCTGTCAAGTGTCAACTAACTGTTTTATTTAAATCTGAAAAATTAAGTGCCTTAATTTGAAGAGCCACAGCCATGCTACAGTGAACCTACTAGATTTTGTTTAACTTTTCATCATTCAAGTTGTAAATTTTGATTAGGGTGAACTTTGCCAATCTAAAAATGTATTCCTTTTCTTTGTACGGATAGACTCACATTGTATTGGTGGATACTATTCCACGCTTAGAGACAAGTGCAAGGGTAAGGCATATTTCTTCTAGGGTTTGGGAAAGATATCTCTGTTTGATCAGTTTGTTTAAAAACACAAGTCTTCATGAGCTGATTATATGGACTTAGCAATTAAAAAAAGCTAAATTCTTGAAATGAAATAATAATGCAACAAAAATAAAGTACAAAAAATGACAAATTTGAGTACAATTATCTATATATGCAAAAATTGTCTAAGTGTGTTGGAATCTCTGCTGGGATTCTATTTTTGTAACTAAAATGAGAATTTGAACACATTCATTTCCCTCAAATGAGTGCATTTGGCTCATAGTTACTGGATTCGTTGTAAACCCCGCGAATCGCTAACCAAATTCGTCGAATTCGAACCGGTTTAGGGTATAGGATTCGTGTTCACAATGAAAATAAAAAAAAGTGACAAATCGCGAACCCAAATCCTGTATTATAACTCTGACAAACTGAATTTCTGGTAACTATGATTTGGCTAATAATTCTATTCTAGGAAAAAATGTGAAGACTACTCCCCGTGTCAAAAGATGAGGAATCTGAAACCTGTTTACAAAGTTCACAAAAAAGAGTGATGTGCTATTTTAAACCGCTCAATATGTGTTCAAAATAAAAATTAGGTAGTTCATTTATGTCAAAACCTAGCATATATGATGGTATAATTTTGAACTTTCTAATCATACATACCCCATAACTAATTCACTAGAAAGTGCATCAAATTTTATATAGTTTATTAATTAGATCGTATTTGTTATTACAGAAGTCGTCAAAAGTTCAACTCGATCCAATGAAGTGGATTAAATAAAACTATATTCTTGAGTTAATAAATCTAACTGTTTGGGTGAAATTTGTTGTCATCAAATCTTAAAAAAAAATCAAAAATTGGCTTAAATCGTAAAAATAGAAAACTATGCATCCTATTCTTATTTAACACCAAGCCAAATCCTGTTTTAGAATAGACTTCAGAGGACACGTTATTTCTCTTACGAAAAAATTGAAAGTTTCAAAACCGAAATTAACAGATCTAGAGCACAGTCGTGTAAATTAAAGGTCAATGTCAACATGTGTACAGTTAGACTCATTTCGAGGTCACCTTACTGACACAAACCGCAATTGTAGTTTATTCAGTCTAAGTGCCAAAAACTGATAATCCTATGTTAACGCATTCAAATAATTAAACTTTTTCAAAATTTCTTTTCCACCAGCAAAAATATTATTTTCAATTTCAATAGTGGAATTTTTTGCTTGCCATGGAAAGTTTAGCATCCCTTATAATACCACCACTCATTATATATGTTCCTGACATGTAGATCCGGATATCATATACCAGTGATACGATCAGGAATTTTGAAAACTTTGAGTGACATATAAGAAATTAACCCATTTTATTAAGACATCACCTTCACAACTAATTAAGTTCATATGGCATTTCATCCAAAGCTATGTAGACTTACAATTCCTATCTAACATTTAAACCCTGAGAAAAAAAGTTACTCCCATGACTCCATGAGCATGACACACACACACACACACAGAGAGAGAGAGAGAGAGAGAGAGAGATCAGTGGTAGGTTAATTTACCACGACAACACACCAAGCCACAGCAACAAGCAAATACCAAGTAGAAACACTGGAAGCGCAACAAACTGAATGGAATGCGCAAATCTCAGGCAGATATATGTATAAACGCAGTTCCTTTCGCCACCGCTATTCTAGATAGTATGGTATGGTACGTACGTACGACTGTACACAATAGCTTATGGACGTCCTCCTGTTGTTTCCCTAGCTACTGCAAGCGGTTCCTTCACTTCTTCTCGATCCTCCGGTGCAGATCTGCTGGCAGGCCGAGTACAAGCCGGCCGACGGAGCGAGACGACAAGGTGTGGATCGAGCTAGCAGAATTCGTCTCCAAGCAATGCAAAATCAAGACCGAAAAGTTCGATATAGCAGACGGAGCAACAAGTCGGCCATCGCACGACTAGATGGGATACGTCTCGAAACAAAATAACAAGCTAGATCCGAAATCGGAAGCGGAAATCACCACAAACTCGACTGTTAATTAATCTGACACAGAGAAAGAAAAAAGGAGATCGAGAGAGATGAGAGCGAGGATGGGACGTACGTTAAGTTCGTACCTCAGAATCGATTCTCTTCCTACCTCCAAGCCAATCGGGTCGTTCGCCGTCGGTCGGGCAAGCTTTTCTGGTGGTGCAGGGAAGGAAGCCGAAATGGGCAAGCTTGATTGCGTCGAATTTCCAGGGCACACGCTCCTTAATCACTATCCTCTTTTGGACACAGATATAGCTGCCCACTGATGCGAGTACTGGTACATAAACTTAAGGCAATAAACTCTAGAAAACTGCAAACTGGCCCCACATAAGTACAAATTAACCCCGTATGTGTAAGCCTTTGCTTTCACGTGTATAAGCCCGGGGGGTGGGGGGGTTGCAAGCACTTGTAGTCTTCTGCATGCATGCATCCTTCCTTCCTCGGCCGCATGGACCTTGCAGCGGGACGCATGCCGTCGCCGACGGCCGGGCTCCGGACTGATCACCTGCATGCGTCTCTGCGTGTGCAACTGTGCAAGAGTGTCCCGGCGAATGCGCCGCGTGGACTGCTCGAGCGCCGGCCGGTGACGGCCGGTGGCCGTCGGCCGACGTGAGTGGATCCAACCATCGGTTCTTATCAGCACTGCAGAACAGAAGAAAAAAAACTAACTAATCGACCAGTTAATAAACATAAAAGAAAGAAAGCAATTCGGTCGCGTAAATAGCTAGGCTAGATCTAACCAAAAAGAAATCCCGAATCGTGCGGAAACGCAACCAGAAGCTGCAACAAATTTCTTCAAACAAATATGATACCTCTCTTAATTGACGACAACAAGAACTTCCAAATCTTCTTTTCACTACCGCCACTGAGTATTGCATCACTCATTTACGTTAAAGTCAGGCAAAAACCTTTCTTTATCATATAACTTTTCTGGTTACATAGACAATGCGTACGTGTGCGTTTCTTTCAATGACTTTTGCTTCTACCAGCAACACCTGCAACTAAGGATGCAAATGGAGCGGATAGTTCCGACAGACTGTCCGTCCAATCATTCTCATTCAATTCAGAGCAAAAGAAAAACTGATATTTGGCTATTTTTTTAAATTTTGGATTTGGAATCGAATAGTTTTTCCCCGATATGAGATCAGATTCAAAATAGAACTATAGAAGTATCCAATAAATTTATCTCGGATATCTGACTATCACCCCAATAGGCAAGCCCATGAGACTATGGACCCATGAGTTCATGACTAGCCTCTCACTTACCCAGAGTGGGTCAAAGAGAGAAATCAGCCTACGATGTTTTTCTAATATTGAAATTAGTTTTTTATTTCTAGAAAATACATAAATCCAAATAAGCCAAGAAAAATAGCAAATATCAGCTGTGAAAGCCAAGGTACTTCTCGCATAAGAAACTACTGATGACATGAAGGATGAAGCCACGGAAAATCTTTAAGATCCTGTTTTGGGAGCTATAGTTTTTTTAAAAAAAAACCGTTTTTTATCCTGTGAATCGAAAAACAGCCATAATTTTTTATGAGATGTTATTTGGTAAAAAAAACTAATCTATTTTAGTAATAAATTGTAAAAGCATGCCTCATCCTTCTTCTGACTTTTAGTTTTTACTTAGTTACACGTGGCTTCTAACTTATATCTAAAGCTATTTAAAAGCTAACACATTTGGCGAGGCTTACTAGCATTTCAGAAACTGAAGCTGACTTTAAACCCTCCAAACAGAATCTATATTGTGTTTAAGAGGTTTTAGCATAAGCCAAAAACCACATATAACCGGTGAAAACCAAAAGCAGAAAGTAGTGCGGGATATGCTTTTATAGCTTAATACTTAAGAGAATGAGCTGTTTACTAAATGATCTCTCATAAAAAAAACTACAACCTTTTTTCAACTCAGAAAACTAAAAACAACATTTTAGAAAAAGATACAGCTCCCAAATAGGACTTACGCTCCTTCGGAACAGCTTCTGTCCAACTTATGTTAAAAATAAAATCGAATAATTTGTCGAACTTGATAATTTTGGACAGTTTCTCCTACAATTAGAAATTATCCTCTACGTAGAATCAGAATTCAGGTATTAGCTAATTCTCACCGGCCTGATCCTTTGCATCCACACATAGTCATCTCGATTCGATTCTTCTATAATCGAAAATAGTTTCTCCTATAATATAATTTAGGATCTATATAATCCGATACTGTCTCGAATGAGGTCCTTGGAAGGTAAGAATTTCGCCCTACCATTCTCATAACGAGTAGTCATAACAAGTCTTCTCTCTATGACACAAGGACCCGATGCAATGCATTTGATGTGGCCCACAAGAAGGAGCAACTTGGGCTGAGATTAAATTGGAAGTCACGAGCCATCAAGCCCAACTAGCCCTACTCGAGTTCCAATCCAACCACTCGTCTTCCTCTGGCTCCCACCCCACCATGATTCTGCCTCGCAAGCTTCTTCCATGGTCGCGCCCCACACGGGCCCAGGCTCAGGCTCTAGCCCGCCGCCTCATCCGCGCCTCCTCCCTCTCCGACCCGGACGACGACCCGCCGTTCACGCGAATCCCAAAGCACCCGGTTCGACCCCCGCCGCCGCCGAAGCCCAAGGCCCAGGCCACCAAGATCAGGTCCGATGAGACGGCGCACTCCGACCTGCCCTTTGACTTCCGGTACTCATACTCGGAGACGAACCCGGCGTGGAGACCCATCGGGTTCCGCGAGCCCACCCGGTTCTCGCCGTTCGGCCCCGGCCGCCTCGACCGGCCGTGGGACGGCGTCGCCGCCTCGCGCGTTGAAGGGGACTGCGGGGATGGAGATGGCGGTGAGAGTAGTAAGGAGGAGGTTCTGGGCGAGCCGCTGTCGGAGGAGGAGGTGGCGGAGCTGGTGGAGAGGTGCCGGCACAGTGACTGCTCCCGGCAGATCAATTTGGGTGAGTTCTTGGTGCTATCAGTGCCGAAATTTAGCTGTCCGAGCTTTTGCTTTAGAACTTCTAATCTTTTTGCTCGTTTGTTTGATTGATGGGGCAATAAGAGGTAGAATTTTTACCGTTGGATTGGGCAAAATGTGTGTGTTCCATTCTGTGTTAGCACTCCCATGCATTACTTTCATGTGTATAGCGTCGTTTGTTCAACTTCAGGGTGCATGCGCTTTGCTTTTTCGTTCCCATTGTCCAAGCTCCAATTTGATACTCGGTGATTTTTCCCTGGTATAGTTACTGAATATGGAAGCATTAAAATGTATTCCAAATTGTAACATTTAAATCAATGTGTTGCATAGCATCTATCAGTGGCGGACCGAGAACCAAAATTTAGGAGGTGCTCATCGGCTTGCAGCTCGCCACGCCGTCGCCCTCTTCTGCCTTGTCCTCAGCTAGCTGCCCTTCTGCACGTTGGGGGGTAGGGTGTGCCCTAGCCCTTCTTACCCTCTGCTGGGTCCGCCACTGGCATCTATGGAGTGTCATCGTGCAGATTGCAGAATATAATGGTGCAGTTGTTACATTCGAATATTTGATCATTCCTGTAGCTCAGGAACATTCCATTAATCTTTGAAGGCATGTCCATGTTCCTAGTATAATTATGATGTTTCATGTTCTCAGGGAAAGGTGGTGTAACGCACAATATGCTTGATGACATCCACAACCACTGGAAACGTGCAGATGCGGTTAGGATCAAATGTCTTGGGGTGCCAACTCTTGACATGGACAATATATGCTTCCATCTTGAGGTCATAATGTGTTGGCTGTTGCCACATGATTGAGAATACTGGAAATTGCACTCTCCTTGTCTGTTCCTATTTGTCAAGTTCTCATGTTAGTGCACCATTTTGCAGGATAAAACAGGTGGGAAAATCATATACCGTAACATAAACATCCTTATCCTATATCGTGGTCGGAATTATGATCCAAAACAACGGCCTGTCATACCATTGATGTTATGGAAACCATTGGCTCCTATTTATTCTAGGCTTGTCAAAAATGTTGCTGAAGGGTTGACTTTTGAGGAAACCAAAGAACTGAGGAATAGAGGATTAAATGCGCCGTCTGTTATGAAATTGAGTAAGTTGGAATATTATTAGCATGAGTATTATGAATCATATAAGCTCATGTTGCCAACTTGCCATCCATTGCACGATTGTTTTGCCACAATCTTGTTTCTTCAATGTTGTGATCTTGCTATCTTGTGCAGCTAGGAATGGTGTCTATGTTAATGTTGTTGACAGAGTGAGAGAGGCCTTTAAGACTCTGGAAGTTGTGAGACTAGATTGCTCTTATGTTGGCACTAGCGATTGCAAGAAAATTGGTGTGAAACTAAGGGTATGTTGATATGTTCATAGGCTTTTGCTACTGTGTGTATACATGTAGCCATTTCCAACTCCACGTTCCCTAAATTGCATTGTATCCTTTGTTTTTCATTTTTATTTTCTCGAACCCATATTACCCATAAAAGAATTACTGGCATGATCAGATCTCTAGTTGGTACATGCAAAGAGGCAATGAGGAGTAGCTTACATATGAATTAATCCCATGAGGTGCTTGCATTCATATGCTATTCAGGTTGAGGTTGGTAAAGAAAATGAATTACACCATATTTTTATCTACTTTGACAAAATTTTCCTGCTAAATAACTGTGCTGGTATAGTTAGCTGGCAATTGAGATATAACATTTCCGCACTTTGCATGTTCACTCGTGGATGCACCTAAGTCTATTCCTCCGTCTGTTCAAGAATATATGATGTTTTGGACATCGGCATAGTCTCTAACATGCAACTTTGACCATTACTTTTTCATGAATATGTTCATAAAATAATATAAAATTATTATGTTATAAAATATTTTTCTTGACTAATCTAAGGATACCATTTTCGCATGACCAATACAAATAGTTTATATATATATTAGTGATCAAAGCTAAGGAAGTCTGTTTGACCGCATGCTTTCTAAAACGTCGTATATTTCGGAACAGAGGGAGTATGTCTTAGAAGTTAGAACAGAGAGATCCTTGTATAATACATTCATAGAAACACTGGAGAATTTGGCTTTAATACAATAGAAACCATGTACACTTTTATCTCTTGCAATCGTAGCAATCTGAATGCTTATTTAGTTTTTTTTCTTTCCATTCCATAGGATTTGGTTCCATGCATTCCCGTATTATTTAAAGATGAACAAATTATTCTCTGGAGAGGGAAGGTGAATCAGGAGGATTCTGTTTCAGCTCCGTGTAGTTCTCAACCACAGTGATGCAAGTGTCTGTAATCCATGCCCTGTACTCAGAGAAGCTGCTAGCAGAAGCAGGTTTTGTGATTTTGAGAAGAATTGCTTTTTGGAGAGCATAGGACAATGAAAGTTAGCTTTACTGCTTGGATGACTCCTGTCTGTTCCATGAGCTGTGATCACTGAAGGATATTCACCACTTATCGTCAGATTGCAGGAAAACAAAGGAACTACATTCTGCAGCAAATTATCTAATTGCTCATCTATATTTTCTTGCTGCTGTGTGGAGTCATTTGTCTCGAAAGTATGTCGTGCTGCCACGACAGGAAAATGAGGCTCTTTTCTGGTGCAGAACAATACAATTCTAAGATATGCTGGCTATGCAGCAGCATCTCCTCACTTGGAAATAACAGCTGCTGCGATCAGCAGTGCTTTCCAGCTGAGGGATTCACATCGTCAGTCTTCCATCCTGTGGTCTCTGGCCTCTTCAGTTTTGTTCAAGTGTCCTATCGCTTCAGCTATCTAGTCGGAAATGAACTGCTCCAGATTAAGACTGTAGTATGTACACCATGCGCATCCATATGACTGCTTGCCATGTATGTGAGCATGTAACAAATGGTAATGTTTCGGCAAAGAACAATGATACGAAGAGTGGTTCATCTCAGGCCACTCATCTGGTTGTGTCTGGCTCTGATTTTTTTCTGGCAAGAGGACAAGAAAACATTGAATATCCATAAAAAAAATTGCCTCCAGAACAACTACAGTATCCACCACAAGAAAATCGTAGGAAATGAAATTTCTCGAAGACAAACGGGTGACCATGAAAAAAAGATATCAAATTTCCAATACCACAAATCTTTCTCTTGCTCTTTTCTCTTTTACACCGTAAGATTTGCAACCAAAACAACACGAACAGTGTCCACTCAAAATAACCTAAAAAATAAAAATTTGAATCTTTTCCATCCAATTAATTTTATTTTACTTCAACAATGCCTTTTTGTCCGTCTATTGAGCACAGTTCTTCCTCCAAGAACAATGTCTAAAATCATTTTAATCCCAAGAATCAGGAGCAGCTAGTGTTTTCATAGTAGAACATTCTGTATCATCTCTTAGAACTGTATGTGCATACCATCAGTCAGAACCAATGCTCACTGTATGAAACAAACTGTCACTGCCGGCGGTGACGGTGGCGGCAGCGACGTTATCGCCGGTGTCCTCCCTCCAGGCGGCTTCTGGTTCGTCCCATGACCGTGGCCGGACTCCGGTGCGGAAGAAGACGACCATCTCCAGCACCTCCAACACTCTGTACCTGTCCAGCACACGGTTCCACATGCCGCTGACGATGCAGTAGTTGGTGTTGTACGGCGTGCGGTGGTGTGCGGCGTGCTGCGCGCGCGACACGAGCACCCCGGCGACCTGCAGCGCCTCGACGCCGGGGGGCAGCCTGCGCCGCTTCTCGTGCGCCCAGGAGTGGAACTGCTGGCTCAGCACGACGCACGCCGCAAAGACGCCGACGAACGTGTGCACGGCCGCAGGGGCCGCGGCGGCCGCGGCCCCGGCGTCGACGGCGGGGAGTACGAGCGCCACGGCGCGGGCCAACGCGTGCAGGTTGTTGCACGGCTCCCGGCGCGTGATGGTGGAGGGGTAGCGGTGGTGGCCCTGGAACGCGGCGATCTGCGCGCCGAAGAAGGGCGTGGAGGCGTCGCCGTAGTTGTCGACGAACCAGTGGTAGACGCCCGTGGCGAGGTCGGCGAGGGAGTATGCGGCGAGGGCCGCGGCGAGCGGCTCGGCGAAGGAGCCGGAGTCGGCGGCGAGGGAGGCGGACGTGGACAGGGAGGAGACGATGGCTGCCGAGCCGGCCAGCGTCCACGCGCGCTGCGGCCACGTCGACCGCAGCTCGTCAGGGTCAGCGCGGGACTGGCCGGCCAGTGCCAGCGGCGCCCGGCGGAGCGGCTGGAGGTGGCAGCGCGGGGTCATGGCGTACATGGCTGGTTCTATATATGCTTCCACGCTTGCGTATACGTACCTGCAAGCTACTGGCTATATAGGCGCTACAGCAAACGGAGCTGCGCGCGCGCGCGCGTGTGTGTTGCAAGTGGTTGGTCAAGAATGGCAATGGGGTGGACAGCAATGAAGCTAGCTAGGAGCTCTCTCTCTCTCTCTCTCCCCAAGTGCAGGGAGTCTATATATGTGTGGTGTGACGAGGAAGAACGTGGGGAGAGTGAAGGCATAAGAAGAGCACTAGCTGCTTTGTGTGCACCTCTCCCCGTGCTCTTATTTATGGCCCTCCTATATGTGTTGTGTGTGCCATATGAGTGCCACGTACGATTTCATACATAGCGGCTACACAATATTACAAACTAATACAGTGTATTTAAGGAGTAAACACAAACTTGTTTGACAATTAAATGGCGGAAATAAACGACTAATAGGGCAAAAAATAGTCAACGTCAGAAAAAAGCTCGATCGATTAATCGTTCAAAATAGCTAAATACTCTCGAATAATCGTAAACCATTTTCTACAACACTGGTATATAAGTTAGAATCGTGGAGTACTGGCCTGTTGGTGACACGAGTGGTATATATATGTATATATCTCGAAAATGTCAAGATAGATATCCTTTTGTGCTGCCTTAATGTATATGTCCTGAATCTAGTTATCAAGAAAGCATAAAAAGCATGCACGTACGATCTTAGAAGTATTGTTATATCTAAATTAAACAAGCAAACAAGAATGAAAAGAAAAAGGTTTGTGATTGTAAATATTAATCATCGTATGTGAAGTTGTGGAGGTTTACATTGTTCAGGATTAGAATGCTGCCTTGGTAAACTACGAAAATTCCACAAGTGGAAGAAATGTTAGCTTGTGGTGCTGCCACGTGGCGTGAAAAGTCCATAGGACAAGCATGTGGTCTCTACAGAAAGTACGCCTAGCCCCAGCGTCCGTTTACTGGCCATGGAATGCATTAACTAGATGATGCAGGTGCCACAAGCGCCCACGGGATTTGTACTCATGCGTCGCCTGTCACGTCTCGTCTCCAAGCAACGGGAAGGAATTTGCGCAAGTCATATCTGCATTTCGAGAAAATATACTATTTGCCATCTAATAACTCTCTCTTTTAACGAGGAGCTACCGAATAAGTCACATTCCATCCTATACCATTGAATTTCAAATTTTATCTACTATATGCTATCATTGTTACAACCACTCCGTTAGACTTATCAATTTTTTTCAAAATTGCCTAAAATACCCCCATCATATCCCCTGTTAACATCACCGAAATTGCCCAAACAGAGTGTTTTTATTTGAGAACTGAGGGTAAATTGGTCTTTTAGCGGGGCCTAATGCCTTGGGTTATGGCTAGGGATGAAAACAGAAACGAGATTTTCGATCGTTCTAGAGAGAAACGGAAACAGAAGCCTTTTCTCAGAAATAGAAAATATCGGTACAGAAACGGAAATGAATTTTTTTTGTCGAAAACGAAACTAGAAATTCCATATAAATGAAACTAGAAATCCCGTCAGAAACTTAGCTCACTTGGCTCAAAAAGGTGAAGGGAGAATTTACATTTATTTTTAAATTAAAATAATTTCATAAATATAAATGGCTTTATAGAAAATATCAAATAGAGTTCAAAATTTTTGCAAAAATTCTCAAATATACTTTGGAATATTTTAAACATAGTAAAATTATTTATAGCATAATTTTTATTTTATTTTTAATGAATAAATTAATTTTATAAATCTGAAATATAGTAAAACAATATTTATAAACTCTAGAAAATTCAAGATAAATCTCAAAAAATCATATATGAACATTGAATAATAATATGCAAATTTCAGGGCATTACACCTTTATGATTAGAGGAGCAAGAAGATGATGTTGATAATGATATAGAGGAGGACATGATAGTCTAATTTTGGGGACAAATAGCAAGGCTTCAACTGATAAACTTGAGAAAAAAAAACTTCCTAGTGATACCGGTGAACATAATATTTGTTCTTGTGTCCACCTTAGAAGTGGAATGAATTACATTGTTTTTGTGATCGTGTATATTATGATCATGTACTATGTTCTTATAGAAATTTTCACTTTCGTTTTCGTATCTGCTCCATTTCATTCTGCATCCATTTTCGTCACTATCTATTTTCATATTTGTTTTTGATTTCATTTTTGTTACTAGTAAAAAAATATGGAAACAGAAATAGAATGACCATTTACCGACCGTTTTCGTTCCATTTTCATCCCTTCTTGTGATGAACCAGTAACGACAATGACATCCAGTAAATAAAATCTAAAATCCAATGGCATATAATAGAATAGGACTTATTCGGTGGCAAATTGTAGAAGAAGGTGTTATTCGATGGCAAATAGTAGATTGTCTCTCTCTTTTTATCGGTTATGCTTACTTGAGGTGTCCTCACCAATTCTTTTGTGACGACACTCTCGTTGCGACATGTGGCAATATCTCCTTCCTCTTCCACCTTCCCTTTCCTCTCAAATGCCCTCTCATCGCGATACTTGGCAGTATCTCCTTTATCTCCCTTTCCTTCCCCATTCTCTTCCCTTTAAAACTCAAAAGTTCTTATTTTCAAAATTTTCATTCTTATTTCAAAAATTTTCGTAAGTTTTTTAATAGAAAGTATTTTAACCATTTTTGAAAGTTTTTTGAGCTGAATATTTTTTAACTAAAAGTTTACAAACCAAAAGTTTTCAAAATTTCCTTTTCTAAAATTTTCCCACTTAAAATTTTTCTGATTTAAAACTTCTCGTGTTGAAATTTTCTTAGTTGAAAGTTCTCGATTTGAATTTTGACGAGTTGAAATTCCCCGATTGAAAATTTCTTTGTTGAAATTTCCTAATTCAAAATTTTTTGAGTTGAATATTTCTTATTTGAATTTTCTTAGAGTTAAAATTTTGTCTAGTTGAAACTTTCTGGTTAAAATTTTTGAAGTTAAAATCTTATGACTTAATTTATGTTAGAGAGGAAGAAGGGAGGGTGTGGGGAGTGAGTAGAGAAGAGGGTAAGAAAGAGCAGAGGTGGATGAAGTAAATAAAACATGACATCTTAAAAAGATATCTTTAAATTATTTTAATTTGAGAGTAACTTTAAATTGGTTGATCCTTTTTATTATTTAATCTTTTATAGTAATATTTTCAAAATAAACTCATCCTGACTTATATACAGTGGTGAAGCTAGACCTTAGACGACCTAGACTCGGGTGGCATAAGGCCTAGCATTAAAAGCCTGTGAGAAAATGGCCCATCATCATCAGCTTAGCCTGAGGCCTGAGCCCAGTTTGGCTCTGTCCCTGCTTACTTACACACGCACATACAATAGTGCTTTTCTACGCGTGCGCGCAATGCTACCAATTCTATGCATGAGTCGTATCACTATGATGTTACCACGTGTTGCTAGCGCAGGCCCGAAAACAACCCCAACTCGAAACAATACCCACAGTATTTAATGAGGTTGTTTATATTGATCGCAAAATGAATACATGATAGCAAAATGTTGAATACGTGTTAGTAAACGATACTGCCAGACTAGGTAGTAAAATTTTATACAGCGATAGTAGAAGTTGTATCCATAGAATGAAGCAAAATCGTATGAAATATGAAAAAAAATATTTGTTTTTTTTAATTGTAATAAAGGATGTACGCACATTAGTAAAATCATCAATCCTCGATAGTAACAAAGTTAGCAAAATAGTTATCTGTGTGGTAGTAAATGTAAGTGACGGGGATGGTATAATATTGTTATTTAAATGGTAAAATAATATATAACCAATAGTAAAAATTGTAGCTTGTGGAAGCTAATGGAGATGCAGTCCACAAGCTGACAGAGATACGGTGAGTAGCAGAATCATGTATATCCGATGGTAAAGTAAGGTTATTTCAACAGTACTAGGATTGAATAAGGTACAGGCGTAGTATGTAAATATGAACATTTACGACTAAAGGCTGATGGGCTTAAAACCCATTTTGTCATACCCATCGTCATATATAGTATCGACGATAGGAACTTAGTCCCACATCACCTGTAGAGGCTCACCTACCTTTGTTCATACACCAAAACTGGGATAGCCATATCGATCAAAGTGATATGTGTAATGTTAGTAAAGGAATGGCTAGGTCCGTGGGGCCGTTGCATTATGTGCTGGTGGTGATGAACCGGCCACCTTACCCTTTAAGATCATGATCATTTTTGTGTTTTTGTTTTCAGCCACATGATTTTTAGTAACCTTTACTGTCGTTCATACATTATTTTAGCAACTCTTACAGTAACATATACTTCCATGTAACTAACATTTACTGTCAATCTTTCTTCTACAACTGTAATGAAATAACCTTTTTTTTACAATCTAGTAGACATGCTTTTACTACTCACTGTATCTTCCTTTGTATAGAGGTATGCCATAAGTGGTAGAAAATCATTACCAACCAATAGAAAAATTATTACAAGCAATTGAGAACGGTTATAAGGTGATTCATGTATAGTACAAAAAAAAGGTTTAACGCATGATAGTAAAATTGCAAATTTGAAAACATATTGTCATAAGTAAAATCATATACAATAGCGTCGGTAGTAAAGACTAATAAATCTTGTTTTTATCGAAACTTGTTATCTACGGTAATAAATGTTCCTAAAGATCTGGACGATTAGTCTCCTGACAGTGATGTACTCACCCATCCATTAATGCTGTGAAAAAACTAAACCTCGAAAACAACCCCTGGATCAAAACAATACCCGCAGTATTTAATGAGGTTGTCGATATTGATTGTAAAATGAGTATATAATAGTAAAATGTTGAATACGTGTTTCTGAACAATACTGCCAGACTAGGCAGAAAATTCGTATACAGCGATAGTAAAAGTTGTATCCATAGAACGTAGCAAAATCATACAAAATATCAAAAAGTTATGTTTTTTAATTGCAGTAAAAGGTTATATGCGCATTAGTAAAATCATCAATCCTCGATAGTAACAAAGTTAGCAAAATAGTTATATATGTGGTAGTAAACGTAACTGACGACGATAGTAAAATGTTATTATTTAAATGGTAAAATGATATATAACTGATGGTAAAAATTGCAACTTGTGGAAGCTAACGGAGATACAGTGAGTATTAGAATCATGTATAATCGATGGTAAAAATTGTAGAAATTGGTTATTTTAAATTCAAGCTAACGAGCCACTATCGAGTCAGCCTCATTAACATTTTTCACTTCAAATAGACTCATCTCAACTTTGAACTCATTAACTATTAAAATTGAAGCAATTTTGATTCGAGCCTTAACGAGCTTTTTTGCCAGTCCAAGACACCGGCACCGTCATTAAAACCTTTACTATCTTTCATACATGATTTTACGAACTCAGACAATAACTTTTACTACTGTGGTAAAAACATGTGTTGTAAAATTTTACTATGTTGTTTAAATTATTTTAATATCATTGATATCAACTTTTACTGTTATGCCTTTTACAAATTTTTACTATTGTGTTTCTATGATTTTACCATTTTCGTGAGTGCCTTTTACTGCAATGGAAATAACCTTCGTATTAACAGGGTGGGTATACGAATATGATTTATTATCATGCTTTCTACATTTTGCTATCATCTATATATTTTACTATCAATTTCGGCGCATCATGCATGTTGGTGCTTCCAATGTACAGTTTTACTATAAATATATCGTCCCATTAATACATAGGCTTTATGTAACATTCCAATTTTTGGTTCTCAGCGTCCGAATTTCAAAACCCGAACCAGTTGCCTTTTATTCCAATTAATTCCAACTTAATTTGGATTTTCCAGAAGTAAAAGGATTTAATTTGATTAATCCATACTTCAAATTAAATATTTCTTGTTTTTATTAGGTTCCTTGTGCTTCATTGAATTTTTTTGTATTTTTGGAGATTTATTTGAATTTATTTGCTATTTATTTGAATTATTTGAAGTTTATTTGGATTTTCTGATATTTCTTTTATTCGGAAAGATCCTTTTCCTTTTCCTTTTCTCCTTGGGCCGAAGTCACTATTCTTTCGCTCGGCCCGTTCCTATTCCACTGCCACCCGGCCCATTTCGCCATGCGCCAGCCCAGCCCATGGTCTCCCTGAAGGAACGAGTTGGCCGAGAGGGGGGGTGAATAGGCAACTTATCAAAATTTTCAATTTTAATCACAGTTAACCTATTTATACAGAGATTACTTAAGATCTTACAACTGCAAAAGAATAAATACAACAATAACAACGAAAGCAAAACAGATGACAATATTAAAAGACAGAGAGACAGGAATTTTATCCCGAGGTTCAGAGCACTCCTCCTACTCCTCGTTGAAGCACTTCTCTCGAAGTATTGCTTCTCCCACATCTACTCACAGTAACTTGGGATCACACTCGGGGTAGCTCTTTCACCACTCCAGTGAGGTGACACTACAAGAAAAGTGATTATCTGTGACGAAAACGGCGTGACGTTGTCAACTTTTGTCATGGAAAATCTATTTTCTATGATGACTTGTTTATGTTCATCATTAATTGTATCAGGCGTCGTCGCCCCATGTACTTTTGTGATGAAACATAAAATTTCGTCATGAAACCATAATACAAATCGTCATAGAAAATGAATGGTTGTTTGTCTTGGACTGACGTCAAACATATGTCTGTATTGTGACGATATGCTTTTTCGTCACAGAGGCATGGCCTATCAAGTGGCTATATCTAGAGGGCCCCCTGTCCGAGGTGGCCTTGTTGTCCGACTTAGCCTTGTGGGCCCATACACCTTACACACTATCAATTCTTGCTTGTATCCTTTCATGGTCAGCAGATTAGGGTTCAGGTCTGGATTGATTGGTAGATGCATATGATGTAGTGCAAGGCTTCATTGGAATCCTTCTATACGATTGGTGGCTTCCACATTCACTACTACAAAACATCACATAGGTGACACTCTATTTGTGGCAGTTTTTCTAGAACAATCACAAATAACATTATCAATGGTGGTTTTAAAAAATGGCTGGAAGATTATTTGTGATGGTTTTTATTTCGAACCGTCACAAATAATTCATTATCAGTGGCGGTTTTTCTTTGGAACCGCCACAAATAGTACATCAATGACAGTTCTAGCCAAAAACTGCCACTGATAATGCGAGTATCAATGGTGGTTTTTGGCTAAAACCGTCATTGATATATCTGTGGCGGTTTTGGGCTAAAACCGTCACTGATAATATTATCTGTGGTGGTTTTAATTTGAAACCACCAGAAATAATAAAAATAGAAAATTTTAAATATTGCTAATTACCTCTCCTGCCTTCTAATTTAAAAGAATTGAAATTAAATAATATTGCATTTGAAATAATTGGAACTAATATTAAAAGAACGATCGAAACAGATTCAAAACTTCGGAGGCCGTTTTGAGGCCCTAAATGACGTTTTTGGAATTAAAATCACAAGACGACTCAAGATAAACCATCAGGATCCGATCATCTGATTTTGGCGCACTTATGAAATTCGGGTGCTACTTTTCGTTATCTTTCAAACGAGACAAAGAACGCCCCGATCGGAGTCACGAGTCAAAAGTTATGGCCATTTTAATAAACATGCTCGTATTATGATTTCCTCATTTTTCTAACTTTTTTTGAATTTTTTTTTTAATTTTAACATTAAACAACCGGTGTCAGCCTGCTCAAACATATACCAACATAGCACGGTCCGGTCCGCAAGTCACATAGGCTATACTTGAGTCGTGGCCATATCACATAGACCATCACTCAATTATTTACTTAATAATTTATTTTTTTGATCAATCACCTATTGATTTTTTTTCCCTTAGCGACCGGCCATTCCTAACCTAACGCTTTTTTCACCTCTCTCTCTCTCTCTCTCTCCTCCCTTTTATCCCCATTCGGCCGCCACTCCTGACCTCCCTCTCTCTCACGCGCCTCCTGTCCTTCCCCTCTCCAAGCGCCGCTGCCCCCTCTTGCGATCTCCACCTTCCACCCTCGCCGATCCCCTGTGCGCCGCCCCCGCACAAGCCGCCGCTGGATCCGACGGCCTCGAGGTGCCCGCACGCCGGATACGCCCCAATCCGAAGCATCCCTGCCTTCCCTGCCCCAC
Source organism: Guadua angustifolia (assembly GCA_036346375.1). Taxonomy (NCBI): domain Eukaryota; kingdom Viridiplantae; phylum Streptophyta; class Magnoliopsida; order Poales; family Poaceae; genus Guadua; species Guadua angustifolia. The sequence goes on from CM070517.1 coordinate 40,141,768, forward strand.
CATCGGCCACGACAACGGTTCGACTACTTCACCAGCGCCGTACTGCCTCCTCTTTGCCGGATCTGGTGTTTCCCCCACGCGGTGAGCTCCCCTCCTGACTCCCCTCTCTCCCTCCCTAACTTTCTACTCTGGTCACTCGAAACTAGCTGCCGTCTCAATCAGCTTCGCCGCTGGACTTGGCAAGAGGTGGGGAGTCCGAGCCACAGAGCCGCAGGCGCAAGGCATAGAGGCTGACGGCCAGCTACTACTACCCATCCACGGCACCAACCAATCCCGCAAGCTAAGTGCCCTTGTTCCCCTCTTTGAACCGATTATTGATTTAGTTCTCTTGAGTTTGATTGCCAAGTGATAAAGTGATTAGGAAGAGAATGAACTGGAAATATAATTATTATGATTTATCAATACAGCCATATTATTGCTAGAGGTTTTATTTTCTGTCGGTTATCCTATATTCTGATTTCGATGCTGGTATGGATCCAGATGTGCATGAATATAATTGTATTTGCATACAATCCTTAGCATCTTGGTTAATTAGGTAAAGTGGATGGTGCTCATTTAGTTACTCTTACTAAATTTTCAGTAGTTGATCTTTTAAGATCCTTAATGAGTATGCATATATTTTGTGTGAATGCTCTGGATGGTATTTTACTTTGAGGCTTAGCACTATTACATTTAAGGAGACCAATTTGTGCTGAGATGCAGATTTGTAAGAACCATGATACATCAGATTTTTGTGTGATATTCAGCCGAGTATCATTCCATACTTATCAAGCCATCATTATGTTTTGATCCATCATGCCTGACTTAAATTATGTACTATCCTAATTTGGGCCTGAAGCTTGGTTAAATGCTAAGGAGGGAACTTGGCAACATTTATTTCATTAAACCAGAGAATGATGCATGCTAATATTGGTCCTTGATTGCATGGAAGTAATAGAACTTAAGTTGTAATGTACTGTTGTTGGTTGAAAAAGGCTATTTGCGAAGCTGTAGTCTATGCTCTTATATGATATAACAGGATAAGGCTCAGAGAAGAGGCTCTTATGCTCTGGGTGGTTATTAGCGTTAGAGATATTTTAGAGTGTTTTGAGGTTCATGCTTCGAATAGTGATGTGTTTAGACCTCTGCTTTAATCTTTTGAGCTTGGTTCATGTAGATATGCCTATGAACAGGATAGGGAGGGTGTATGTATAATTGTTGTATCAAGCTTGGTATTCTGACTGCTCTTCTATATCAGCAGTAGGGGGGTGGTTGGTTTGGCCAATGCATAATGTAGTTATTTGTCTCATGCTATTGTCTTGCGTTTCCCATGGAATTTACCCCAAATGGGATACTTATCTTTGACTGATCGAATGAGGTATTATGTCATGGGAGCACATGTTTTGATGTATGTTTTACATGTGATCATCATATGCCAAACTATTTTGTTTCTTGCTGTCTGTATCAGTAGCAGTTGGTAAAGCTGGTTTAGCTAACAAATATATCATTAATGTTATGTTCTTTTTCTTCTTCTATTGTGCCTATCATTAGTAGCAACAATTAATTTTAATTCTTGCCCTTTGGTCTTTCATGCTTGTTAGTATAGCCATAGTTTTTTAGTGGCATGTTCAGATTTATTTTCTTGATATTCATTGTAATTTTGTAAGAGATACGGGCTGCATCTAAAGCATTCTAGAGTTCAGACATCAGCCTATTAGCCATATCTTCATCAAAGTGAAACCTGTGCTGTTAAATCAATTATTCTGACTGCCATTACACTTTTTCTTGCTCATCATGTAGGTGCGTGGTGTAATGGGAAAGTACCCTCCATACCAGTCTATTTTTGCCAAAATTTCATATGGTGAAAGCCAGATGTTGGATAAGGCCCTTTACGAGGAGGAAGTGCGGAGGCTGTGCTTGTCATTCGAACAGTGATTCTTGCGATTATTGTTTGGCTTGTCGTCAAGTATCTGTAAAAAAGAAGTATATGTAACCTTTGTTTGTTTGTTTGACTCTTAATGTATCTGTGGATAATTCATGCTGCTTTGTGCAATGTATTGATTGGTCTCCTGAAAATATTATGTGCTGTGGCTATTGACGTGGCATTGGAGTGTTCAATGACGAAATTGCATGTCCACGTGGCTCTCATCTGTGATGAAATATTTGTATCACAACACGTGCCATGTCACCACATACACTGGCTGATGACGTGGCACTGGAGTGTTCCATGACGAAAATGAATATCCATGTGGCAATCAGCTGTGACGAAACAATTGTGGCACAACATGTGCCACGTCACCTGACACCCTGGTTATTGACGTGGCACTGGAGTATTCAATGACGAAAATGTATGTCTACGTGGCAATAATCTATGACGAATAATTTCGTTATAAATAAAGTGATCAACGCTCATTTTTGGTCGATCGGAGTGTTCTTTTATGACAAATTTGACATTTTTCATGACATTTTGGGTGCAATTAATGACGGTAATATTCGTCATAGAAGTGACCTCTTCGCTGACGGAAATATAATTCGTCATAGAAAAGTTGATTTTTTATGACGAAAATAAGCAATTCGTCATTAAAAACTTTCTATGACGACTTTCTATGACAAGTTGAATTTCGTCATAAATTCGTCATAAAAAACCTACAATGACGATTTCGGGACTAATGATGACGAGTTTTGACCGTCATTAAAAATCACTTTTCTTGTAGTGTGAGCTCCAGACCTTTCACAACAGAGAGTAGCCTTCCACAATCCACTTTGGACAGGTCTTACTCTTTCACTTCCTTTAAGCTGTCTAGGATCACAATGATCCAAGAGTAATAAACTTCTCACAAGTTCTGTCTCTTGGTTCACTATCAAAGACACACAGCTAGACACAGGCTTGGAGTTAAAACACTTGGAAGAAAGATGGATTTGAAGTTCAGGTGAAAAACAGACTCCTTGCTTAGAATGAGAGTACTTTGAATGCTAAAATGTGAAGGAGTTCATCTAGTGCACAGGTAGATGGCTCAGGCAATGTTTATATACTCAATTTGATGAATATAGCCGTTGTACCTACCATAGTGACCGTTGCACGTGTCAGAATGTCAAATTTGAGTTAAAACACGTTTATAATGGACCAAACACTATTACTTAGCGACATCGATCACGTGTATCACGGACCAAACTTGCATGTTCATGGCGGATCGAAAGTTCAAATCCGTCATAGATAGGCAAGGCATCAAAGTTTGGTCGTCAGAGACAAAGTGATTCATGTGTATGGCGGACTAAAAATCGGTCCATTATAGATGTAGTCCGACAGATCGGTGACTAAGGAACAATTTTGATCAAAGATTTTAGGCAATCGATTTGAAATCTTATTTTAGTCTAGAATCTTTGAGATACCATTCTCTAAATAAATAGATGATAAAATATTTGAAATCGAGAAAGAGTTTTCTCAAGAGCTTAATGAATGAATATCGTGACTCTTGATAATACAAAGGCACAAGGTTTGAATTTATGCTGCATCAAATAAAAATTCGGTCCGTCATAGATAGGCAACAGGAAATTTCGAGTTTACATTGTAGTATGTGTATGGCGGACAAAAAGTTTGGTCCGTCATAGATGTATGGTTCAAATTTCGCTTTTCTTGAAGTTACATGTATCTTGGGACCAAAAATTCGGTCCGTCATAGATGGGGTAAATATTGAAAGACTGAACCTCTTCACAAATGTTTACAACGGACTTAATGAAATGAAATCATGAAGTTTTGGTCCGTTGAAAAGTAAGGAATTTTATCAATATTTAAGAAGCAATTTTGGTTCAAGGATTAGATAAAAGAAATGATTTAACTTCAAGCCGCCTAGAGTTTTATTTACCTAATGAACCAAGTTACCAACTTGTGCTAAGTCCCTCTTGATAGTACAGCTGAAACAAACAAATAATCCTAACTATTTGACTTGAATCAACTCCCAAGTTTGAAACTAGCAGATGAAATACCTTATTCTTGCTTGTCCAACATGCTTCATCCAGGATTTCAGTATAAGATCTTGTATGAGAATATTATTAACTTGGTTATCAACACCAAAACAAATACACAATACATAATCAGAAATTGAGGGGGCCTAGATGCTATCACTCCCCTCCGAAACCTTGGCGCAAGTCGCTATCCACCGTTGATCTCAATCCAACGGCTGTCCTCCGCCGTGTCGTCTCGGCTGAAAAAACCCTAACCCTAGCCTCCTTCAAACTCGCCCGTCCGATCCTGATCTAACGAACAGCAGTGCGCCACGTCGCCCGAGTGCTGCGCCGCCGCCCGTAAACCTAGCCGCGCAACCAACCTCGGCTTCCGTGTCGTTTTCCGCCTCCTGAGGGTATTTAAGGCACTATAGCCGCCGTCTCTAGGGTTGCCTCTCCGCGCCGCACCTTTTCCCCCAAGTCTCGCCGGCGGGGACGCCTTCGTGTGGCCGCACGGTCTCGCCGGAGTTCGCGGCCGTGCCCGAAGACTTCCGCCGTTGATTTCTCCGCCGCCGGTGAGTTTCCACCGTGTTTTCTAGTGCCGTTGAGTTCATCTCGTCCTTCTCCTCTGGATCCGCTAACTCTTCGACTCGATCCATCCGTCCATCGCCGTTTTGCGCGCCATCTTCTCCGACTCCAGTGGAATAGCGCCGCCCCTCACCGTCGGCTTCTTCGAGTTTTCTCCGCCGTCGGATCACTCATCGACGCTCCGCATCGTTCCACGTCGCTGCGTCCGTGCCCTCATTCCATCGCCGTCGGATCGTCAACCAACGCCCAGATCTAAGCCACGTATACCCGGTAAGCCATCAGAACCCTTACCGCCACGCCGCCATCAGAACCCTAACCTCGCGTCGGCACAGGTTACCACGTGTGCGCCACGTCGTCGCCAAATTACCGCTGCGAGTCGCCCGTGTTAGCCAGGTGTCCGCCACCTCAGCCCTAGATCCGCGTGGTCGTCCTCGTCAGCGACGACTCGACGCGACAAGCCTCGTCGCCGTGTCGCGCCGAGTCAGCCGCCGCGTGGCACCACGTGCCAGCCACGTCCGCGCCACGTCTTCGCCATGTCGCCCTATGTCTTCCTCCGTGAGCCAAGTCCTCCATGAGCCGAGTCTATGACTCGTGGGTCCCGTTTGTCAGCCACAGTAGTTTCTTTTTCTTTTTTTTTGAGTTTTTCCCGAAAATTCGAAATCAACCAATCGCATGCCGACACGTGTCACCTCCTATGAATTTTCTGATTTTTCCCTCCCGAGAAATTTCCGAGAGCCCGTTCTTCTCCGTTCGAACTCCGATTCGAACGATTCAAATTTCTAAATTCGTCTAAAATCATGATCTATCTGCTGGTGTCATTCTTTTGAATTTTTGGATTTTATTTGATTTTGTTTTATTTATTGTTGTTCTCGATTTACGTGTAGATGACGCAGTTGAGGAGCGAGCGGATCTTCCGGCAGAGATAGATCCAGCGGGAGGCGCCGAAGGCAAGTCTTCCTTGACCATATTGATCCCAAGTTTATGAAAATATTATTTTGTTTTAAATTATTGCATGCTTATTACTTATGCACTGCACTTTAATGCCGCTTTTAATGTTTAGTTATATTCCATCTTGTTATGCCCACATTGATATTAATCTTGACAACCATTGACACACTAGGAAAATTAGTTACTGTAATTAATGGTAATCAATTTGGTATGGGACGGTAGAAATTGCTTAGCCATACTTAATCACTTCGGTACCTTACCATTATGGAAATTCTTTCAAACTTGATTCAAAATTTAATTGTGAAATTATAGCAATTGGTGTTGCTATTATTTAATTGAAATAAAAATGAAAAATGGTTTAGACCAGGGCGGATGGTTGTATGGTGGGTGTGGGATGCACAAAATTTTGGAATGTGATTGTTCCGCCCCAGTCAATTAAGGACCGGTCGTGTGTTACCTTGGACCATGCTATACCGTACAACCACATGTCTATATGGGTATGACCTGGCTAAGTAATTTGCATGTATCGTTATTGACTTCGCCATTGGGTTGAATGGGGTGTCGGGTAGACACTTGTAAGGCGCAAGAGGGGGCTTCTGTACTAGGTGGATGTAACCCTAACAGCGGTGAAACCTTAGCGGGCGAAGTCGGTAGTGGTGTCGTGCATTGTAACAGCCTTGTCATGATCTCCCTGCCGACACACCAAAGGAAGTGTGTCAATAGCTTAGCAAAAGGGGTTGATCATGTCGTGTGGGTAAAGTGTACACACTCTGCAGAGTTAAAACTACTTGAGTAGCCGTGCCCACGATTAAGGGCAGGCGTGGAACGCTTTCACATAGTAGATTTTATGGTTTTGGTTTTAAATAGAAAAATGATCAATTTGGTTTAAATGAAAATGTGGTTTGGGAATCCGTGAGTAGTTGGAACTTCCGGATTTTAGTTTGGCGGTTAGAGCCAACCAGGTGGTAGGAACCTGGAAAACTGTTATACTTCAAATTTAATTAATTATGCTGTTTACTTTTCGTTAAATGTTGCTTTATGAAATTATTACTTGTATTCCATTTTAAATTCCTGCTTTATGCAAAATGAACCCTATATGCCTTCCTTTGTACAAGCCTTGCATTTAATTATTTGCATTAAGTTTTCAAGACTTATGAGTATGTTGCATACTCACCTCGCTTATCATGGGTCGCTTATTCCATAAAGCAGATGAGGAGATCGATATAGCTATCCAAGAGCTCAGATTCTACCGCTCGACATCTGCGGTGAAGGTTTTGAAGAGGAGGATCACCGGACTTCTAGGGAGCGTACTTCACTTCGGTTGCTGTGGGCATCTTGATTGGCTCTTTTGTTGCTACTTTTCCATTGCATTTACTCACTTAAGCCGTAAGGCTCGATACATGTAATAATATGGTGATGATGTTTACACTCTTTTACTTTACTGCTGTTAATTGTTGTGTGATATGTCTGTGTTATCATCGCTGTTCGCTGTGTGTGCTAGCTGTTCCTGGACTAGCATGGGTAAAACACAGAGGGTTCGGATTTGGTAATCCGGGTCCCTACACTTTACAAAATCATTTGTGATCGTAGCCCATAACTGACCTCTCAGCTGCGCAGGAATATCATAGCGCTAAATGGTATCCGATACAGTTTAGTCGGACTCTAAATTGACTAGCGCATAGAATTATTTACGCTACAAACAGCTATAGAATAGTGTGTTTGTATAAATACTACACACAACTATAGAATATTGTGTATGCATGTATGTGAAGCCGAAATGAGGCACAATGATTTCAAGTGCACGAATTCAAGCCATATTCGAGTGTATTTTTCAAAAATTTTAGTTTTAGGGTATATACTAAGGCAACATATCCTGTGCACACAGGTTTTTCGTGTACACACCGTGCACACCAACTAACAAAAGTTATGAAAAATTCTGAAAAAAATTGTAAATGTACTTCATAGATTGCTCTACCTATGTATGAAGTTGTCTGAATTTTCTTTTTTTTGTAACTCTTGATATATAATAAATTTGAACCTACAATTTTATACATAGGTAGAGTAATCTATGAAGTACATCTACAATTTTTTTCAGAATTTTTTGTGACTTTTGTTAGTTGGTGTGCACGGTGTGTACACGGGAAGGCCTGTGTGTACAGATATATTGCCATATACTAATCTATAACAATTCAAATGAAACACTAATTTGAAAAAAAAACTCGAATTCAAAGATTTTGAACGAGTTTGGATCACATGCTTTGCTGATTTATATATATAATTAGCACATACTCTCGACCAAATTATCATCAAAAAGGGAAACTCTAGTTTGAATTTCAGTTCAAACTTGTTTAAACTAGTTAGTAAATTGGTTAAATTCAACATCCTAAAAATTTCAAAAAAATCGCATAAAATATATAGAGAAAATATCCTTTTTTAGATCATGGTGCCCTACATAATTATACTATATATATAGCCAACATGTGGCGGTGTCACGGTAGAAAATACAATATATACTACAATGTTTTTTATATAATTTTTTCCTAAAGAAAAACCTTCTCTGTTATAAAATTGAGCTATTTTTTTGTTTTTAGCTTTTTTCGCTGCAAAAGAATTTTCCTCTCTACTAAAATTGGGAGGTCACCGCAGCAGTGCGCGGGTTTTAGGGCATGTTTGTTTGAACTTTGGATTATCTAAAGGCTGATTTTAGATTGTGGTTATAAAGAAGCTAATTCTCTAAAAGCATATATAGGGGGTGTTTGGGACAATTTCAGCTCCATCAAAATCCATAGAGTTGATGGAGCAGGGTATTCCTAGTTCCAGAAATTTATGGAGCTGGAGCTGGATCCCAGCTCCAGCTCAGAGCTGAAACTTATAGGCTAAAATAAAGTGAATTAAGTTTATATTTTTAGTCTAAAATGTAAACAAGATGATCTACCTAAACACTCTTAATGTACCTACAGCTCCAACTCCACAAATTTTTGGAGCTAAAAATACCCTGCTCCACCAACTCCACAGATTTTGGTGGAGCTGGAGCTGTCCCAAACACCAAGAGTGTTTAGGTGGGTTATCTTGTTTATATTTTAAACTAAAAATATAAACTTAATCCACTTTATTTTAACCTATAAGCTTCAGATCTGAGGTAGAGTTGGAATCTAGAGCTTTACCAAATAAGACCGTATAATGATTCTCCCCTGCGGCTCCAGTGGCATGGCAACTATCGGTGGCATTACAGATTCGGTTCATCTTTTGAAGATAAGATTGAACTACCCGTCACATAGGAAGGGATCATTTTTTAAAATAAGTTGAGAAAAAGCTTAATTTTAAAATATTGTTAAAAAATATTTATTAATTAAAATGATCATATATATATATATATATATATATATATATATATATATATATATATATATATATATATATATTTTCAGACTCTCGAGTACATACTCCCACCTCTAATATACCACTTAAATAAACGTTTTATACTCTTTTATCACTTTCGATATACTCCAATAATAATTCTAAGATACTCCAATACAAAATGATTAAAAAAATTTCATCAGACCCTTTATTTTTTTTTGCTACATACCCCTTTCTAATATGTATAAGGAATGTGTAAACAAATTATGCTATAAAGGGTGGATCTTAATGAAATTTTTCATGAAACTCACTTTGGAGTATTTTATAATCAGTATTAGAGTATACTCAAATGGATAAAGAGGTATAACAACATCATTTAAACGGTATATTAGAGGTGGAAATACATACACCCAAGAGTATGGAATCATTTTCCTATATATATATATAGGCAAAATTCCTTCTCAAAGAAGATTAAACAAATAATCTTTTGTGAGAACGGGGGAAACAGTGATTTATTAGCATAGCTAGTGCTTTGTTAAAAATCATGTACATAACTGAGCACAGGGCACGATGAAGCCAAATAGCGGACTTCCGTTCTTTTTGCATAACGAGAAAGTTCATGAACAGAGTCCAGACAGTCAAGAAAAAAAAAATAAAGTGTACTCGAGACTGAAACTCAGTTACCAAAATGCTCTGCAACTTTGATTGATAATCATTTCAGAAAGAGCATCGGATTTGACGAGGCGACAAAGATAATAAGTTGTATTAGCCCTGCGATGCTGTCTGTAGCCCGGAGGGTCTATTGCAATCTATTTTTCATGCTATTGCAATCTTGCTGGTTGCTATTTCAAGCATGCGGAAATGAAGGGGGAGATGGGAATTCAAGCCTTCAAGGTGTCAACTGTACTCTGCTTAAGTACTGAAATGCATGAAAATATCAGGCTGGGGATTAAGAACTAGCCAAATCATTCAGAATTTGAGATTCCAGGTGTCAACAAGAAGTCTGTGCCTGCAGGCATTCAGAATTTAGCCAAATCATACAAACTGCAGCACTTTAATATGCATTCTGTGAACAATTAGTTTCTGGCGAGAGAAAAAAAACACAAATTAGCAACAACAGTAATATCAATTATCTTTATTGATCCAGGTCACCTGCAAACTGAACCATAACAGAAACCATGTCGAGAATAACACCATGTTTGTGATCTCATAGATTTACCAGTGAGAACGGTACAATTATCAAAACCACCAAACTGGGACTTGGATAGGATGACAGTTGCCTTCCAGAATGAAACAGCATCAACGAATGCCCATACAGTTTTTATTTCAAGATATACTCAACCACAGTTCTTGCCTCCGGAGTTCAGTTTGTGATAACAAATAACAAGAAAACAGCAAGATAGCCCATTATCATTACGACCTCTCATATGCAAACCTAACCCCTATGTCTACAATATACTTGCACAAGCAAAATTGGCCTCAGTGCTTGCTACTGATTCTGCAGAGACATTCTTCATCCATGGCCCTGACCTTACCAACATCTTAACCTCACTGCTTTGCCTGCACCAGAATGAAGTAAAGAAAATGTCAGCTTCAACAAAAATTATTTTAGTTAAGACATATATCACCAGACGGATTAACTTCATCCATGGCCCTAATTTGATCATGTATATTTTGATCATGCAGTATAATAAACCATGTGAAGCATGAAGATTTCTCTTCATGCCCTAATTATAGTTGCTGCTAAAATGTCACTCACTGCCCCTCGAAACAATCCATCCTAGTTACAATGGAGCAGCAAGGATCGAAAAGTAAGTATATTAGCAAATTCAGCTCAATCTATTTATGAACTTCTATGTCATAGACCACACACTTAGGTGGTGTTTGGATTAGGGGCATTTCATTGGAATGTTTTAGGATCTAGTTCAAATTTGAACTAAATCCCAAAACCTCCTAAGGATTACCACTCATCCAAACAATTACCACTTATCCAAACAGGACCTTAGCACAGATAGACCAGTGGAAAGTACTAAACACTTCACATAGAAAAATATGCCCTTTTCTAGTCCAGCAAAAACAGAAGTTCATTCCAGTCAATACAGAGCAAGTACAACAAAAATGAAATCTTAAAGCAACCAAAGTTACCTGAGAATACAGGAATGTGCCAAGGATGGCAATGGCAGCTCCTAGAGCATTGACAGGGCGGACAGGTGTGTGGAAGATAATGATTGACGAAACAATCACTGATATGCGCTTCATTGTATTGCCGATGCTAAACGTCAATGGAGAAATCTCGTCTAGAGACATGTAGGACACCTGGTTATACAAGTGGTAGAACACGCTCTGTGCAGCAACCCACCTATATCATTCAGCATTTACAACATCAAATAAATATCACTAAATACTTAATGTTGCGATATACGCTCCAGTAAAAATGCTGACATTAATCCAACACAATATATGTATTATGTCAAACAGAAGAGTAAAAGCAATGGGTGCCGTAAGTGGTTAAATATGTCTCTAAAGCACTGATATGATCACTCTTAAAAAGGCAAGGATGAAGACCATTTCAAGCTGCCTTGTGTAATTGAAGTATAAAATTACAATCTACAATACCGCAACTGTGGAAGAATAATTGCAGATGATTCACTTTTGTTTACCAGACAACGTTAGGGCCAACATCTGCAAGAGCCTTATGCCAACCAGCAGCCCACATTTGGGGGCCCTCCATAGCGATAGCAAATGGTGTGAGTATGACCAGGGACATTATTGACAGGCAGGCATAGTAATTCATGCCACTGACAGATTTCCCCTTCATGCCCCTCTTCGAGAAGATGTTGCGGAAAACAAATGCAAGGTTTGATATCATGGCACCCATAAATCCTGGTGGGAGGACAAATATCAGATATTAACATCAAGAAAAGGGGGCAGGAGAACAGCTGCCCCACCTAACCTGAGCAGGACCATTGAAAACAATTACGAATTTACCTACGAGGCTATGACCCCTATTTCGTCTGATTCTTAAACTTAAGTCTACACACAAAACTTCACGAAGAAATGAGAGAACAGGGATTTAAACATGTAACTGCTGGTAGAAAAGAGAGCATACTAGTGTAAGTTTCTGTATCTATTAATTTAAATTAGTCAAAGCTAATATATTCTATCTATCAAACAGTTATTATTTATTAACTTAAATTAGACAACAACTTAAATTAAGCAACGTTTCCATAAGTTTAAAATCTGAAGCACATAGTTCTTGAAAATCACATAAATCCAGAATTCCAGATAGAGCAAAAGAATCAAATAACAAGTCACTTTCGTGTTCAAAAGCATTAAAGATATTGATTACTAAAGCAATTATAAATGGACCACTCATAGCTACACCTTGTTTATAAAAAAATAACATTGTGACCGGTGATTCAAAGCAGAACTCGCATCAATTTCTAAAACAGGGAGAGAATGTCAAAGAAACAATTTATACTTATTTATACTTACCAACCATATTAAAATTCAGCTCTGTGACAGCAGCTAGAGCACAACCACCAATGATCGGGACAAGGGAAAGATATACTGGCACTGGAAACGTCTCCCCAAGAAGGAACCTTGACACCAGAACACTGAATGCAGGCTCTGCACTTTTGATAATATGTGTAAATGACACTGCCACCTTCGACATGCTCACCGTCGCAGCAACATGCCCAATTGTATGAGCCACAGCAACCTTCATCGATGAAAATAACCAAAAATCATTCATGTTTTTCAAAGTAGGCACAACAAAAGGAAAAATAATTCCCAAGAGAAGTCCCAACTCACCGGGAAAAGCACTTTCCAGAAATCTAGGTCAGTCTTGGGGGCCTCAACGAGGCGGGTGGCCCATGAGGCAAGCATCATCGCAGAGCCGCAGGCAAGGGAGAGCGTAGAGGTGAGCCAGGGGTACGGGAAAGCATTGAGAACCTTCTTGTTATAGATGTTAAAGATCACATTAAGCGCCCACCAGGTCGCGAAATAGATTGAGATCTTTAACCTCTGTGCAGCTTCAGAGCGGACTGGCACCACCTCAGCCTTGGACTCCTTATCATCAGCCGCAGAAGCTGCACACTGGAACTGAAGCGGCTGCCTCTGAGGCCTCAGCTCCGAAGTGTGTGGTCCATCTAGCGGTGCAAGGTAGAGCGGTCTAAGGGAGGAGACCACAAATTTGGAGGGTTTGAGCCTGGAGATGGATGGAACCGAAGCCGATTTAGACCGTAGGTTGGTGCCAAGGAACGCCACAGAGGCAGGAGAGAGCTTCACAGCAGGTATCATGGCTTCTGCAGATCAACCAAGAAGTTTTTAGATAGCAGTAGGTGAAATACCAGATAGAAAGTAACATAAAAACTTCCTCAAACGGCTGCTTAAAAGAAATTCTGATGTTCCTTTGAACAAAACTTTCTTTAAGGTGATCAATTGAATGTATCAGCACCAGATAGAAAGTGACATGAAACAACTTTCCTCTTAAGAGCTGCTTGAAAGAAACTTCTATAATTCTCCGGATGCAAGCATTCCTTGAGGTGATCAAATGAATGAATCAACTAGGCATGTTCCAAGTTCCAACCATTTACCTTTCTTGTCAAACTGCTCAAAGAAAGTACTACACAATTCCTGCACGCTAAGCTATCACCTTGCCCGATAAATCCCCAAATGCTAAAAAGCTGAAATTCTAGATGAGGACAAATTCTGCATAAGCACATCGCTTTCGCGCGGTGATCTACATGTAAGGATATCAACTTTCCTCCTTGCAAAGGCTCATACTCTCGTGATCTAACTTGGGAGATTTTACATCGAAAGCATCCATCTTTTTACCCCTCCCACAAGAGTTTTGGATCAAAAGTGAAAAAAAAATGGAACGAAGAAACCGGCGGTGCCAGGGGCGGGAGAAAGGGGAGGAAGATGGAACGGGACGCGACCAGGTGGTAGAACCGCGAAGCGCCAGCGCCGGCCGCGGGTGATGGCCGCGGGCTAGGAAACATAGGTGGGGGAGACGGCGCGGCTTCGGCTTGAACGGCCGGCGGTTCGGTTCCGACGCTGAGGACCGCGCCGGGGAGGGATTAAAAAAAATTGCACGACCACGTCGGGAGGGATTAAAAAAATTGCAAAATCTGACCTTTCCTTTCCCACCAATCACCCAAGAACAATTCCTCGGATCAAAACGCAGCCTCTTCTTGGGATCAAACCGGCCGACTCACTCCAAGAACCCTCTCAAATCGCAGCAAGAACCGGTAAAGGCGGCGCTTTCGCGACAGATTCGAGGCGGAGGAGCCTCGGATATATGGAGGGCGGGGAGAGCCGGGGATCGAAAGCCCCAACCGTCGGACCCTGAGACGAGAATTCGGAGATCACAGGGAGGGATTGCACGAGGAGCACGAGGAGTAGTTCTGTCACTGCGAGTATAAAGGGAAGGTGGCGGCTGGTAGGTGCCGGTGTGCCGTGTGCGTTTTTGGTTAGGTTAGAGAAGTGTGGGGGGTTTCCTGCAAACGTTTTTATAGGGACTAGTTGAACGCGCGTAACAATATATTATGAATCGGTTACAACTTAACTAGTAGATTTTTGGCCTGCCCATCTGGATTTGTTGATAGAAAATTTCTAGAGTGGCTGGATTTGTTTATTGATTTTTTTTAATTTTTTGTTAGAGATTTTTTAGTAAGATCTACATATTTGCACATAATTTTTATGTGAGGGAAGTGGAGATGAGAGATGTATTTTTTTATTTTTTATTAGACATTTATTAGAAGAGTCTACTGTGAGCATGTAATCCTTCGGAAGAGAAGAGGAGAAGAGAGTTGACTAACGAATCACCGCTAGCTTCTTTTGAAATAGTAAAGATACTGCGGACTGCGGTATTGTACATTTGTCCGCATGGATTTTTGTTCGAAGTAGTAGCCACTGGCCACTGGAACACGTAATTCATGTGAACCTTGTTTTTATTTTTTCTAAATTATGTTTGATTTCTTAGTTATTTACATAATGTAAACAGCTGAAGGTATAGTGTCAGTTAGACATAGCACGCACACAATAATTTGAACTCAAGGACAGTATGTACAGGGGGTGCGGTATGTCCCAAGACCCCAAAATTTTGAAAATCAGTATAAAATCATCTTTTTAACATGTTAAATTTGTTTATTGAATTGGTTTTGATTTTGGTAGTTTGGGATTTTTAAGACCTTAGAACTATTTATATTATACTTTTAGCAAATTTCAAATATATATGTTGGATTTACGATGTTACGAAATAATTGTAAAAGATTACAGAGTTGTATGTGTGAAGTGTGCATACCCAATAAAAAATTTCTAGTTCCGCCACTGCTGGCGGAGTGGCCCGTGTAGTTTCTGGCTAGTTCTAAACTACATATATGAAGATCGTATGGGTAGTGTTTTGATCAATTTTTAAAAGTATGTATACCTAAAGTATGTTTATTAAGAGGTTGTTTGGTTAGCTGTATACATATAGATTTGCATCAATAGATACAGAATTTTTCTTTTTTTTCCTCATGTTTGGTTGACTGTATCTGGTTTTAAATTTGGCTCTGCAGATGCAAGATTCCCTCACAGCCTAGCTCTGTGGGAAATGACCAAAACTGGCATTTCTACTGGTGCAACGATGCTGGCTTCATGTTCCACGCGAAATGGCCCACTGGCTGACGACCCGCATTGCACCACACAACATGCATCGTTAGCTGTGCATGCAGTTATTAGGCAATATGCCATCTATTTTTTTTCTTTTTTTGCTAATATCTTTTTATTATTATCTCTGATCATCGAACCGATTTTACCTACATATTCCTGACATTTTTTCAAACAAAATTAGACTACACTTGCCATATAAAATTCAAAAAAATAATTTTTTGTTTTTCAATTTTATTGTTTTTTCATAATTTATTAAAAATTTAAACGACACTCAAATTGAATAAAACAAAAAAATGGAATCGTAGGTTCAAATACTACACGCTGAAAAAAATTCAGTTTTTTAAAATTTATTTATCACCCTTTTGGATTTGGTCCATCTCACTTTCCTTTAGGCAACCAAATATCATCTTTATGCACCTCCTTGCATCCACTCAGTCTGGCTCCCACCAGTCTGGTTGAGCTCGTACAACCTAGCTGAGTTGAGAAGATAACCAAACAGAATCCGTGTAGATCATGCCTGTTTCCACTTTTCTTTTTCTTAATTTTTTCTTCAGATAACTAGTTGGTTTGTCTGATTTTCATTTGTCAAAAAAATTTGCAAAGATATAAAAATATCCCTAGCAGCCTGAATACAATAATACAAACCTTCGCATAAAAATATCCTTAGCAGCCTGAGTACAATGATACAAACACATATAATACAAAAACATCCGCACATTAAGGTCAAACCAAATTTCAGTTTTGACAACAAAGTCCACCATTTCTCAATATTCACATCTGGTGAGGGGAAACTTGAGAAACCGGAGACCAAAGGAGGGGTTGGTAGGGGCGTATTCCGAAAATGTCCCTAATGGACAGGCAGTCCGGCGGCACCACGGTAGGTCATTTTGGGCATTGAAAATTTGACCTCTGGGGCCTGTTGAACCCTGGCGGCTCTCTGCTAATCCAAGAGGTCAAACAGCTGAAGAGCCATGGATGACGTCATCACATTTGCAAAACAAAAAATGTTGTTAGTGGACTATGCCAATTTGTTCTCTTGCACTTGAAATTTTTGTAGTGAGGATCCTATATATGTTTACTGTTTACTTGCGCTTGAGTGCTAGGCAGTGCAGGCCAAGCAAGCATGCCAAAATTGGAAGTGAGAAACAACATGCTTGGCTAAGAACTAGAGGTAAAGATGAGTTCTTCTGTCATGATGTACATGAGTTCCTATCGCCTAAAACTAGTCCTGATATAAAGATTCCTTCCTTTTCTTTCGTTATGTGGGAAAAGTTCAGGATATATTACTCTATTCGTTGGTATTTCAGGAGCTACATATCATCGAGACATACAATACATAGTATTTTCTCAAGTGCCAACAAATGAAATGGTATATCCTGAATTTCCCCATATGTGGGATTGCCAAAGTCATCTTTATTCCTAAAGCAAGCTCCTTTTCTCTATAATTAACGAAAAAAAATTTCATTCCTAAAGCTGGGCAATTTCTTTTTCGATAGCCGAGCAATAAAATTTTGTGCCTGCCTTTTTATTCCTAAAGCAAACTTTGTACATATAGCTCTGCCTTTGCCAGAGAGAGAGAGAATCGAAATATCCAATAGCGATCATGTATGTATAATACTGTAATGAACTTACTGAAGATTGAAAAGCTGCCTGTTCATGGACAGGTTAGTTAGCGACCTAGAAAAAGAGACCACCATTGATTCTTTTTTTCCTCCCGGGACGTTGCTTTCATGGCGTCTTTCATGCGCATTGTCACGCCGTATCCGTGTATTGCTGCTGCGCTGCGGCGTGCCATGAAAGTTGCCGTCTAAGACGCAGGTCAAGGCGATGGAAGCTCAACTGCTACCTGCCAAACCGGAGATAGTCTCACTGCCAGGCCAGTGGTTCTTTTATTAGTAGAAATGAAAAATTGATTCATGTCGGTTTCAGTTTTATATTTCCTGCTCTGCGTCCCGTCTGAAATTGAGGTTTTCTTTAAGAAGAAGAAGAAAAAATCGAACACCACACCTTCCGATCTTCTATCTCACACCCTCTAATTGAATAGCATCGATTCTCACCGAAAAGACTTAGGTACAACGGCAGTCACGCGCTCAACGTATGGCGTCAGTGTCATCTCAAGACCAGCACAACACCACTAGCTACTAGATCTGGGCATTGGACCGGACTTTTTTAGACCGATCCGTGGCATGGTAGACACGATCCATAGCCTCTTGCAGTCTTGCTCGAGTGCCACACTTGAACTCACTGCTAGTGAGCCTCTACACTACTCTCATTTATGTGCTTTTTTTGGGAGAGTGAAGAATTGGTAGCAATCGAATCATAGCTCTTGCAATTGGTTTTGAATTATCCATCTCAATTCTATGTGGACAATCAACAGCCTATCCTTGGAAATTGAGTTCCAATTCGCAGTACTGCGACAAAGTAGCATGATAAATTGAGTTCCAATTCGCAGTACCGCTCACCTTCAATTGTTCTTGGTGGGGTGTTTATGTACTTATACGTGCCACAGTACTGCGACAAATAAATTATTGACAGTGTTTTGAGTATGAAGGTCTATCCGTAGTTATGATAAATTATTGACAGTGTTTTGAGTATGAGGTGTTCAAGTTTGAGTTTAATTTTAATTTTATTTTGAATTAAGAACAATTTGAGTTGCTGTCAGGTTTAGTGATACTACCAGTCTTGTGGGAGCGGTAGTACGGACCAAACGGTACTACTGCCTGGGATGATGGTAGTACTACGGTGCTACCGACTGAGGAGGTGGTAGCTTTTTTCAGAGGGGTGCTTTTCTCTGGGACAAGGCAAGTATGGTACTACCGGTCATCTGGGAGCAGTAGTACTAGGGGTGCAGTACTACCGGTCTCCAGTGGCGGTAGCTATTTTTCAGAGAGTATCTCTCGAGGTCTCTGAGGGCGAGCGGTACTATCAGCCAACTAGAAACGGTAGTACCAGCCTTGCGGTACTACCAGCTTCTGATTGGCAGTAGTACTAGGTTTCCAGACATGCTGCTAATGATGTATGATTGATAGATCATTTCTTCAATCATCTAGACAAGTTTTTTCTTGATCATCCAAGTTTCTGTAAAAAATTGCTTTTTGAGTTGAGAACGAAGTTAAGGTAGACCTTGATCTTACTTATTTGAGGGTGATTTCTTTGTATTCTTGCTTGCTATGACATGTGGAATGCCATTTAAGACTATTTTGATCATCAAAACCCTATGAGTAAGCTTAGGACTAAGTTTTTGTTTTTGAGTCCGTTCTTATGCACTCTTCCTTCGATTGGAAAAAAGTTGAAACTTTGATGTCAATCTTTGCAATTGAAAGTTGAAATAAGTTCTTAACATCCATAGGAAGGTGTCTACAAAGTTTCACGTAGTTTAGATTAGCCGATTAAAAGATACATCGATTTTAGTTTTGAGGTCGTGATGATGTTTACTGTTCATTCACTTGTTTTCACTGTAGCACAGAGTACCACCTATAGATAAACGGTAGTACCGCCACTCGGTTGAAAAACTCTGAAAATTTGATTTCCGGCTCCTCTTTGATCTTTGAGAGGTTTAGGTTGAGTTTTTTTAAGTGGAATAAATGTTTTGTGATTATTCACCCTCATCTGATCCGATTCTTTATTACTGTTCAAATGAAATGTGTACCACGACATGCAAACCCAAATTATATAGACCTACAAAGAAAAAAACGCTCGGTCGTTCTCGCGAGAATGTAATATCATGCCTTGATTTCCTTATCAGTTTTTCCTCAATCACTCAACGAAGAACCATAATCCTTAAAGCCTTTGCTTCATCTACCGTCTCACCACTCCTCTCACGATCATTTGACGTCTACGGGTGGATCTTTCCTCTTCTCTAGCCCTTAGAAAAAAAAAAACTCTAACAAACCAACTAACTATTTAAAACCGAAAAAAAAAACAAATTCTAACAAGCCAAAACTATGCATAAAAAACTTTATCCATTAGGATCTTAGAGCAACCCCAACCCACCCCCTAAACCTCTCCCTATCCTAAATTATAAGGAGACTTAGAAAAATATAAACTCCAACCCAACCCCTATTATAAGAGAGCAACTACCATACGCTATACCGTTGGGAATCACTTCCAACGGTATAGCATGTTTCATTAGGTTCACGGGTAAGTTTCATTACTAAGTTTCACGGTATAGCATGTTTCATTAGGTTCACGGGTAAGTTTCATTACTAGGTTTCACGGGTAAGTTTCATGATGTTTCACGGATAAGTTTCATGAAGTTTCGTGATGTTTTACAGATAAGTTTCATAAAGTTTCGTGATGTTTCACGGATAAGTTTCATGGGTTTCATGAGGTTTGAAGTTTCATAAGGTTTTGTGTTTCATTAAAAAAATTTCATAGATAAGTTTCATAGACCTAAATCCAAGGGTGGTTAGTTGTACCGTTGGTTTAGTAAATAACGGTATACCGTTCTTTAGTTTATCTGCTATTATAAACCCCTATTTTAGGAAGATACTCTCTCACTCCTACATCTAGGGGGCTTCTCTTTGCCCCTATTATTTTCTTTGGTATTTTTTTATTCTTTTTAAAATAATAATTCATGGGTGCAAAGTAATAATAATGTTTAGATAAATAATAGGGGTGAGTAATAGGGAGTGTGGGTTGGAGACAAATTTGATATAGAGTACCCCTAATTTTTATACCATCCTTAAATGAGTGATTTAGGGGGAAAATATAGGGGTTTGGATTGGAGTTGCTCTTATCTACTACCGATCTCAGTAGACAATTATGCCTCATAAGCTTACAATTATTTGTGAAACCTCTCAATATAGAAAAACTCCCTCACAAATTCTTGCCTGATGCGGTGATTCGGTGAAGCTAGGAGAGTATTGGCATATCTGAGAGAGAGAGAGAGACTTTGACAGCAACATAGCTCTAGGTAAGTCCGAGTCCATCAGCTCGGACACCGCTGATGTGTTGATCTGATATTGCCATCAACAATATCAAATTTTGATCCATTTGTTGATCTAATCCCACTGTCGCGACCTGATCAAATGGGAGGAATAAAAAATAGGGTAGGGGACTCAAGGGCTTGCTGAGTGGTGGTGGTGCCATTAAGGAGGTGGCATCTTGGAGGAGACGATGAGCACAAAGCTAGCGGCGTGAGGTCATGGGCAAAGCCGGTGGGCAATGCAAGTCTGGAGAGAGTAGGCGGAGCTGACGGTGTGCTTGTGAGGGCGACACCGTGGTAGCTCCATCGAGAAGTGGCAGGTCAGGGGAGTCACGGAGCTCGATCCTGGTTGGAGAAGAAGGTGCACTCCAGATCCAGCAAAGGTGAAGCATGAGGCGGTTGGTGGTGGCTAGGAAGAGCAACAGGAGGTGGCAGAATCACCATGGTGACGGCGATTGAGAGAAGAGGCGACAGGGGCGAGAGACAGGAGAGAGAGAATGCTTGCAAGAAGTAAAGAAGAGAGACAGATGAGAGTGAGTCGGAATATATGTGGCTGATTGGGCCGTGAGCGGGCCAAAAAATTGTATCTAAATTTTCTTTACTTTTTACACACACACATTTTAAAGAAACAAGTTAGGAATAGTAAGCTACTGAGTTTATTTTCCATTGCAAATATATGTAGTGCTTAATGTGATATTGCATTGCCGATTCTTATGCTGCTCCAATTGCTCAGAAAACATCTAATATATGGATCAAAAAGTCTCATTTTGCTCAATATTAGCTTATATATCTTTATTTTATTGTATGTGCTTTGTCCCTCATTTTGAAGTTTGTACGACGGATTGATCAACAACCTATGGTGGAAGAGAACACAGTCCACAACGAAGACCTATACATTCGACGAAAGCCCTCGCTTTCTCATCCGGTTTAATCCGGTACGTCGGATCCCAATCGGACGGCCGTAGGAACTTTACCACAGGAATTAATTCCGCGAGTCCAGAACGGGGCACAAATAATGAAATCCCGAATCGGCAACCCGCCCCCTCCTCCTCCTTCGCTCCGCTTCCGCATGCCTCCTCCTCTTCCTCCTCGTCGCCACCCTCCCAAACCCTAGCCGGCGCGCGCCCCCCAAACCCTAGATCCCCATGGCCGCGGCGCCCGGCGTGGGTCACGTCGTGGAGCGGTTCCGCGCGCGTCTGCTCGAGGAGGCGGGGGAGGACGTCGAGCCGGGCGCGGCGGACGTGGTGCGCGTGTACGGGGAGGCCCTCGCCGGGCTCACCTTCAATTGCAAGCCCATCATCACTGAACTCACCATCATCGCGGGCGACTACGCTGCGCTCGCCGCCAGGGGCATCGCCGACGCCATCTGCGCCCGCATCGCCGAGGTCGCTGGTGCTCCCTCCTCCTCCCAGGGTTTTGGGGCGGCGATTGCGTTGTGTTTTGGGGGAAGATAGAAGCTTGGGTTTGAGGGTTAGGTTTGGGCTGGTCTATTTGCCCGACGGATGCTTGCTTGTGGATTTGTGTGGTTGCAAGGGCGTGCTTGTGGTAAAAATTGAGAATTTCTGTGGAATTAATGGAAGCAATGCAAACGTTTGTACTTGATCCACCGCTTTGTAGACGACCTTTTTGTCCTTAGGGTTTTGTGATCGCTGCATTTGCTGCAATATTTTTGGAGGAATTGGTGCTCATGTAGTGTTCAATCTTATAGTTCCTGTTTGTAGATGCTTTGCTGGTTGTAAATTTGGTTGCTAGAGTTTAGTAAACAGAGTGAGATTCAATAGGTTTGAAGTGAACTAATCGAAATGGAGTGTATAAGATTGGGGCTTAGCAGCATGTGATTTTTAATTGCTCTATTTATTTTTAATATGGAGTTTCTTAGATTAGGTGTATTGGTAGTAACGATGTTAAATTCCACCTTGTGTGTGTATGCATGGCGGTTGCAGAATTTGGCTGCTAGGATATGCTGTTTTTGATAGGAAGTTTTAAGAGGCTCAAGCTGAACTAATGAACAGTGTAAATATCAATTATGATGATATATTGGTTTCTTTGGAATAATTTATGGATAAGATTTTATTTGCTAAGATTTTTGAGTAGTTTCGTTGGTGAAATAGGACTGCAGCTTGAAATGGAATTGCAGTCAAAAGGAGTTTAAAAACTTTGGGCTGACTGGATTGGATACTTGGGCAGTGTGTACCAATTAGATGTTTCTTAGTAGATATAAATTTGTTTAGTAATATTTGACAATAAGCTAAGAGTTGTGTTTTTCTGTTCTGAAGAGGACACTTCACAATTTTGAATGTCAATTATATGAGAACTAATCCTAAGAGCAAAGAGTAAATTGAACCAGAATAACCTGTAGTTTTTTTTACCATGTTCTGTTGTTTGCATGGGTCCGTTTAATTCAGATTTTCTCATATGCATGCTTTCTATAAATCATCTCCACCCCTAAGGTTCCTTTGCATGACAAACGTCATTCTGCAATGTTTATGCAGGTGCCAGTTGACCAGAAATTACCATCTTTGTATCTGCTAGATAGTATTGTGAAGAACATAGGACAGGAGTATGTAGGGTATTTTGCTGCTAGGTTGCAGAAGGTATTCTGTGGTGCATATAGGAAAGTTCATCCCAATCAGTATGCTGCAATGCAACACCTCTTTGGTACCTGGTCGCAAGTGTTCCCTTCTTCTGTGCTTCAAGGGATTGAGGATGAGCTTCAGTTTCCTACTTCAGACAATAATTGTCCTGCCACAGCAACTAATTTGCGACAATCAGAGTCGCTATCTCCTAGGCCGTCTCATGGCATTCATGTAAATCCAAAATATCTAGAAGCTCAACACCAATTGAAGCATGCCACTACGGTAAGACATTTCTGTGAATACCAACTCGATAATATCCAATAGATGGGTGTATTTCATTGTCTACTTTCCTCTGTGGACTGGCAACTGTCACGCACTTTGTGTTTGAAATTGATTTTAAACCTGTTGAAGTCTTGATATTTTTTTTTTAAAAAAAATGAAGGTGCATCAGCCAGCAACCCGAGGCAGCAGGCAAATGACTGATTTGGAGATAAATAAGTTTACATCAAAAAGTTTACGAGGATTTCCTGCAACTTCAAAGCTCCAGGTATAGGGTGTTCCATCTTACTTCTTGCACCTTTTGTCACTCTTTCACTCTGTCTCCTATTCATAGCCTGGCTTCCAGACCTACAAGTTCTTAATATACCCTAACACTGATTAATGCTTGCTGTGGAGTTCCCTCTCTTTCCGAACCAGAGTAAAACCTCTCCTGTTTGTTTTGCGAGTAGTGCTTCCATGCTGTCGTGAAAACTAAACCGCACAAATCCTAAATTGTTATTGTTAGTAGTGGGGCAGTGGGTGGTCACAAATCAGACCCTTAACATGCTTTAAAATTTGTGCTTTTCACTATGATGTAGAACATATAAGCATTAATATTGTCTTCACATATACTGATTGCTGACTCACCAATAGTGGCTCCGATTATGCTCTCTTTACCTGTTGATTTTTCTGAGGAACAGCTATATTTATTTATTTGAGATATCAACAATCATATGCCATATCACCTCTGTTCCAAGTCTTCTGGGAGCTCCTACCAACTCTTATTTCTGATTTAGTGTTAAATTTCACTCTAATCTTATGTATACTTTTTATATTTCTTGAGAGTTGTGACTATGTAATGTGCTTTAATTTTCTTTAGGTGAAATGTAATCCATTTATTTATTTCAAAACAAAACTGCCCCTTTCAGTATTTTATTTTATTTTAGTTCAAATATTGAAATGCTGCTGCTACTTGTGGTTTTTACTTAAGTATTACTTATAATCTGTTTTGGAATCATACGGACAGAAATCTACAATACTGTATGCTGATAATTCGGATCAACAAGAGACATTTCAATCACGTACTGGAAGGGCAAGGTCAAGTTCGCCGCATCTTTTGAGCACACATCCCTCCATTCTTAACCCACAAGGGCCCTTAGCCAATTCAAGAAGAAACTTGTCCAAATCACCACCTCTTGATGTGCTCCCTAGGAATGCGTCCCCCAAGAGACCACTGGAGAGGCCACCACCATCTCATTCTGTATTGGGACATGACCCCAGAAGTCTGCCTGGTCGAAATGTTTGGTTTGAACGGAATTGGGTTTTTGATGATGGTGCACAACGGCCTTCGATGAGCATGCTTGACGAAGAATATAGAAAACAAAGTGCAAGAGAGCTTATTGATGCTTATGGAAATTCTCAAGGCAAAGATGCTGATGAAAGGCTTGCCAAGATGCAACGCCTCAATTCAAATGGCATGGCAAGCAAATCTAGTGCACAAAATTGGCTCACTTCAGAGGAAGAGGAGTATTCTTGGGAGGATATGAGTCCAACTTTGACTAACCGAAATAGAAGCAGCATGCCTTCTTTGCCTCCCGCTGGAACCCTGAGAACTGGATTTCCTGGGCCAGACACTGGACTACTGGAATCTGATATTGGGAGGTACAGTTGGCCAGCCCAAGCTCCTCCACCAGCAGTTGATGGACCAGCATTGAATCTCAAGGACAGGATTACTGCCACTGGTGTATGTTTGTCTGATCTCTCTTTAATTATAATGAATAGTAATATAACACTTGTGCCCCTTTTATCACTTCTTTTACTATTCTGTGAAATAGTTACTGTTGATCTTTTACTCCCACTTTCACAGAAATGTGTTTTTTTGGTACTTTCTCACGGTCTACAATATACAACTTTGATCACTGCTTTTTACTGTAATGTATTTATAAAATATAATAAAATTATACTGTTAGGAAAGTATTCTTTGCTGCAAATATACTCATAGATTTCAGGCAGCCAGTCTATTACAATGATATTGTTGGTAAAAGTTTAAAAGATTTGATGGCATCATCACATGCATTTCATAGTGACACTTCTTTGTGACTGAAAGGAGTAACTATATTGTGTTTGCCTATACCACGCCTATACCTTTTCTGTGTGGTGACTCTCATCCTTTAGACAGTTACAGATTTGTCCTAAGCTGTTACCGGTAGAAACTCACATCTCATTTTGTTACCTACGTATACTGTTTGGAGGAGGCACTTCAACACAACACTGTTTTAGTACTGTATTTCTTTGCGTTTTGGAACTTGGATGCTAGGGAATGTATGCACCCTTTTACCAAGAAGTTTCAACAATTTGCAAGAGCGCATATATCATATGTAGGACTAGCACATGATTCCCCAGTAGCCTTCAGAACATTTAACTCTGAAGATAATACACTATATATTCTTTCACCACTTCATCGCCATAACATCTAACTGCAACTTTTCAACATTTTTTTATTCTGGCACCAAATGAAATTTATATGCAGTAACTTAAAACAACTTGCAATGTTGTATCAATACGAATATACTTTAATTACTGTTGACGTAACATTGCCTTTTTTGCAGCCTGTCGACATGGCCACTAGTAGGAGATATCGAGGCAATTTTGGTGTTCAGAATGGAGCTTTTCCAGAGTACCAGAGTTCTGAGCATACCCTTGATCCTGGGATAATTCCTACCATGCCAGCTCCACCTTGGCAGCAGACTATTGGTCTGCCATTGCGAGTACAAGCACCTCAACCTGCATCAGCACTGAATAGAATACCACTGCCTACTGATAGTGAGATACTAGTGAAGAGGTTGGCCACTGGTGGTACATATGATGCTTTGAATGGAGATATACCCTTGGTGGAGAAGCACAAGTCCTCACCCGCTCCTGCTCCGATGGAATGGCCTCCTCTTCATCATACTCCACCAATTCCACCTGATACAAAACATGTTAGAAATGCAGCAGATAGTCTAGAAATTAGGCCATTTATTAGCCAAGGAGCCAATTCATCTGTATTTGTTCCGCGGCATCAATATGATGCCTTGGATCAGAAAACCGTAAGTACTGGTAACTTAGCTCAACCACCATATCAGCACCCAGATTTGTTGTCATCAGGTCAACAAAATCAAAGTACAATTTTGGGAAACCAATCTCAGCCTCATCATCCACCACAGTTTCATCCCCATCCCCATCCTCACCTTCAGGAGTCATTTAGAAGCTTTGTGCCCAGCATGTCTGTAGTTCCGCCCCAACATTTATTTCAAGGACAAGGAAGTAATGCAGCAATGCAACCAGTTCCACTTCCGTCGAACTCTTTTTCTGCACCACCAACCGTGCTACCGTATGGTGTGCCATCGATGCCCATTTTTGCTCTGCCACCATTACCCCCCGGACCACCTCCCGCTTCATTGCAGATGGGTCCATCGTCATCACAAGTTGGTGGCCCTACAACATGTTTCTCTGGACTGTTAAGTAACCTTATGCAGCAGGGTGTAATTTCACTGGAACTACCTAGCCAACCTCAGGTACTTCTCATGCCTGCGTGCACCTCATTGCCGGTATCTAATATTATTCTGTTAATATGTATGCTGTTAATTCAATGGTTTTTATTATACATGCGAATTTGTTTTTAGGGCTCTGTTGGAGTTGACTTCAATGTAGACCTCAAAGTACGAAACGAGTCTGTCATTAATTCTTTGTACCTGGATCTCCCGAGGCAATGCAAAACTTGTGGCCTTCGTTTTAAATGCCAAGAAGAGCACCGTGTTCACATGGATTGGCATGTTACGAAAAACAGAAATTCAAAGAATCGTAAGCAGTCTTCACGTAAATATTTTGTCACTGTGGGGGAATGGTTAAGAGCAGCAGAAACAGTAGGAAATGATGGAGTTCCTTCTTTTGAGCCTGCGGAGCCAGTCCCAGATAGAAAGGAAGAGAATGAAATGGCTGTTCCTGCTGATGAAGACCAAACGACATGTGCTCTATGTCAAGAGCAATTTGAGGATTTCTATAGTGATGAAACTGAAGAGTGGATGTACAAAGGTGCTGTTTACATGAATGCACTGGATGGAAATATCGATGGTCTGGAAAGGTGGCAGTTGGGACCTATTGTCCATGCTAAATGTCGGTCCGGGCCCAACAGTACTTAGGCGAGTCTAGCTGGTGAGTATCTGTGCATTTCATTTTGCAACAAAAAAAGTGCAAAATTTAAGTTGGAGAAGACATTACGTGTCTCGAGAACCTCACTACAATTGAGTGTTTCTAGTATATGGCTAATGGCTGTTTGCTAGCCCAACATGTGTTTAGCTGTGGTTACATTTTGTTATGATATTAATATCACCTGACTATATAATAATGCTGGATGTGATGCTAACTTCTTTAAGGTGATTTAGCAAAACATGCAATTTCCATGATCATGGTAATATTAGTTCATGGAGCAGTGTTCCCTATTGGTTGGAGACACCTCTTTTATTCTATCATTGTATGTTAGTGTTTATGGTTCGTTGTTAGTATTTTAAAGTATTTCTGTCTCTTCTCTGGTGCCCATATTGTAACATGGTTCGTTAAGTATATTCTGGGGGACATTCTCTTTGGTGTCTGATCTTAAAGTCTGCTTAGTTTTACCGAACCATTTCATAGAACCTATCGGTAAAATTTTCAAAATTTCCAATTCTACTGGTGTACTTGATTCTCGTATTGAGTGGTCAGTTATCCATTTAAAAGATTTGTTAATTTCCAATTCTACTAGTGTACTTGATTCTCGTATTGAGTGGTTAATTATCCATTTAAAATATTCGTTAGGTTCATTTAGAATGGATATATGAGCACAATTTAGAATGGATATATGAGCATGTGCTCGTTTTAGTAGTGTGTCCTGTGCACATGCTCGTTTTAGTAGTGTGTCCTGTGCATAGTGTAACAAAAAATTGGCATACACCATTTCATGTGATGGTTATTTGCAAAGATGGTAATGTGCGCTAAAATAACTACGCTTTTAAGATTTGACCTTTTTGTATCTAGGGTGGACATAACCTTGGGCAGGCTTTGATCTAGTTTGTATAATTTAGGGGTTAATTCCGTCTACTGGTGCAGTCTATTTATTTCGCAGTGTGTTGCTGGTAATAACACTTCCAATGTTTTCTTTCAAAGGGACATCGAATTAAATGAGTTGTTAATCATACTACTACATTTCTGTTTTATCATGCCATACTCCTTCCAAATGTTTCCTGGCACAAAATACTTATATCTAGGCCCACCAAATAGAGATTCTGTGACTTGTATTACCACCATGGTGAATATTCCCTGCATTAAACACGTCGCACTTGGTTATGGATCACTTGTGCCTGAAGCAAGATTGGACTTGACCATCTACGTTTGCCTGGCCCTTTTAGTAGTGTTATGAAAGGCAATTGTTACTTCAGGTTATGTATGGTAGTACTACACTAAATGGATAGCATCGTGTCAGAGCACTGTTTTAAATCAAGGCAACTTATACCACTCGTGTACCTCGTAAGTGTTAGCAGTGGGTCCATTGGTTTGCTATACTGGTTGATTTCTTATATGTTGGCCCTGCTGGAAATATAGCACTTTATTTTGCAGAATGACACTGATACGCATTCCATTGCTCATTTTTGTTATTTACCGATGTATAGGTAATATTTTAGTGCTTAAGGTATTCTGTTTGTTGTTTTCGTGTTAACAGTTGACATATGTGCCAATATTGTGTTTGTAATTGTCTGTTCATGGAATAGGTAAACCACATATGATGTAACCCTGATCATTGGGGCAACTGCTTGCTTACTGCTATATGGAAGATAGATTGCACTTCTCATGACACTAAAAACTTCTATTTCTACTTGTGTAAATAATAAAATTCCTAACTGATCTAAACCTCGGATAGTAAAACCCTCGATGACAGTAGTAATGAAAAATCGGAAGATCAGTAACTAATTGGTAATGTTCTGAAATTGAGATCTATTTAGTACCTATTTGCCATTGCTGTGTCATTGATAGTTGCAGTTATATTTACCTATTCCAGTAACATTTTGCTGTTATGTCTCCAAAAAGATACTTTCAAGTAGTTTTTACATGCAAAAAATAGAAAACAAGTTCTTTTTAAAAAAAGCCGCCTCAATCCCAAACAAAGCCTTATTGTTTCCCCCCCTAATATGGTATATGATGGACCGTCCTATGAAAAATTGGGGCATTGGTTTGTTCTTTTTTCCATCATTGTGGTTGTTTAAAAATGTATTTTGGTGTTAATATTAGCAGAATGTGATGATCTCAATTTCAATCACCTTCTTTAACTGATTGCTAGCAATGTCACTGTTATGTGGAAAGTTCTATTACCTTAAAAGAATGATTGTGCTTTTCCAGGGTACCCTTGTTTAAGAGGACTCATGGTTCATGTGAGCAATACAACTATGCATCTTCTTTATATTTGTTCTAGCGGATAGTGCGAAGCTTGCCATCATCGAATGCTTAACAAATTTCCCTTAGAAGTGGATCATTCAAAGAAATAACTACGTTGATTTGTTGCAGGAAATTAACTATTTTTCAACTTAATTGCAGGAACTCTTGCCTCATTTGTTTCGATTTCTTTGGTTGCGGAGACCTGTAAATTACTGGAGATTAGATGTTGGTATGCCTAGCTTTTTTCCTCTCCTAACGGCCACAGTTTGCATAGAATGTTGATGTGACAATAGTGTAAAACTGTACATGTACTTTGTGTAATCTAGCGATTGAGCATGAGTAATTTTCTCTACATTCACTTCGCTGTTGGAGCGTGTTCTATTATTTCGTGATTTCGTCCCTTTCACAGTTGGAGCGTGCTGCTTTTACATTACTGCAATCTATATTGAGGTCTCATGTCTAGGATGAGAGGCAGCAATGGCATAGTTCAGGACGGACTTGTATGTACTATAACTTCACTGAACATGCAAAACAATATATCTCTCTCTCTTGTTTCCTTCCTCTCCTTTATCTCATGCAGGAAAATCAGTCTGCTAGTTGGATGGTAATTTTCAAAAAATCGCAAGGATCATGCAAGATGACCAAGAATGAAGGCATCAGTCAACGGCTTTCCTGAAGTGTTGGGAGGAGCTAGATGCTGCCGTTGCTTTTTTTCCATCAATCTTTTCTTTCTTTGTAAAGTGTGACCATTGTGACAGTATTCTGACAATTACTCTGGGTCGCTTGTATTATTCCACCTTGATAGATATATTTGTGCATGCCAAATTCAGATGAGATCGCTTCTTAAACTCCATTCTTCTTTTTGGAATTTAGGATGTTGCAAATTGATCTGTGAAACTCCATTGCAGTGTTCTACTAACGGCCCTTAAGGCCTCGCAGACAGCCGTTAAGACAGTACTGGTGTCTTGATATTTTAAAGTTAGTTTGTTTTATCGGGCTGTTTAACGGTTTAACAATTATTAACATTTAACAGACCTGTTTTATCGGGTTGTTTATTTGGATAAAGTTGCAAGATTACAATTTGACATGGAACATCATGCCATATATAAGGTGAATGTTAGCTTTACTTTTCATTGTCACGAGCTGTTTTTTCATTCAATTATGATTTGTCAATTACATTCGCATCATATCATCTTTTTTTCTTCATGTCATTGCCATGGATAATTGTTGGTAGCTGGTAGCTTAATTCTGTATGCATTAAAGAAGATAAATCGAATGTTTATTTTGTTATTGCGAACACATGAATATATTCCTCTGGATTTTAAATAGTAAAATCGTTTACAAGGTTACTTACTATATAAACATTAAAAGGTGGGGTGATTGTGTGTTGACTGTTTACTGTTATTTAGAACATTGCTCCATTGTTGTACATCGTTTAGCATTTTATTCCCTCCTTAATTCTATGCTGCTGCAACAGGGAACTACCAGTTATTGTGTGCGTGTGTATTCTTATATGTTTAAGCTGGAGTGGAGGGTGATATGTTTAACTATCGCGCAAAAGGAATCTTGAGTCATGTTGGGTCGTTCTTCGAAGCGCGACGAATCGGATCATGGACTCCTCGGTACCTCTCTGCTCTTCAGTGAGCCGGTGATCAGTGGCAAAGCTTCCTATCTGCGACCGATTTATATCCAAGGACAAGCATCGAACCTGATATCCTGATGGCAAGCAAAAGTTTCTTTGGGTCCTAATTAACATTGTTCAATGAACGTAATCACGCAATGCTTTTTCCTCCAATTGACGTTAGTTTGAGTTGATGAGAGAGTTGCCCTGGCATGGCTTCTAGGTACTGTACTGTGTTTGAAATGCGGGGCTCGTTCATGAAGTGCTTGCTACACTACATGTTGTTTAGAAGAGGAAGTAATCTGATCTATATCTTCGATTTTTGCCTAATTTCAGTGTTGATCCAGTACAACAGAGCATGACACGAGTGATTTGCTCCGCAATCACTATTATGCCTGATATTGAATGTGTCATTTGCATAGATATGTGTCCAAAGCTATATACTGCAGTAATTAATCTCACAGCATCGCATTCTCACAGATAGGAATTCAGCTGTTCATTTAACTAGGAACAACTGGACACCTAGTAATTAAAACCACACCATGTAAGTAGCAAAAACTACGGGCACATCTGAGACTGAAACAGTTATGATCAAACACCAAAAGGCTACAAATATTTGTAAGTAAAAAAAAAGAGAGGCACAAATCTCTATCCTCCAACCGGCCCCTACTAGCCAGGCATGCACCTGAAGTCTGCACAACACTAGGCACACATGACAAAGTACAGATCAGATTGGGGCTTTATACCCCAGGAAGAGAAAGATTAAGGAGCCCTAACAAAGAGAATTCAGAACGACGACATGATCATTGCAGCATCCATTCATGATGTGAAATACATTGAAGGTGGAAGTCAATGCCCGAACCATCCCCCCTTGCATAGTGGTGACGCATCTTTCCCGCGACATTTTTCGCAAGCGCCGAGCTACTCCCGAAATCTTCACTAGTAATGATATGAGCACCACACGGCAAGGAGAGTCCGAGGTGCGTTCTTGACTACCCACTGACGAAAGCTCCAAAATTTTGCTGCTCCTGCGGAAACTTCAAACACACAGGATTTGTCACAGCATGCCAATCAAAGCAGAAGCACATCGAGAATCGTGCGGTGCTGGCTAGGGATTAGAAAAAACCCTGCAGTAATCAGCTAGTTAATTTTAACGAGATCTTGATGTGAATGCTTATGGAAGATCAAACATATAGAATACTTTCGGGGAAAAAATATATAAAAAGGGAAAGAAAATAGAAAACCGACATGCTACCTACTATCCTGCCAACCTCGGGTAAAATTTCAAAATCAAAGACTGAAGAAAGGCACTTATCCTACAAAATTAAAGTATATGGCTCTTCCTCTCGACCTCCCGTCTCCCCAAATCGCATCCCACGCCGCCTACCCCAGCCTCCCGATTCCCACACCAACCACCCCAGCCTCCCAACCCCAGTCGTTCGCCGACGCGCATGTCTCACCACTATCATCCACAGCTCAACCTCCTTCCCAGCAAGCCTGTCCCCCCTCCGCTCTTTCCTTCGGATCTTGTGCTAGCAATTCCGAGTCCTCGAATGGGGATGCAGATTTCGTGCCAGAGACAGCAGATTTGTCAGATCTATAGGATCCTACAGGGTCTGGTTCTCATATACAGGTCAATGTTTCTCATATGGCAAGTCCGGCTGAGTGCGGAGAATCACGCCTAGCTGAGCACAATGTGCTTTCATATCTGGATTTAGCTTCCATTCCACAAGGCGAGGTTCAGCCTCTGAAGTTGATAAATTCCCGAATGTCATCCACCTATTGTCTGTGGTGCTTCAGCTCGTGCAGTGCCTTTGGCTAGTGACTTCTCCATCCCTCATGATTCCTCTCAGTCCTGGCGCTGCATACCTTTGCTGACTTTGCAAGGCCAGCCTGTGCGGCTCCTCCGCAGACAACAAGTATGTGCAATTGCCAGACAAGAGGAAATCTTGCCAAAGATTGTCAGACAGGCAAATTGAATCCTTCGCCAGGCCACCAACCTGCATTCAAGTCATGCAGAAACAATAAAACCTCACACATATCTCTTCCAAGGGATTACAGTTGTGGGCCACAATCGCCTTAGGACCAGGCAAATGATGCTCAAGAAGATATATTCAGAGGATGGGTGAAGGTCAGACCAAAGTACTTTTGTAGAAAGGAGAGGTCAAATTCTCATAACTCGGCTCCAACAACCAACTTGGCCTCTCTTCAGCTAGCGAAGCTTTTAAAATAGCAAGCCAGGGGCTAATGTTTCAATTGTCTAGCACCAGATCATTTTGTTGCGTCCTGCTCATCTCCACCAAGATGTCTCCTTTGTGGGGTGTCTGGCCATAAGGCGCACCGGTGCTGAACAGAGCAATGGACTGTGCCACCACCATAACCATCTTCATTGACCCGCAGGAACAGTCTCAAGGCTATCAGCATGTCCAGGCCAGGAGACTCTGAGGACAGGCCAGACATGGTGTCTCACCACATTCATTAGGTGTCAGGCATCGCCTTCAAAGAGAGGGAGCTTGCTCGCTATGCAGTGCTGGTCCATTCTCTGGGGGATCAGGAGACTTCTGTTCGCCAAGTGCAGTGACTGCTGGTCGACATGTTTCAGATTAACAAGGACGAACTCAATGTCAGTATTAATGCACCGAGAAGCTATTTTGTCTATTGTGCCTCAATGGAGCTCCGAGATGATTTACTGCTGTTTCCAAGTTCATAGAGGAAGGGATCGACCTTAAGGTCATGCTATGGACGCGGCATGTCCAGGCGGTTGCAGCCAAAGCAAGGTTCAGGATTCTTCTGTGCATTGAAGGAGCCCCACGTCATGCGTGGTCAACCCAGGTTATTGCTCCATTGTTGCATGATGCTGGCATTGTGGATGCAGAGCTAGACCAGCCTCTAAATGACAAAGAAACAACATGTATTTGTGTATGGATGTGGGCAAGAGATGCGGCTGCTATCCCCAAAGCAAGCATGTTGTTTATCCAGGAGGAATTCAGGACAAGCCCTCCTTGTCAAGACTTTCCAGAATTGGGAATAGAAGGACCGTCCAGGCCATGGCCCCCACCGAGAATGCTGGCTTACAAGGTCCTGCTGCACCTTGACCAGGTTCTTGAATTCGAACCTCTTGAACAGCTCTTGCCCCCGCGTGGCATGGTGTTAAGTCCGAGTCACAGTATTAGTTGGGAGATGTCAAAGGTTTCTTCTGAAGAGGAGAGGTCAAAATATTATGTTTACAACTGGAAGTTGGGGATAGTTGATAGGGCACCATGGCTTCCGGGTCAGTCTGGCTACCACCACATTGACAGATATAGTGAAAGATCAACTCCATGAGGTGACAGAAGACATCGTCGCCCCTCTGGCTGGGACATCCCACCATAAGGAGGCTCCCTTTATCAGCAGTAGCTTCATGGTGGCCGGAGGGGGGTCCTCCATGTGCTGTAGGGGATATCAAGGCCGTTCTCATTGGTGTTTAGTCACCACCAAAGAACCAGCTGTTACACAAAGTATGTCTCACGGTTTGTAAGATTCACCTGTGAGAAACGATGAACAACGCTTGTAGGACAACCTGACCACAGACCTCAGAGATAACTCTCTCAATTCGTTAGAGCAGGTGCCTCCTGAGGAACATACAAACCTCTCCAAACTGCATGTACCTAACAGGAGCAACTCCATCTAGGATGTTCATATCGTCGGTATCACAATGCCATCGTTAGTATCATGACTAACATCACCAGGACATGAGTTCTTAGCTTCCAAACGCACTGCTACTCTCAATGAATGCAATCAGATGTTCCAGTTCAAACTCTTGTTTGATTGTCCAGAAGAGTACATGATTGATCCAATGGCAGAGGAGTTTAACAGGGTCATATCTCAATTCCAAGATGCTCTAGCCTCCCAACAGGTGCACCAGGCTAGTCAGGAAGAGGTAGATGACCACAACTTGCTCGCTTTTCATAGGTCCATAAAAGCACCTTTTCCTTTACCAGTCTTACCAGACCAACTAGTGTGCTTTCCTACCAAAAATCTCACAGTCCAACAGAAAGAGACGAAGAGCACGTCTCGCAAGTAAGATGATCGTGAAGATGTCCACCATGGAGAAGGCTCAGTTGCAGATTACAAAAAAGCTAGGACTACTCCCCCCAAATGGCAAGATGGATGACAGCTTGTTGCAGCGTTACCTCCAGATCTTTGATAAACCATTGTCTGACAATGTGCTTGAAGCCCTTGCCGACCTGGCTGGCGTCAAACGCAATAAGGCTCTACTCTACTTCAAGCAACTGGAGCGGTATCCTGGGAGGTTGTGGCTTCTTGACCAATCGGTGCAGTCAATTTTTAGTGACTGTGTGTCAATGTTCAGTGTCTATGTGTCAAGGTTCATTGTCTTTGTGTCAATGTTTGGTGTCCATGTCGTTCCAGTGTCTATGTGGCTTTTGCATCTATGTTATGTTCTGTGTCGGATGGGCCTCAGTTAACTAACTGTCCCCTTTTGTACCTATCTACTATAACTCTGGGTTGTTCAATACAGACTAGTTCATCTATGCATGTTTGTTCCACTAGGACCATTTTCAATGTCTCTCCTCACAAGGAGTGCACTGGTACCAAGGGCTTCAACATCCTCAAGGAAAACACAGCCTACAGCACATATGAAGGGCTTCAACCTCAATAACACATGTAACAACAAGACTACAGGTTAATTAGTTGGAATATTCGAAAATGCAACTCCTCGGTGAAGAGAGTGGTAATCAAAGAGTTGATGTAGGACACAAGAGCAACCATAGTGTGTTTGCAAGAAACACAAATGCAGACAATAGAAGATACCCTCATGGCTCAAATGTTGGGTAGCAACTTCATTCACAATTATTACTACCTCCCTGCTCAAGGCATGAGGGGAGGCAATCTTCTGGCAGCTTCAAGTGACCACTTCCTGATAGAAGAAGTTCGGGCAGGGACTTACACCATATCGGTGTCCATTCAAATGAAAGATGATGGATCCAAATGGTCTTGCACAGTGGTCTATAGACCACAGCTAGATGAAGACAAAATGGACTTTCTACAGGAGATCGAGTTCCTAAAGGGACAAATGCGCAGGGATTGGCTCATCCTAGGCGATTTCAATATGATCGACCAGGCGGTGGACAAGAATAATGGCAACCTCAACAGGAGAATTATGGGAGCGCTCAAACGGGTTTTAGATAACGTAGAACTCATGGAGATTAGGCTACATGGTAGGAGCTTCACATGGACGAGCGATAGACAAAATTCTAACTTAACAAGGATAGATATATTTTTTTGTGTCAAGGGACTGGGACGTCAACTTCCCTGATTGCCATCTTCCGGCCATCTCCTCACTGGTGTCTGATCATTGCCCTCGATTGCTCCATGGAGCTGTCATACAGTAAAGATTCACAGGATTCAGTTTGAATCCTTCTAGATAAGGATGCCAGCCTTCCTCCATGTTGTTCACACAACATGGAACAAACCAATTTCATCACAGGGTGCTCATCTTAGGTTCCACATAAAGCAAGCAAGAACGGCAAAGGCCCTCAGGGTGTGGAGCAAACAGAAGGTATGGGATCTTCGTTTGCAGTTCGCAATTACCGGAGAACTATTTTTTCAGTTTGACAAGGCAGAAGAAGGAAGAGGGTTGTCGAACCTAGAAAGGACATTGCGATCTAAGCTGCGTGTCAGGCTACTCGACATAGCGGCTGGCCAGAGAATGCATCTCTGACAACATACATGTATGACTTATCAGGGAAGAGGATGAGAATACCAAGTTTTCCATATTAAGGTTAATACGCGTAGACATAAGAATCACATACAGTCCATCCACACAAATTCAAGCCTCTTGAAGAATCACCATGACAAACATCAGGAGCTCTTCGACTTTTACAACAACCAGCTAAGAAAAAAGGTTCAAAGATAGCACACTCTAAATTTGGATGCCCTGCAGATGGAACCTATAGACTTAAGGGGCTAGAACAGCCTTTTCAGATTGAAGAAGTCAGGGAAGTGATTTTTTTCACTTCCACTGGAAAAAGCTCTAGGTCCAAATGGGTTCATCGGGGCCTTCTATAGATGCTGTTGGAATGATTATTCGAGAAGATCTAATGGCTGTCATTCATCAATTGTACGACCTACAAGGATATAACTTACACCTCCTTAATTCGGTGCATATTGTGCTTCTGCCTAAAAAGAGAGATGTTAATAGGATTTCAGATTACAGACCGATCAGGCTCATCCACAGTGTTGCCAAGATTTACACAAAACTTTTGGCCAATAGATTGGCAAAGGTACTCCAGCAGATTGTATCCATCAGTCAGTCTACATTCATTAAGTACAGATCGATTCAGGACAATTTCCTATATGTCTGTTACCTGACCAGGGAGTTACACACCAAAAGGAAATTGTCCCTTCTCCTCAAGCTTGATATATCCAGGACATTCGACTCAGTCAGTTGGGTATCATCGAGTTATCGAAAAAATTGGGATTCAACCAACGCTGGATACATTGGATCTCGCTAATATTAATGTTGTCCATTCAAAGGTCATTCTCAATGGTTCGCTAGGACATATCTTTCATCATAAAAGAGGTCCACGACAGGGAGACCCGTTGTCATCGATACTATTCATTTTGGCTATTGATTCCCTGTAACACATCATTGCTAAAGCTATGACGGATGGCATGCTAGTTCCATTGCCAGTTAGTTCGGCCACATTGTGAATGTCGCTATATGCTGACAATGTGGCAGTCTTTGCCAATCTGACTTGACAGGAATTGAACGTGATTTTGACGGCCTTATCGGTCTTCAGAGATGCCACAAGTTTACACATAAACATACACAAGTTTGAAATCTACCCCATCAAGTGCGAAGGGATAGCATTAACAAATATCTTGTAGAGTTTTCTGGCACAATTGAAGAATTTGCCATGTAGATATGTGGGGTTGCACCTGTGCCCCACAAAGCTAAAAAGGTTAGACATCCAATCTATCTTAGACAGGGCAAGCGCAAGATTAGCAGGTTGGAAAGGAAAATTGCTCTCCAGGGTAGCACGACTCGTCCTGGCAGGCTTGGTGCTCACTTCCCTAGCCACCTACCACATGTCCATCCTGTCTTTCTCCTGGTGGGCAATTAAGAAACTGGATAGAATCAGGAGAAATTTTATCTCGAGGGGTGATGAATACTGTATATGCGATCATTGTTTGGTAAACTGGAAAAAGGTCTGTAGGCCAAAAAAATCTAGGGGGACTCAGCATTAAAGATCTTGAAAGGTTTGATCGGGCGCTGCAGCTTCATTGGTTGTGGCACCAATGGACAAATCGCCAAAGATCTTGGGTGCAGATGGCCATTCCTTGCGATCACATAGATCGTTTGCTTTTTTGCGCAAGCACTTTTATAGTGCTGGGAGATGGCAAGACAACTAGTTTTTGGAGTTCTCACTGGCTCAACAGATACTCACCAAAGGACATCGCTTCGTACTGCCATCAGTTGGTATAGAGGAGGATGAAATCAGTTTATGAGGAGCTTAGCAATGACTCATGGATCATTCTCTTTCAGATGATCACAACTACCACTGAGTTACAAGAGTTCTTATTGTGGCAGGCCATTTGACAGGTCAATCTTCGAATTGACACTGAGGATGACATAATTTGGAAATGGACCACGAATGAGCAATGCATAGCAAAGTCTGCATATTTGATACCGTTTCATGGGGCGGTGCCAGACAAAAATTATAGGAGGATTTAGAAGGCCAGTGCGGAAAACAAGTGCAGATTCTTTGCATGGCTATTCCTCCAAGATAGGTTACTCATTGCGAATAAGTTGGTGGCGAGGGGCTGGGAACACATTCCATCTATTTTTTTAAAGCACGAAACAATAGGGGAAACCCCTGCTGGAAAACTAAATTAGCCGAACCAAGAAAGAACAGAAGTCCGGCCGGTGAGAAACCAGCCAAAGGGAGAAAGGAAAACAAAATTAGGCAAGTTTGAGACCCCAAACTAAAAAGGATTCTATAAGATTAACATCAACCCTATGAGATTGAAGGCGAATTTCATCTAAAAATCAGTCCTTCCAAGCGAAAAAACTAACAGACATGGATATAAAAATCCGGTCATTGCGCTGCTTCCAAATTCCCCAAGAAGCAATCATGAAAACATCCATGAAGAAGGGCGCTTCCTCAGTGAGACAGGCGTCCGAGATTCTTTGAAAAATGGCATCATCAAGGTTCCAGGTAATTTGAAGAGCATTCCAACATCTTGAGCTAAAAGGACAATGACAGAAGAGGTGGTCTCTAGTTTCTTCCACAGCCTAATTGCAGAGAACACAATTATAATTGGAGTCGGGAACCGGTCAATTTTTCCTCCTGAGAAGATTCCTTGTATTGAGACGGTCCCAACATAGCAGCCAAGCAAAGGTTTTCAGCTTGATGGAGCATTTAGCTTTCCAGATCCAGATAATCAGTCTAGGAACAACGATATGGCCGAAGACCCTCTTGTAGAACATACTAGGAATGAACTCCTTAGACTTCCAAATATAGATCCATTCATCCGGAATATCATTGTGGATATTAACATCATGGATCATGGAATGAAGGTCTTGAAGATCATGAAAAGCCTGATCCGAAAGAGGCAAATAAAAGTTAACGGAGATTGCCGGGTTGAGAATGAAGGAGGCCACATCTGAGTGATTATTCTTAACAAAGGACAAGAGATGAGGGTATTTCGATCTCATATGCATATTATTCCACACATCTTCCCAGAAAAGAGCAGTATCACCACGACCAACGCGACACCGAGCAATCCCTCTGAATTGGTCCAGGAGAGTTAACACATCCTTCCACCAAAATGAACCTCTATTTGGAACAGCTTGAGGAACATCCTTCCACCAAAATCCATCTATTGTCCATTGTGCGGCTTACAACCTGAATCGGCGACACATCTTCTACTCCTTTGCCCCTTTGCTAAACAGATATGGAGAAAGGTTTTCTTACAAATGCGGTTCAATCCGCACATTCCATAGATAGGACTAACGCCTTTGCACTGGTGGCATCTTGTTCCATGGAATGTGCCCAGTCACTCGCGTAAACAGGTGGACGGGATTCTAATCTATACTTTGTGGAACCTATGAAAGAAAAGAAATACGAGAATATTCAATAATATATATCAACCTCTTTATTCAGTCATCACTCGTATTACTCAGGATGTCAGCACTTGGAACATGGCATTACAGAATGGCCCACTGGAGGACAACTCTCAACAGAGATATGACAATCAGGATTAACAGAGAATTGTCGGAACAGGTAGACAAAGACCTCAGGTGTCAAGTAAGGAAGAATTCCTTAACTGACTGGGTCTCCAAGAGCCGAAAGGAGGCGGACAGGAAAGATGTTGACAATGAACCGGATGATGTTTTGCTGCTGCCATCATAAAATGTTCTACCACAGTCGACATTATGGCCTGCTGCTGGATTCCAGGGAATCCAATAACTATGCTTTGCATTGTTCTCATCAGGATAATTTGTTCATGTTTCCCATGCAGGCTCCAGGATTACACAGGTCCCTCCACGCAAGACGAAGATCGGGGAGCAGGTGTACGAAACGTGGGTCTACAGAATTCGGAGGTCACTACGGAAACCTCAGAAACAAATTGACTACATTCGAAATTCAG
Organism: Guadua angustifolia; assembly: GCA_036346375.1. NCBI lineage: Eukaryota > Viridiplantae > Streptophyta > Magnoliopsida > Poales > Poaceae > Guadua > Guadua angustifolia. Next base: position 40,182,725 of record CM070517.1, read on the forward strand.
ATAAAGGACAAAGGCCAACTATCTTTTAGTTCCTCATGGTTGTGGTCTAGTTCCTCATGGTTGTGGTCACAAAGAGAATCGATAGAATCAGGCGCAGTTTTCTTTGGAAAGGAGAGCAGGAATGCAATGGGGGGCACTGTTTGGTAAATTGGAAGAAAATCTGTAGGCCTAAATGGATGGGGGGACTTGGGGCAAAATGTCTGGATAGATTTGGTCGAGCACTACGCCTCCGGTGGTTGTGGTACGCATGGAAAGATAGAAATAAACCTTGGTCAGGTTCGCCGCTTCCATGCTTGGCCTCTGACCGCAGCTTATTTACCGCAAGCACCGTCATCGCAGTGGGCAATGGCGAAACAGCGGAATTCTGGGAATCCAGATGGCTTCAAGGAAAATCTCCGGCAGAGTTGGCGCCAGCATGCTACAAACTGGTGAGAAGAAAAACAGGAACAGTTAAACATTTTCTAACAGACAGGAATTGGATCCGGCCTTTGCGCAGAATCACAAATGAGGAACAACTGCAGGAATTTTGTAGCCTTTGGCACGTAATGCGACAGGTACAATTACAACCACAAACAGAGGATCAGATTATTTGGAGATGGACATCCAAGGGGGAGTATTCGGCAAATTCGGCATATAAGGCTCAGTTCATCGGCTCCACTTCGGATCACAGTTATAAGATGATCTGGCATGCACCTGCCGAGGGGAAGTGTAGGTTCTTTGCTTGGCTCTTCATCCAGGACAGGCTCCTCACAGCGGACAGATTAGCAGTCAGGGGATGGCCCCATTCCATCTCGTGCGCCCTATGCGGATGTCAAGAAGAGACGGCCGCACACTTGTTGTTAGTGTGCCCCTTCGCAAGGCAGGTTTGATGAGGTGCTTGCGCAAACACATATAGTTTTAAATGCTCCTCAACCTTCGAAGTTCACATGGGGAATTCCACATGGTGGAGGAACTCGCTCTCGTTGGTCAAATCTAGGAGAAAGGAATTTGATGAGGTGGTCACATACACGCTATAGAACCTTTGGAAAGAAAGGAATCATAGGATTTTTCAAAACAGCTACTCGATGCAACAGTAGCAGATTCGGTCGTCGAGACGTGCGCAATAAAGCGGTGGCCTTTGAGATGCTTTGAGCGTTTTCGTTGTTCTAGTTGTTTTTTTTTCTGCTGGCTCTGCTCTATTGGCTGTCGGGCTTACGTCCAATATCTAACTCCTAATCTTGTCGTCCTTGTAAACATTATCTATTTCTAACTTAATGCATTTGGCGAGCTCCTGCCTTTTTCTTCAAAAAAAAAAACAATGTGCTTGCCCTCTGTCAGGACGTGCCTGACAATGCTCCGGCCAAGGATTACTCGCTGAGCTCGTCAAAGTCCGAAGAGACCTTCAATACCTCCTTCCTCTCCAATTCAATCCTGGCCTCCGTCTTCGCCGATGGCATTCTGCCGAAATCCAGGACGTAGCATTTCAATCGCAAGGAGGCACAATCGACTGCAAGTAAGCAGTTAGTGCATACCCAAGGAAGCAAAGTCAGCGGAATGGATCAATCTTCTCCAGACAGAGCAGTTTTCGTCCGCAAATTCGGTCTGGGAGCTGTTCCTGACCCTGGCGAGATGCTAATCAGGGAAGGTGATCTAGTCTTCTGAATTTTCCTGGTGGCTTGGTCGGTGTACTAGTAGACTACGACCAGTATCCAGTTTGGGCCGTTTTTTCTCATTGCTTTGTTTTACCCTTCTGAGGATGTATCGGTATCTGAATCAAACGCTCTCTTCTATTCCTGTCATCCTACTTTAATGCATGGCAGAGCTCCTACCGTTTCTTTTAATTTTTTTTTCAAAATCCATTTTTTAAATCCTTGGTACTAACTGTATGCTGCATATGTGAAACTATAGATTTATAGACATGTACCTTTGCAAGCATGTGAACGAACATCTCTAATTCAAGGGCTACTGCGGATTGCTCTCCCTGCAGACGGCCGCCTTGATGCGCTCCACGGTGCAGGCGATGAGGCTGTTCACCGTCGCGACGGAGCCCAGCGACAGCTTCGCCGTCGGGACCGAGTCGACCAGTATCTGGAATGCCACCGTCAGGAGGGACCCGCCGGAGCCGGCGTTTTGCCCGGCGCACCCTGCTCCTCCCCCTTGCACGGCGCCCGATGGCCCGTCGGGCAGGATGGCGAAGCCCGACGGCAGGAGGGCCACGTAGTCGGGGTCGCCGCCGTTGAGAACCACGTTCATCGCCACGATGTCCACCGGCGCGTAGACGACGTAGGAGCCCGACGCGTCGGTGCAGCTCTCTTGCAGGATCAGCATGTTGCTCTGGTTTGAGTTTGCACTCTGCACACACATATATATATGTCATTGATTAGAAAAGAAATATTCATTATATGATCCATTCCTTAGGGACAAATGATGGATAATTAACGAGGTATAATCAGATTCACAAGGAGCAATTACATTGACTCGAAGAAGCGAGACGCAGTTGCCATGGTCGCGGCCGTTGGCGATGTGAGCCATTTCTTGGACGACGCCACCGTTGGACAGAATGTCCCACTGCAAAAATTTAAAATTCGTCAAGAAAACACTTCGCCCGGCAATGACAGGTTTTTCCGAGGGAGAAAGTAGCTAAGCGTCGGCAATGCGACGGACGCACCTCGTTGCGAGAGCTCTCGTCGCGGAGGAAGGCGAAGACCCTCCTGGGTGGGACGGGGAGCCAGAAGGAGGTGGCGGCGTTGAGGACGATGCCCGGCGGCCTGCCGGGGTCGTCGACGCTCTTCCTCGTCATGACGCGCACGTCCTCCGCGCCACTGCCCGACAGCGTCGTCCACTGGTGCGCCACGGACGCCGTCACGCCACCGCAGAAGCTCGTCACCATCCGCTCCGCCAGCTTCAGCATGCTCTTCCTCCCCTCCACGCTTGTGATCACTGCGTCCAACATCGTCGACTCATACGGATACTAATCGCGTATATATGCTGCGACAGTCTTTATTGCATTTCATTGAGTTGTATCGCGTAGGAGTGATTCGTGCGTACCGCCGAGGTCGCCGTTGGGGATGTTGCTGGCCATGGCGCTGGCGAGGCGCTCGCACTGCCGGTCCAGCGTGCCAACCCACCGTTTCGCGCCGAATGCGAGGCCGGAGTTCACCAACGGCTTGTAGATGTTGTGCACCGACCTGTCGTCCACCTCTACATGCTCCACCCAGGTCACCTATGCACGCGCAAGAACTGATCAAAACATGTAAAACTTTGCCGCGACAGCATACTGCCATCAACATGACTTTTGCTGATAGAACACTAACGTAACAGCGTTGATTCTGTTGTCGGTAAAATCGGTGCTACAGTAATTAAATTGATTGAGAAATTTCCTAAGGAATTCACCTTCGCGTAGCCGTTGGGCATTTCTTGGATGATGCAGCCGGATGGCCTGCGCCGGCACTTCAAGACAGGGCTAGGGCGGAGGCTGTCCAGCGAGACGTCGACGACGGCCCATGTCCCATCGGAATTGTGCTTGCAGTACCTCGCGAAGTAGCTCTCCCGCGTCGGTACCAGCGGCGACGGCACTTGAAACTCCATTGACATCTGCAAGTTGAACAGCATTACAGTGGTGAGCACACATGCTGAGTGCATATTACACATGATGTAAACTTACAGAATGCTGAGTGCATATTAAACAAGTCAACTTAATTATGCCTTGGTGCTACTGAAACAATGAACTATGCAGGCATGAAATAGAAGAGGGATCATATATAGATAGGATTGAGCCGTGCGCACAAACCACTTGCAATGCGCCATTGTAGTTCCCTGCCACGCCGGTCGACAACACCTCGTGTGTCGAAGCTCTCAACACGACGCTCGAGAACACCGTCGCGAACTGATTCTACACGCACAAATTCACATAGATCAGCAGATCAATGGAAACTCAAGTAATAATTAATACTGACACCATCACCACTGATGTTATAACTGACCACATCCATGAGGATCTCGACAAGGTTGTCATGCGTCATGATCACGACGGCGCTGTCGCGGGACGCCTCCGACTTGAGCCCGTACTGCTTCGGCCCGAGCCCCCTCGGGAACATCCGGCCGTACTCCTCCTCGTTGAGCGCCTCCGTCAGGCCGTCGACGAGCGCCCGGGAGGAGAGCCCCACAGCGGCTCGTCCAGCCGCGCCATCTGGATGAGCTCGTCCATGGCGGCGACGGCCAGCTCGACGATCATGGGCTTGTCGACATCGAGCTGGCCGCCGGACACGCTCCTCAGGAGGTCCCCGGCGCCGAACATGTCGGCGCCGTGGCTCGGATGGACGCCGTAGGCGCCGGAAAGGTCCAGCGGGGAGCGGGCGGCGGCGACGGCCAGCGGGCTGGAGAGCACCGGGAAGGACACAATCGGCTTCCCGACGTGTTTCGCTGCTATCCCCGATATCCTGTCGATCTGGAATTGCATCATGCATGAAGATCAGCATCTTCCTTGATGCACATGTAATTAGCTAGCAAGATTCATGTAAGAATGTATTGTGAGATGTGACTTGCCTCTTCCCGGAGACGGGCGTTCTCGACCCTGAGGTGGTGCTCGTCGAAGGACATCTCGCCGAGGGCGGCGGGGCCGCCGCAGTTGGGGCACGACGCACTGCTGAGCGCCTCCTTGTAGCGCATGTTCTCCGCGCGCAGCTTGTCGTTCTCCGCGCGAAGCTGAGCGTTCTCCTGCCTCTCGTGCTGGTTCTGCACACCACATCAACATGCATATCATGTGGTTACATGCGTGACCACTCATGCAAGGTTGGACTAATACATATTATCTCCGCTCACAAGACAGCCACGCCCTCGAATGCGAGCAGTCGAAATGAATTAATTTTTACCAAGGATATGTCTTAAAATATATACTTTGGATATGAAAATGATTCGAGTGAATTTGTCATAAAAAAATACTCGCTCCTCCCTTGATTTTACAAGGTGCGGGTTGACTATTTGGTGTAGTCTTCAAAGTTGAACTTGTCGTTAATTTCTTTTATACTACTTTGTTTATAGCTATAAAATCATAATTATAAGAAAGTACTTTCAAATACGAATCCAATGGTCACTTCTGTGTCACAAGATCGGTATATTTCTAGACAACTGTTGATCAAAGTTTATAAAGTTTGAATCTTGAAATATATATGCGGGTGCCTTATAAAAAGTAGCAGAGGGAGTATTTCACTTTTGTAACTTCTTTGACTGCATGCTAATAAAACTGTACATGCATAATGCTAGCTGCAATTGTTTGTTTGCAAATAACTAGCTTGTACATATATATTAATAGTAACTGACAATGAATGCAGTGTTTTAATTGACGAAGAGGTTGTGACGCAAATTTGGGGAAATTAAGCATTTGAATTGAAATTTAACAAAGTATTTTTTTCAAGTTATCCAAGAATATTAATTTGAGGGTACCAAGAACACTCTATCTAGTGCTATACTAGTGCTTACCTTCAGCTGTGTGCGCTTGTTCTGAAACCAAAACTTGACTTGCAGCGGCTCGAGGCCGAGCTCCCGGCCCAGCTCCTTGCGCTGCTTGTCGTCCGGGTGCGGGCACTCCTTGAAGAAACTGATCAAAATTCACAGACATTTACACACGAATTTACACGAGTTTGTCAACAATTTTACAAGGAAAGAAGAAAAATTTATGAGTAGTCCATGCAAGTCTTACGCTTCCATCTCTTGGATCTGGTGCTGGGTGTGGCGATGGTACCGCTTCTTGCGCGGCCGCTGGTTGGGGTCCTGGTCGTCGCCGGAGACGCCGTCGGCGTCGACGTTCTCGCTGCACGACTTGCTCTCGAATTCGTCCACCAGCCCATCTGCCCGCCCGTGGATCATGTTGTCACCGCTGTCTGCCGCCGCCGTCGCCGGGATCTGATCAAAGAGCTGCTGCTGGAATGCTTGCTGCAGATGTTGGCTGTCTAGCAAGTCAGCCTACAATTTCAGTCGACATAAGAGTCAGAAATTAAGATCTCATTACATCAATCACTTAGTTGACAGAATAGTTGCTCAACTCAGATAGGTGGCTTAAATCACTTGGTTTTAGGAGTACAAATTTGCACAACAACGAATGAGAAAGTAAGAACTATATATGAGTTCTAGGGAATAAATAGAATGGAAAATTCTGCTCTCTTTTTTTAGAAAAAAGGTTTTGTGAGGAGTGGTTAGTTTGGGAACAAAAGGGGAAGTGTTGCTTCTTCTCAGTAATAAGGGTGCATAAAAAGGTGAGTGAAACAACAACCTTTATACTTATTCATTGTTCTGGTGTATATATATTTGTAGGATCGAGATGCTTGTCAAAAAAAGGTAGTAGCCTACTTTTTAGTAAGATGCTAAAAATAAAGGGCCATGGAAAGAACAAACAATCCTCTCTACTTGTGTATTGTGTATGTGAGTAAAATCTTTCTTGAAAAAAGAGCGTGCAAGATCAAGAACTAGAGAAGGCTACGATCCTTGTTTGAGTTCTAATGGGCTCTTACATCGGTTTAGATGTGATTTATAGTTGCCCCTTATCCTTGTATCTCCTAGTACAGCTCATTTTCCATTAAATGTTCAATTAATTGCTCAGAATCCTCGAATAATGGTGCACAGCCTACTGATTCAGGCTGCAATTAAAAATAAAAAATTATACTCCTATGATCCCGAATACTTATCATTCTAGCTTTCAGATTTTATTTCTAAATATACGTTATTCTACAATTTTAAGGTAATATTTTATATTTTTTTCCTTCTATATCTCTTTCTTTAGCTATTTTCAATGTTATTTACTATTATGGAAAGAGGGATATAATGCTGTTTTGCAAATGTCTTCAGTGGAAGTGCAAGAACTTATAATAATATCTAGTTAGGAACGGATCGTGCAGATGAGCAAACAAATCAAGAACAAAAGCAAAAGAGCAACAACTTAATAAAACACAGAATAACCTTCTTTTTTTCCAAAACAACTCAAAGGTACGCTGATTTTTTTCATCTCAAGTTTCTTTCTGAACTGTATATACCTGGCTTAGGGACAGCGCGGACGGCGATCCATACGCCACGCCGTTCCGGCCGATCATCGAAGACGGCATGGGCCTGGCCGGCGTCATGGTCGTCGTACCGGCTCGCTGTCTAGCTATTGCCTCCCAAACCCTACTTCTTGCCCTCTAGCTCCTCCCATTTTTTATGCATCACAAGTGCTCCAACCGTAGGAAAGTACTAGCCAGCCAGCCAGCCAGCCTATATGTACACAGAACTGGCTTGCACGCCACGTAACAACACAAGTAGCGGCCGATCTAGGGCAAGCACATGCAAGGGCAGCTGGTTAGCCAAGAACTTTGCAAGAAACAGCGGAGTAGGTAGTGAGATCTAAAGCAAGTGTTCTATGCGTACGTGTCTGATCTCTGTGCAGTAGCTAGCCAGCTACTTGTTGCTTCCAGGAAGCATGATATTGCATGCAAGAAGTTGCAGGGAGTGTGTGGTATGTGTAGCTAGCTAGCAAGAAGCGGCGAGACGAAGAGATCTTTGGGAGGAGGAAGAAGAAGCCATGGGAGGAGGGGATGAAGAAGGGGAACGGCGGATGGAGAGAATGTGGAGACGGGGGAGGAGTTATTGCTGAGTGTTGAGCGGATGCAATCGCATTTATTGAGAGAGGGTGCAGCGTTATTGCTCGGTCAGCAGGAGCGCCGCGGGGGAGAGGGGGGTCTTACGGTGAAAGGTATGCAGGTACTCCACATCTGTACATGTATGATCTACTTTTCTCTCGAAATGAACTTTCGTGGCTAAATCCTCCACAAGGATAGGATGTCAAACAACAGTTTCTTGTATCTTTGAAATTAGAGAACTTTGTAACATGATGAACTACCATAGCATTATAGTCTATATGATTCATCATGTTTAATTTCCATATTTAATTTTATGGCAGCATTAATTGCATGCTACAGTATGTAAAACGTGTGGTGAAACACGCAGTGCCAATTTAATTAATGCAAGATTATATGTCGAACTATTTCATCATCATCATGGGGATGCTCCCAGCTCAAAGATCGCGTATGACCATCCGCGGTTTGGTGGGTGACAAAATTTATGAAGCTAGAGACTTTAAATAACTAAAATCCAAATTGTGCAGCTTCTCCATATTTTTCCCTTGTGAGGGAATTTTATTTTGTTTGTATCTAATTTTCCATTTATATTTGAGTGTATATTGATCAGTATTGCACACCCTAAATCCAAGATGCATGTACTACCTCGTGTCATAAAATTAAGGTGGTCATTTTGGGTTTCCTAAACTTTGCTACCATATCTGTTTGAACATATATTATAGATGGGACATATATATGAAAATGATATGTATGTGTTTGTCTCGAAAATTACTTTTATAATAATATAATTTATTAGGTTTTATATAATATATTTTAATATAATAAGTGGCCCCAGTTGCCATTTAGGATCGTATCGATGTGTCTTTTTTTTTTGTGGCAGGAGAGAGTACAGAGCATACGATTGTAGAGTGTACTGCTACCTAACTATAGTAACTAACAACCATTACTAGTATTTGTCTCTGTTAACTCACCATGCAAAGTTGCAGTTAACTAGCATTGAATTTATACAGCCATCACTGCGTGCCAACTTCTGATTTATCTCTTCTGACTTGCTCAAGAGATCTAGAGGGAGATGTGACTTAACTTTTTGAACTTTGAGGTCGTCTCTAATGCTAGCAAGACTAGCTTTTTCGTGGACTTGAATTTATTATTTGCTCGGGACAGGTCAATTTCGCACAGTTGGATGATCTTAGGTCGGAGTAGCATGGTTTACTTGAACTATCTCATAAATGCATTCAAGAAAATACGGACATGTGTGGATTGGCATGCTGGCTTCAGTTGTTTCACTGACGCAGCAATTGCAGATTCCATGTACTGCAGTTGGGAAATAGTCGGATCATACAGAAGCCGACGCCTCCAGCCGGTCAAATTTGGGTGTCAACAACATCCTTAAAGCAAAATAAGCACATAAGTTCATTATGTTGTGTATTAGGGAAGTATAGTTGGCATATATATCCAAAATATCGCAAAGACACGCACAAAAAAATTTACCAACTATATATATCGCTAAGACACACACAAAAATTCCCAGTACAAATTAAAGTTATGAAGATCTTCAGCGTATTGCGTTTATGATTCTTGTCATACTCCCCAGGGCGACTCTAGGAATAAATTAATAACCTTCATCTCTGGATGATTTTTATTAAAATAATACATTTTAAAATAACTTCAAAATAACCTTGAAATTTGCTTTTACAAAAATACACCTCACAACGAATGAATTAGCGGCATGCGATATAAGCCTTAGCCTATCAACCAAATGAATCCACCCACGACAAAACAATCACAACCATATCAATCATTGATATAACAGACATATGTCGCCAATTAAATTAGCAATAGAAGCTTTATCGTTGAATGAAATGACGGCAGAGCTTTTGTCGTCAAATGAATTAACGGCAGATGATCCGTCACCATTTCATTTGGTGATAGAAGCTTTTCGTTGTCAATTGAATTAGCGACATGTACGTAGTATTTTGTAAAAAAATTCATGGTATTATTTTTATAATTTTTTAAAATGTATTATTTTTTTTGAAGGAATAGGCAGGAGCTCTGCCAAATGCATTAAAGGAGAAGATAGACATAAAGTTTACATAGGGGAAACGACAAAGCGGTTGACCGAGATGTAAAAAAGGCCGACAAGGGAAAGCACACACGACAAAAGGAAAACACCACCACAGAAAATTACAACGTTGGTCACGACAACTTGGAGCTTAGCGACGAAAAAATCAGCGGCTAGAAATCAAAGCATCTCGAGGGTCAGCCGATCGGTTTCGACGATTATTTTTTACGTCAGGTGGCTAGACATAAAAAATCAGGCGGCTAGACATAAAATGTATTATTTTTTAAAATATTCATATTTGGATAGTAGCTACAAATGAGTACAAATAACCGCAATAAACTTGTCTCTTGTTCCTCTTTGCGAGGAAGTAGAAACTGAACTGAACCATTATTAGACACCCACGTAAAACACAAGGCGTCAGTAATTCAGTATCCGTGGAAATATGTCAAAACTAATTGCATTTAAACTACAGTATTAGTTAAAGTTGCTAATATGCCAAGAACTTCGTACACCTAAAATTCTTTGTACAAATAGCAACTACTACAGATGATTTGCCATGAGGCATGAGGCCAATCAACTAAAATAAATAAGAAGTCATACATGCATAGGTTTCCATATGCTGAGTATGGTTCAATAGAATTTGTAGAATATCATATCCTTCTGCTTTATGATTGCACGCCTTCATATGTGCCTGGATGGTCTTTCTTTAGCTATTTTCAATGTTATTTACTATTATGGAAAGAGGGATATAATGCTGTTTTGCAAATGTCTTCAGTGGAAGTGCAAGAACTTATAATAATATCTAGTTAGGAACGGATCGTGCAGATGAGCAAACAAATCAAGAACAAAAGCAAAAGAGCAACAACTTAATAAAACACAGAATAACCTTCTTTTTTCCAAAACAACTCAAAGGTACGCTGATTTTTTCATCTCAAGTTTCTTTCTGAACTGTATATACCTGGCTTAGGGACAGCGCGGACGGCGATCCATACGCCACGCCGTTCCGGCCGATCATCGAAGACGGCATGGGCCTGGCCGGCGTCATGGTCGTCGTACCGGCTCGCTGTCTAGCTATTGCCTCCCAAACCCTACTTCTTGCCCTCTAGCTCCTCCCATTTTTTATGCATCACAAGTGCTCCAACCGTAGGAAAGTACTAGCCAGCCAGCCAGCCAGCCTATATGTACACAGAACTGGCTTGCACGCCACGTAACAACACAAGTAGCGGCCGATCTAGGGCAAGCACATGCAAGGGCAGCTGGTTAGCCAAGAACTTTGCAAGAAACAGCGGAGTAGGTAGTGAGATCTAAAGCAAGTGTTCTATGCGTACGTGTCTGATCTCTGTGCAGTAGCTAGCCAGCTACTTGTTGCTTCCAGGAAGCATGATATTGCATGCAAGAAGTTGCAGGGAGTGTGTGGTATGTGTAGCTAGCTAGCAAGAAGCGGCGAGACGAAGAGATCTTTGGGAGGAGGAAGAAGAAGCCATGGGAGGAGGGATGAAGAAGGGAACGGCGGATGGAGAGAATGTGGAGACGGGGAGGAGTTATTGCTGAGTGTTGAGCGGATGCAATCGCATTTATTGAGAGAGGGTGCAGCGTTATTGCTCGGTCAGCAGGAGCGCCGCGGGGGAGAGAGGGGGGGGGGGGGGGGGGTCTTACGGTGAAAGGTATGCAGGTACTCCACATCTGTACATGTATGATCTACTTTTCTCTCGAAATGAACTTTCGTGGCTAAATCCTCCACAAGGATACGATGTCAAACAACAGTTTCTTGTATCTTTGAAATTAGAGAACTTTGTAACATGATGAACTACCATAGCATTATAGTCTATATGATTCATCATGTTTAATTTCCATATTTAATTTTATGGCAGCATTAATTGCATGCTACAGTATGTAAAACGTGTGTGGTGAAACACGCAGTGCCAATTTAATTAATGCAAGATTATATGTCGAACTATTTCATCATCATCATGGGATGCATGCCCAGCTCAAAGATCGCGTATGACCATCCGCGGTTTGGTGGGTGACAAAATTTATGAAGCTAGAGACTTTAAATAACTAAAATCCAAATTGTGCAGCTTCTCCATATTTTTCCCCTTGTGAGGGAATTTTATTTTTGTTTGTATCTAATTTTCCATTTATATTTGAGTGTATATTGATCAGTATTGCACACCCTAAATCCAAGATGCATGTACTACCTCGTGTCATAAAATTAAGGTGGTCATTTTGGGTTTCCTAAACTTTGCTACCATATCTGTTTGAACATATATTATAGATGGGACATATATATGAAAATGATATGTATGTGTTTGTCTCGAAAATTACTTTTATAATAATATAATTTATTAGGTTTTATATAATATATTTTAATATAATAAGTGGCCCCAGTTGCCATTTAGGGATCGTATCGATGTGTCTTTTTTTTTTGTGGCAGGAGAGAGTACAGAGCATACGATTGTAGAGTGTACTGCTACCTAACTATAGTAACTAACAACCATTACTAGTATTTGTCTCTGTTAACTCACCATGCAAAGTTGCAGTTAACTAGCATTGAATTTATACAGCCATCACTGCGTGCCAACTTCTGATTTATCTCTTCTGACTTGCTCAAGAGATCTAGAGGGAGATGTGACTTAACTTTTTGAACTTTGAGGTCGTCTCTAATGCTAGCAAGACTAGCTTTTTCGTGGACTTGAATTTATTATTTGCTCGGGACAGGTCAATTTCGCACAGTTGGATGATCTTAGGTCGGAGTAGCATGGTTTACTTGAACTATCTCATAAATGCATTCAAGAAAATACGGACATGTGTGGATTGGCATGCTGGCTTCAGTTGTTTCACTGACGCAGCAATTGCAGATTCCATGTACTGCAGTTGGGAAATAGTCGGATCATACAGAAGCCGACGCCTCCAGCCGGTCAAATTTGGGTGTCAACAACATCCTTAAAGCAAAATAAGCACATAAGTTCATTATGTTGTGTATTAGGGAAGTATAGTTGGCATATATATCCAAAATATCGCAAAGACACGCACAAAAAAATTTACCAACTATATATATCGCTAAGACACACACAAAAATTCCCAGTACAAATTAAAGTTATGAAGATCTTCAGCGTATTGCGTTTATGATTCTTGTCATACTCCCCAGGGCGACTCTAGGGAATAAATTAATAACCTTCATCTCTGGATGATTTTTTATTAAAAATAATACATTTTAAAAATAACTTCAAAATAACCTTGAAATTTGCTTTTACAAAAATACACCTCTGTCACCGAATGAATTAGCGGCATGCGATATAAGCCTTAGCCTATCAACCAAATGAATCCACCCACGACAAAACAATCTGTCAACCATATCAATCATTGATATAACAGACATATGTCGCCAATTAAATTAGCAATAGAAGCTTTATCGTTGAATGAAATGACGGCAGAGCTTTTGTCGTCAAATGAATTAACGGCAGATGATCTGTCACCATTTCATTTGGTGATAGAAGCTTTTCTGTTGTCAATTGAATTAGCGACATGTACGTGTATTTTTGTAAAAAAAATTCATGGTATTATTTTTATAATTTTTTTAAAATGTATTATTTTTTTTGAAGGAATAGGCAGGAGCTCTGCCAAATGCATTAAAGGAGAAGATAGACATAAAGTTTACATAGGGGGAAACGACAAAGCGGTTGACCGAGACAGAAAAAAGGCCGACAAGGGGAAAGCACACCGCCGACAAAAGGAAAACACCACCACAGGAAAATTACAACGTTGGTCTACGACAACTTGGAGCTTAGCGACGAAAAAATCAGGCGGCTAGAAATCAAAGCATCTCGAGGGCCGCCGATCGGTTTCGGACGTATTATTTTTTACGTCAGGTGGCTAGACATAAAAAATCAGGCGGCTAGACATAAAATGTATTATTTTTTAAAATATTCATATTTGGATAGTAGCTACAAATGAGTACAAATAACCGCAATAAACTTGTCTCTTGTTCCTCTTTGCGAGGAAGTAGAAACTGAACTGAACCATTATTAGACACCCACGTAAAACACAAGGCGTCAGTAATTCAGTATCCGTGGAAATATGTCAAAACTAATTGCATTTAAACTACAGTACTAGTTAAAGTTGCTAATATGCCAAGAACTTCGTACACCTAAAATTCTTTGTACAAATAGCAACTACTACAGATGATTTGCCATGAGGCATGAGGCCAATCAACTAAAATAAATAAGAAGTCATACATGCATAGGTTTCCATATGCTGAGTATGGTTCAATAGAATTTGTAGAATATCATATCCTTCTGCTTTATGATTGCACGCCTTCATATGTGCCTGGATGGTCATGACATACCCACAAAAAAAAACAAAGAAATTAACTAAGCAAAATTAGCACAAAAAAGAATGAAGAGCATCATCAAAGGGGACATCTACTAAATTATAACCTTTACTGAAAATTGAGAGTAACAAAAGCCCACGCCAACACAGCAATGTTAAGTAACTGCTCAAATTTGCTGATCGAAGCCCAACTGCAATGCTACCAGCAGCAAGAGCCTACTTTTGAGTGATCAAGTGAAGATCAAGAATATATACGAGAATCCTACAAATTTTCAGAAAGAATTTTGAGTAGCATGGAAAGCTATTAAATATTATTTAGAAAACATACTTGGTGGATAATTTAGCCTTTAACAAATTATGCTCACTCTTGGCCGACTACGCTGTGCAAACCTGTAGCCAATCCTTGATAAAGCGGTGCGATATCTGGCGGGTTGGCAGGCGTGCCACCTCACCATGGGGGGCCGCCTCACCTTCGTCAAATCAGTGCTCACCTCGCTACCAATTTATCTTCTTACAGCAATCAGGGTCCCTAAACAATTCATCTCCGATTTAGACAGGCTAATGAGGAAGTTCCTATGGGCAGGCAACGGCGACATGCATGGCAGGAACTGTAAGGTTTGTTGGACAACAGTGTGCCGGCCACTCCATATGGGGGGCCTAGGAATTCTCGACCTGGACAGGTTCGCCAGAGCGCTACGTCTTCGCTGGTTGTGGCACTCCTGGACGGCAACAGAAAGGTCATGGAACGGAATGCCCACACCATGTGACCAGACAGATAAACAACTTTTCGCCACAACCACAAAAATAACCATTGGAAATGGTCAAACGGCGTCCTTCTGGACCGACAGATAGCTACAGGGTACAACACCTTCCATGCATGCGCCGAACCTCTTTAGGCATTCCAGGCGAAAGTCACGTTCGGTGGTAGATGCTCTAACAAATAACAACTGGATTCGAGACATCCGGCATAGTCTAACAGTTCCTCTACTACTCCAATATGTCAATTTATGGCGGAAACTGCAATCCGTACACCTGCAGCCTCACGTTCACGACGTCATAACCTGGACGCAAACTTCCAATGGCGTCTACTCTGCCGCCTCGACGTACCGTATGCAGTTCATAGGAGCTACCTTCAAATCTTTCCATACTACAATCTGGCAAGCGTGGGCCCCATCATGCTGCAAAGTCTTTCTATGGCTTGCTCACCAGAATCAGCTTTGGACAACGCAGGGGGTGGCCGAACCAGTAATTCTGCCCAATGTGTTGCCGAAATCTTGAAACGGTGCGTCACCTTTTCATAGAATGCCCCAAAGTTCAAAGATTATGGAAACAAATCGCCGCATGGGCTCGATTGCCGTCACTCTTGCCTGATCGGTGGGGTACGGCCGCAGACCTTAGCCTGCTAGATTGGAACCTTTATCATGTAAATCGCCAACCAAGATTTCGTAAAGGGCTAAAGTCTCTTATCATCCTAACTTGCTGGCAATAGTGGAAAGAATGTAACAGCATAATCTTCCAAAACAACGCGAAGGCCATCGATGAGGTCTTACAGTTCATAAAAGACGAGGCCAGAACCTGGATTATTGCGGGTGCAAAACATCTAAAAATTTGCTAGATCGAGATGTTTGATTTCTTTTCCTCTTGCCTATCCTTTTCTCTTTTCTTTAGGTGACCCTTGTATCCTTCTCTGGTGCAGTATCCTGCACCTTGTACTCTTCTAGTTTCTTCTTCCTAATATAACCTGCAACAATGTTGTCTTTTAAAAAAAACAAGTTATGCAGTAAAAAGTACTCTCCAGAAGTAAAGTATAGTGTAATTTTGTTAATTAAGGACTTACTGACCGGTTAACTTGGCAAGACAAATCAAATATCAAAAGTTTTGAGAAGAACCCCTGCTGTCCAGCTCATATGTTTTCTTCTTTTCCAAAAGCAAAGGTAATATCTGACAAAGTGAGGTGCAAAAGCTTAGTCATTGATACAAGACTAACTGCAGCCTTTGTTTTTTCCTTGGCATGAATAGCATTTGTAATTTACCTCCTGTACAGGGTAAAGCTACAAGGATTTGACCTCATGATGCAACCTTTTATGACAAGTCGCAATTTATACACATCCATTTCACCTTCATTTGTATGGACATCCTTTTTAGCATACTATGTGTTTGACTTATTTTTTGTCTATTCTTGCTAAATTTCTGTTCTTCTCTAAGGTAACATTCCAAAGCTAACATTTAAAAAAAAACAGCAGTGTTGAGTATATTATAGATAGATAGATAGAAGAAGAAAAGTACAAGGCGCAGGAGACTGCACCAGAAGAAAGGGGAAACAAGGACAAGGAAGAAAAAGGAAAAGGAAGAGGAAAATCAATTAAGACGCTCCACCAATTTTTTGAGATCAGCTGCTCCCGCAGTAATCCAGTTGGCGACTTCATCCTTGATGGACTAGAAGATGTCCTCATTGGCTTTCCATTTGTTTTGAAAAATTCTACTGTTGCGTTCTCTCCACCATTGCCAACATGTTAGGATGATTAAAGTCATGACACCTTTTCGAAATGTTGTTTGTTGGCTTAATTACTTTATTTAGGTTCCATTTTTCCAGGCTGGTGGTCACCTCCCACCTGTCTGGAGGGAGAGGGCAATCAAATCCAATGTGCAACAGCTGTCTATAAGCATCGAACCTGGTTGCAATCTATGAACAGGTGATGTACGGTTTCTAGATTTCGGCAACACATTTGACAGAAATATTGGTTGGACCACCCCCTATGCTACAGTCGCTATGCCGTCCATAGCCGGTCTTGATGAGCAAGCCATAGGAAGACTTTGTAGTACGATGGCGCCCACGCTGACCAGACTGTGGAATGGTAGGATTTGGAGACGCTTCCTGCGAACTACATGTGGTATGCCAATGAAGCTATGTAGATGACACATGGAGTTTGCGTCTAGGTTATGACGTCATCAATTTCCGGTCATAGGGATACAAACTGTATTTGGAGCCATAATTTGACATATTCGGTTAGAAGGTGGATTATTAGGTTGTGCCGAATATCTCAAATCCAGTTATTGTTTGACAGGGCATGTGCAACTAATCTTGACTTTCACTTGGAGTGCTTGAAGAGTTGTGGCACAAGTTGTGCAGGTGCTATGCCATGGGGCCATCTGTCAGTCCAGAAGGATGTCGTTCGGCCGTTTCCAAGCGTAATTCTGGTGGCCGTAGAGAAAAGCTGTTGGTCAGTTCGGTCACATGATGTCAGCATTCCAATCCCCACTTGAGCCACATCCAACGAAGCCGGAGTGTTCGGGCGAACATGTCCAGATCAAGGATTCTTAGGCCCCTCAAGTTGATGGGTTGACAGACTGTTGTCCAGCGTACTTTGCAGTTCCCGTCATGAATGTCGTCTTTGCCTGCGTTAGTGAAGTACTTTCCAAAGCTAACATGAGTACATCTACATAAACTTATGTGATCCTTGAATCTTTATTTTCCCTTTGTTAATATCATATAAATTCAATGTTACGGAGTATAATAAATACTCATGTCCCATGTAAGAAGCCGTTCAACATATGGTAGACAAAACATGCCAATCTTTTGGAAGTGAAACCTCTAATAAGACATCACTGGCACACTGAATGGCAATGATGGTGACAGCTATCCTCCAAGATCAGCCATCTTGATCAAATACGAACTAATTTCTTCCCTCCAAGTATTTTTCTTTCTTCCAAGTATTGGATTCTTGAATGGTGAAGAAGGCCTATACTCCTATATAAACTCTAGAGAAGATGAGACACGACAATATATTTCCGTCCCACTAGCACAACATGGCTTCTTGGTTTCCATATCTACACATGGATGTAGCCCATGCCAAGTAGCATTTCCAACTCTAAATTATTAGTATACATCCTTTTCCGTTGTTAATAATAGCTTAGGGCAAAACATGTGGATGTATCCCCCAGTGGCGGAATTAGAAAACTTTATATAGGGAGTGCACACTTCACACGAACAACTCTACAATCTTGTAGAATGATTTCGTAACATCATAAGTCTAGCACATATATTTAAAATTTGCTAAATTGTTCTAAAATCTTAAAAATCCTAAATCACTAAATTCAGAACTAATTCAATCAACAGATTTGGCCTATCGAAGTGGTGATCTTGTAGCATTTTTTTCAAAAATTTGGCCCTAGATCCGCCCCTTATTCCTCCTCCTGTCATGGCCACAGTGAGCCCCACAAATAGGAATTATCAACTCCAATGATGCATGCATAACCTCTCCCATTAGTACTTTTCTACATAAACAGTAATCCATGGCTAATGTATGATTTGTATCAAGTATAAAAACTAGGTGTTTTCACAAGAACGCATAATAGCAAACATTGTACAAACTACCTTGAAAATTAACTTAATTGTGTTTTGGTTAAGGCTATTTGCTTGTATAATACACAACCTAAAAAATGGAGTATCTAAAAACCCAATTGATGATATCATTTCATCATGGATAAATAATTTTGTATAGAAAAAGTGCACATGTTGGAGCACTACAAACATGGGCCACCATTCGAAATCACGCTAGTCAGGATCATCACTAATGCTGCATTGACATTGATATTGACACGGGTGGTGTCCATGTCCTTGTGTAATGTGTTGGTTGATGTTGAAATGCCAGCTCCAATTCTCTCTCATGTAAGCCTCTTCTCCTCTAAAGCACTGTGGTCCTACCACTACTAACAGAGTTTTTGCAGTAGTAGCATATCGCCTAGAGAATAGATGCCGGTAAAAATTACATAATGGTTCATGATGTCTCACTCCTAGACTTTTATGGGCTCAAACACTTAACTATGCCTCTAAAAATCAAATTAATTAGTTGGTTCATTAACTTATTTTTGTGTATGCATGTTCCTTTGTAGAACAGGAGTAATTCATAGGTTATGATGGCCAATGACACCAATCTTTAAAGAGTATCCAGACAAAAAGTGGTCATGAATCATGATGAACAATATGACTTGAAGTATTTTTAAGAATTAGTTCCATAAATGCCTGTTCAAGCGGAAACAACAGATTGATTTCCATTTAGGTTATCTTGTTAAGGTTAAATCAAGATGACACTTAAATGCCAACAAACATTATGGTCATAAACATACTCTAGGCATCATTGTCATAGTTCTTCCACTTGCAAATTATAATTCAGTTGCTCCAAAACTCGGAAGGGTAGTATTTCAACTCTCCAAAAGGATATACAGCCATTAAATTTGCAGGCTTATCAGCATTAAAAATCGATATACTCTTCCTTTACTACTTTAATACTCCATCCTCAGTTATTGCCCAGTGAGATATAAATATTGCAGCATTAACGATGCAAATTGTTCCTTTGGTACTTTAAGACAACATCATCACTTACTAGCCAGTGATATAAATATTGCATTTATACACTCAAGGGAGGTGTATGGTAGTACTGAAAGTTGCAGCAATGAGGTTGGAAAGAAGTTCACATGCTCATGTACTAACTTGTTACTTAAATCCTGGAGGTATTTGAATCATGATCTTTATGTGGTATGTTTATGTGTTGCCTGTGCTTCAATCACTAGTCCAATGTAATTAAGGTTTTCATGTCATACAAAAATTGGGAGTAGTCATTATGATAGCAAACCGGATATTCTTCCTAAGCTACAAGAAAAGAAAAGAAATAAGTAAGTCTGAATGAGACATATAGATTTACATATATCGGCCCAGGCGGGGGGATGTATTCTGCACTATATGATTAGATTCATGTGCTGCAACCCAGTATATATCAACTGAAAGAAGACAAAGTGAAGTGAGATGCTGTAACTAGCTAAGACCACAAGACAGTCTAATCCAAATGCTATCAATATGATAGAGCTTTCAACCCAGCTTCTGGTGGGCCATGTTCTAATCCAAATACCACTAACCAATACCAGCAACAGAAAGTCATCGTGATAAAAATGATCTGAAGTCAACTTGTCCAGGATCTGGGGTATCAGAATCACTTGCAATAGAAAGATCAACTCCAATCCTGGTCCATTCTGCATGGATTACAAACAAGCATCCTCCTCCATGGTGGGCAAGGGAGAAGGTCAGAAGTAAATAGCAAGGCAAAATATAGCAAAACAACAGTGTGCATTTATTTGGTATTGGTGCTTGTGTGGGGAGTGGCTTTATACCTTGTCTTGAATAGTGGGTCAGGTCTTTCCAGCGCATGCAGTAGCAGAGGAACACCTCTCATGGTCCCTGGGGACGTAGTATATTTCCACTGCGTTGGGTAAGTACAAGAGTTACTAACATGCCAGCCTACCATACTGCGTGCAACAAGGCACACATCAGAAGATTAAGATAACTCTGTCAGCTTCTGCTAATCAAGATGGACACTCATCTCAGTAGGTGTTTTAGACGGAGAATACTGAGGTACTTTGGCATGAGTTTGAGAAAGAAATTGCGTTCTCATTTCGGTATTTAGCATTGAAAAACTAATTGCTATTCGAAAATCAAGCAAAATTTCATGGCACAATAGCTTGCATAATTACAATATAGGACAACTTTACAATGTGCCAAAACTATCAAGTGTATTGGCAGTATATTTTAAGGGAAAAGCTTTGCTACTTTAGACAAAACAAAGTAATAGCTTATAAAACAGTAGAAGGCAGGGAAATTGAATGTAAATCTGTGGTACAGCAAGGCTATATTTATGGTACAACATATTGTAATCTTTTTCCAGGTTGCATGAACAATGGACCTCTGGACCACCAAGTACGCCTAGCACTAATGGAACTACACTATTGAGGCATCATTGCCTCCAGCTATGCAAAATGTGCGTGCCCGTCAGCAAGATTCAAACGTTAAGACCGCCAAATATATCCTTTGATAATAACCTCCAAAGTGTCCAAGCAACTAATTTATGATTCATGTAAAAAAATATCCACAATATAATGTCTTAATCCATTCACAGTGTTTCAAAAAAGTTCAATACTCTATGCTTCTACTTGTATTTGTTAATTGATTTATCAACTTGGATGACAAATAGATGATGAGAGTTTCAATTCATCCTGTAGGATTCATTCTTCATCTTATACAATGTACTGGAGTCTTCCCTTGGATACCATAAATGCAAAGAGAAAACATGCTAGGGAATAACTCAGGTGATTTTCATGATGTTACTAAACTTCAAATAAAAGGTAACTCAAGCAAAATGAACAATAAGAACAGCTAAGCTACTACACATAATGCAGACTGGTGAGTGTCGGAACGAAGGTGCATCAAACATGGTTACAAACTGGAGTAACACGCTATTCCAAAATCAAACTGAATTGTGTAATTCACTGCTACTATATTGATTCATCTGAGCATGTATAAATACAGGAGGGAAGTACACAAAAGAGAGAGAAGAGTCTAACGGGTGATGCGCATCCAACGGCACGCACAGGTGCATGCAAGGCATAAAACCCGGTCTTCCCTAAGACTAGATACATCAGTTATACTAGTTCAACAAATCATGCAGCTCTTTCTTAAGAATAATGCTCTTTCTCTTTTAGAATAAGATACATGAATGCTTTGTTGATCATGCTATGGCCAGGGAGCAACAATAGATTAAAAGGATGTAACAGTAACATATACGTTAGTGAATAAAATAGATAGCTCAGCATAAAGACAATTAGTAGGACATAAAGGTACCTGAAAAGTTGGTGCTCCGGTACGATTGTTTCCACTTTCCACAAAAAACCATCTACCTGACTGGAAAAGATCTCTCCCCAAATCTGGACATTATGTTGCCCTTCTTTGTCAACTTGACGATTCAGATGGACATACAACTGACCACAGAGATATGTCAGACACTGAATAAACAACCAGAGGGTTTCACCACCAGACAGCTTACATGACTGAATGCATCAAAACAATAACCATGAGAACCCACAATTGCATGAATACTAATAGTGAGCAAAAGAGTGAGACATTCAGGCAGCAAATGCACTTGTACGTTGCTGACAGAAGCACCACATTATCTTTACTATCCAAAACTAGAAGTAGCCAATACAAATGGAAGAATAACGCAGAGAAATTACTGAGCTTACATCAATCCAGAAGATCGCCCCACGTTTCTTGAGGGAATCTTGTTTTGATAGATGAAGAGATAGATGGTAGTATATTTGTTCTCGACAGGCAGGCAGGCAGGCGGCAACAACTTCAACAACCAAAGGCTAAAGCAGTAGTACGATAACGGGATGCCCCGCGAAGGTGGAGGCGTCCAGGGCCAGCACCGACTCCAGATGACGAAGATGCCGCCGCCGCAGAAAGGGTTTCGGGTAGGCGGCGGCGGCGGAGATCGGCCGTCGCAACGCATCGCAGGAGGCGAGCGAGACGCCGCCGCACGGCGAGTGTTCCGAGTTGGCGCGCGGGTAATGAATGCATGGCCCAGATTGCACGGCAAAACAGATTGTACGATCCAGATTGGATCGCGCGCGCACTCGCTATACGCTTAGTCCTACCTGTGCTGGGCTGGACCAAATCTCAATCCGAAGAAATTAAATTGGACGGTAGTGTTAGCGAAGGGCCGGATACGTAAAAATGAACTGCTTCCGTTTTGAAATATACAACTAACATATTTCTAAAAAACGAAAGTAAATATTAGTACAATAAGAATATTTGATATAAATTAGCGGGCTAGCGCACCTTCGACAACACAATAAAATCATCGACACTATTGGTAACACACTTTTGTAATATTTATCCACAGCAATAAATCACTAGGCGATAAGTCTCCCCTGTTTATAAGTCCTGTAGTTCGGTAGAAGAACTTTACGCACTGCTTCTCTCCGGTCATAAATAGTTGTCATTTTATATATTGATATGGTCTTTAAAATACAACTTTGACAACTAATTTATATTATAATATATTTATAAAACCAATAAAATTCTAATATTATGAAAGTACTTTTCAAAACAAATCTACATATAAGATTTTCATGTATCCAATTTAAGTAGTTAAAAAGATGGTGACAGTTAAAATTTTAAAAGTTTGAACGCATCTATATCTAGAATGATAACTATTGGTGACAGGAGGGAGTAGTGAGGATTCTTTATGATTATAATAATAGCACGCACCTTTAATGTGATCAATTTAGACATTTTGAAAGTATTATTGATAGAAGATTACAAAGTTTGATCCATGCTAAGTGTTTAACAATGGAGGGGTAAGTATTTTCCAAACCAAGTTTAATTTGGTAAGCTGGGTATGAAATTCAATTTCATGTAACGCAAACCTTTTTGCTAATGTCCACCAAGGACAGAGTTCACATGCAGTTGGAATGGGGTCTGCAAGTTAAGTGAACCCCATTCAACCATCCGATAAAAAAGCGTCTTCTGGGGATACTGTAGCAGATTTGTACTATAGCAAGTTACTGTAGCACACGATTTTGGGTGATATGAACCATCGATTAGCTGGATTGGACGGCTCTGTTGAACGGGGACTGCTTAACTTGCAGCCCCTATACTAACTGCATTTGAACTCTGCCCGTCCACCAATGTGCTAGGCACTAGTCAGACGGTAGACCGGTGTCTAGCCCCTAGGTGATAGACTAGCACACAACATGAAGCAGTGAGATAGCAAGATATGGAGGGGGAACGTGCAGAAGAAAATAAGAAGTGAAAAGGAAAAAAAGAAAAGAAAAAAATGCAACTTATCTCAGCCCAACACCGCTGCTGCCATGCACGTAAGGAGGCAGCTAAGGGTTTCCTCATGCACAGCACTGTTGCCACCTCAAGCCGTCAACTTCGACCTTCATTGACTCCTGTAACGACCTTCATTTTAGCATAAAATGCCAAAATGAGAATCTCATTTGCATACAGTACTAGTCCCTGAATCAATAGTTAGTACGCACATTTACAATAATTGGAATTACAACTATACATCATATTATTTAAGCGAAAGCTATTATACAAAGAAATCTTACAATTCAGAGTATATAGCAGCAAAAAAGCAAAGTCTTATAGTGTGCTCATCCAACCCGTAGGCAATTGACAAGGCATAAATCACTAAAAAGATTACGTCAATAAAGATCCCGTATCCTGCAACGAAACAAATTTTCAGAGCTTCGCTAACTTTATCCACCTGAAACAATAGATTAGGCAAGGGTGAGTACTTTCGTACTTAGCAAGATTTAGCATAAGTAATACTCACAGCTCTTCGTGAGCAACGAATAATTCAAATCATGTAGTCCATCAATGTCGGCCCTTTGACATAAAGCAACAGTTGCTAAAACAAGTTTAAACCAAAACCCATTTTCAGAAAATACCAAAATCTAACATTGGAATGACTTCACCAAGTGTCCATGACCGCGGGCGCAGCTAATCGGTTAGATTTACACTTTTATAGAGGTGTACAACTTTACCCACAAGTCATGACCTTTTCTTTTTACTCATATTTCATACGCTTTTGGTGTGTGGCTAGAATGTTCATGACATAACCGTTACATTACCCAAACTTAAATTTGCACCAGCACCGGGACGGTTAGCCCTCCTCATAGTAACAGAAACACTCACCCAAGACGTGGATCCACTTCACAACACCCAACACACTATTTCTGTTCATAGCAAGATGTACACCATTGTATTGGCAAGTGTGGCTCCCAACACCTCGGTGAGGGCACCTCGTTGAGCAGACCTTGAAAGGAAAGCCCGTACTATTTCGGACTTCCAAAGTGCAAAGCTAAATCTATGTAACTTAATATGTTAAGGCTGCCTCACCCCAACACTTGTGGTTGCACGGATTTCTTGGATCAATAGCGTCCCATTGTTCGGTCCTTAATCCGACACTGGCGATAATCTTCCCCTACACTACATGCAATTCCCTTTGCACATCCGACTATTGCCAATAATCACCCGCGTCAAAACCATAGTTTTATTTTAAGTTTTTAATCAAAATACCAGTAACCAGCAATGTCATTTCCAACATTTTTAGGAAACAATTTTGATCTTGATCATCTACCTCATTGATTCTAAAGTATGGCTAAGTATGGATAATATGTAAACGCATATACCCATGATGACGTTAAGTAATGCATATCCTCATTCTATGGTTATCAAGGTTCATACATCCATAATTATCAAGGAAGTTTCATGAGACAACAGGTATATCTACCAGCACCACAAAATAGCAAATTTATAGAAAATAAACGCATGCATGAAACCATTTGATAACAAAAGAAAAATTAAATACTGTGATCAATATGATCAAAGGGGTGCTTGCTTTGCTTAATTTTTGTTTACGATGAAGTCGAGGTTGCAGCTGACGAAGGCGACGATGGAATCAGAGACGTCGGGTTTACACGTCGTTATCGACTAAAAAGCAATAAGGAGCAAATAACAAACCTCAATAAAGGCAAAAAGAAGGTAGACAGAGAACCAAATAAAGATTCACTAAAGAAAATAGGAATATTATAGGATTTGAATTAGATGATTCAATATTCTCATATTTTAGGTTGATTAAGCATTCATATTGTTATTAGCTTCTAAGTTGAGCGATGCACGGTTCACTTTATAGATTATTCATTCTTGTTTTATGAATTTAAGATGCACAAATTATTTAGATTAATAGAATTAGAACATTAGTTACATTGCCAAATGATACGAACGAATAGTACTTAATCCTTAATTGATTTTGCATAAAAAGCGGTTTCGAATATGCTAGATCTGTTAGATTAGGTTACTGGTTACATATTTGTGGCTTTTAAGAAGGTTCTGATAATACAAATAACTTAACTACAGATTACTTCATTATTACCGAGTTTGACTATTCATATTATAAAGTTCAGAAATCATGATACTTAAGGCTATTCTGCTAACAGGATTTATATGCAAATCATGAAAAACAAGATTATTTCTTCATAATAGGGTAGTCTATACTTTGGAGAGCATTCCTAAGCTGATTTCATTAATTTTAGTGTTTAGAGGAAATATTATATTCATTGTTGAAAAAGCTTTCATGGCATTATAAAGATTACGTTATAAGGAATCAGACTAGGACGGAGAAGTTTACAATTAACATTTACAGGTATTGCGATAGCAAGATTTATATGAAAAGTAAATTGTAAATAAGATATTTTTCTAGAATACGATAGCTCATATACCAAATAATGTTTCTACACTCATCTTTCCAAAATTCGCATTTAGACGAGTTATTCTACTGGCCGCTGAAAATGCTTAGTTGGTTTAGTTTTCTATGTGATTTTCACGAAGGGTGTTTGCAGAAACGAGATTTATATACAGAGCAAGTTCTAAATAAAATATATTTCCAAATTATAGTAGTACATATTACACAGAGTAGTAGTACATATTTGTCAACGATCGGGATCGCCTGACCGCAAATGTGAAATGGGGTTAGTGTGAATAAAGGACCCAAGACGAGCTACGCTCAACGGAAGTATGGACGTTGGTCGAGGTGAAGAGTCAACGAGCTGGACACAGTGAATTATACTGGTTCGAGCCCCCACGAGGGTAATAGCTTTACTCCAGTCTTCTCCTAAGGTGGAGGGCTTCACTATCTTTGAGTACAGAGAGTGGATTACAGCTCGAGCTAGAGCGTTCTGTTTGTGTCTATTGGTCTATTGCTAGTGCGCTGATGTCGTCCCCCTTTGCCGCTCTGCCTCAAGGGATTTTATACCCATCCCAGCCGTTACCAGAAACGGCCAAGAGAGATTCCCGGGGTAGTGCATGGCGTGTACTGAAGACGTGCTGCAACCGTCCCGGATCTGACGCCCACGTCCGCCTTAACTCGGGATTTTCGGACTTGGTAACCGCTAAGTAAACACACACCTCTGAGCCAAGGTCGAGGTCATGCGGGGATGGGACCCCCACTGCCCGAGCTTGAGGTCGTGGGGGGATTGGCGCTGCCTTGGTCGCGGTCGAAGTCCCACGCTGCTCGGCCCTGAGCTGGGGGACCCTGTTGACCGCACGTTGACCTGTTAGAGATTCCTTAGTCTCCGACAGCTAGCCCCCGAGACTCAAGGTCGTGGCAAGAATTTGGGTCGACCTCGAGCCTCTCCATACAGACAGAGGGGACTATTTTCTGAAAATTTCGAGCCCGAAGTCGAGGTCGAGCGAGACTCTGCACAAAGCCGGCGACGTTACACCTAGCGCCTTGATCTTGAATGCTGCACGGACATGATCGCAAGAATGGAACCGCTCAGAATGCCTCGATTCCGCCAAGCAATTCTTAATCGCACTGCCGAATCACCTGACCGGTGCGCCTTTTGAGATGCCCTGACCTCGGCCAAGGACACCGGGCTTATAAAACTCGAGTTTATCGCAACTTCGAAGAACTCTCGACCTCTCGCAATCTTTCCCTTCTAACTCCTTACTCGAGCCCTTCTTCTTCCTCCGACCAAACTTCCCCTCAACCGCCATGGCCAAGCTCAAGAAGAGTTCCCTGACGGCGGCGAGGATGAGAGAGCTTGAGGGCTTGGGGCTGTTGGACCCGGCGATGTGGCGGCTGCCAGACGGAGAGACCGAGCCGCAGCCACGGGACGACGAGCTCGTCAGCACGGAGCACTACATGCTCTTCGGCCTGCGGACGCCGGAGAGCGACTTCCTTGTAGCCGTTCTCGCACAATTCAAGATAGAGCTTATCAATCTGGTACCCAACTCCATCCTCCTTTCTATCTTTTCTCACCTGTGTAAGGGGTTCCTTGCAATCCTTCCCACCCCCTCGCTTTTCTTCCGCTTCTTCTCCCTCTTCCGCACTGGGAAGGACCCCGTGGTCGGATGCCTTTACTTCCGGCTGCGGACGGGGATCCCTTGGTCATTCCCCCAAACGTGTCCTCGCGACTCCCTCGGCCCATGGACCGAGCGGTGGTTCTACCTGAAGAGGGGCGAAGACGGCGCGCTGGAGTTCGACGGAACCCCCATCAGCAGGAAGAAGCAGACCCCGGAAGTGGGCGACCTGGAGGACGACCAAGAGGCCATCGCCGCCATTCACATCTGCGCCTCGCGGGGCCTCACTGGGTAGGCCATCGCTAACGACTTCCTGAGGAGCCAGGTGTTCCCTCTGGGGAAGAGGTTGCACCCGTTCTTCGAAATCAAAGGTCGTGATGACCTCACCCGTGAGGGGACATCTGGTGAGTCATCTTGCCCTGAAGCTTGTGCCAGTTTAGATCCCGGGGTTCCTTTGATGAGTTGATCTTTCCAGCAGCGCCGAAGGAGTCTTGAATCGCCGCCCGGATGAGCGAGATGTTCAGGAAGGCAGCGAACGACTACACCCTCGATGATCCTGTTCCGAGGAACGTACTGCGCTGGAAAGCCGAGGTAAGCGGCCCTGGACCAAGCTTCTTAGTCTGCATACGCCTAGAGCCTTCCTTGATTCTTTGGTGCACCTGCAGGACAAGCTCGAATTGCTTGAAACGGTAAGGAAGATATTGCTGCTGCCCGGGGCAGGCAAGGGCAAGAAGACGGGCAAGAGGCCAGCCCCGGACGGAGCGAGCGGCAAAGGCCCGAAGAAGCAACACGTCGAGTGGGGCGACCGCACGATGGTGAGTATCTTTGGCCGAGCCCCCAAGCACTCTGCTCGTGCTCCTTCGTCCTCTGACTCGAATTTTTCCTCGCAGCAACAGAGCGCCGCGGACGCAGCCAGGACCTCGACCAAGGACCTAGACCCACCGCGGGCCCGAGGTCCCCGAGGAAGGGACTCCCCCTCGCTCGTGGAGCACCAAGGGCCTCGCCAGCCCCCTGCGAAGCGAAGGCTGCAGACTCAGGTGCATCATCGGCTCCCTCTTCGCTTGGTTTCTTTTCCGTCTTTTTAGCTTAGTAGCCTTCCTTTATCGCAGACCTTGAGCACTCGAGCTCACTGCCTGCCCGACCTGACGATGACTATTGTCCAAGGCGAGTCTGAGTCCGATGAAGAGGAGGAAGCCTCCTACGTGCTGGCGCCCCGCCGGCCCTCGAGCCAGGGGCGCACTTCATCTGGCCCCCAAAGCTGGGCAACATTTGGGGAATTCGACCAGGGACTCGACGACCTGGCCGAAAATGACGCCGAGCCCGCGGCCAACGAATATGACGCCGCCGGCTCCCGAGGATGCTGAGGATGGTGCTGACCCATCTGAGGTCGCCGAAGGAGACAGACCGGATGCCTTGACCACGATCGTTGAGACCGCCCCGACTGTGGCGCTGGGACCTCCGCTACCGAGGTCAAGACGCCTGGCGGGCGAGACGGAAGACCGGCCGCAGATCCACCAAGACCGCCATGGGAGGGGGGTCAAGACCCTCCACCAAGGAGACAAGACCGGCCATCACTGGGTTGAGCCCGAGGGCAGGCCGAGCCCCTTTGGAGAGGAAGCTCGAGGTGCGATCGCCCCCGATGGAGTGCCCGAATGTCTCTCCCCCAACGACCCAGCGGCAACGGCGGGTAACACCACCCCAGGGACGTCGGGTAGCAGACCCACCGAGTACTCCTGGGCAAGTTTCGAGGGCTGACTTACCCAGGTACTTGAGTTTCTTCGCCCCATTGCTGAATCTTAGCTCGGATTCCCCCTTTTTCCTTCTTCTTTTTCTCTCCTCTGGCGAGCACCGTGTTGACCCTTCGAGCTCCGTAGGCCGTCGATTCAGTCGCCCAAGGGCTGCAAGGCCTTCAGATGCACGCCGACGCGCTGAGAGTCTTGCTCGACATGGTGGAGGCCCGGGAGGCGGCGCGCTCCAGACTCGTGGAATCCTTGCAAGCCGAGTGGGAGGAGGCCGCGCGAAAGGCGGCAATCGACTCCAACGAGATCGCCGGCCTCCGCAAGGAGGTGAAGACGCTCGAGGCTTCCCACAAGTCCGAGCTTGAGTGGACCATTGCCTCAGAGCGGGATCACGCGCACAAGGCCGTCGAGGAGGAACGCGCGAGGTCAGCCGAGGCGCTCGAGGCCAAGCGAGACAAGGCCAAAGAGCTAAGGAAGGCCGCTGCGGACCAAGCAGCCACCACATCAAGGGCCTCCCTGGAGCTCGAAGCCAAAGTTCGAGAGCTCGAGGAGAAGCTGGAGCGGGCGAGCAAGACGGCAAAGAGCGTCTTGTCCCAACTTCAAGAAGAACGATGCCGCGCCGCCGAAGCCTCCACCGAAGCCCTCCGACTCCAGGGCGAGCTGTCGACCTTGAGGGCCAAGGTTGCCGAGCTCGAGCAGGAGAAGCTCGCGCGTGAGATGGACGATTTGTAAATGAGTCTGTATTTCCTGTAAACAAGAACCTTTGTAAGACAAGAAGGGTTCAATGAAATGACATTGGTTTGGCGAAAATAGTCAATATCTTGGCCTGTTAGTCAATATCTTGGCCTGTTTAGCCTTTCTGTTCGTAGTATATCCCGTCCAGCCCCCGTTGGGCTCAAGGTCGATCAGCGCTGGCCTTGGGCTCAAGTTAGAAAACCTGTAGAGACCAAAACCTGCAAGATCGGGAAAAACCCACAGGGAGCATAACATAGGCGCACGAGGAAAGATTTAGGCTCTAGAGTGTTAGGATCGTTTCTAGGCCAAGCCTCTCGAGTCCTGGCAACGATTTGCGCCTTGCTCGTTGAGCCCGGGCACGAGCTTAATTCGAACCCTGGCGCAGGGGGAGCGTTGATGCAAAGAGATTCGGCTTATAAACAACTCGACCACTGGGGGTGAATGTTTAAGCTTACGACACTAGGGGCAAGAGCAAGCGCGCTCGCTCGCAGGCCAGACTCAAAGAAGCCCCGAATTCGAGTCAACACATAACGTAGAAAAAAGGCGTGAAGACCAAACATGACAAATGAACAACAACAACTTTATTGAAATCTGAGGTAAAAGGGTTACACATAGAATTTTCAAAACTGGTCAATGTTCCACGAGCTAGAGAGTTCTCTACCATCGGGCAACGCTAGCCGGTAAGCCCCCGTGCGATCTGTTGAAACAACTCTATAGGGGCCCTCCCACCGCGGGGATAACTTGTTGGTGTTGGACGGAGCCTGAATCTGCCTCAGGGCTAAGTCTCCAACAAGGAGCTCCCTAGGTCGTACCGACCGAGATGCTTGTCTACGAAGAGCTTGCAGGTAGTGCGCCGATCGTAGCAGTGCACGGCATCTTACTTCTTCCGCCAGGGTAAGATCAAGGGACCGTTCTTGCTTGAAGTCGACCTGGTTGACCAAGTTGACCTGGCAGAGCCCAGCGTGACCTCTGGAGGCAGGACGGCTTTGGTACCTAACACGAGCCGAAAGGGTGTGGACCCCGTTGCTCGGCTAACTGTGGTATGAATAGACCATAAGACGGTGGGAAGTTCATCCACTCTGGTCTAGCCGTGTCATTCGAGCTCATCTGATACTCGCTTTTTGACGCCTTGAACGATTTGTCCGTTGGCGCGCTCTATTGCTCTGCGGATGGGCCACCGAAGCATAGCATACTTTGGTGCTGATGTCTTCGCAGTACTCCTGGAACAGCTCATTGATAAATTATGTTCCATTATCAATGATAATTCTGCATGGAACCCCATACCTGGTGACCACGAATAAGCGGAAGAACTTGACCGCCGCGCGAGCCGTGATGGTCGAGACGGGTTTGGCTTCGATCCATTTGGTGAAGGTATCGATGGCGCATTTAACAAAAACTTCTTCCCGATGCCGCTGCGAAAGGACCGAGGACGCCCAATTTCTGTGTCGAAAGGCCAAGCTAGCGGATGGTCTGGAGGCGAGGCGGCCGATGCGACTTCCGCATGGAACGGCAAGCTCGATAGGTGCGGACGATGTCGCGAAGGCCCGGAGCGCCATATTAATAGAACCCCATGCGGAAAGCCTTCCACCATGGTCTCGAAGAAGAATGTGCTCCACAGAGACTGAATGAATGTCGCTTAACTGTACTTACCCTCCTCCGTGGTAACACACTTCATCAGAATGCCGGAAGCATTCTGACGATAGAGCTTGCCGTCCACGAGCTTGTACGAGTTCGCCTGGTGCTTGACCCTGCTCCTCTCCGCTGGATCGGTCGGAAGCTCCCCCCTTGCCAGGAAATTGTGGATTGGCTCGGCCCATGAGGGAGTACCTTCGACGAAGGCGACCGAGGCCCCTTGGTCGGAGATTGAGGGTGACGCCAGGGTCTCTAGGATCACATCTGGAGGGACGGGGTCGTCGGACGACCCGAGCTTAGAGAGAAAGTCCGCGTCAGAGTTGTCCTTCCGCGTCACATGCGTGACTTCCAGGTTCTGAAACCATTTCTCCATCTTGCATGCCTCGACGAGGTATTTGGCCATGGAATCCTCCGAACACTGATAGCCCTTGTTGAACTGGTTGACGACGAGCTGTGAATCACCCTTGACGACCAACCGGTGAACACCCAGCGCCTTGCAGGCTCGGAGCCCCGCCAGAAGAGCTTCGTACTCTGCTACGTTATTTGTCGCTGGGAATCCAAAACGAATCACATACCTCAGCCTGTCGCCCTGCGGGGTGAGGATGAGGATCCCAGTCCCCGAGCGTTTGAAGGACCTTGAACCGTCGAAGTACATGACCCAGGGTTTCTCCTCCTCGACCTCGAGCTCGGGAGCTGGCTGCGATGTTCGCCGACCACGGTTGGCAAGCACTGCGACTTGATGGCCGTCGCGCCACTTAACCGGAGGTCGAAGACGGCCAACCCATGGCCCACTTGGCAATGCGACCTCCGGCCTCTGGATTCCTCAAGATCTCCCCGAGCGGGAAGTTGCTCGGGATGACCACGGAGTGAGCCTGGAAATAATACCGGAGTTTGCGTGAAGCCATGAGGAGGGCGTCTGAGAATTTCGACTGGGTAGCGCCTTTGGCCCGTGGAGGCCTCGCCGATGTAGTAGATCGGTGTCATTGCAGCATCCCGCCGCCACCAGGGCCACGACAACTGGTGGTGGCCGCGAGGTAGAGCAGCAATTTTTCGCCTGGCTGCGGGGTCGTGAGCACGGGTGGGGTTGATAAGTATACATTTAACTCGTCGAAGGACCGCTGAGCCTCGGGCGTCCACTCGAAGCTTCCTTACTTGCGCAAGGCCTTGAAGAACGGCAACCTGCGCTTGTCGAGCCTCGAGATGAACCGGCTGAGGGCAGCCATGCGGCCAGTGAGGCATTGCACCTGCATTACCAAACTAGGGGGGCCATCTTTTCTATTGCCTCGATCTTCTCCAGGTTCGGGCCGACCCCCGAGCCCCCGATCATGTAGCCGAGTACCTTCCCTGAAGCAGCGCCAAATACGCATTTCTCCGGGTTGAGCTTGATCTTATGCTTGTCCAAGTTGGCGAAGGTCTCCCCAAGGTCTTGAACGTGGTCGGCTTCGGCGGAGCTCTTGACGACGATGTCGTCCACGTAGACCTCAAGGTTGCGGTCGATCTAAGGCTCGAATGTCTTGGTCATTAGGTGCTGGAAGGTCGCACCGGCGTTGCGGAGACCAAACGACATGGTCGTGTAGCAGTAGGTCCCGAACGGTGTAATGAACGACGTCTTGCTTTCGTCGTCAATCACCAGCTTGATCTGGTGGTACCCAGAATAGGTGTCCAGGAAGCTTAGCAGTTTGGCATTCGCCGTAGAGTCGATGCACGGGAAAGGGAAGTTGTCCTTTGGGCATGCCAAGTTCAACCCCGTGTGATCCACGCACATCCTCCACTTCCCGCCTTTCTTCTGCACGATAACGGGATTGGCCAGCCATTCGGAGTAATCGATCTCACGAATGAAGCCGGCCTTCAGCAGCTTGTCGAGATTTTCCTTGATTATGGCGACCTTCTCGGGGGAGAAGCGCCGCAACTTCTGGCGCACGAGCCGACAGTCAGGCCGCACCTACAGCTTGTGCTCGACCACCTCCCTCAGGACACCGGCATGTCCGCCGGCTCCCAAGCGAATATGTCTTTGTTGGCGCGGAGGAAGGTGACGAGCTCGAGTTCCTATTTGAAACTCAGCTCGGCTGAGACGTGGACGTACTTGGATGAGTCCCCCTCCATGAGCGGCATTGCCTTCGTTGCCCCGCCGGGCTGGATGACCGCCTTCTGGTGGGCGATCTTCGTGGTCGCTTCAGGGCCCTGCTGAGGCAGCATGCCGACGAGGGCCAAGGTCTGGGTCTCGCAACCGTGTGCCGCCTTGAGGTCACCTCGCACGGTGATGATGCCGCTAGGCCCTGGGAGCTTCATGCAGCGGTGGCCGTAGTGGTTGGCCGCCATGAACTTGACCAGAGCCGGACGCCCAAGGATGGCGTTGTAGGGGAGATCACCCTCGACCACCTCAAAGGTGACCAGCTCAGTACGGAAGTTGTCCGAGGCACCAAAAGTGACAGGCAGGACCACCTGTCCCAAAGGGGTGGTTGAGCTTCCGGGAACGATTCCGAAGAACGGAATCGCGATGTTCTTGACCTTCTGAAAGTGCATCTAGGCCCCTCAAGAGTTTTGGTGATTAATGGCAACACAATTGAGTACACTAATAGTTTAAGTGAGAATTCATGCAGAGATCGAGAAGGTATCATCGTAAGAAAGCGATTGGAGACCCCTACCATATTCAAAATTTGTAAAGGCGGCATCAAGACTTTAGTAGTAAACTTTTTATTTTATTGAGTCTAAGGATAGCCGTACTATTAAGGGGGATACGACGGGAAATCGCTTTCTAGGATATGCTTGTGCTCAAAGGATGAAAATTGCATAGCAAAAGAATTTAAAACATTGCATTTCTTTTGAAGTATGCCATTTCGCCGAGTATCCGGACATTAAGTCCGACACAGTCAGTCTCATTAGTTCGAGTATCCGGACATTAAGTCCGGACACTCCGGGTTAAATGAGTC
The DNA here is from genome assembly GCA_036346375.1 of Guadua angustifolia. Lineage (NCBI taxonomy): Eukaryota > Viridiplantae > Streptophyta > Magnoliopsida > Poales > Poaceae > Guadua > Guadua angustifolia. Next base: position 40,217,437 of record CM070517.1, read on the forward strand.
CGGAGTATCCGGGGATTAAGTCCGGATACTCCAGGGTTTGCGCAGCTCACTCATAACGGTTGGATTTTGGGGGGACTATTTTAAGCCCTTACTCTCCATCTACCCGTTGCAACTCTCATTCATTGCAGCATTCAACTCTCAAGCTCTCACTCTCACTCTCTTGAGCCCTAATATCCTTTCCCCACTTGAATCTTGGATTTGATTTGAATCTTTGGGGAGAAAGGAGTGGATTTAAGTGCTTTGAGCTTGCATCTTTGATTCTTGAGCACAAGTTTCATCCTCCAAGACGATGAAGGGCGATTTGTTACTCTTGGAGTTTGAAGAGCTCTTAGGCGGCAAGGAGTCACCGGGAGCCTCCAAGACTTGGTGTGGTGAGCCCCAGAAGTTTGTGAAGGCAAGTCTCGCCTCCGAAAGGAAAGAGGCAAGAAATGAAGACCGGCGAGTGCTTTGTGCAACACCGGGAGGAAAGTGGTCAAGAGGGACCCGGGCTTTGTGCCTCCTCAACGGAGATGTAGGATTCCCTTCAAGAATCCAAACTTCGGGTAAAAATCCTTGTCTTTGTGTTCTTCATTGGTTCTTGCTAGGGTTTGTGTTCTTGAGCTTTTCGGAGCCCCGATATACTCTATCTTTGTGTTTGGCTCTAGATCTACATCATCCTCAGGTACCTGATATCATCTAGACTATTTGTGTTCATTTAGATTGTTGGAAATTTGCAGAGATTTAAAATCTCACTTCGAGGTCCCCTGTCCGGAGTATCCGAACCAATTACCCCGGACAGTCCGAACATACCGGAGTATTCAGATAAAAACCCCGGACACTCCGGGCTCAGACCCTCGGGAGATTTTATTTTGCTGCAAAATTTTAATTCGCCTATTCACCCCCTCTAGGCGACATCACCGGTCCTTTCACCTTCGACCGAGGAATTTGCATTCGGTCGAGTGCGCTAGCCAGCAGTAGGTTGAGGGAGCTGCCCCCATCAACCATGACCCGTCCGACCAGGGTGTTGCTAATGGTCGGGGTCACAACCAAGGCGGTCTTGAGATCCTTGGACATATCTTGGGGGGCATCCTCCGGAGTGAAGGTGATCGTTGCGCCGGCCCATTTGCAGGGCTGGTCCATGGGCTTCTCGACGATGGCCTGGTAGACCACGCGCGTGGCATCCTTGATCTCGCGCCGGGACTGATACGCCGACGAGCCGCCGAAGATGACGTCGATCCGGCGATCGCCCTGCTGGAAATCGAGGTCGAGGTCGGCCTGGTCCTCTCCGGTGTTAACCCTATCGGGCTGATTTCCCTCCTTCGGGAGCATGGGCATCTCCCCACGACCGTCGTAGAAGGCCTCTAGCTTGCCCTGCCAGGCCCTGCAGCCTCGCAAGTCGTGGCCCGGAGTCCTGTGGAACAGGCAGAATTTACCTTCGTCGAATCGAGGCCGCCCCTCAGGGCTTTGCAGGCGATCGTTGGCTTGCCGCGACCTAGACCGGCGATCCTCCTGCCGAGGTCGGTGCGACGCCTGCTGAGGCCGTGGCCGATTTCGCTGGGGATGGGGTCTCTCCTAGGCCGAGTCCTGCACTTCCATGACCTCACGGTGGCCGTCTGCCGAAACGGTCACCCGCGGTCGGCCCTCGCCATGCTTGCGGTCCCTCTTCCGCTTCTTGGTAGCCGCGTCCGGGTCGATACCCTTGGCGTTGGAGGGGCCGGCCTCGCCCGAGTTAACGCCAAGCTTACCTTGGTCATAGTCGCGCTTCCAACGGACCGCGTCGTCCACGTCCGCGTAGCGCTCCGCCATGCGAAATAGCTTGCCGACGGTAAGCCTTGTCATAATCTCCAGGTCTTCGGTGAGGCGCCGGTCGCGGACGCCGAACTTGAATGCCTTGATCACGGCCTCATCGGAGACACTTGGGATCAGGTTCCTAGTGCGGATGAACAGCCGCACGAAGTCGCGGAGAGGCTCGTTCTTTCCCTGGATCACTCGGTCCAGGTCCTTCTCTCTGCCGGGCAGCTCGTAACAGCTCTAGAAGTTTGAACGGAGGGCACTCTGAATTTGACGCCACGAGCGGAAGGTACCTGGCTTTTGGTTGAAGAGCCAGGTGCGGGCAGCACCGTCCAAGACGGTAGGGAGGTAATTAGCCATCACGTACTCATCTCCCCCCGCGGTCAAGATAGCGGTGGTGTAGATCGACATAAACTTCGTTGGGTTTTCGTTCCGTCGAACCGCCGATCGTCGGCGGGCTTGAACGAGCCGGCCAACAAGACCTGGCCGAAGGTCGCCGAGTACGCCGCGCAGCAGAAGCCGGGAGAGGGCGCGCTCGGGAGGTGCTCGCTGCCTGAGTCGGACTCGACGCTTGGCGCTCGCCCTATGACCTCGACGGCCTCGGCGGTGGCCCGAGCATCGCCCGGGAGGTACTGCAGGCACTCGTGGACCCGGCGACGCCTCGGGGGAATGTCAGGAGAAAGGCCCGACGTGCCGCTGCTGGAGCGAGAGCCGCCGTAGGCCGGCCATCGCCGCACACCGTCCGGAGTCGTGCTCGGGGAGCGACGGCGAGGCGGTGTACGGGATAGACCTCGGGATTGCCGGCGCGCGGGAGACCAGCGGGGACGCTGGCGCCTGCGCGAGGAGCTGCCATCGCTCCTCAGGGACCGGGACCCAGAAGGACGGCCCTGGTGCTGCGATGGCACAGCCTCGGTAGCGGCCTTATCAAGCTCGTCTGCGAGAGCTCGGCCAAAAAGACCCGACCTCGGACGGGCGGGGTCGGTCATGACTCGGGCGATCGCACGGAGGCGCTCGCTCAATTGAGGGAGCTTGGAACGACCTGACGACGTTCCGACCTTCCCGCGCTCCTCCCACCGGAGGGCAGTCACAGCCTGGTTGATGGCGACTTGTGCCATCCCGTGAAGCGCCTTCGAGGGTCTTGGCTGCACTCCCCCTCCTCTACGCTCGTGCCATGGCTAGCGGCCATGAGAACAAGCCGATTGCGCAGCGGCGGAGAGGGGGAGAATAGGGACGTGGAGCTTTCATGCTTGGGGACGGCATTCGAACCCGAGCTCACGAAATGTGCTGCTGCGTCAGATGCCATACCTCGGAGGTCTTGATTCTCTCCCAGGTGAGCGAAGCCTTCGGGCCCCACGGTGGGCGCCAGCTATCGACGATCGGGATCGCCTGACCGCAAATGTGAAACGGGGTTAGTGTAAATAAGGGACCCAAGACGAGCTACGCTCAACGGAAGTATGGATGTTGGTCGAGGTGAAGCGTCAACGAGCTGGACACAGCGAATTATACTGGTTCGAGCCCCTACGAGGGTAATAACTCTACTCCAGTCTTCTCCTAAGGTGGAGGGCTTCACTATCTTTGAGTACAGAGAGTGGATTACAGCGCGAGCTAGAGCGTTCTGTTTGTGTTTATTGGTCTATTGCTAGTGCGCTGATGTCGTCCCCCTTTGCCGCTCTGCCTCAAGGGATTTTATACCCATCTCAGCCGTTACCAGAAACGGCCAGGAGAGATTTTCTGGGTAGTGCATGGCGTGCACTAAAGACGTGCTGCAACCGTCCCGGATCTGGCGCCCACGTCCGCCTTAACTCCGGGATTTTCGGACTTGGTAACCGCTGAGTAAACGCACACCTCTGAGCCAAAGTCGAGGTCGTGCGGGGATGGGACCCCTACTGCCCGAGCTCGAGGTCGTGGGGGGATTGGCGCTGCCCTGGTCGCGGTCGAAGTCCCACGCCGCTCGGCCCCGAGCTGGGGGATCCTGTTGACCGCACGTTAATCTGTCAGAGATTTCTCAGTCCCCGACAACATTACAGATAGTGTTTTTTTGGCCATTCCTCCAAATTGTTACATTTAGCCGAGGTATTTTATAGATTGCCGAAATGGTTTCAGAGATTTCTGTTCTACGTGTTTTGTGTTCTGTTTTTATTTCTAGTTTGCGACTACACCTTACATGATAATTTAACCTTTTTCAAGTATTAGCCAGAGATGGCTCTAAAATTATTTTAAAGTTGATTCCGTGATATTTAGCTTTTATTCAAGATATTTTCTCCCTATGAGATTCTTACGCACGGGCGCGGCCTACCCGCTGGTCGTGGCCGTGCCGACTGATGTTCCGGACTACCTCCGGCGCCGCCTCACCCGCGAGAGCTGCGTCGTCCGCGAGGTGCACCCGCTCAACAAGTACAACTAGCCCGGGCACTTCGCCGTTGGCTACTACGAAGGCAACGACATCGACTGTCGCTCCAATCTCTGCTGCATCTTTTACGTACGTACGAAGTGACAATCGTACGTGCATGCCGTTCGTGATTAAATTGGCTTTCGCTGATAGATTTCTTGATAGTTCGCGGAGTACGAGAGGGTGGTGTGCCTGGACGCAGACCGCATCCAGGCGCTCTCGAGAACATGCCAACATGGGCGACCTTTTCGAGCTGGACAAGTGCTGCATGTACGTTTGGATGGAGTACTAGTACTCCGCCGGCGAGAAGCCTTGGAGCTGTGCCCCGCAGTACAAGATCGCCTACGGGAACGAGGAGTCGCCCGACATGATGGTGTGGCGGGCCGCCGTCGGCGAGCTGGCCGCTATCCTCTGCAACGCCGCCGTGCTCGTGCACGAGCCCGGCATGTCGTTCACCGAGGCGCTCCTGGGCAAGAACCGCGCCGCCGAGATGGGCGCGTTCTACTCCAACGACGCCGGGTTCGCGCCGCGCGAGCACGGCATGCCCCCTTCGGCGAGGAGCTCCTGAGCAAGAACCGCATCGCCGGGTTGGCTGCACCCTACTCCAAAGCCGACGCGTCTAGAAGTGGAAATCGAGTCAAGTTTTCGTTTTTTCGAGTTTTTTTCAAAATTGACATAGTTTGATTTAATATCATTTTATCTATAATTTAGATATATTTTTATAATCGAGCCAACGAGCTGAGTCGAGCCGAGCTAGAGTAAAATCTAATTTCATTCGAAATTGACTTATTTCAATATTTAACCAATGAACAAGTATAATTGAAGCAATTTTAAACCGAGCCAACAAGCCCCACTACCGAGCTTTTTTTCCAGCCCTAGACGCGTCCCGCGCAAGCACGGCATCGGCGTGACACTCGGCGAGCCGCTCCAGGGCAAGAACCGCGCGGCCGTGCTGGATGCAGTCATGCAGCACCCTACTCCAACGCCGCCGGTGAGGCGCTCCACGCCACGCCTGCCGCCCCGTACGCCGTGCAGGTAAGCTAGCTAGCCTTGTCGACGTATGCTTATGCAACTATGCAAGCACTGTAATTTTTTTTTTCCTTTCCTTTTTAAAGTTGGGTTTTTGTATGCCAGGATTCTTGAGAATATAATGTTTCGTCTAAACATTAAAACTTATGAAATCAACTTAGAAATACTCTTCAAAGTATAAATTATCCTATTCTAAAAAAATAATCTTATTTTACCATGATTTATATATAAATTCTATTAGCAGAATAACCTTAAGTATCCTCCTAATGTACTCACATGCATGCGTCCTCAGTTATTGCTGCCGCATGTTCGTGAATATATCGTGAGCAGCCGAAATTTCAGACTTTCAGTGCAGCAGAGCTTACTAATCGTTCAGTGACAGGTGCCCTGGACGATATGACCATCCAATTAGATAAGTCATTAAGCGGTCATCATTTTCTAATCTTGCACTGCTTCTCTTTTTCTCCCCCTCCCCTTCAGCTAGTTACGAAATTAACGTAGAGAAACAAGAGTAGTACTAGTCTGCTACGAATAATAGAGCTTCAACTTTATTAGATCAGTAAATCTAGTAGAATTGGTATTTTTAACTCCGTTAGATCTGTAGAGCTGGAGCTGTGAGTATATTAAGGGTGTGTTTGGTAAAACTCCAGCTCCATCAGATTCGTGGATCTGGTGGAACTGGGTATTATTAGCGTCACCAGATCTATGGAGCTGGAGCTGGAGCTGTGAGTACATTAAGAGTTTAGATGGATCATCTTGTTTACATTTTAAACCAAAAATATGAACCTAATTCACTTTATTTTAACCTATAAATTTTATATCTCAAATAAATCTAAGATATGGAGCTCTATCAAATAGTCCATAAATTTATCCTATCAACGCGCGTGCAGGTTTCCATTGATGAGGCTATGGGCGCCAAGGCCGGCGGTCGAATGCGACGAGCTGATGTCGGGTTCTATTCGAGGGGCAAAAGTGGAATTTTTGCAGGGGTGAAAAAGGGAAAAGACTCAAAATTTATGGAAAAAGAAGGATAATAGCATATTCTAAATGTCACATCCTGCTGACTGATAAATGCTAATTACACTAGCTATATATATATATATATATATAATCATCGAATTTTCTTCGGTTGTAAAAGACGGTGGGTACAGACAGTTATCTCCTCTCTGTAAGCTATTGTCGTATAGGATTTTAGATGAGAGAAGAGAGATGAGAGAAAAATATTGTCCGCTATTTAACATACGACCTTATGGATGGTTTTAGACTGTTTGAATCATTGCATAGACAGTCTATTAATTGTATGAGAGATTATTATAGACGGTTTTATGAGTTGTTTTTAAATCTATCTATAGATGATATGGAGATGTATTAGAGACAGTATTATCTATACCATTTTATATGCCATTAAACCGTGGAACTGTTACAGACAATTTGATTATGTAGGCAGCTGTAAGTTTACGTCCATGAGTCAAGCTTGACAGGCGGTACTAATCACCGGCTCTTTGTGCGCTCTCCATTCGATCAGCGCCACCTCGATCCAGGTAACCACTCAATCGACAAGGCAACGGTCAACGTTATACCTGAGCCAATCTGGAGCGTAGTTATTGTCCATTTTTCTCCCTGCATTCTACTTAAATATTTTAAAAAGGTTAAGTAGTTGTGGTATACTCCTTCCGTTCATTTTTATAAGATTTATTTTTTAAATGATCTTGTTCAGAAATATAAGACTTACATGTAGATTTAATGAAGCCTTTCCTTTTATCCCCCTATTTATTCTCTCTCAACCATATGCATTTATTTATTACCACTCACACAAAATATATCTTTCATCTTCCAAGACAATTAAGTGGGGGCATCTAAGTCATTTTCTCTTATACCTTTCTCAATTTCAACGTAACTTTAATCCTAGTGCAATGTCAAAATACGCCTTATAAAAATAAACGGAGAGAGTATTATTTAATAAGGGTATGTATGGTTATTTTTTATTTAACTATTTTTTAGGTTTAAGGGTAACATCACTGTACACGCCAACTTGGATCGATTCTTTTGGCAATTGTCGGTTCTTTTATTCCTTCCGGTTAAATTTGTTCCGAAGTCCTGACCGGTTTTCTTATTAATAAAGAGATCTAACAAGGAGCAATAGACACGTCACTTGGTGTTTTGTTTCTTAAGAGTTGAGAAGAAGCTGTCAATGCGCATACATTATCTCCACCACACGGGCTGCCGCGGAGTGCAGTAGGCCACCCCACAAATTTCTAGAACTATTTCCCATATTTCCTCTCAAATAGGGGCATGTTTGATAGAGGTTTAAATCCTAACTTCATCTGAGATCTGAAATTTGTAGGTTAAAATAAAGTGAATTAAGTTTATAATTTTTATCTAAAATGTAAACAAGATGAACCATCTAAATACTCTTAATGTACTCACAGCTTCAACTCTACAGATTTAAAAGTTAAAAATACTCAACTCTAACACACCATTAAAAAGCATAACTCTTCAGTCCGACCCTATACATAAGTGCAGTGGGATACATAAGAGCAACTCCAAAAGAGTTGCTATCTCACTCCCTATCGTCATATTCTACCGAGCCGACCGAAAAACGGCGCTCCAAAAGACTCGCTACCCCGCTCCGCAAATTTACCGAGCGGAGAGAGAATCCCTAAATTTGGCGATTCTCTCTCCGCCGCTATCTCGCCGGCGCTTGTCATGTTATCTTCATGAGCAATGAGTTCGCCGTTCCGTCGCCTGCACGCAGCCTTCCTCTCCCGCCGAGGCTACTGAATCCCGACGGGCCGGATGGTGGCGGCGGCTGGCGGCGAGGGCGAGTAGCACTTGAGCGAGGAGCGACGGACGGATCGGCGACGGCTTGTGCGGTGGTGGCCACGGGACACGGCTTGTTCTTCTCGCTGGTTCGTCTTCTTTGTTCCCTCCGGGTTCCTTGTTGTTCGAAATGACCTTGATTTATTCAATCCATCCGTAGGATTGTTGTTCGTTGGATGGGTAGATCCGAGGAATTCGACGAAGATTGGGTAGATCTCGAGAAATTGGTACGCATTTCTTCAAATTTGCTCGTGATTCGTAGTATTTGTTGGCTTCTTTTATTTGGAGATTGCTTAACTTCGATCGCTCCTTTGGACTCAAGCTCGAGGTCCGCTGGTAGCAGGCTACTCAGATCCGCTGATTGGCGCTTAGGATCGACGCGCCCGCCTCCCCGGCTACTTTTAATCTCCCTGTAAGTGTTCTTGTTCTTTGTTTCGTTTGTAATTTTGGGAAGGCAATGTCTAAACTTTTGCTTAGTTTGTTCTGATTGGGGTAGTAATTTAGGGTGCAAAAATTCTTTTACAATAGCAACATTGCCATTGTGGCTTATTAATGTGAGGAGGATCATCCTCCATTTAGGTATCACCGATTGTTTGAATGATGTGAGGATGAAAGGGTAGTTCCTGGTTTGGCTAATTTTTGTAACAAGCGTAAAAGATGCAATATGTAGTGGAGAAACCTGAAAATTTATATGCAAAATTTGTTTAGGAGATGTTTATCTGTGCATATTGTCATATTTGATTATTATGATATGATCTTTATGGATGCAATATGTAGTGGAGAAACCTGATGTAATTAAGCTTTTTTTTTTTGGCCTTCAATCTAGTTATCTAGAACTGACAGATAATGATGAGTTTCATTTGAGAACAACAGAGTTTGTAGTGTTTGGTGATACACTAGAAATTGCATGAACTGACTGATACAAACCCCCTTGAGCTGTGAGACTAGAAATTTGCTTTTTTTCCAGCTGCTTCCACCCTTCCAGAGTTTGTTGTCCAGTTTGTATTTTTCCCTTCTGGAAGCATCAGGTTACGTGGTTTGTGCACATCACGTTGTCTAGCTACTGGGAATGGTTTGCTTGGTGAGATGATGTTACTGGAGTGGCTTGTTGGTGAGGTTTGTGTGCAAATGTACTGGGGCTTGGCTTGCTTGGGCTATGCTTCAGTTTCCTGGTCTTGTGCTTGCTGAGTGCTGGTGTTATGGTTGTGCAACTTGTGTGAGTTGGCTGGTGATGCCGGACTCGAGTTGGTTATATGTGTTTCTGACTTGTGGTCGCTTGCTTATATGGATGATGCTATGGCCTGAGGCTCTGGCTTGGCTAGAGGCTTCGAACCTGGGCTCTCTCTCAATGATGATAACAAGTGGGATGTAGGTAAGTACTTATCAGTGTTATCTTCTGTTCTCTGAAATGAAACTTTGTGTTTTCTCAGTAGCAAAAAATCAAGTAGTGTGAGGGATTGGCGGCTTCAGATTTCGAATCGCGATGCAATGACTTGCTATCTTCTTGGTTTTTCAGTCGCTTAGATTTAACTACTCTTGTATTGGTTTGTGATGGTCTTACTAATTTGGAAGGGGAAAACCAGAGCTCATTTCTTGATTAGTGCACTGATAGCAACTATCATGAGTTGTGGTATTCCTGTTATGCTTTTGTGCTTTTTCTTGTGGCTGTTCCAAGAACTGCATGCTAGTAGAATTTCCCATGACCTATGATGGTAGCAAATGATATGCGTAGTCAGTGTTGTGCCTTTCTTACAGATTAATCATACTTCACATGTCTTGATTTTAGTTTCTCCCGGTATTTATTTACTTGCATATAGATGGATAAAGAATCGAAGAAACTGAGTGAAGTGCATGCTTGGACAATTAATCGCATAGAGGAAATTGCAAGTGATATTAAGAATATAGTGCACGAAAATTTTTCTCCTTGCTCATGCGAAAGCGCGACTGAACTCAATCGACTCTTACTTGAGATCGAACACACTGCTCTTCGCCTTGATGAGCTTGTCCTACAATCAGAAGACTTGGTGGGAATAGGCGGTGTCGATCCAATTGAAGAAGAAGACCCTTCGATCCTGGAGCAGTTGCGTCCATACGACTACGAGACCGATGATGAGGGTCGACGTGATGATCATCAATTTAGAGAGGATGAAAGTATCGAGTCTAGTGACTAGTGGTATTCCTGTTATGCTTTTAAGACCTATTAATGTTTAGTATATTAAGACGTGTCCTAATGATACTTCTTGTTAGCATATGTGCTGAATGATTATATTAAGACGAGTCCTACTTTTACTTCTTGTTAGCATATTTGCTTAATGATTATGTTAAGATGTGTCCTACTTTTACAATTGTTTTTACGTATGTCTAATATTACAGCTTGTGCAATATGGATGACTTCTATACTCGTCTGTTGCGTGAGGGGGGAAGTGAAATACGTTGGGATGAAAGCCCAATTGGGGAACAGCCTTCTCCAGTTCACCAATCCAGTCCCCAGCCAAGAGTTCACAATAAAAGATCAAAAAAAAATTCGGAGAATGAAGATAATATGTTGGTATCGGCATGGTTGAATGTTAGTTTGGATCCAGTGCAAGGGACCCAACAAACTCGTACCACATATTGGAGTAGAATACAGGATTACTTCCACGAGAACAAGAATTTCACTTCGGAGCGTAGTCAGAATTCACTTATGCACCGATGGTCATCTATTCAAGAACATGTTAATAAGTTTTGTGGATGTTATGACCGCATTGAGCGTAGAAGGCAAAGCGGGATAACAGAGCAGGATAAGGTTGGTCCATGCCCCCTTTTTTTCTATAGCTACATATGTTGTGTGCATGTTAATAACGTACTCGTGCTTTCTACAGATTGTCCATGCTAAAGCTTTATATGAATAAGAAGAAGGGCGATTATTTACATACTTGCATTGCTGGAATACATTACAACACCATCCAAAGTGGGATGGTCATTTATCTCAGAAAAGGCACAAAACATCATCTAATGCTTCTCCGGGTAGTTCTAGTCCTATAAGCTCTAATGCAAGTCATTCTCATGAAGATGCTCCTACTGCAGAAGTTGATGAACTCAGTAGGCCAATTGGTAGGAAGGCCGAGAAAGAGCGGTTACGCCGCGGTAAAGCTTCAGCTGAGAGTGGTGTAACAGGTTCACTCTACATGGAAGCATTGGAAAACTTTAGGAAAGAAATGAAAGAAATGGAGCTTGTGAAAGAGCAGAAAAAGGAAGAGCGATACGAACGAGCGTTTGCACAAGAACAGGAGAAGATTGCTCAAGAGAAGGAAAAGATTGCTCAACAGAAGGAAAAGATTGAGATAAAAAGAAATGCGGTTGAATTGAAGAGAATGGTCGAAGAAGAGAGAATTATGAGCGTTGATACTAGTCGCTTGAGTGGCCCACAACAAAAATACTACTTGTCCTTGCAGAATGATATCATGGCTCGAAGATGTAATAGGTCCGATTGAGCACTTGTTATGGTGTATGAACTAATTTGTTAGAACCTTTTGTGCTACTAAACTATGGTATGCTAGAATATATGTATGCACTATTTCGGATTTAAATTTCTCGTATTCAAATTCAAATGCATAAACTGGTACATCATAGTTGAAGTGCATAAACTGGTACATCATAGTTAAAGTGCATAAATTAGTACATCATGCGCTAGCCTACATCCCTCCATAATGGTGCCATAAGTGCTCGACTAGATCTTCTTGAAGCTGACAGTGAGCTTTTCTATTTCTGATGGATTGATGGGTTTGAATAAACTCAGAAAGCTCAGGTGTTCTTTCATGGGAGACTGCGACATTTTCTCCCATTGCTTCGTAATTGTAGTCAACTGGACCTCCATCCCGCTCATCTTCAATTATCATGTTATGCATGATGATACATGCTGTCATGATATCTCGAAGTGTTTTTCGATACCAAAAACGAGCTGGGCCACGAACAATTGCAAAACGAGCTTGTAAAACTCCAAATGCTCGTTCCACATCCTTCCTAGCTGCTTCTTGAGCTTCTGCAAAATGTTTTTTCTTATTCCCTTGGGGAGCTGATATTGTTTTCACAAATGTTGCCCATGAAGGATATATTCCATCGCAAGATAATATCCCATTGTATAGTTATGGCCGTTCACAGTATAACTCACTTACGAGCATGCCCTTCACTAACTTAGCAAAGAGAGGGACCGTGAAAAACATTAATATCATTGTGAGACCCTGGTAAACCAAAAAAGCATGCCATATCCAAAGATCTTAAACAACGGCTTCGTAATGATTGTTGGCTCGTGAATATGACCAAGATACATGCCTTGCCATGTCAGAGGGCAATTTTTCCACTTCCAGTGCATGCAATCTATGCTCCCTAACATTCCCGGAAAACCTCTTTCCTCACCAATTGCAAGTAATCTAGCAGTATCATTCTCATTTGGAGATCTCAAATACTCATCTCCAAAAATTTCAATAATAGCTTTTACAAACCTTCTCAGGCTCTCTATAGCAGTACTTTCTCCAATCCGCACATAATCATCAATAGCATCTGCAGCTACTCCATAAGCTAGCATCCGAAATGATGCGGTTACCTTCTGCAAAGAAGATAACCCAAGAATTCCAGCACAGTTCCTCTTCTGCACGAAATAATTATCATGCGCTTCTACAGCATGCAATATGCGAAGAAATAAAGGACGATTCATCCGAAACCTGTGTCGAAAAGAAAGTTGAGCTGTAGATAGTAGGATCAACATAATATGCGAATAAATAAGAACGAATAATTTTAAACCTGCGTCGAAAGAAGGTCGGGCCATAGATAGGAGGATCGGCAAAATAGTCCTGGAACAGTCTAGCATGTCCTTCTTGCCTATTGCGATAAACAACTTGATGACCAGGAGTAGAACCACTATGGCGCGCAAGATTCATACCCTGATCTTCCATATGTGCTATGTATCCTGTTGTAAGAAGATATACGTACTCATTATTTCTCTCAGACTCCTCATCTTCTGAAAGAAATTGTGAGACTAAGTTTCGACGACTCATTGAGATATTGTAGGTACTGAATAACAAGAAATGTGCAGAACATGGAACTGCAAATGGGTATGTATATATAGACGAGAATAATGTGGCCGTTAAAATGACCGTTAGAATATAGCCGTTAAGATGACCGTTAGAATATAGCCGTCAAGATGACCGTTTGAATATAGCCGTTGCAATGACCATTAGGACATGACTCACTTAGTATAATAATTTTAATAATGACCATTATAACATGACCGAATTATGGAAAATTCAAATTTACAATTCCCGAAGTTCAAATATAACCGCTCAAATTTACCTTCTTCGAAAATAAATGTTACAATGTGGTCGGCACAATAAATTTCAATTTTCAAATTCCCGCATTCAAATATAGTTGTTTGAATGTATCGGTAAAAAAAAAACGGTTGCTGTTATGTCTGTTATGTAGAATATGATTAGAATATAGGAGAGAGAAGATAGGGAGTGTGATATGGAGAGTGCTGTTGGAGAGGGAGGAGATATGAAGATGTATTTTTTTGGAGAATTTTGTAAATCTGGCTTTTGGAGAGTGAGATTTGGAGAGTCCTTTTGGAGTTGCTCTAAGAGTTGGTGGCAAAGGGAGTATCGCAATTGCACGGCAATGACACGAGCGTATCACGTGATGTGAGAAGGAAAAAATGTAGGGCCAGCACTGCCTTTTTCTTCGCACTCTTTCCACTCGTCTGCTGCATTCAGTTCACATCTCTTTTCGCTGATCTGCCTTCAAAATGCAGTTCAGCCCCTGTGTGCATGGGCTGTAGGTAGGGTTCACATTACCGAAAATCACTTTGGAAATCGCCTCAGTCTGGTAGCAATTTTCGTCGAAAATCGCTCAAAAAAATGACAAAAATCGCAGAGTTTTCGAATCATATTTTTGAACAAACAATGAAAAATATAAAATCAATCGATATTCACCGATAATTGGTTATCGGTCGTTATCAACTAACCTGTTGGATTCTTTTGGTGTACGATTTTTTGAGCGATTATTGATGATATCAATCGAAAATCGCTCGATATTCACCAATTATCGACCGGTTTCCATCGCATAAATTTATTTGAATTTTTTGTTTTTTTAATTGATCAATTTACCGATCAGTATCAAACATCGTACCAGTTCAATAAGATCAATTATCGCGATAATCGAGCTGATTATCACGATAATGTGCCTGTAGGAACAAAGACAACTTCCAATTAGGCCAGTCCTAGTGGGAGTTTCATTATCATTTAATGAGGTGACACATCAGTAAAAATGGTGACATGGCAAAGAAATTATAAGGAGAGAGGAGACGAGTTTCATCTAATTGAAACCGGGTGCACACCGTTTCCAACACATTGGAAACCAAATAAAACTGCATTAAGAGCGTATCGTTTCATCCCACACGTTCTCACGCATTGAAACCGAACGAAACTGCACCAAATGAAACATTTGATCACAACACTATGCAACAATTAAATACTATGGTTAACCTATGAAACCGCAAAATGAAACTATGCATTGAGGGGTCTTATTTCATTTATCAACCTAAACTTTTTTAGATGATATAATATCCTTAAAAACCATGAAATAAAACTTGTCACTAGAAATGGTCAAGAGAGAGAGAGGGACAACTTCTAGTCAGATAGAGGGGGGGGGGAGCGAGAGGGACGGACAATTCCTAGTCACGGTTCTGCAATTCACAGCTTCGTCGAAGCTCACCTGATGACCCGACGACCAAACTAAAAACGACTCACTCACGCTTAACTGTAAAAGATGTACCCTTCCCTCCATCCACGCATCGCTCCGCACGCTCGTCTTCACCATCCCAACTATCTTTCGGTTCCTGTTCTCAGTTCATTTTAATAAGGTAAGCCGTTACATGTTCATTGAATCCATTCGAAAACATATCTCGTCAATAAGTGCTATACCACTTCACTTACTGGATTGATTTACGCATAAAGACTTTATGCGTTCAAATCCTGGACGCCTGTAATTTTGTTTCATGGGTTCGAGTTCTTTCCTTTTTATGTGCATAATTTCTCGAATGGAGAACATGTAAACTTCTACATGCAACTGCAAGGAAAATCATCCTGCTGGGAGTGAAGGAAAAATTAGTTGATCAAAATATCTTTGATGGATCAACATCAACGCAAGGACACTCCAATCGAATTTACACGACAAATAGATAGCCAAAAAAACACGACAGAAGCTAGCTGATAATCCTAATTCCTAATCATCATCAAGTATTTTAAAATGAGACCTTTAATTTATTTTTTTTGACCGAACTGTGCACAAGCATACGGCACATCTCTAGCTGGTCCTTCGTCTGATAGCTCTGCATCCGACAGCCACAAAAGCTGCCCAGAGAATATCCAAAACAGCACTGCTGGTTCGTCTGATAGCTCTGCATCTGACAACCACAAAACCTGCCCACAGAATACTCAAAACAGCACTGCTGATAAAATAAGGTACTTGCCCAGCTTCGTCGAAGCTCACCTGACGCCCAAATTAACTGAAAAAACGATTCACTCAAGCTTAACTATAAATCCACGCATCGCTCCGCACGCTCGTCTTCACCATCCCAACCATCTTTCGGTTCCTGTTCTCAGTTCTTGCCCCGGGTACGCTCCTAGTTGCGCCTCCCTCCATTAATCCATTTCCAACCCCTCCCTACTTGCTAGCTTTGTCATCTAACGCCCGGTGACTTACTTTGTTCCTTGACAGGGAGGCCGCCTCTGCTCTGCACCAACGATCAATGGACACCTCCGTCGCCGGCGTCTGCGTAGCCTCGGCGGCCGTGATGGCCGCCGCCGTCCTCGCGGAGACCCTGGAGGGACCCTGCAGAACGTGCGTTGTGCTTGCGTTATGCGCCGCGTTTCACGGCGGCATGGCGCTCCTGTTCCACGGCGGAGCTCGGCGGCGGGGTCCTTGACCTCGCCGCTCACCAACGATTAGGTGGCTTGGTCACCACCGCCATCATCTGTGACCAAGCCTAGGTAGGGTCAGGCTCCTTCGCATTTGCTCACAGAATCCATAGCAGAATCCATACTGTTTGATGGGTTTTGTGCGCAAATGCAAAGGAGACCGGTCACACTCGGGCAGGCCAGGCGTCACTCCTCTCGTGTTTGGGATGTATCAAACGGGTGGAGTTCTTCCGAATTATCCGTCCAACTGATGTCCATCATACCCAATTTCGATCCCGGTAAGACAGGTGATTTCAGTGGAATCCCACCCTTTGGATAAATTCGGAACGCCAGCGGCGTTGCGCCTGCCCAAGTGCGAAATCGCAGGTGGCATATTCTAGTATCGATGTGTTTCCTTTGCACATCCCTTCCTGTATTTTCTTTTTTCCTTCATTTCCTTTGGATGTTCTTTGTGCTTGTATGCTTGATGGGTGAGTCACTGAGTTATACTGTCCTTTTTTTTCTCTGTCTCTCTCTTTTCTCTTTTCCCCTTCGTTGTTTTCAGATAGCAACAGTGAAATGTGTCGTCAGGACATGAGAAAAGAAAATACATCCTTAAAATCAAAGTGGAATGGTCAAGCAGCATTTAATTATTAGCAACGCTGGAATTTCAGTTCTGTACCGACAAATCTGTCCTGTCAATCAAAATACCAGTCCTTCACAGCTGCTTTCCCCTCTGCCCTAGAGACTGTTGTTGTGGTGCTCTGCAGGAATCTCCTCATTGGAGAAACGATTGGCAAATGAAACAGGTAAATCATTTCATAGAAGTACTCCTCACCAGGTTAAAACGGTAAATCATTGGCACTGTACATGCACATCTGCACCAGAGGGCCCCCTAAGCAACGCGGTAGTAAAAGTTCTTTTAGAAACATAGGGCATGGAGGCATTAGTAAAAGTCAGTACAAGATCGCCTACGGGAACAAGGAGTCGCCGACATGATGGTGTGGCGGGCCGCCGTCGGCGAGCTGGCCGCTATCCTCTGCAACGCCGCCGTGCTCGTGCACGAGCCCGGCATGTCGTTCACCGAGGCGCTCCTGCGCAAGAACCGCGCCGCCGAGATGGGCGCGTTCTACTCGAACGACGCCGGGTTCGCGCCGCGCGAGCACGGCATGCCCCCTTCGGCGAAGAGCTCCTGAGTAAGAACCGCATCGCCGGGTTGGCTGCACCCTACTCCAACGCCGACGCGTCCCCGCGCAAGCACGGCATCGGCGTGACACTCGGCGAGCCGCTCCTGGGCAAGAACCGCGCGGCCGTGCAGGATGTAGCACCCTACTCCAATGCCGCCGGTGAGGCGCTCCACGCCACGCCCGCCGCCCCGTACGCCGTGCAGGTAAGCTAGCTAGCCTTGTCGACGTATGCTTATGCAACTATGCAAGCACTATAATTTTTTTTTTCCTTTCCTTTTTAAGACTGGGTTTTTGTATGCCTGGATTCTTGAGAGTTGAGACACATGCATGCGTCCTCAATTATTGCTGCCGCATGTTCGTGAATATATCGTGAGCAGCCTAAGTTTCAGACTTTCAGTGCAGCAGAGCTTACTAATCGTTCAGTGACAGGTGCCCTGGACGATATGACCATCCAATTAGATAAGTCATTAAGCGGTCATCATTTTCTAATCTTGCACTGCTTCTCTTTTTCTCCCCCTCCCCTTCAGCTAGTTACGAAATTAACGTAGAGAAACAAACCTAATGTGGAGTAGTACTAGTCTGCTACAAATACTTGCTAGTACTAAATTTGTCCTATCAACGCGCGTGCAGGTTTCCATTGACGAGGCTATGGGCGCCAATATATATATATATATATAGGCGAAATATTTGGTGAAAACCACCAATTCCATGAAAACTCCGTGGAAACCATCTGTAAAAGTTTTGAAAAATTCTCAAAAAATTACCATATGTAGGGAAGGTGAACCTCTACAACCCTGCAAAATTTAAAGTTGAAACTCAATCGCATTTGAAAGATATGAAAAAGACAAACAGCAAAAAGAATAGTGCCAAAACAGTAAAAATTACTATTCATGCTGACTTTGTCTTTTTCATATCTTTCAAATGCGATTGAGTTTCAACTTCAAATTTTGCAGGGTTGTAGAGGTTCACCTCCCCTATATATGATAATTTTTTGAGAATTTTTCAAAACTTCTACAGGTGGTTTCCACGGAGTTTTCATGGAATTGGTGGTTTTCACCAAATATTTCGCCATATATATATATATATATATATCCTAGAATACCACTCTTTTACGTGGCAAATCATCGAATTTTCTTCGATTGTAAAAGCCGGTGGGTACATACAATTATCTCCTCTCTGTATGCTAATGTTATATACAATTTTAGATGATATAGAAGAGAGAGGAAAGAAAAATGTTGTCTGTTATTTAACATACGACCTTATAGACGGCTCTAGATTGTTTATACCATTGTATAGACAGTCTATTAATTGTATGAGAGGTTATTACAGACGACTATATAATTTGCCTTTAAATCTGTCGACAAATGATATAGAGATGTATTAGAGACAGACAGTTATTGTCTGTACCATTTTACATGCCATTAAACCATGGAACTGTTACAGACAATTTGATCAGGTAGGCAGCTGTAAGTTTACGTCCATGAGTCATGCTTGACAGGCGGTACTAATCACCGGCTCTTTGTGTGCTCTCCATTCGATCAGCGCCACCTCGATCCAGGTAACTGCTGATCAATCGACAAGGCAACGGTCAACGTTATATTATACCTGAGCCAATCTGGAGCGTAGTTATTGCCCTTTTTCTCCCTGCATTCCACTTAAATATTTTAAAAAGGTTAAGTAGTTATGGTATATTAATAAGGATATGTATGGTTATTTTTTATTTAATAATTTTTTAGGTTTAGTGTTTTTTAGTCTGTGTGTACTATGGGGGTATGGACAAATATAACCAAACGAATAGGGTAACATCGATCATTGTACACGCCAACTGGGATCGATTCTTTTGGCAATTGTCGGTTCTTTTATTCCTTCCGGTTAAATTTTGTTCCGAAGTCCTGACCGGTTTTCTTATTAACAAAGAGATTTAACAAGGACCAATATAGACACGTCACTTGGTGTTTTGTTTCTTAAGAGTTGAGAAGAAGCTGTCATTGCGCATACATTATCTCCACCACACGGGCTTGCCGCGGAGTGCAGTAGGCCACCACACAAATTTCTAGAACGTACTATCTCTCATATTCGTCCCAAATAAGAACTACTCTTCAGTCCGGCGGCTCCGGCCCCATGCACAACTGCACCGGGATAGGATATATAAAAGAGTAGTAGGTGGCAAAGGGAGTATCGCAATTGCACGGCAATGACAGGAGCGTGCCGTCGATCGATGGGGAAGCAAGCGGCACACGTGCATGGAAGAACAGTCGCAGCAAGCGCTACTAAGAAGTGTATGAACGTTCCTTGCTCTGACAGTGACAAGTGGGCCATTTGGACAGAAAAATGTGGGCCTGCTCAACGTATCATGTGAGAAGGAGAGCCTTTTGCTTGGCAGAGAAATGTAGGGCCAGCACTGCGTTTTCTTCGCTCTCTTTCCACTGGTCTGCATTCGGTTCACATCTCTTTTCGCTGATCTGCCTTCAAAATGCGTTGCAGTTCACCCCTTGTGTGCATGGGCTGTAGGAACAAAGACAACTTCCAGTCAGAGAGAGAGAGAGAGAGGGAGAGGGGACAACTTCCAGTACGATGGAAAGGGGGAGACAGGGACATCCAGTGAGAGAGAGAGAGAGAGAAAGAGGGAGAGGGGACAACTTGATCCAGTCAGATGAAGGGAGGGAGAGACTAGGGACAACTTGCAGTCAGATAGAGGGTGAGGGAGAGAGACAGGGACAATTCCCAGTCACGGTTCTGCAATTTGCAGTTTCGTCGAAGCTCACCTGACGCCCAAATTAACTAAAAAACGATTCACTCACGCTTAACTATAAAAGATGTACCCTTCCCTCCCTCCACGCATCGCTCCGCTCGCTCGTCTTCCAATTCCCAACCATTCTCCGGTTCCTGTTCTCAGTTCTTGCCCCGGGTACGCTCCGCTCCTAGTTGCGCCTCCCTCCATTAATCCATTTCCAACCCCTCCCTACTTGCTAGCTCTGTCATCTAACGCCCGGTGACTTCTTTTGTTCCTTGACAGGGAGGCCAACTCTGCTCTGCACCAACGATCAATGGACACCTCCTTCGCCGGCGTCTGCGTAGCCTCGGCGGCCGTCATGGCCGCCGCCGTCCTCGCGGAGACCCCGGAGGGAACCTGCAGGACGTGCGTTGTGCTTGCGTTATGCGCCGCGTTTCACGGCGGCATGGCGCTCCTGTTCCACGGCGGAGCTCGGCGGCGGGGTCCTTGACCTCGCCGCTCACCAACGATTAGGTGGCTTGGTCACCACCGCCATCATCTGTGACCAAGCCTAGGTAGGGTCAGGCTCCTTCGCATTTGCTCACATAATCCATAGCAGAATCCATACTGTTTGATGGGTTTTGTGCGCAAATGCAAAGGAGCCCGGTCACACTCGGGCAGGCGTCACTCCTCTCGTGTTTGGGATGTATCAAACGGGTGGAGTTCTTCTGAATTATCCGTCTAATCGATGTCCATCATACCCAATTTCGATCCCGGTAAGAGAGGTGATTTCAGTGGAATCCCACCCTTTGGATAAATTCGGAACGCCAGCGGCGTTGCGCCTGCCCAAGTGCGAAATCACAGGCGGCATATTCTAGTATCCATGTGTTTCCTTTGCACATCCCTTCCTGTATTTTCTTTTTTCCTTCATTTCCTTTGGATGCTCTTTGTGCTTGTATGCTTGATGGGTGAATAACTGAGTTATATACTTATATTGTCCTTTTTTTTCTCTGTCTCTCTCTTTTCTCTTTCCCCTTCGTTGTTTTCAGATAGCAACAGTGAAATGTGTTGTCAGGACATGAGACAAGAAAATACTTTCTTAAAACCAAAGTGGAATGGTCAAGCAGCATTTAATTATTAGCAACGCTGGAATTTCAGTTCTGTACCGACAAATCTGGCCTGTCAAAATACCAGTCCTTCACAGCTGCTTTCCCCTCTGCCCTAGAGATTGTTGTTGTGCACTTGTGCTGCTCTGCAGGAATCTCCTCATTGGAGAAACGATTGGCAAATGAAACAGGTAAATCATTTCATAGAAGTACTCCTCATCACTCATCAGGTTAAAACGGCAAATCATTGGCACTGTACATGCGCATCTGCACCAGAGGGCCCCCTAAGCAACGCAGTAGTAAAAGTTCTTTTAGAAACATTGGGCATGGAGGCATTAATAAAAGTCAGTGGTTACAGATTGTAATCTCTCTCTCCCTCTCTCCTCAGACAACCATGGAGTTGTTGCAGGCAGTTTGATTTGGTTGGTAGTTACAAGTTTATGCTGAATTGTTCATGACTCGTTCTCGAGTCTCGACAGGTAGTTTTTTTTTTTTTAACGAGCAGCAAGAAAATTGCTGCAAATTGCATTAAGAGGAAGAGAAAAATGTTGGGTCCTGTTTTTTATGGAAAAAATCGGACCCGTGAAAAAACCTCACAGACACCCACTAAGAAGACAATCTCTAGGGACCACTGAAGCTATGCGAAACTCAAAAATAAAAGAACAGGAAACAATAAGGATCGACCATAAGGGTTCACATTAGCTCCACCCTAGCTCAGACAAAGAATAGGTGACGAAACAATCCCCACTATAGAAAGAAAACCGAACCCCCTCCCCCCTAGCATTGCTACGTAGGGTTCGTTGACGAGGCAAAAGCATGGGTGATAACGGCATCCTTGATTACTGTGGCCACCTGCTCTGGCGATCTTTCCGTCCCCTGAAAAATGCGTTGATTTCTTTCTAACCATAGATTCCACCAGAAGTAAATGAGGAGGTCCGAATCGGGCGCCGACGTTCTTTGTCCACTGGGTTCAAGCCTTCGCCACCACTTGTATACTGAGCCATGATGACTCAGATTCCGGCACTGCTCCAGCCTCCCCCAGTTTAGTAGGAGGACCCAAACTTGTCTAGCGAAAGGGCAATCTTTACCGAGGTGGCTTGTTGTTTCCTGTGACGCATTGCAAAGGCTACATGTTTGGTTGCAAGGCCAACCCTTCTTGAGCATATTATCTGCTGTGAGAATCTTATTATGGAGCAGAGTCCATGCAAAGAATCGACATTTGGGTTCAGCCTTCGCCTTCCAAATCGGGCAGATCTTCATCTTGGAGTAAACAGTGTGAAATTGAGCTAGGTAGGCACTTTTTGTAGTGTATTGCCCGTCCGCCGTCCAACACCAGGTTATCTGATCCTCGCTTTCTTCATCTCTATTGACACGACATATTGCTTCAAAAAGTGCCACGAACTCCCTGATTTCTTGTTCTGAGTTCGCCGGAGTGCAAGAACGGATCCAGTAGTTGTTTGTCAGGGCACGGTGCACGGAGATGTTCTTTCTTCTTGCCGTTTGGAATAAGGTCGGCGCAATGTTTTTTGGTGCTTGTCCTTCTATCCAACTTGATCTCCAAAAATCGCCGCTTTCTGCTTTCCCACCGTGACCACCGTTGAGGCATTGAAAAGGGTAATGTCCTTTTTATCACATGGTAGGTCAAACCCCATCCAGGCCCTTTCGTTGTTTTTCTACCTAAACCAAAGCCACCGGAGTCGTAGCGCTCTGGCGAAGCGCTCCAGGTCCTTGATACCGAGCCCTCCTTTGTTTTTCGGCAAACAGGTGATAGGCCATTTGATCAAGTAGTGTCCTCCGCTACATAATCCTGGTTCTTTTCCTCTCCAGAGGAAGCTTCGTCTCAGTTTGTCGATGCTTCGAATGAGCCATCTTTGCGCTGGAAAAACCGTCAAATGGTATATTGGTTATACTATCATCGACTTGACCAGCGTCTCCTTCCAAATGAGGACAAGATCTTGCCTTTCCACCGCAAGCCCATCGCTTATTTTATCAATCAATGGCTGGAATTCAATCCTTCTTAATTGTCTAAAGTGTAATGGGAGATCGAGGTACTTTTCTCGAAAGCCGAAAGCTTTCAGGAATACCTCCAAACTCTTGCACTAGGTCTTCGTGACACCGACGGTAAATTTGCTTTTGGAAATGTTGATTTTAGGCCCAAGCATCTTCCAAAAGTA
This sequence comes from Guadua angustifolia, assembly GCA_036346375.1. Taxonomy (NCBI): domain Eukaryota; kingdom Viridiplantae; phylum Streptophyta; class Magnoliopsida; order Poales; family Poaceae; genus Guadua; species Guadua angustifolia. The sequence continues at coordinate 40,240,553 of CM070517.1, forward strand.
TCCAATATTTGGTTAAGGGCGCATGACTCTTCAACGCTCGCATTTAAAAATATTCTGCATCGTCTGCGTAAAGGAGCACCTTATTTTAGCTGTTGCCAGTAGAACCGGTTTGAGGATACCTCGTCTTGCTGCCAGTTCAAGCAGGTTTTGTAAGGGGTCAATCGCCAGGATGAAAAGAAGGGGGGATAAAGGGTCTCCCTGTCGAACCCCACGCCGCATGTCTTATTGATTCCGCTTGTTGTCGCTGATCAGATCCGTGAAGATGAGGTCCTGAGAATTGCCGCCACCCATTCCCGCCATTTACGGCCAAAGCCTAAAGCCTGAAGGACCTCAAGAAGGTAAGCCCAATTTAGCGAGTCGAATGCTTTTGAAATATCCAGTTTGATGAAGAGGGCTAGCGTTCGGTCTCTGTGAAGCTGTCTGATTGCTCTTTGAACATATAAGAAGTTGTCGTGGATGCATCTCTTCTTTATGAAAGCGTTCTGTGAGACCGAGACCAATTCATTTAGTTTGAGCGCAAGCCTATTCGCCATAATTTTGGTGATGATCTTCATGAAGCTATTAATAAGACTGATTGGCCTGAAACGCTCCAAACTATCCGCGTTCTCAATTTTCGGTAGAAGGATAATATTTGCTTGATTTAGCCTATGAAGGTTTTCATGGCGGAGGTTGAAAAAGTCTTTAATTGCTCTCACCAAATCTGATTTGATGGTATGGAGACATGTTTTGTAGAATAGACCTATGAAACCATCCGGTCCCGGTGATTTTTGCGTCGGTAGCTCCTGAATGGTGTTAGACACTTCGATGTCAGTGATATCGGTCTCAAGGTCACTGAGGTCTCTTGCAGTGTAGCCCAGGCATGCCCACTGCAGCGATTTGTCCCTCACTCCTTGTTCGCCCAGAACTTTTTTGAAGTGTTGGTAAGCTTCGTTTAATCTTTCCTCCTGACTGTACATTACTCTATCATCTCTTTGAAGGACCCGAATGAAATTTCTTTTTCGTCTTGCGCTGGCTATTAGATGGAAGAAACGGGTGTTGGAGTCTCCCAGTCTTATTTTCGTTAGTCTTGCATGTTGTCTCGCCCTAGATTTCTGTATCGCCGCAATGCCGAGGAGTTTGTGTTTGAGAATTTTCCGAAGCTCTAATTCATTATTAGCTAGCGGACGTCTTTCTTGCGTGCATTCGAGGATCGTAGTCGTGACTCAGATCAAGGTCGTTTGTAACCCCATGTTTGGTAAAAATTTTCCTTCTCCAAATCTTTAGCGCCTTAGCAGTTCTGATCATTTTGACGTGCAGCCATAGCAACGAGTCCGTGATGTGGACTGGCTGTCCCCAGGAATGGGCCACAGTTTCGTTGAAACCAGGCAACGAGACCCAGCAGGTCTCGAAACGAAATCCCTTAAAGAATTCGAAGGACGTATGTCCCTGCATGAGTAGGGGACAATGGTCCGATGTCATCGACGGTAGGGCACAAAGGTCCGCATTTGGGAATGCGTTGTGCCATTCCGTGGATGCCAGGAAACGATCAATTCTTGTCATCGTGGACTGGTCTTGTTCGTTTGTCCAAGTGAAACGGCGTCCCTGTAGGTCTAGCTCCAGCAGCTGCAGTCTATTGATAACTTGGTTGAAACGTTGCATCATTCTTCTATTTGTCACGCCTCTATTTTTCTCTCTTGCTTGTCTGATGAGGTTGAAGTCCCCTAAGATCAACCAGGTGGGTAGTGTCGTTCCACGCAGGGCTTCTAACTCAGTAAGAAAACCTCTCTTGTCCTCATCAGATTGAGGACCATAGACTCCGGTGATATCCCAAGTCGCTGCGTGATGTTATAGTCGCCGTGATCGTATTGGTTGTGGTTCTAGGATTTTGAAGATCATACAAGTCGTCCGAGGCTACAAGCAGGATTCCTCCTGAAGCTCCATTGGAAGGTATACAGACGGTCTGGTTGGCTAGCCTCGCTCCCAAGGTTTCGTTTAGCAAGCATATAGTCCAATTGGCTATTTTGGTCTCCTGGAGGCATACAATAGTAGCACCCGTTGAGAGGATTAGTTGTTTGATGCTTTCTCTTTTTGCCGGGTTGTTTAGCCCTCTAACGTTCTATGAGAGGATAGAACAATTGACAGACATTAGAATCAAATAACTCCACTTCAAGGAGTACATGGTTCCCATTAGAAAGAGAAACAGATACGATTCGAACATACAAGAGAACTAATACTAGCTGCCCAGGGAGGCAGACACTACGGCACACAGGCCCAGCGACCCACGGGTGCAGATTAAGGAAGCAGGGACAACGATACAATGGCCTAGAGGCCCAAATGTAAACAACAACAGGATGAACTTCGGTACAAAGTTCTTCAATGAAGCGACTATTGGAACTAAAGTAAACCACTCTGAGTACTTTGGACTGCCAGCATCTTGCACATACACCACTTGCAACATAAGAAGAAGATACCAATTCCACTTCTGGAAGAAAAACCACCCAAGCTTAGACCTCCAGGCGGGAGCCTTCCTTCACCACAGGGCATCCCTGGCTTGTCATCTTCTTGCTTTTGCGCTTGGTATTGCTCTGGTTCACCAGCTCCAGTATCACCTCAACCTTTTCCTTGCTTATTGGTTTTTCGAAGTAGCTGGCTAACTGCTCAAATAAAACATCTTGAGATAAATCATTAGAAATAAAGTTTTGATGAGCTGGTGGGGAGAGTTGTTTAAGTTTTGACACGAGAAGCTCTTGCACTAAATGAATTGCTCCCTTGTTGGCCCCTAATCTTGCTTTCGATTTTACCGCTAATCTGGCACTTCTTCTTTGGGTGAATCCTCTAGAAGTTGTGGCTTCTCGACAGGTAGTTAATCACCGACTCTCTGCGTTGGGCCCCATCACCTCCATCGAGGCCAAAATTCTACTGCCTGTCTCACTCGTTAGACAATGCAACGGTCATCCATCACTGTACGACAAACCGACAATCATATCGAATTCAATTCGCGAATTCATGGATTTGATAGAGCATCGGTGTTTCTTGTTGTACAGTTCAATTTAGAGATTAACCCTAGCTCTTGGCTTGCTTGACTTCAGGTGAGAGGGGAGCAACAGCTATGTGTGACGCTTAGCAGTTAGCACAACCGAACAAAAGACAAGAGAGAAGAGAAGGTGAAGCACGGAAAAAAAATTAGCTCCCAGTTTTCCGAAGTTTTCAGGTCAAATAACACGGCGATCCTCTTCTTCGCGAAAAAAAAAACAAAAACGAAAACGAAAAAACACGGTGAACTCCCAGTAGAATGGAATTGATGCAATTTGATGGCAACTGCTTATAGCTTTGCGCCTGAGCTTGCAAAGTTGACTTGAATTTGAATCGCATGTTGATGGTAAGACGCTAGCATGCATCTACGAGTTGACGCGGTGCAGTGTGAGCTGCACCGCAGTTCGGGCTCCGGGTCGGGCTTTGGGCTCTCGGGCAGCCCACCCCCTCCTCAAGCGTGCATTACGTATGGTGAGCACAGCTTGGCTCCATTCCATTCCTGCACCACCCAGACATCCTCCCATTCTTAATTAACAATTTCTCAAGAGCCAATACCAATAGTCTTGGATCACTTTTGTGTTGTCGATTCTCGTCTTGGTCTCTTGGTACTCTCTCCAACCAACCTCTTCGCTTTGATTTGCTCATGCTCTTTGTTACGATTGCAACTTCCTTTCCTGTTCGTGCCAGGGCCAGGAATGGGTGTCTGTCCCCTCGCCGGCGTATGCGTGGTCTCCGCAGCAATCGCGGCCGCCACCGTCGCCGCCAGGAATGGGTGTCCGTCCATTATGCTGGCCGCTTTATGTATCTCATTCCACGGCGGCATGGCGCTCCTCATCCACGGCGTCCGGCGTGGGCCGCGACACCACACCGCTTACCGCCGGCCAGGTGGCCTACTCATCATCCATGTAGTCTCTGGCCATGCATGCCAAGTAGGAATTTGCTCCCCTGCATTCACGCTTCAAATCCAAGGGAATTCTCTCGATTTCATTTGTGATGTAAGATGATCCCTATTAAGCATCTATAGCTGAATGTTTAAAGCGCCCAACTCATAATTGGTAAATTCGCACGTTCAATCATACAAGCCTTTTTTTTTATTTCGTGGTATATTATGGCAAGTAAAAGAATATGTCAAATAATCTTCAACATCTTTCCTGCAGTTCCAGCCAAGTTTTAAAAACTCGCTGAAATCTCATAAATCTCGACTAGAGATAGGATCCAAAATCCTGGCTAGGTAAAAAAATTTGAAAAAAAATGTAAATTATTACATTATCTCTAAAATTTCAGCGAAATCTCGGAGAGTTTTTTACTAGTTTTTCTATTTTTATGGTCGGATTTGGTCCAATAACCCTTAAGAAAGTCATCTTTCATGAAACTTTATTGAAAAACAAATTTTTGAGATGTTTTAAAATTTCGGCAGAAACACTATTAAATTTTTATAAAATTATACAAGCTTGATCATGATCTGAAAAAATTATGGTACTATCTTTAGTAGCGTAGAATCATACAGAAAATTTTTCAAAATAATTGAACTTCATGTGTTATCTTTTAAAAAAAATCAAAAACAGAATGAACATAATTGGAACAATAACCTTGTCAGAATTTTACAAATTTGCTCGAGTATGATCATGATCCAAAATTTTTATGAGTAAGAATCACCTCAGTGCCATTCTCTAAAATTTTTAACTTTTTTTGTTTACTCAATCAAATCTATGTAAGCATTGAACTTCATTTGTTATATTTCAAAAATCGAAAATAGAAAGAACATAATGATACAGTGCCTTTGTAAAAATTTTATAAATTCACTGGAGTGTGATCATGATTCAAAATTTTTATGAGATCTTAAGCATTGCCTTAGCACCTTTCTGTAAAATTTTCAAAAATTCTAAACCTTTTTTGATTGCTAAAGCAAATCTATGTAATGATCATCAGGCTTTTAACAGGATGTAGCACTGTTAGAATTTTTGAAAATTCTTGAAGCTTGATTATCATCTGAAAATTTTATAGAAACATTAATTATACATCAGGACCATCCACTAAAATTTCAAAATTTTCTAACGTGGTTTGAACCATTTTTCATTTGATTGAAATTTACTAGTAAAGTTTTTATTAGGACAATAGCATTGTCCAAATTTTTAAAAATTTATGAAGCTTGATCATCATCTGAAAAATTTATGAGAATATTAGTGATGCATCATAACCATGCATAAAAAATTCAAAATTTACTAACATGGTTTGTTCTATTTTTCATCTGGTTCAAACTTGCCGGTCAGCATTTTATTAGGATAGTAGCAATGTTCAAATTTTTAAAAATTCTTTAGGCTTGATAATGATCTGGAATTTTTATGGGAACATCAGTGATGTGTCAGGACCCTCCACAAAAAATTTCAAAAATTTCGACATCGTTTGAGTTATTTTTCGCTCGGTGCAAATTCACCGAAATCTCGCCAAGATTGGCGAGATTTCAAAATTCCGCCCAAAATTTTGGTTTTCTCGGTGCAAAAAAAAAAGGATTTGAATTTTTGTTTTTGTATTCCGTCTAGAATTTATTCGAAATTCTAAGATCTCGGTGAGATTTCAGATTTCGGCCACCTCTAAGATGTCATCCGAATGTCATCCCAAAATACCTTTGGTTCCGGTTATCCTGGTACCACTGGACAAATCATTTTAGAGACAAGGGCAGCGAAATCCAGCACTGCCGTCAATTTTGTCCCTCGCTCGTTTGGTCCCGCCAGTCAGCATCAATTTGACTCGTGCAAAAAATTCAAAAACAAGGCAAATCCATCACCATAGATTCTATGCTTTAGACTGGAATTGCATCCAAGACACTGACAATTACTGCATGCCCAACGGGTTCCTACTGATATCCGAGGTCCATAAGATAGAAATGCCAACCCCAAGGGTGGCACAGAATTTTACAGCAAAACCCCTCTCAGCACATTCATAAACCGTAATAATAACTAGTAATCGAACATCAAATGGCTTCCCATGTCATTTACAAAAGTAGGTGAAAGCAGTAAATCATTGGCACTGTACATACACATCTGAACCAGAGCCCTAGATCCTAACACAAGAAACAACATTGCATGATACACCTGAACACCCCGAAGTACGAGTTTTGTTCTCCAACAGAAGGGTGCATGACTAGTGATAAACACATCTGGAAAAAAATAGTAGAAATACTGAGACATACCGGCAGCTGCAAGATGTTCGATACAGCAAGCCAAATGGGCAATCAATAAGCCTTTGCAATATAATCCTATGTTAGAAGAACCATGAGTATGTACTGCAAGTAATCTTCTGTTGATAAAAAGCATGATCAATGTTGGTAGTTCACTGCAGCATGACATACCCTGCAAAAAAACATTATCCCCAGAGCGACTTAGCATACACAACTCAATGAACTGAGCAGGACTTGAATACAGCAGAATTATTTTATTTTATCATTACTTATCTTTGCGGTCTAGCCATGGTGTGAACATGCCTACGTACAACAGATTGTGCCTACTCATAAGATAACAAAATTGTTACTAGAGTGTACATCTTTCAGTTTGTAAGTCACTGCTCATCATATATTGATCTACCACTGTTTATTTTTCAGTACCTATATACTAAGAAAGAATGGATGCTGTGACAGTCTAATTGCTACTGATTGTGAAAGTACTAGATATCATGGGTCTAACATTATAATTGTGCACACATTAAAGGTGGCTGTCAAGTTGTTTTCTCAAGAATTAAGACACAAAAATAAGCTCTGATCCAAGAAGGCAAACACATGCTTCTTTAGGAACACATATATGCAACTTAGGAAATAAATACTGACTACTGAAGTGCAGATCTTACAAGTCTATCTAATCCAATCTCGGGTACACACGAGCGCCTCAATTGTCTTGATGTTTAATGTGCTCCATTGCTTATGAATTACCGGCCCTTCAGTGCTGAATGCTGCCTCGCAATGAACAGCAGACGATGGCATTGCCAAGACATCCTGTGCCATAGTTGAAAGGGTTGGATACTTTGTAGAATGACTCATCCACCAGTTCAGAATATCAAAATCATCCTTCCTTGGAACAAGGCCATCTTCAAGATAGTTGTCAAGCTCTGTCAATAGTTGACTCCTTGTTTGCGCACAAAGATGCTGATCCCAATCTTCCAATGAATCACTGTCAAATCCATCCATTTCAACATCGCGAGCTTCAAAATTTGAAGCGTGAACACTTGGCTTATCCACAGGGTTGCAATATTCATGAAACAGCTCCCTGATTATTTCACGTACGGCAGATACATACTTCTCTGCATTGGCGCCAAAAGCTCGTTTAAGACGGAACTCAATAAAAGTAATTTTGAATCTGGGATCAAGAACAACAGGTACTGACAACCACAAGTACGAATTTTGCCAATATTCATTGAATGCTTCCTGCATATCTCTAACCATGCTAGCAACATCAGTGTGATCAGTAGATGCTTCTTCTTCCAAAGTTGTCCTAACTTTCCATAATTCATTGAAGTACATATTTGCTGTCAGGCAAACAGGACCGGAAACTACTTCAATGGCACGGTAAAAAGCCCTCAAAATCTTGCAAACAGACTCAACCATCTTAATTTCTTCTGCAGATAACAATTCTTCAGAGGGAAATGCTTTCTTGAAATGCAGAAGAACTTCAAGCCTGAAATAAATTTTGTGCCACCATTTCGCATCCTCCTGGGGACACTTCAAACCCATATCTGTAACAACTTCAAGAAGTTGCTGCTGAGTCAGCGATGAGTATGCATGTGCTTGCATAAATCGCTCTAGTAGATCACCAACAAGGTTGAGCATTGGTTGCCCTTTTGAAACAATGTTGTTGAGCACATCATCCACACAAGCAATATTGTATAGCTCACCTCTAATAGGAAGACAATTTCTTCGTATGAGCATGTCCTTGAGCTTTGAGGTACTTTCATGGTTTTTTATTTCACTCACAGATATCAAGCTGAAAAGCTTTGGATCAAGATTCCAATCTCTTATAGCTTCCCCTATGACATTATATGGCCCACTATTAGAGTCTAATACACAAGCCTCCTTAAAACGTATCATCCTTTCCAAATTAGTAGGTGAGGACCAAAACACACCAAACTTGATGATTTTCCTTTGAAGCTTCCAGTCTGCATCAATAAAATGCGCAGTCAAACAAAGGTACTTTACTGTGGGCTCAGCTCCACAAGGAGTCCACACGCTTGCTGACAAGGAAACCCGCCGGGATGAGAGTGCAATTTTTTCCTTAAGGTCAGCCTTTTCTTTCTGAAATAAAAGAGTTGAATACTCTTCCATATCAATGCTTGAAGCCATGTTAAAGACAGGGTTGAGGCTCTTTGCAAATCTTCGCATTTCTTCATGCTCCACAATTGATAGGGGGTAGCCATGCAGAACTATCATTCTAGTTAGCTCTTGATAAGATGCTTCTCGATCAAATTTCCGGGTGCTTATATCTGGAGCAGCATGAGTAGATGAGGTATTTTGTTCCTTTGAGGTCATGTTGTCTAGTGCTGGTAAAGCTAGAATGTGCTGCTCCTGAGGAGTTCTGTCACCAGAGTAATTACCCTTGAGGAGCTTGCTAGCATATTCCGCAATCTGAACCTTACCATTTGTCAAGGCAGGCGAAAGCTCGTCCTGAACCCTAGATTTCAAACTTGGTACACTGGATGGAAAAAACCTACCCTTTTGTTGATTTATGCTAGTATCACCTCGTGCTGGACAAGTCTGAGTATGTCGGTTCAAATGGCTTCTACCTTTCTCTGCACTAAGCCGCTTGTGGCAATGGACACAGTCAGCACCCTGGATTTTACCCCCAACATAGACAGGCCTAAACTCCTTCCACACCTTTGACCTGAATCTGCTGTTCTCACTATGAGTTAGAAAGTTTATGTCGTCAAGTGAATCTGGAAGAATCTGGTCTACCGGTTCAATGTCATTCGCCACTACGATGCATAAAGTATGGATAGTTTAGTCAGAATATGCATAAAAGATGAAAGACATACAACTTGTCATGAAGAAAATGGTGTGTTACACCCAAATTTACACCAAACTGACAAACAGCAAAATTTCTGACATAAAGCACAACATGTGATCCATAATTGATGACAAAAGGTCTAGAAGTTCCCATACTAACTGAGAAAAAAGAGAAAAATTCGAGAAATTTCCACCAAAATTAAATCGTCCAATCCTCAATCTGGTGGACCTTAACAAAAATATAATGCTCTAATGATCTGTTATGCAGGGTCTACAATTGTAACTGTTTAGATTCAAATTTGATATCCTGTGTAGAGTTATAATGCAAAAGAATCTTATGTGTAGTATGATTGCTGCTGACTACCAGAGATCTGGATTCTAGAGTTGGAACAAAATCGGTGTTTGTGATAGTATTTGAGCAAACTTCAGTCATAATTACTAATTTGTAACTTGTAAGGTGTGATCGACACGTATGAACAATGATATAACATGTCAGGTTTCTCAAATGTAACCACCATGTTTTCATTTTTTCTCATTGAGTTAACAAGTACATCATGAAGGGTAGCTCTTACAATCAATATGATTTCCTGACAAGCTACACACGACCTGGACAAGGGCCTTGCCAACACACATAGGCCACTCTACACAGCCTCAAAGACAATGGCCTCAACTGTTGCCATTGTTAAAATCTCCATTAATTACTGTCCCTATGGACTTATAGAGCTTAAAATTAAATGCTAAATGGGTGCCATCCAAGGTTGATAATCATCCAAAACTTCTTAAATAACCAAAAAATAATAAAAACTGCTCAAAAATTACAAACTAGCAAACCAATTAAGATGACTAGCCTGTGTAAATACAAGGGAAAATCGGCTAATCAGTAACTGAAGAATGATGCCCGAAAGAAAATAAGTAATCGTACCATATGGAGAGTCCATATCCTGTAGCTGGCTCAGATCCAATTCCTCTTTCGCTCGACAAATTTTCTGGTGTCGCCACAAATGGCTCGTTCCATTGGAATGTCCATCAGCACCTTTGCAACTCATTAGAATATGGCAGTAGCGGCATTCCGCACTTTGAACCACTCCGTTTACATAGATAGGCTTGTACTCGTCCCACACCTTAGACCTTTTCTTTCTGAATCTGAAAGCAGCATGAGCTCCATCGGATGCTACCCCTACTGACAGATCATCACTGTCATGCTCATCCATGTGTTCCATAACTACAGCCAATGATACGGCATAATCAATTTTTTTGATAGCATATGGTAAAGCTGCAGCACCATGCAGAAACAACAAGAATATCTGCAGAAAGCCCAGCACAACAGGCAACCTCACCCAGGGGCGGACCTAACGTGGGGCATGGGGGTTCAGTTGAACCCCAAAAAATTTTGGAAAATAAACTGCTATCAGTACTCCACCACGCAACAAACTGCATGGATTGGAGTATCCATGCCAGAAAGAAAGATTTGGACGAGGTTGCTCAGAGGAAAGAAATGATCCCCCACGACGATGTTGACGGGGGATCTCCGGCTGGAGCTCACCGCGCCGGCCGCCGGGGAAGGGGGAGTGGGTAGATCTGGAGAACGGTGGAAACGAAGGAAGGGGAGGAGAAGAACTCACCGCGCCGGCCGCCGTAGAAGAAGGGGGACGCGAACGGTGGAAACGAAGAGAGGCGGCGGAGATCGTCTCGGTCGCTCTTTTGGGAGGGCGAAGCGATGTCGGGACGGGAGCTTATCGTCTGACTTTGCGTTAGTCAATCTGGACGGTCCATTCCAAATCAGGTGTCTGATCTGAGCCTCACAACTAAACAGTGGCCCTAGAATTGGTGTCCGCCGCTTTTCCCTCTACAGCTCTACTGTCAGGTGTCGGAACTCTATAGACGATCAAAGCCTTGAACCATCGTTAGTCAACGTAAAACAAGAAAGGGGAATTTAGATATACCGTTCTATCTGTTGACATTTCTAAAAATACCATTCAATGTATCAATGTCATTGAGACAAGAATGGCATCAGGATATTCCACTCTATTCGTTAGCACTTCAAAAAATATCACTCGTTGTCTCAATAATATGTGGCAATAACAATGATTGGAGTGGTACATCCTGAATTTTTTCATCAAGGAAATGTTATTCTTCAGAGAAAAAGAGAGCACATACTGTTACAAAATCCACGAACTTCACTGTGTTGCCTTGGACTACCTAATTGTTCTCTTCTCTGAATGTAAGATAATCTATTAGGAGATTATGATTGAAACATGATCACATCTTGAACAAAAAAATTATGAAGAATTAGTCTTAAAGAAAGTAAAATATACAATTAGTGAATAGTGAGTAATGTACCTCTTTCCTGAAAGTGAACACTACAACATTATCGATTCGCTAGCTACCTAAAGGACCAAAAAACAAATCAGTACTAGAAACTATGTGCCCAAGCTGATGGTCTGCTGGAATCAATTACAAGTACATGTTATCCTCGAAGCTTCAATGGTGAATTTCAGATCTGATGGAGCAATTTGGCTTCCCTTCACTTCGAGCCTCTTCGAGACAGCGGCTAGAAAGTGGCCTGTGGTGTGTGCAGGCAAAAAATTGAGTAGAAGATCAATAAGAGATGGTCAAATTGGGAATAGAAGACACTTGGTGACTGACGCCAAGCAGAAGGGGGGAGAGCTCTTGCAAACTATGGATAGCAAGAACAAAATTGGAAGGAACGAAGAATGGGAAATCATTTACTTGGTTAATGACCATCACTAGTCAGCTGGCCTACAAATCTAACTGCTAATATCGAACAAACAGTGCGGATGGAGTAAAGGCAAAATATGCCTTTATACCACAAAAGGAGAGGATGTGCTTCCACAATATCAAGGCTTGAGTGCGAGGAAACTAGGACTAGAAGCATTAGAAAGATAGAATATTTTTTTTGTACAAAAATACTTCTGTACTTAAACAAAATAAAGAAAATGACTAGTCATTAGTTGTTCAAAATTCTATCATTGAATTTATGGTAAACCATTTTAGTTACTCGTACTCGTTCTTACTATATCCACAATCCATAGCAATACTACCATCTCTACCCTCTACCCCTCAAGATGCCATCCCCACCCTCGCCACTAGTGTCACCCCCGCTACTGCTACTAAAGGCAACGAAACACGGGGGTCTTAGGAGAAGCTCCCACGCCCTCGCCCCACCCCGCATTAGGGTAGCCCTGTCCGCCCCAGCAAGGCCTCTCGGGTGGAGATGGTACACTGTCTCTGATCCTCAGGGGCTTGACCTATAGGAATTCCCATGAATATTAAACAATAGGTTAAATTATGCTTTAAAAATAGTAAAACTTTATTTATTAAATTATAATTATCTGTGTATTTTTTAATATAGCTTCAAAAATTATATCCAAACTTGTAGATTATATAAGAAAAGAATAAATTTATAAATAAAATAATATATTTATGATTTTTATCGGGTCCCCATAGGGCATCACAGGCGGAAGGCAACCTCATCCCCAACTAGCTAGTTCAATGAGGGCCAAACCCCTTTCCCTCGACAAGAGATCAACCTCCTATCAGACCACAGGACAAGTAGAAGGCCTTGTCAGTCGAAGTACGAATTATGGTGCAAATCCAATGGTAAAGATTTTGACTATTTTTATAAGATTTTTAGTTGAATATTATTTAAAAATTTAGCTTAAATTATAGAGTTATATCATTTTATCAAATAGAGTAACATCTAACCCTACAATTATATCTATATACTTCTTTACACAACAATTGTTAAAACTATGGAAATTGAATAATTCTCCTCGCTACTTTGTAGAGGTAAACAAACATCCTATAGTTAATTTAGCCAGATAATTAGGTTTCTAATGTTGTTTTACTATATATATTAGGGTCTAGCACATGAGTTTATGGGAATACATATAAGCACACATTTGAATATAGTAATATCAAACTTGTTGTACCATTGCATGAAGAGCTTGAAAAAGGCATATACATCTTATATATCTTTCATATGCATTCTTTTCAAAATTTCATAAATATGGTTTTGACCATTAATTAAGATAAATGATATTTCTTAAATTGTTATGTATATAGTGTGTGTTAATTTCTCTAATTAGTTCCATTACACAATTTGTCTTAAACAATAGAAAAGTGTATTCTTATTTTCGTATCATTTTTTTATAGAGAAATGATAGCTTGTACCATACCATGTTACTCACTCACTTCGTCTAGCAATATAAGTATCATCTCACAATATAAGTCTATTAAGGAAATTAAATATGTAGTTATTACAATATTTCCACTTTGTACCCATGCTTTAATGATGAAAAAATGGATAACTAGTTCAATACGCTACTCAGTAGGGGTATGCATGGTTCAGTAACCGTAACTTTTTTTTTTAGATTTAGTGTCAACTTGTTTGTGTGTATGATGAGCTTAGACATATTGTAGAACAAAAAAAGTGGAGATATTGTATGCAACGTGCATGCACCCAACTAGTTTATTAGGAATCAAAAGAGAGATAATTTGATGAGAAGGTTCTAGATTATCCAATTTTAAAATTTATAAGTACTTAGAAATATTTAAGTGCTTAAGATATCCTAGTTTCTCAAGAATCAAAAGAGAGATAATTTGATGAGAAGGTTCTAGATTATCCAATTATAAAATTTATAAATCCTTAGAAATATTTAAAGGCTTCAAATATTTTCTTTGAACAAACTAGATTATGTTTGTTGTGCTGAATCTAGTCTATATATACAAGCAAAATACCTCATTTCTCGTATATAGATATGCCTAGATAGGGCATAAGAAAATAGAAGTGTGTAATTGCAGTTCTAAAAAAGAGTAATATGTAATAGAGCTGTGCTAAAATAAAGTGTATTATTTTTTAACCATGGGATGTTAGTTGAGTCATCTAAATACTTAACGTGCTAATCCCTCTAAGTTCTATTTTAAATGACACCATAGACTTTTCATGGTAAACATAATAATTTTATGGAAAATACTTTTGATAAGAATTGTCAATCTAGATCAATGTAAAAACTCTAATTGTCGAATGTTAGAAATTTTGCTTACACATGTTCTAAAATGTCACTTAAAAAGAACGAAAAGAGTATTTTGATATATTCAAAGATATTATAATGTTTTATTTCAAATCCAATTGGTAAAGTTCTATGTCCGCCGCTAATCTCACCTAAAGATAGAACATTCAACAAAAAATGGCAAGCACGATTTTGTAAAAGAGAAACAATACGTGCAAATAGGGGTGAAAATGGGTCGGGTACTACCCGGCGGGTATCGGATACGGATAGTGTCTTTACCCATTTTTTCGAATACAAATATGGGTATTTTTTTCTCGGGTCGAATACGGATAGTATCCGGATAGCTGAGCATCGGATTCAGAGTGGATTCACAGTGAGCACTACTCGGCAAATACCCTAGGATCTCGGGCGGATACGGGTACCCGGGGTTCAGGTACCCGGGAGTTTCTGATTAGTTTTGGCTTCTGATTCTTGGATAGTAAATCATTGTTTTGCCTTTGGTGTCATATTTTTTCAGCTCACTCTTGCGATACTGACTCTGATAATGATTTAGATGATGGAGAGTGAGGTGATGTCTTAGGGGGTTCAACTGTCAGGAAGTCCTTCAGCTATGGTTCACTGCAGTCTGTGAATTTTGTTGGTGGCCTATTTTATGCACATGCAAGGATTGATGGAGAGCATGAGGGTTGGATATATTATAGTCATCGAAAATCTGATGCCAGTTATCATGTAGAGCAAGAGCCATCATCCACTGTTGAGGAGCATACTTCCATAGCTGTTTGGCGTAAAAAGAGCATACTTAGATCAGTTCGATAGAGAAAGGAGAAACCACTGAAGAAAGGGGAACCTTTGTTGAAGAACAAGAATGGAGAAGAGGGAGGTGATGATATTGACTATGATCGGCGGCTATTGGCCTCCTTCGATGAATTTGTTTCATAGGTACTTAACTACTTATTTCCTTGATATCTTGGAAAGGCATCTTGAATTTCAAGTTTTGTTTGCACTTGCATTATTGTGGAAGCTTATTGATAGCATATGATCTTTCTCATTTCCAGTGATCAAATAGCTCTGTTAATAGCATGGTATCGGTATTTGGTGATGACAATTTTGTTGTGGGGAACTGGGAGTCAGATGAAGTACTTAGTCGTGATAGTCATTTGAACCTTTCCACCTAGGTGTTCTTTGCATCAATAGACCAAAGGAGTGAACGAGCTGCAGGGGAAAACGCCTGCACAACACTTGTGGTTGTTATTGCAGCTGGTTCGTGCAAATCAGATCTGATGCCAATCCGCCACAGCTTGATGACCTCATCCGAGAAGGGTCTCTAGAGTGGAGGAAACTTTGTGAGAACGAGACCTATAGAGAGCGCTTTCCTGATAAGCACTTTGATCTTGAAACAGTCCTTCATGCCAAGATCCGCCCACTCACGGTTCCTCCTAACAAGTCATTCATTGGGTTCTTCCAGCCTGAAAGTGCTGAGGATGTCAGTGGATTTGACTTCCTTGATGGTGCGATGTCATTCGATAATATCTGGGATGAGATTAGCCGAGCAACAGAATGTTCTACTGAAAAACCTACTCTATATATTGTCAGCTGGAATGACCAGTTCTTCGTCCTCAAGGTTGAGATGATGCATATTACATTATTGATACACTTGGTGAGAGGCTGTATGAAGTTTGCAACCAGGACTACATTTTGAAGTTTGATGACAACACTACAATTCACAAAGTACCTGCTGAAAAGAAAGAAACCAACCCTAATCCTAGTGAACATCTAAAGGATTCTTCAGAGAGCTCCTCAATCGAGCAGGACAGTGCAACTGACACTGAAGAGAGTGAGCTCGTGTTGAAGGGCAAGGAGTCGTGCAAGGAGTACATCAAGAGCTTCTTGGCTGCCATCCCAATCCGTGAGCTGCAGGCTGACATCAAAAAGCATATCATCGCATTAACGCCGTTGCCCCACCGCCTCCAGATCGAGTTCCATTACACCGATATATCGGCTTGTCAAATTTGCAACTAAAATCAGGCTTAGGGTGCAATCTTCTTGTTGTTTTTATCACATACTTTGATCCTAGATAGTTTACGTACTATTCGATTAAGTACCCATTATCCGTGTTATACTCATCCATATAATATCCGGTATCCGTTTTCTACCCATTCGTAAATACCCGATATTCGTATCCGTATCCTACCCGATTTTCCACTACATGTACCCGTACCCGTATCCGAAAAAAATAATTAGGGTAGGATACAGGATGACCTACTACCCGACCGTATCGATCCGTTTTCACCCCAATGTGCAAACGTCAACCATAAAAAGGAACAAGAAGGTGCCATGTGCAAGGTACATTGCCAGCCTACTAATAAAATCACCTTAATTTGTTGCAGTTTTACATACAGTAAACTAAAACCAACACCTATTTCCTATGGCACTTCAACTCTCTAAGCTCCACAACTCTCTAACCTTTCACTATAAACAAATTACATCAGGAAATCAACACAAAGTAGAACACATCTTTAGGAATAAAAAAGAGAGGACAACTACAGAAATTGCTCTCCAAAATTAGGATGAAAACAACGACATGAAGCACTTACCGCTACCAGGAAGCTCAACCCCAAAAAATGGAGGCACAAACCAGCTGAGAGCAAAATCGGGGGAAAGGAGATCGCGTTAGGGGATTCGAAGAATCAGCAGTAGTAGCATCGGAGGAGAGATTTGGGTAGGGTTATGGCGTAAGTCGGATAGATCTGTGGGTCATCGGGTGGACGGCGAGCCTGGCCTAGTTCTTGATATGGGTTCTATAGGCTCCCGTTGTGCTACTATGCAGACTAGCAACTATAATCGGGCTGATCCATTTCCATTTGTTATGTGAGTTGACGCCCATGTGCCTCGCCGTCGTTGAAACCGGCAACGATGCAAATGCTAGAACCTTGAACTATTTTATTACACATGCTATTTAAACTTGGAAACAGAGCAACAAATATCTAGAGCAAAAGAAAATTAGTGAATGATCGTGTAAAGAACGTGTTGTACACCCCAAATAGCACTTTCGTGTAAAGAAAGAAAGAAATAAAAGGTCACGGATAAATATAGTATGGTAAAGTCCGTTTGTCAGCTGAGTATTCAGGTCTAAATTAGATCCAAGTTCTCATTCAGTCATTTTTGTCATCGATGTTTGCATGCTTACCAGCTTTTGGTTCAAAAATCCAATGTAATCGCAATATAATCCTCTGAGCAAGTGAGTTGCGAACTTGCGATCCATGGAAACAAGAGTCACCAGTCACTTTTGCCTCTGATCCTGAGATCACATTTTCTTGCCAAGAAACTGCTGCTTCCATGGCTTTCTTTCAGCCACCAATCCAAGACTGCAACTGAATCTGGCGATGCAATGCAGACTGTGCTGCAAGCATTTCTACCTAGTGCGTGCTGAACTTTTCTGGTGTGAAGATTTCATCGGCTCCACTTCGCGCAGCAAGACCAAGCAGCCAAACAATCATCACAACAGCGAGTTACAGAACATTGCACCGACTGAATTGTAGTAGCGCTAAAAAAAATCTAATTACAGTACACTACTTCTGACTTTTCCCTGCACTGGCAAAGTAGAGGACTGTCAAAAAAAAAAACAACCTGGAGAGGCAAACTAGGATAGATGCGGAAAATGTTTACGTGTTTCATGAGACCAGAGCAAGGTTGGATAGCTGATCAATGGTGGTCCGACCAAGTAACCTGCCAAGCTTAAGCAAACATAGAACTCCGGCGGCAATTCTTCCCAAAGAATCAGCTTCGGACCTGCCAAGAGTGGTGAGGTACTCTTGTTCTTCTTTTTGTAGCAACTGCATTAATCTGCGTGGCAGATAAATGTCATCGCGGCCGCAAGCCCCTCTTTTGACGAGAACAAGCAGCTTCTCCGTCCGTGGTCTGCATGACTGCATTCGCCATCAACCCGCTTAAGTTCCACTAAGTTATGACGGAGGTGAAGTCTCCTTTTTTCGAATTGACAAGAATGAAATGACCTACTTTTGTGTAGTAGACTTGGCTAAAAGCGTATGCTTCAAGGATGACGACAAGCTGTTTTATGCCATTCCTGGTTGTAGTCCTGAAGCTGGCATAGACCAGCTTAAAGATGACGCATCTGTTCTTCAAATGACCAAGGTTGCAAATCAAACCAGCCATGTAGAATGTTTTCGTTCAACATAGCGAAGATGATGTTAGCGGCTATCCGACAGTTGGTGAAGCCATCCAACATGGCAAAAATGATAGGTACTATTTATGCTTCGCTGCAATTTAGTTTATAAAAAAGTCATGCATGTTCTGTGGCTATGCTTAATTATTCCACTTATCGCGCCAGCCGAGTATGCACCGAGAAGAAAGGGGAGGAAGGAATTTATTTATTCCTGGATTAACATAATAGATCGGATGGCCCACGATGAATGTTAGCATTTTAGCAATGAACAGTCATTTGCACTAGATACGTTGAGATGAGGTTAACTTCTAACAATATGGTTTAACTTCTAACAATATAGAAACTATCTTACTTAATGCAACCAATAACTAAAGATAAGATAATATCTATATTATTCAAATATTAAGGTATGCATGTAATCATCCCTAATATAAAGATACGCTACTTGTAGCCTTCCTCACGTGTAGGCCCCTAATGCGCCGTGGCTACCCATGGCCCATACCCATGACAGTTTGTGTTATGTGCAACCGAGATGTTTTTTTCCTGTTTGCTTGCTCATTTTCTTTATAGCCACTCGATTTGTTTTGGTCTGAGTACTCACCAAATTTTATTTCACAGAAATGGATCAACCTCTAGCCAAGAGAAACATTCTACTCTTGTCCCACACAATGAGATGATGTAGGATAAAAAAAAAATCTGATGGCATTACAGATTGTTTTGCTTTACTACATGGTATTAATTAGAGAGCCTTGCAGATTTGGCCCAGCTAGTCAAACTAAGAGTTTGAATGATATGATATATTAAAGTGATATCCTATGTACAGCAGCTTCAGATATATGGCACAGTTTTTGGATTTTGTGTTCTTTGGTGAGAGATATTGGGGGAATACGGGATACTAGGAATTTGACTGTCCAGGAAATGGCTGCAATGTTTCTGCACATGCTAGCATACGACGAGAAAAGTCGCCCGACGAGGACAGATTACCAGCAATCTCAAGAGACGATAAGCCGACATTTCCATATTGTGTTAGCAGCGGTTCTAAAGCTTTGGTGATTGTTGCTCAAGAGCCCTAAGCCAATCCCAGAAAATTGTAAGGAGGAACGGTGAAAGAGGTAAAAAAAAAATTTAAAGAGTAATGGCTGGTGATAAATCATGATACCACTCGAGAAAGAATGAGATTGTGACAAATGTTCTTGGTGCTTGTGCGAGATGCAAGGGTACTCCGAGATGCATTGTCTAGGCCAAATGGTATCAAGGTTCCTCGTAAGGAATTTTAACTAAGTACACATTCTAGTCTTTTCATAAATGTTTATATTGTATATGCTATCTTTACGACTATAAATTATTATTTTTAAAACGTAGGTTGTTATTACCTTGTTGACAGTGGGTACAAGAATTGTGAGGGATTCCTTGCTCCATATAGAGGACAACGTTACCACCTCAAAGTGGAGTAACCAACTAAAAAAATGACTTGTGCCTAGACGTCCGAAATTTCCAGATGTATTGCTACATTTTTTTACACCGAGTGAAACATTTTCCTTCGACAAACAGTGAAATGCGCTACAGTAAAAGGATGTTACAAATGTTCAAAAAAATGTTGCACGCGTCGGCAAAAAAATGTTGTTGTTGCAAGCGTAGGAAAAAAATGTTGCAAGAGGTGTCCGATGGGATGAACAGTAATCGGACGTCCGAGCGCTAGTTTCTAAAAAAAAAAGTAGGAAATGTTTAACATGAAGCATTCACCGGCAAGAAATGTGTTAGAAAAGGCCTTGGTTTATTGAAGCTACGGTGAGGTATAATTAGGGATGGATCTTCTGGAAGTGAATGCAGAACAATCCTCTGTATATGTGATAGAAACAACCAACCAAACTGAAGTTGTTGATGACTCTCATTCTCAAGTACCATGCATGTCACACCAAACAACCCCTCAAGTGGAGCTAAACCTAGAGGGTCGTAAGACTCTAACGGCATCCCTTAGTCTCCAAATCCTTTCGCAGACAGATCCTAAGCACTCCAACGAATTCCTTCACGGTTCCCTTCGGAAGGGATTCTCTCTGAGAATCTTTTCATAAAAGGATTCTCTCTCCAATCCCTACACAAAACCCTTCAAGGAGATGCTGCTGGAGATAATAGGAATGAAGGGAATGAATATGGGGAAGGGAATGAGGGAAGAGAAGGGAATGAAGGAAAATTGCTGAAGATAGTCTAAGAGCGTGTTCGCAGAAGATGATCTGCAAACATATATCAAAATCAATTAAAAGCCTTGTGGAAGTTGAAACTGCGAATGCTACTGCTATGCAGAATGCTTTTGTGCATGGGCTTGAGGTTCAAAAGCAAACTTTTAGATTTTACTCCAGAACAAATTGTGAAGGCTGCACTAATCATTGTTCAGGATGAATCAAGATTGAATCCCTTCTTTGACAGTCCAGATGAATACAAACTGTGTTTGTACACCATGCGCTCGATGGCTCTACACAGATGCTGCATGTAGGGATCCGATCTAGTCTTTTGTTATGTTCAGTACAAATATTCTGCATTGTTATCAAATGCTAATGGTAGTGTTTGTACGTGATGAACTTGAAGTACAAACTCCATTTTGCAAGGTCCGCAAACGATATATTTTGCTATATGGTCTGCAAACAAGGTAATTTAATTACAGACACTTGCAAGTTTGGTGAAAATTGTGTTGGCCATGAGCATACACAATTGTTTGGAATCTCTTATGTATGCATGTATACCATTGTCTAAGTTAATGAACATCTTCAAGAACTTTTAAGAATCTCATTTTTTTTTAATCTGTTTAGAACTGTTGTCAATGCTACCAGCTCTTTTGGAATTCATTTTTCAAGGAAGAACAACATAATGTTGGATTTTTGCCAGAATGGCAGCTCTCGCACATTCATCTTGAACAGGCTATACACGCTTCAAGATTCACTTTACCCATTTCAGAGTATCGTTGTGTTTGAGAGTTATCTGTTTGTGGGCACAAGGAAAATTACCTAATGAGCCATATGAACGAATTGTCAGAAAAAAAAAAAAAAAACAAAAACAAAAGAAGAGTACCAACGCTTCGAAATTCGCTTTGCAATTGGCTATGTATGTCTTGAACAAGAGCACGGTGGTCATTAAAAATATTCCCAAACCCATACCAAACAAAGAAAAGGAAGAAGAAAAAAAACCTCATATTCCTAGCCCTTCCACGTGTCAGCGAGATAAGTTCCAACATCGGCAACACACAGAAGAGAGTGCACAGAAAATGGAATGTTAAAGCGTGTACACACACACACTGGCAGGTGGGACCCCCCAATATCTCACACACACACTGCAAGGCCCACCTGTCAGTCGCCGCCCACATGGATATACAACATGGCAGAGCAGATGTCGAGTCAAAGCAGTAACACTATGGGATATATACACCAGATGGATCTCCTGCCATCAATTCACAGGGAGCACAGCAGGATTTCTCCTACAAGCTGGGGTTATAGTTACACAGGCTAGCGGAAGCTAGCCCTACAACATTGCATCTAGCAATCAGAGAATAACAAAACTGGAGCTGCGGTGGGGCAGGAAGAGACACAAGCCAACAGTCGCTCGCTCCGGAATACTCGCAACGGTACACGGGTATCAGTGCTGCCTCGGGCGAGTGAGATTACAAGCTAGACACCGTCTTCACATTGCAAAAAATTACCAGCGCTTCAACGGATGGATCCTTCCAATCATATCCTAAACAGATACCTCAGATCTTCTACAGTGAGCCGAGTGGCATGGCCACCGGATTTGTCTTCACCAAAAGCAGAGTTAACCATGGCTCTTTTTTCCTCCTGCCAAAGAAAGCAGGAGCATGGTCAGACGGGCAAAAAAACAGCGAATCATAAGTAATGCTGGTTCCATGACAAGATAATTCCTACATCAGGGCCAAACTTTAAAGTAATCCAATCTAAACTGTGTTTGTCTCCAAGGTCAAAAAAAGTGCTTTAATAAACCTCAGTAGAGTTGTTCGGCTTTCCGAACATGGCTAGCGATGTTCTCATATGATAATAATTTAGCATTCTCAAAGAGATTTGCTTCACAAGACTATCGCAACTTGCTTTACTCACTTCGTTCTTCGTGGTTCATTTATTAACCACCGCATTGCAAATGTGACAAGATAGACATGAGTTTCGAGCATCTATCACACAGCTCTCTCACAAGCACGATTAAAAACCAATCTACCGCCACATGATCACTGACATCATTAAATATTATAAGTGATACTCAAGTATTGCATAATTGACATCGCCCAAAATTTTAAAAAAGAAACTAATAAGGCGCATGTTCTTCAAATATACTCCCTTCAGTCACAAATACTTGTCGTTTTTGACATAGGTGGTCAAACTTTCAAAACTTTGACTATCAATATCTTTTTCAATATTTAAATTGGATACATGAAAACCATATGTGTAGATTTGTCTTGAAAGATACTTTCATAATATTATAATTTTATTGGGTTTTATTACAATAGAAATTAGTGGTCAAAGTTGTGTTTAGAGACCGTGCCGATGTCCAAAACAACATGTATTTGTGACCGGAGTATATATATATATATATAATGTTCCTCTACGCGCTAGGCTACACCCTGTCGCCTAGTCCGCCTAGCTGATTTATTCTGCCTAGTGTAAGACAAATTGTTACCTGCAGAGCTAAAATACGATCTTCCACCGTATCCTTAATGGTTAAACGAGCAACAGTGACAGCACGAGTCTGCCCAATTCTGTGTGCTCTATCAACTGCCTGGTCCTCAGCATAAGGGTTCCACCAAAGATCAAGAAGAATTACATGGCAAGCAGCAACCATGTTGAGACCAAGATTACCTGCTTTCAGTGACATAATCATAACTCTAACCTGAAGAAAGAAAAAGGTTCTCATCAGAATAGTTGTCAGATGAATGTCCAGAAGTAGTAAAAGAAACAAGGTAGGTAAAAAAAATAAACAGAACAAAAGGACCTCTGGGTCAGTGTTGAAATCCTTCACTGCTCTATCTCTTAAATTGAGGGACATTGTTCCATCTAATCTCCTGTACTGTATAAGGTTACTATTCAGTGAAAACTCCAGCAAATCAAGCATGCCAGTCCACTGGGAGAAGACAATGGCTTTCACTGGGGCTACTCGGCTTGGATTTGATTCAATAGTATCACTGTCTGTAAGGGCATGTGTGTTAATGATCGAATTCAGTATATCAATGGCCGCTTGTATCTTTGAGGAGATGTAACAACTTTGACTGATTGAAGATGACTCGTCATCTGCTGATGAACTCGCTGTTGCACAAGTACCGGACTTGCCAGAGATGCAAATCTTTAATGCCCCTGACGAAAATACTGAATCAGTACTCATTGCGTTTCCGCAATTAGGGGAGGGGCACATGTTGTCATCAGTTGTTATCCGCTCATATATGCATTGATAGCAGAAAACATGACCACACATTGCCACAACGGCATCCTCGGGTGGGTCCTGAAAAATGCATAATTTACAAGATTACAGTATTAAAATAAGTCCAAAGCATTTTAAGTGTGACAACAGCAAACATTTCTTCAAAACATGAATTAAACCAGTGATTACATTGTTCATGCACAAGCACACACCACACACATTAAAAACACAATCCTAGGCAAGATGGATGCAACCTGGACCAGGCGGGCAGCAGGGCACAGCATTTTATCCCTGGATCCAAGACTCCAAAGTTGAGCAAGGCCCAGCTTGGTTTTATGCTATCCCATAAAATATGTATGGTATGGCCAATTCAGGTGCTCAGCTATCTACCATTATTATTATTGGTTCGCATCCCTTACCAACTCCATAATATGAGAGGATCTTATCCCGAGAGCATGAAATAAGACAAAGGGCGTATCTAGTGCAAACGCATGCTTGAGTCCAATAATGCAAACTTTCCAGATAGCCTGTTGGATGAGGGTTGGATGGACTAGATTCATATGGACGTGGGAATCACATGGATGATAATTTTCTAAATAACCCCCTCACATGTTGGGGTAATTTTTTACGAGGTTACCAACCTCCCAAGACCCAATGAAGCTAACTCATCTAACACTCGTCCAAACAGTCCACATTAGAGTTTGCACGATTAAACTCACATAAGACAAGAAAGAATAGGTGAACTTCAAAATAATGGCGAGAGATTCGATTGCTTACACTGCATACAGCACAAAGCGCTGAAACTTCCAGCCTTGCAAGCAAATTTATTACCATGTCCTTAGGAAGTTGCTTTGCCATTTCAATGGAACCATCACCTTTATATTCTGACTGATGCCCCCTCACAAGAAGAGGATGATCACAAGCCTGCCTAAGGCGCAATAGCATTAAAAGGATGTTGGCATAGTTTTGTTTGAGTGTCCCAGCAGCAGCATATGCCTGAAATAGACGAATAACGTATCTGCATTCAGAAATCACTTCCAAACTTTCTAGTTTCCAAAAGGGGGTGCAACTGTTTTGACTTCTGTTGATCAAATGAGAATCCACCTCAGAAACTACAATCCACTTTACATCCTTAGATACAAAACAATGGTTTGAACACCAATTCAGTATTACATAAACAAGATTTCAAAAAGTAATTATGAGGCAAAGAGGTGGGAAACCAAGCTAGTATGAAAAGTGGATTGATTAAGCAATGACAACAAGCATCCCCAAATAATGACTCTGGATCGTGACAACAATATTCTATGTACATGTTTTCTAGGATACAAGGAATAGCCAGCCAGATTGGAGATTAAATAGTATAAATTATAATACATCAAGACAGTCCACAAAATGTGGACAAGATATAGCAAGTTAAACTTGAAGATTTAACCAACCTTGAACTGTTGTCGAGAGCGTTCTTCCAGCGTCAAATAGAAAGCTCGCTCCTCTTTTGTGAAATCTACTTTATTAAGATTAATTATCTTTGGCGGTAACTTTATGATTGGTTCTCCATCAATCAGAGTTTCTACATGAAAAATGGGTAACATAAGATCAACAAAAGATGAAAAGAGATTTTAAACAAATCAACATTCACATGGGCTTAACATCATCTAACAAATTCATACAATGCAGAACCTTATGGAACTTTTTTCAACAAAAAAAGAAAAAATAATAACCAGCAAAGAAAAAAGAAAGGTGTCTAGTAAAATGGCAACTGGCAACATTAATACAATGTGCTCTAGAAAACTGAAAATAAAATAGAAGAAATAACATAACTTTCCACTATTTTCTCCTATGTTAAAGGACTCAGAATCTGTTTTTCTAATGGTTACATGGTATGTCGATTTATTAGGAAGTCAGGGAAATAGCGAATGTTGACCCCTACAAGATGATGCAACCACATGTAAGTGGCATCAAGTCTCTGTAGCAAAGAACAATGCTAATTACCATGGTTGGAGTTGAATTTGTTAACAATGAGATATTCTTAAGTTGGTATCTATAGCTAAAAATGCTACTACAGATAGATATATGCAGTAAAATACATTTTTATCACCTTTTGTGCGACGCAGGAGAACTATCCTCAGCACAGCTTGAAGTTTCTTATACCCATGAACTGCATTTCTAGCAATTGGGTGCTTTATCATTGAACAAAATGAGGCATATGTAGAATAAGGATCATATTTCAAGAAACGGAAATAGCTGTACAGATCATCAATTGCATTTTGTATAGGTGTTCCTGATAAGCACCATCTCCTTTTTGCTCTTAGTCCACAACAGGCTCTAGCCACTTGAGTTCGGAAGTTTTTTATCGTCTGAGCTTCGTCAAGCACAACCCTAAACCATCGTACCCTCGCAACTGGGCCACTGTCAAGGTCAATGTATGAATCCTTAAGTTTCTTCTTCTTTTTCTTAGACTTGCTCTGTGCATTTGATGATGGTTTTCTTTTATTACCAGCAGAAGATTCTTCACCATTCTTCTGATCTGAGTCATCATCAGCGTTCTGTTTAGGCACTTCGTTGGCTACAATTGTGTATGTGGTAAGAACAACATCATATTTTGCCAGCTCACTTGGATCTTTGGTCCTCGAACCACCATGATAGACTAAAACAGACAATTTAGCACTGTTGCTAACTTTGTCAGTCAATTCGTTAGCCCACTGTTTAAGAACACTAGCTGGGCACACTACTAGAGTACCTGCAGCTGGCCTCATCATGGAACGCATGGTGGATGATGCACTTGTTTTAGTCTTCTTCTTGCGTTCAACTTTGCTTTTGACCGTTCTATCTGGAACACATGGTTCAACACCACTAGTAACAGCTGCAGTTGACGATGAACTAGCTTCTAGATCTTTCTTGGGTTCATCAGTCAGAGTCTGTCCCCCCTTATCCACAACGTTCACTGCCTCATCGTCTTCATCAAGGTTTAGTGCTTCAGATTTCAAACGATCTGAATCAACAGACATGAACTTAGACTGCTGAATCCTCTGTTTTTGTATAAGGGCAATTGTAGACACTGTCTTCCCAAGACCCTGTAACAAGAAAACTGCTTGACTTTAAGGATGGCAATATGATAAGAAATAAGTATTTGTGAAGAAGACAAGAAATCAGAAATAACCTGATCATCTGCAAGAATTCCACCTGCACAATGTGAGCTATTCTCCTTCAAAACCATCCAAGCTAATGCCATTTTCTTTCAAGCAGAAAAGGCATGTAAGAAACATGATATCCAACATATAGGAAACCGATAAATAATTAAAATTTATATAAGAAATAATTTACCTGGTGCTTAAGTAGAGATACTGATAGAACACCCTCAGGCAGATCATCTTCCCTTTTATTCTGACTAATATTCTGCATAATAGATTATGAAAAGCAATATCACTCAACAAGAAGAATCAAATATAAGGGCAATACCTAAACCAGGTTTACATTTATCTGGATCACTAAAAGTCTAAAACATATAATTCCTACCGAAAAATGTATCTTAGATTGGAGCATGCCAAATTAAGAAAAACTAGATAAAAAAAACATGCAAATTTACATGCCTCATTCAAAAGTCAAAAGTATCACGCATTTACAATGCAATGAAGTAATTATCAAAAAGGTTTGAACACAGTAAATGTGATGGTAAAAATATATTTATAAAGAATTCTGAAAAATCAGAAATATGTATCATCATCTTTACAGAACTTTGATCTTCCTTCATTAAAGTATAGTTAACACGATTTGTTTGAGGTCAAAACTGGTTGAAAAAAATGGAGGCTGATCATTTGCATAGTTCGGAACATGGAATAATTTTAGGAACGAAGTGAGAAACTTAGGAGATAGACAATTAGACACAATGAATCATTGCATGGACTAACTTTTACTCAACAAAGTGTTAAGCACCAACAAGACCACTGAATCATTGAACCAGTGCCATAACAACAGGAAGTAACCAATAAAGTTAAATGAAAAATAAATATTAGCATGTAGAATATTATGCAAATTCAAACATCGGACCCTGTGGTTTTTCTTTTAAGAAAGTTGACGCAAAGTAACTATGTAAGGTTCTCTCCAGTGCCACCAAATAGCATATATTTACAGTATATTCTTTTGAGTTTGGGATTTGACGAACTGGGAGAATATATAGAGTAAACAAATCATAGAGATTGCCAACAGTCTACTAATCCATCAAGCCAAGTCAGCAATGCAATTCAGAAAACATAGAGAATCGATAATAACTCTATTATATGTAATTGCCTACGGATGAAGTGTCACATTATTAGCTGGGCAGGAAGCTACATGTACGTCTCAATGGACCAACGATGCATACCTGCAGGGCTTCATGATATACTGCTCTCTCATCAGTATCCAAAAGCCTATTTTCTAGGTTAGGACGACCTTGCATATCAATTACGTTAACAAGTTCACTGTTACTAGCAGAATTATTGCTTCCAAAAGATGGGGGCAGTACCCTATGTGAGCTGGGGCCTCCATATACATAGACATCATCTGGCAATTTTGAACAGGGGAAAACATTAGTCTCCCTACATAAAACCTGCACTACTTTCCAGTATTTATATGATTGAATTATAGTCATTCGAGACTAGCTATACAAACCACCGTTGTTCTCTGTGATAACATTCTGGGTGTGACTCATAAACGAATTTCGGCTTGACGGCCTTGAAGATGAAGGTTGCCCAATTTCATTGGTAATATCTTTGCCCATCCTGTTTTCACTCAATCTTTGTGAATTTCCATTGGTAAAAGGTGGTGGGAATTTGTGGATCTCATTTGCAACATTTGGATGTGTAGATTTTGCTGTGCTGCCATCTGAAAAAGATGATGGAAGAGTCCTCTTGTTATTGCAATTTGCATCTGCTGCAGAACTGTTGTGCCTCTCTGCTACACTATCAATTCTGTTTGAAGCAGGAGTGGGCCTCACAGAATCGTGTGGTGACCCCATATAAGAACTTGAATGCGGATAAGTCCTGTCCCTTGAACCTAATGTATAGCGAGCATTCTCAATATGTCTACCATTTGTAAAGGAAGGTGGCAGAGTCCTGTATTGACCATTACTATTTTCAACAGCCCTAGAAGAGGAAGAAGCAGGAGTGCTCCTCGACCAATCATCATCCTGAAACCTGATTGGTTGCCCTTCACCATTCTGGGAAGGTGTTGCATTTGTAAAAGCTGGCTGCTGGTCAAAACCACCAACTGGATCGTCAGATTCGAAGTCAAAATCATCATCACTATCCGAAATCAAGTCAATAAAATTACTATTATTCATATCGCCCGCAAGCATGTGGTGCACGTATGTGTCGTCAGAACTCTGTTGTGCTTAGCGTTACAAACCGTGCATAAACAATGTCAGATCACAATGTGCCAACCAATGTGTCAAAGCAAACCCATTTCCTAATTCTGCAGATGTTTGGAAACCAAACAGATAAAGCACACCACCCAGCTTGCGGTAGTACTTGCAGTTATTCGAGTTATCCTGACTTAACCTGCAAGCGGATCAAACAATGTTGCAACTGAGTACATATCAGGTTGTGAGAAAATAGCACAGGAATAACAGCACGCAAGCATGTGAGGAATTTTATTGGCCGAAGCCCTCCTAAAAGTCATATAAATTCTTTTCATTTCGCGAGGGCACTCATATAGAATTCTTAAGCATTATCTATAAGAACAAAAAAAACCACTAAAATAGATACCAACCTTTTCCTTTTCTGAAAAATGACAACAGATCAATTAGAAAATATAATACTCTAGCAGCTCAGAGTGAGAAGACGGTGTTCACTGGAGTGACTTGCCCAATCAGCTCAACTCTACAGAAGCTAACACATATGGATCAATCAAAGGATATGCCTATGCTAATGATTCATAGGGAGGTAGCTCTACCCTAAGAACCGGAATGAATTAAACAGGCCATTTCGACATCAGAAAAGACTGTCCGCGGATGCGCAACCAGACCAAATCTTGGACCGGGAGACCCCTGTTCGACGGGATCAACCAATCTACCATCTCAAGCGCACCAAAACCCGCTGAAAACACCCCAACTTCCCACCGCAGTCCGATCCAAGACCGCCAAATTTGCCCGAAAGCTCCCGCCTCTCCTCCACAGGAACAAGCAAACGGCCACTCCAAACCAAAACAAACAACCCCCGAAAGAAACCATTACATGGGAGCACACAAGCACCGGAGTACCTCGCAAGAACCGGCGAATCCGCGAGATCAGGCTGCCGCGGGGCGCGATTCGGCCGGGTGGATCGGAGGCGGCGGCGGAGGAATCGGCGCCTCCGGAGGGATCGCTGCGGATTTGGTTGGGTTGGGTGGGGAGGTCGCCGCGGAGTTCCCTGAGAGGGGAGGGGGCAAGTGCAGGAGCGCCTCGAAGCGAGCGCAGGCGGCGGAGGAAGAGGGCTGGCTGGTTCTTTTGTTGGGTCCGGACCGGAGGAGGAGGCTGACGCGCGGCGCCTGCGCTTTTGTTTCACTGGCGCGTGGTGGCACCGTGTCAGTGGGAGAAGCAGGGCGGGCAGGTCCATCATCCATGGCTGCTGCGCTGCATTGGTCAGTCCCGTCCCGACCGTACAACCTGCAGAAGCTGCATTAATTGGACGAGGTTGAATGAGATGGAACGATCTTATACTATTTAGTTTTATTGGTTTGGATGAATGGTTCAGCATTTATAAAGAATATTTTTTAAATTTGTATTATACCGTTCAGAACGGAATAGTTCCATTCAAACAAACAACAAACACATGGATAATATTTTTCTTAAATCGTCTTATACATATATCACTTAGTATAAATAGCCGAACACACCCTAACTAGCCTTGTGTTCACTTATTGTTTCCTTCCTATATGACTTGCTGCTTACTGCCAATTTTTGGTTTGGATAGAGCTAGGTTGGTACATGTAGGTCCACGCTGGACCGGTTGCATTAATTAGGTCCTTGACAAACACGTACCTTTTATAAACATACTTATGTAAATAAGTATTATATATAGTAAATGCTAAGTTTTAGCCAAGTGTTTTGTACGTATGGAAACTTTTGTACTTAAAATCCTCAAATTGTTACGGTAACCACTAGCTTTGTTAGAGCATCTCCAACAAATGCTAAAATCCATTCCTAAAATCTAATTTTGGGCTTGATTGCAAAAAGTACTCCAACAGTTCCTCTTTCTAGCTCCTCAAATTTTGTACGCCTAAAAACAAAGATCCCGACTCCTCATTTTTATGCGCTCTGTCGCGCTCCCAATCAACATTATTTTTGGGATGGCCGGACCAATTCAAAGGTGTTTTTGGAAGAAAATATAGGAGGCTGTTGGAGAACAAGGTATTTTGTAGACCAAATTTTTTGGAAAGGTCCCAATCTAAGAATATTGGGAGTCTAAATATTAGGAACTGTTGGAGATGCTCTTAGAGGCTATGATGTCTGGATCTATACCAGACGGACGCTGGAGTGGTTACTTTAGTAGCATATAATTTATGTTAGGTCCAAACATGCGTACGTAGCACCTTTAGATTAACCCTTTTTACAAGAAATGAGGACAAAAGTGTAAGTGGGATGCTATGCATGCATAAGCCCACCACACTGTGGGTTGCACATTGAGCAAATTTTGAACTAGAGTGTTACAGATCATGCCTTCATTGCCAGCCATTTAGGCGGTTACAAAATGAGATAATATTTTCTGCCAAGGGGATAGCTACTCGTTGGCCTCATGTCAACCTTATCATTTTCTGCTTAGGGTTTGCTCAGGTGTGCATCTCTCGATTTGATCCTCCTAGCCCTCTCCGTTCGATTGCATCTGATGACCTCATGTGGTGGGGATTAGATATGTAGTTGGGTGAATGGTTGTTTGATGTGAGGCCTTAGGGCCTGTTTAGGGGAGCTATGGTTGGGTTGCAAAACTGCTTTTTGTTTGTTGGATGTCGAGAAACATGTTTGTAGAAATGACTATTGAAAAATGGTGGTTTTTTTTTATATCTTGTATTGTTAGATATTAAACAAAATGTGCATCATTGCACATACTTAGTTTGTAGTTTGTAGCGATTCGTTATTTTTGGGGCCAATCGATATACTCCAATAGATCAAATTGAATATGGGAAGTAGCAACATAGCAAAGTACAATGGCGTCGAGTGGGGAGATGACGAGAGAGAGGCGAGGCATTAGTTGGGGTGGCGGAGGTCGAGAAGGCATGAAATGTGTTTATTGTGTTATTTGCAAGTTCACAGCGAATAAACCGAGGTTTATGAGTCAGAATTCCGAGAGCATGTGGAGCGGGCTTGCAACGGTGTTGGCAAGTTGAGAGTGGATCGCTTTGCAAATAGTTCCGAGGTGGGAGGGTCAAGCGTTAAACCACAATGGAATCGGAAAAGCTCCTCCCAAGAATCGCAGACTTTTGGGTGTGTCATATGGCTTAGCTTCCAAGTTTTCTTGTGCTTCTGACCATCTTGTTTGGAGGAACTTTTAGCCTAAAGCTGAAGCAAAGTTGAAACACAACTCCCCCAAACAGACCCTTAGTTTTGGCTTTTGTGAACTAACCGCCTAGAAAAGATCCAAAATCAGGGTTGCATCTTCTTCCTCCTTCATTTCAGCTAGGGCTTTAGCCTTCACCCATTTCATGGCCATGGCGTGGGCTCAATGAAACCACAGTATCCGAGCTTTTGGGTGTGGCGGAGCCATGGGGGCGGAGTAATGGGCCTCCCCGACCCTTAGTTTTGGGTCGGCCCATGCAAATAGCGAGAAGATAAGCGGCGAAACAACCGAGTGATCGAGAAGGCGGAATTGGATCCATAAACCAGATGTTGATTTGCCTTTCTTGCCAACACGAGCTTAACAAGTAAGAGTGCCGACTCCACCTCGACTTTTCGGCCATGCGGGGCTAGAAAGCAATGTGTACCGCATAGAAGTGCGTCTTGACTCTTGAGGATTCACCCAACAAGTGAATGCTGCCTTTCATTGGTAGTTTGCTCATTGCGACCAATAGCGTAGAAGAAGCCGGAGTGGGAGCTAACCAAGAGCCAACAATGATCATCTTCGAGGTAAGGCTTCCTCCTTTTGCTCGGTCCATCAATGCAAAACAAAAGACCGGGACCTTTATTAGGAAAGAATTGTTACATCAGAAGCCGTCATCATTGGCACCAAGGGAAACAAGTTCTCATTCAACGATATTCTTTCAACAAACCTCAAACAGAGTAGAAGGAGCAATTATGAGCTCGGACAGAAGTGAAACGACGACCCGCAGAGCCAAAGCTCATCCCGCCTAACCGCTCATCAAACTTCCCGAGAACTTGTTTCCTCAAAGGATAGTCATCCTTCCTCTTCCCCTTTATCAAGACCATCGCATCAATGTACGAGAGCTGTGGTAGCTGCATCGGCTCAAGGTTCATCACACGTGGCAAACGTATGGTCAAGATGACATGTGTTGCTCCGGTGTTC
The DNA here is from genome assembly GCA_036346375.1 of Guadua angustifolia. Taxonomy (NCBI): domain Eukaryota; kingdom Viridiplantae; phylum Streptophyta; class Magnoliopsida; order Poales; family Poaceae; genus Guadua; species Guadua angustifolia. Next base: position 40,273,640 of record CM070517.1, read on the forward strand.
CTAGGGATGAAGTCATGGAGATCCTTACCTAAACCTTCCCACCAGTCCCTCTCGCTCTCAAAGTTATCAATGACAAGGTATTATTAATTATTATATGTTTTTGTTATACTAATCTATAATAGGTACCGATGGGCACAGCTACAGTTGAAAGGGCTTTCTCGACAATGAAGATTATCAAGACAGATTTACGTAATAAGATAAGTGACGACTGGCTGAATGATCTCATGATTTGTTATATTGAGCGAGATGTATTTGCAAAGATAGACATGAAAGATATTTTACAGCGTTTTCAGAACATGAGGACTCGTGTGAGTGTGTGTACGTGAGGTGGATGCGCGTGTGAGTGTGTGTGGGGGTGCATACGCATGTAGCTCGCCCAGTGTTTCTCCTTCTATACCGAATGCCAGAGCTCCTGGCCAATTTCAAAAAAAAAAACTATCGTCTCTTGTGAAATAATAAGTGGTACGCTCCTTAATCTTTGCAAGATACAAGTGTTACATATTGTACCTACTATATATTAAACTTTGAATATCAATCATTAGTAGAGGTTCACTTCATTCTTAGACTCTCTCCTTTAGAAATTAATTTCTAACTCTGTCACTACGGGTATCCTCCCCTCCCTAGCTAGCTCATGACGCCATATATAGTCCCAACTCATCGCGGCATCCCTCTGATCTTCTTCTTCACGCCCATAGAGCATTAGCCTCGCCTCAGCCATAGCCGCTGAAGGGGGGAAGGAGGTTGTGTGAAGGATAGGATCGAGCGTGCTGAAGTCCCCGGCCTACAGCATTCGCCCGCGTTCATGAATTTGTTACGTTGCATATGATACAGCTAGCTGCATGTGTTAGTGCTCATTAGCGGCTAGAAGAGCGCGCGACATGCAAATCAGTTGGAACTTGCCTACTTGGTGCAAAGCGCGTGGGTTTCTTTCTTTTTGTTGCCCAATAGGAAAGAAAAGTGCACTCATATAGTAGTATTTCAAAAGAATGGCACACATTTTTCCTTAAAATTTGTGTTGAAAATTTAAGGAAAAACTTTGAACGTAATATTCTTTTACGATTTTGATAAACATCACCTGGATGTTTTTTAGATACAAAACATCTCCATTATGAAGCATTAGATCTATTTTGAGATCCGTAAGTCATGAAGGGTTTTGTTGGAGGTAACAGGCTTAGGATTTGTATACTTTGATCTAAGAGTTTAAAATTTGGATGTTTTAAGAAAAAAAACATCCAGATAAAAGCTAGACACACCCATTGTTTTAATATGTAGCTCTAATTTGTAGTGTAATGTGCAAATACGTAATAAAAATTAATTTGGTAGCTGGCTAAATCGAGGTTTCAAATTTTGGTATCGGATTATATCTCGGAGGTGCCCAAAATCCGAAATCTCAGTGAGATCTCGGAATTTTGGACGAAATCCAAACGAAATCTAAAAAGCGAATTTCAAATTCGGCTATTTTTCGACCGGGATTACCAAGATTTTAGCAAAAATTACCGAGATCTCGCGCGAGAAACACCGAAATCTTGGCCCAAAAAGCTTAAAATACCTCATGCTCACATCACAGACAGTTTTAGTCAAAAACCGTCCATAATGAGTCATCACAGACGGTTTTAATTAGTGCACATCACAGACGGTTAGCCAAAAACAATCTGTAATGTGCATTTTTAAAAATTCAATTTTTTTCGTTTTATCGAGATTTAAAATCTCATCATCGATCGAAATCCGAAATCTCAACCGAGATTTTTAAAATTTCGACGGTATTTTGAACCTTGGGCTAAATGCATGGAGTACTTCTTTGTCAGTCTTTAAAAGCTCATAAAAGGAATCCGATCGAGAATTAAATCGCGCCTAGAGCATCACCAATATGAAAAGGGTCCCAAGAAAAATATGGCTAGAAGAGAGATCATGCCGTATTGGTCGGTAATTAATTAAAAAAACGTCCAGTGCAATGCATCGCATGTAGTATCCAATGAACGGATACGCGATGAATTAATACAGATCGAATTCAAATCGGTCGTGGATATCCTAGCTAAGGGCACTCCCAATGGGCCACGTATGGCGGTGTCTATCTTTGTCTACGTAAGGTGAAAAAAATGGAACAGTATGTTCATTAAAAGAAGACAGAGAAAAAAATGATGTCTCATGCAAGACATCGTTTCTTTGGTTCGATCAAGAAAATTAGACACCGAAAATATGCCATTGGGACTCTGTTTGGTTTCTCCGTCACGCGCATACGGATCCGTGAAGAATTGTACTCCTGTGCCCCCCAACCCAAATCGCCTCCAGTTTTCCCCAAATCGCCTCCACCCCATTCATCCCCCTCCCGATCCAGTTTTCCCCAAATCGCGCCTCCACCCCATTCATCGCGCCGCCGCCTCCACATCGCTGCCGCTCGGGGCTCCGCCTCGTCCGCCCCAGATGTGCTGACGTCGGGCCGCTGCTTCCCCAACTCCACCGCCATCCAGGAGCCGCGTCCCCGTGTCCACATCGTCGCTCGGCCCCCACTGTATGCCGCGCCTGCCGCCGTGCCGGACCCTGCGGCGACCGCCATCTCCACGGCGATCGGCACCGCCACCTTCCATCGCCTCGGCTTCTCCTTTCCCTCTCCACACCATCGCCGCCTCGTCCGCCCCAGGTGCATCGACACCGGCGTAGCAGTTTCCCCGTCTCCACGCCGGCGCGCCTAGCTGATTGGGTGCATGGCTAGTCGTGGGAAGGGGAGAAGTGAAGAACAGGAAGAACAAACCACGGCACCTCAATCATCTTCTAGGTCAACAAATTCATTCGCTGCACATCAATGGTAATTTCTTGATGACTATGTATGTTGATAAACTACATTTCACAATAGCTGGTTCACTTTGTATGTTGATGACTGCATTCCTATTGTGGCAATGAAAATTGGAACCAAGAATAGGTTACCTTCTTTGACATGGTTGTTTTATTTCAGTACAAAAAATTTGCTATTGGAAATGTGACCTTCTTTGACATGATAATCTGTTTTTTGTTTGTATTAGTGCTCTACTTAGCTGCCTGCTAAGAACAGTAGGTTACCTTTTCCAGAAATAAAATCAAATTCCTTTTATTTAGCATTCAGCTCTTGTGAAGTTGAATGACTTGAGAGAGAACTGCAAGACAGATCTTGAGATGATCAGCAATTCTTTGTTGGAAAAATGAGTCCTACCTGGTTGTGCTGCTATGTGCTGAGATGTAAGATCAGCTGGATCGGTTTGAATCAAGAAGTGAGATTGGTTGTTAACTAGGAAGTTTGGTGGTTATCAATTAGGAAGTTTGTCTGTAGTGATTATTCCTATCTAAATGTGTTCTCCAGCATCTTTGTTTGTCTCTATAAAGATCAGCAGAGGACATGATGTAAAAATCTTTATGGGAAGTTGGGAACTGTAAGTTTGTGAAAGGAGTTCCTTCAGTTGTAGCTGGCTGTGAGATTGCATCATACGAAGTAGTGTTGTTTCCTGCTCCCAAAACATAGAAGGGAATACCATGTCTTTTAACTCGTTTCCATGCTTGCCCCAGATGTTTCCACTACTTGAAATTGCATTCCAGAAATAAAATCAAAGGAGAATCACTATGAGCATAATATAGTGCTGGAGATTTTTTTTAATCCCAGCAATACTCTTTTTCGTTGGCATTCCTTTCCTTTTTGGAAAGGAGCAGTATCTTTGATCTAATCTGCTCAGTCATTTTATTATTCTAATAAAATGACTGAGCAGATTAGATCAAAGATACTGCTCCTTTCCAAAAAGGAAAGGAATGCCAACGAAAAAGAGTATTACTGGGATTAAAAAAATTCTCTAGCACATTTTTTTCCCAAATATAGCTGAGTCTTTTGTCTACTACATGGTATAATTCTTCTGTATCCTAATAAAAGGAACTCAAAACCAATGAAAGGATTAGCTTTTGCTATGTCTTCTTTGACACACGTTGATGGAGGTTATCTGTTGCATTTTAGCAGTTCAATCAAGCATTTTTTTGTGCAATGCAGGGGTCACTATTCTCATCCAACAGGTGGTTTTCCAAATTTATATCCGAGATCACAAACTCCATCATTCCCACAATCACCACCTCAGTCAAGCTTTACCGTTCCACGTCCAGGACATCAAAGTTCTGAAAACTTTTATTTTGTTGGTGTTCCTGGTAGCTATGTTCCATTTTCACCCCCACCAACACATGTCGGTATACCTCCATCACCGTTGGTATATACATCAGCTAAAGGTACTGAATCACCATCAAATGTTCTTGATAGCGATGACAACGGCAACAACGAGAACGATGGCGATGAGACTAGTAGGACAGAGAAGCGATTGACTTGGACAGACGACGAAGACATTAAATTGGTAATACAATTAGTAATTTTGATATTTTAAATTCTGCCAATATTCCTAAAAATTGAGTTTTATAACATTCCTAATTAAACTTTATTTACATGTTGCAGGCAAGTTGTTGGTTAAAGGCTTCAAATGATCCAATTGATGGAAATAGCAAGAAGAATGATAAATTTTGGGGAGAGGTTACAGCCGAGTATAATCTAACAACTCCAAAAAACTGTAGAAGAGATCGTAACCAACTAAAGCTACGTTGGCAACGTCTTAAGGGTCTTATGAATAATTTCAATGGTTGTTGGACATCGGTGACCGCAGTGTACTGAAGTGGGTTCTCTCAAGACCAGCTGATGGACATGGCACTAAAAAAATACAAAGAGCAATACAACAAACCTTTCACGCAAATACATTTCTGGAAGGTATTGAAAAGTCAACAAAAATGGAATAACTATTTGGGAAAAATGAGCAAAGAGAAGAATTGTAGCCAATCAGCAAATGAAGATAACATATCACCGGTGATCGATTTGGAGGAAACAGCATGACCAATTGGTTGCAAGGCAGCCAAAGCTGAACGAGCTGGTAAACGCAAGGCTCGAGATCTGCCAGAGTCTATAATTTCCTTTGGAGAAAAAATTGACAAATTCATAGAAGTTCAGAATGTGGCTAGGCTCGAGCGCCACAATGTGACACAATTTCAGCAGCAATTGTCATCTGAAAAATTGGAAACAGCGATGTTGAACCAACTAGCAGCACAGGATCAGAAAGAGGCTGCAAAGCAGCACAAGGAAGCAGCAAAGGAGTAGAAGGAGATGAAAATGTTAGAAGTGTACAGAGATCTCGTTTTGGCTAACACTAGTGGTCTGGATGATAATGCAAAGGCTGAGCATGCAAAGCTGTTGGAAGCAATGCGGGAGAAATTGTTTGGAAATAAATGAAAAGTAAGTTATCTCATTGGTAATCATCTTCCCTGTTTTATGTGCATCCTGTTATATGTTCTCTGAGAAGTCAATATGAACAGAAGCCAATATGAACACTAGCCAATATGAACAGTAGTTGAAATATGAGAAGGCAACAGACACTATAAACATAACACCCTACTACAACCGTTAAACAATTAAACACATAGCATGTCTCATCATTCAGATTCTTCCTCTAGTTCGGATGACCCTGATGATGTAGACACTATAGACACAACTGAGTGGTACACATACGATGATTATCTCGCTGAGCAAGATGTATTGGATTCATTAGCCATGGAGATCGCTGTTGATTTGAAGAGTAGCCTTGCAGCTATACAAGCCATGACACCTAGTAGCCGGAGTGGTCCTAGAAGGTATGTCAAAAGGCCTCGTGAAGAAATTCATCAAAATCTATTTGATGATTACTTCTGTCCAAACCCATTGTACCCTGCAAAAACCTTTCGTAGAAGATTTCGGATGACAAAACCCCTTTTTCTACGCATTGTTGATGCACTGGGCGAGTGGTCTCCATATTTCACTTCGAGGAGGGATGCCACTAATCGCACAGGGCTCTCACCATTGCAAAAATGCACATCAGCTATTCGCCAGCTAGCTAATGGCAGCCCTGCAGATCAACTTGATGAATACTTGAAGATTGGAGACAGCACTGCAGTTGAGTGCTTAAAGATGTTCGTCGAAGGAGTTATTGACAAGTTTGGTGAGAGGTATTTGCGACGTCCAACTGTTGAGGACGTAGAATGCTTGCTAGAAATTAACGAAAAGCGTGGTTTTCCTAGCATATTAGGAAGTATAGATTGCATGCATTGGCATTGGGAAAAATGCCCAGTTGCATGGAAGGGTCAATTCACTCGAGGTGATAAGGGCGTACCAACTATCATTCTAGAGGCAGTCGCCTCACAAGATCTTTGGATATGGCATACATATTTCGGCGTTGCTGGTTCAAATAATGACATTAATGTGCTCAATCAGTCCACGTTGTTCATCCAAGAGTTGAAAGGACAAGCTCCTCGGGTGCAATACTCAGTCAATGGTAGACAATACAACACTGGTTACTACCTTGCTGATGGAATATACCCTGAGTGGGCAGTTTTTGTCAAGTCAATACCCTTACCACAGACTAAGAAGGATAAGATGTTTGCAAAGCATCAAGAAGCAGCGAGAAAAGATGTTGAACGTGCATTTGGGGTGTTGCAATCTCGGTTTTGTATTTTGCGTCGACCAGCACGTCTTTATAATCGAGGCAATCTACACAATATTATGTTAGCTTGCATCATCCTTCACAATATGATAGTCGAAGATGAAAAAGAAATGGCTACCATTCCTCTTGATTTGAATGAGACTGCTAGTTCATCAACAGTTCTTCCATCAACAGTCTCTCATGATGCTATGCCTATTTTTGCTGAAGTTCTTCAAAGAAATGCCAATATTCAAGCTCGTCCTACTCATACACAATTAAAAAGGACTTAGTTGAGCATATTTGGCAAAAATTTGGGCAGAACTAAAAAAGAAAAGGTTCCAATTATTTTCATATGTGCATATGATTTTTGTATAGATTGTGTAAGAACAAATTTTGTTTTTATGCTTGCGTCATTGTGCTAATGTTCTATCTGTTTTGCATGTTTCAGGGTTTAGGCTCTGATGGTGGATTAAAGGAGGATAGCTCATGCCTCTGTCTGGGAGGTCCTTGAAGGTCTAAAGAGTGCCGCAACACTTCATAGACTATATTATCAACCTTTTCTTTTTGAAAATTTGTATGCTGATTTGGTATCCCAGCCAAAGTCGACATGTTATATGGGACTGATTTCTTATATGGGACGCTACTGTTGTGTCTAAACCTGACATGTTATATGGGATCTACTTAGTTATCATTAACCTGACAAAAAGGAAAAGATCTGCCTATAGGAATGCCTTACCCAGGAAGTTGACCAATCCCTGAGGTATATGTGGTAATCTTGTTGGATTGGTTATTTCATTTCTTCTAGCAATCATGAATCATCCTTAATCATATCATAATGCTATGTACATTATTTCCGCTCCGGCCTTTGCTTTACATTGTTTCATTTAGTTATAGTTGGATTGTGGTGTATAAAGTTGTTAACAGAGTGCACGTACAGTAAATTTCAAAAGAAACCACCAGCAACATGAGTGTTTAAGACCACACCAGATATACTTAATCGGTCATTGCTTTGATCTCATCATGATCATCTGAAAATGCACTACTCACACTTTTATCTGGAATAGCATGACAGCACACGCATAAGGATTAGCAAAACGAAATCTATAAGCGCAAATACATACAAGGAAGTGCACAATATATGTTAGCTAAACCTCTCAAATTCATACACTTTTATAGCATCATTGTAAGCGATGAAAACTACAGCCAGACCAGTCTTGTTCCAGAATGATCATCTTGCGATGATGGTCTTGTGATGTTTGACGGCACCTGGAAAGGGCAGTACTTCACCTCCATACACACCAGTGGCATACAGGATCCTATAACATGTATAATTAATGCCTTGGATTACTAAAACATAGACACTACCTATTGGGAATTTGCTATGGACATTACATAATAAATGATCTCTCTCTCCTCTAGACATTGCTATAGACATCATCTATTGGGAGTGCCCTAATGAACGATTTATATTGATTTTAATCCACCGTAAAAAGAAACTCTTAAATTAACCACAGCCCCGTGTAGTAACCAAAACATATCTTTACTACTTAAAAAGTATCTATTATGACGACGGTTAGGGCGGTGGGGCCGAGGGGGTGGGTCCAGCAGGCACGGTCGACAGAGAGAAAAAAATCAAGCAGCTTGTAGTAGTATTCTGATTCCCTGCATGAAGCAGGCCAGCCACGTACAGCTTGAGCTTGCACATCCGCATGCAAGGCATGGCATGCAGCTGACAAGGAAACAATAGAAATCAAGATACATATATAGAGCATCCAACAAAACACGATCAAGTTGTGAAGTGGCCCGATTAATCGGTCAATTCGATGAGCTTGCGTTTCCCAGGTCTCTGATCGAATAATAAAACTGGAGCTCGTGCAGCAATTCGCGCTGCAATCATCCGGCTTCACTCGTCCCCCGCATAAGTTTTGGATCGATCGACCGCTACTTTACATCTCGTCACAGCTCATCTCGGGCGTGATTCATGTTCATATATGTACACCGATCGATACGCGTGGCAGATAGCAGTGCACGTGGCGTGCGTGCGTGGCCAGCAAGCGGTTCACGGCGGCGTCGCCGGCAGGCCTCGAGGAGGAGGCCCGGCGGTGAAGGTCACCGTCTCCGACGAGATGCCGGTGGGCGACGCGCTGGCCGTCGGCGACCGCGCCCGCGCGTGAGCTCGGGGCATCCAGGGGTGACCGGCGGCAAGCTGAACGAGCCGTGACGAACGCGACGTCGCGCCTCCGGCGCAGGCGCTGGCGGCCGCACGTCGAGCTACAGTGTACGGGTGCACGTCGCCGTCGCTGTTGTTTCTTCGTCCTAGTGTTCGCGCACTGCAGTGAGATTAATAATTAATCCACTTCGTTGCTCTTAATTGTTTGTTATGAATTATCGACCCTTCGTAAAATTATCGTTTGTGCTAGAATCAAACTTTTTGGAGGGTTGGTAAAATTCAGTATTTAAAATTAATAAAAATAATTCCGATTATTCTCCGAAGGCTAAAAACGCAAAGCCAAAGCCTAATTGGAACAATCGCTTTTAACCTTAAAAATCTCTCTCTCTCATTCCGCTCAGTTATCTTTCCTACCACTAACTGCTTAAAATCTATATACCCGATAGACATTGCCTCCACCCACCGACCGACAACTGATACTAGCCGCCACCTCCCCTCTAGCCTACACCGAGCCCAGGGGCGGAGCTGGGCCTCGGGCCACTGGGGCCTGGGCCCGAGGCCCAGCTCAAATAGCGTAGCTAACCTAGCTTGCGGTGCGGATGATAGCTGCGGGGGCCGTGGACAGCAACAAGCGGAACGTCTAGGCGAGGACATCGGGCGCGAAGGCGCAGAAGACGAAGAAGACATCGTACCAGTTGGGTGGGGTACTTGACGTGGGTGTCGCCGCAGCAGGCGCCGGCCGCCACCTTCCGCGCTCTCCATGGATTCAGTTGGGAAATAAACTCTTCTTGTGCTAGCTCACATTGACCGAAGTAGCTGATGGTGTCACTGACGAGCCTCCGGCAGTCTTCCTCTTTGACGACGTCGGCGGCGATGACGAGGACCTGCCCCGCACCCAGGAGCCGCGTGTACGTTCTCCCGTACGTATTCCGAACAGCCGGTGCTCCCTCCTCGCCACCAGAACTAGGTTCGCGTTCCTCCGCGCATACTCGTACGCTATTTGCTACAATTAAATTCGTCAAGGAAATGCTTAACTTTTCCACAGTCCCATAACGATTTACTTATTTATTTGGTAAATTAGTAGTAAGATTCTCAGTGATCTGCATCAGCCTGCAGCTTATGCAGCGGTGCATGTCGCCGGAGCATGAACGCGCAAGGTGAGACGGTAAATTATAGTAGCGGCTCAAGTGTGTACCTCACCGATAGCGGAGGAGGCGCCGGTGATAACGACGACCTTGCCCTGCAAGTTCTCCATGGTTAGGGTCTTGATCACCCACTCCACCCAGCGCAGGAACGACAGCGTCGGCCAGGCCTAGGAGAACGCCTCTACGTTATATGGTTTTGACATTTTATATTGTTTTATTGAAATGTTAAGCATTATATTGTTTTGACATTTTACCTATTTTATTGAAATGTTAAACATGGAATTCAAATTTATCTTTAATTGTGTATTTATGTAGTGTTTTTGTTGTACCTTGGTGTAGGTACGTAGCATTTGGCATTAGTTATTGCCGCTTAGTTTTCGGCCCGAGACTTCAAAGAATCCTGACTCCGCCACTGACCGAGCCTGTGGACCACCACTGCCGCCTCCCCTCCTTTCTCTCTCTGCAGTCTCGCCGTCAACACCCTTTTACCCAGCCCAACGGCCGCTGCAGCCTTCTCCCTCTATAAGTTGCCGTCATCTCCCCTTTCTTCTCCTTATACCATCAGTCTACCATCCAACCTACTAATTACACTACCACCGTCTTCCCTCTCTACAATCTCGCCACCAAATTCTCCCTTTGCAAGCAGTTGTTGTCTTCTCCTTTTGCTGTTGTCTTCTCTCTCTTACATCTTTTATTTCTTTTAAATATATATATATATATATATATATATACTCACCGTATCACCGAATTTTTGTTTTTAAAAAATTTCGTATCTTTGTATCACTGTATCAGTATCGCGTATCCATGATACATCCATTGTTTGCTTTGCAGCGGACTAGTACGTGTCTGTTAGCTCAGCTCTGCTCCGCTCCTGTGTCGTGTCAGTTTAGTACTTGGTTGCTCTTAATTTTCTCTGAATGGAAAGAAGTTGTGTACGACTTGTGTGGACTTAAAGCAATACGCAGAGCAAAACGCATCTTCTTACAAGATCACAAGAGCCAGGCCCCAGGCAAATCCAAGCATCAATGGTCACGTTTTGGCACCTTTAATCACTAATGTAGCAATAAATTACCTGTGAGTACACGACACCTTAGAGCATAAGAGATTCTCAGCCTGCCTGTCCCTTGGAGCAGCATTTACACTATATACTATTAGCCCACAGCACTTCACTTACAGGTAACAGCATGCAGTAAGCAAGAACACAAGGAAAAAAAAAACCCCATCTTGCAGTGGTGAATGGTCGGTGACTCATGATCAGCTTCCAGCAGAAACTAGGATTACACATCAATACATTATCGGATAAACCAAGAAAAAAGAAGAATAAACATCATTGTTATTCATGCATCGGAACAGTCATTAACATTATGAGGCGATTTTATTGGCGACGAGTATTACAATATGATATATTTTTCTTTTGCCATACCAGAACAAGCTCAAGAGGAGAGCACATCCAGTCAAAATCCGAACTCCTAGTTCCTGAATCCCTTCTTGGGTGAAACAGAACAGGCCAACTGAGACACACGAATGCAACACTGCCTACGTGAATCTATAGCACATAACTGAATTTTAGATTGCGACTGTTTGGCATTTACACATAAATATCCACATTCCACAAGGGAGGGCAGCGATCCTATGTGACGGGAAAAGGCGCTACATTAAATCAATGATGGATCTATCAGTCAGTTATTAATGGAATGCATCTCTACAAGGAAGGTAGGGGTGACTGTACAAATGGGGAAGGTGAGACCTACCCTGCCGTCTAAAATCTAACTCCCCATGACTAGGTAGGACAGGTGAGTAGAAAAAAGAATGTCATCGACTAAAATCTCCAAAGCGAAAAACCAATGTCCTCTGCCTACGGTCTCTGACTAGCCTAGGAAAACGTTCGATCTTGTCTTGAGCCAATGCACCATCTCCTTATCAAGGGAGGAATTATTCAAGACGGCATCCATCATTGGAGTACCAAAGAATCTTGGGTCGCTCTTGAACACCCAAATCCGGTCCTTGGGCCATGGTCTCTGTGCCTGTTTCTCCTGTAATTAACCATCAACAGTTTCATCAAGACAGATGGAACCAAAAAAACAGTCATTTGTGGCAGAGTTAATTTGCTGAATCCTATAGACAAATTGAGCCCACAAGATAATCACAAAATTCAAGGAAGAAGATAAATACTCAGATCCAGTAGAAGATGATTTAAGAAGAAAGAAGTAAAGCCAGCCTTTTAATGCCTTTTAATTAACATATGAACTTAACAGTCAATGGCTTAATTCTAATAGCATAAGTAGCTATCTATACACATGCAACAACAGGCGACAAACAATAAAACATCAAACAAATATATTAACCTGCCCAAGATGCCAGTTTTACGAGCAAATTATCAACAGAACTATTACTAATCCCCACTCAGAAGATGCCATTCTTACATCAAAATATTATTCCAATTTTCAGAGGCAAAGTGATCACTAGATTAAGGGTTGTGGGAAACAAAAGGCGCATACCAGATCATTGATGTAATTAATTTAGCAGCCAATGAACACAACTAAATATATACAAGGGAAAATATATAGTACAAAGTACCCTAACTGTGTAAATGCAAACAGTGTTTCCATGCTCAAGTTGCACAAATCTTGAAGCAAGCGAATGGGTAAATAATCGTCATCTACCTTTCATTCATGCTTTAATATTTATGCAACTATCAAAAAAGAAAAGCTCTACAATTTGACCAAATTTCGTAATATAAATCTCTACAATGGTTTCTACTTTCTACAATGGTTGTTGGGGTGTGTGTGTGTGGGGGGCACGCTTACCGTGTAAAATAAAATACCATAAAAATAATGAAGATAGTGTCTGATATATGAGGTCTACAACCCCACCAAATTTCTTGTTCTAATATTCTCTAGAATGAATAAAAAAAGATCTGCAAAATAGTTAGCTTTTATATTTTTCATACTTTTTTCTTTTTTGTGTCCCATACTAGAATGAGTTGAGCACAGAACTTGGAATCTAGTAACCACAGATACTTAAGAAGTAGCACTTACCATGCGCGATAACATGAATCTCACAGTTCTGGTGCCATAGACTCGCTCTTGTGGTGGCTTTACAGACTTTACATAGAAGGAGGAGACGTCTGGTAATGACATGCAGCCCTTCCTAGCTCTTGTCAGTCTAGATTCAGGTTCTGCATTCTGGCTATACCAATAGATAAGCTGGGCTAAGCAATAATTCTCTGGGTATGTCTTGCAGTACTCCTGAAAACCCGGTCCCAATTTATCAGCATATTTGGGACCTAGATCAAGAGGACTGATATGAACTGGTGGAGATTTTACTGTCTTGTAATCCTGTATGTGGTGATAGTCAGCTCTGGAGTATAGATGATAGAAAAAAAAATCACAATCATTTGTTTCACCATCAAGAGGAAGCTTTCACTTACTCGGACTCTGAAGAAACACTTCGTGTAAGCATACATATGAATCAAATCAGCCGCAGCATCATGACGGCACTTGTATGTGCATGACAGAGTTCGCAACTCATCACGCAACCTATAGGAAAGGAGAGGAGTGTCATATTCCAAATAGGGGTTATTCGAGGGGAGGAGAGTTGGATACCAAATACAGGTAATACCAAACATGAATAAGTTCCAAACCTACCATAACAGAGATTTTCGGATGTCTCCCTCGATGTCTTCAGAATCAGAAGGATCGTGAGCACAAATTTTGGCCTTGAGGTCAGTAAGTACATCGTCCTCAACATGAGGCTCCATTGACTTAAGGAGTTCATCAACTAATGAGCCTTCCCCTTTCCAGATGGCACACACTAGACTTCTCCCAGTCAGCCTCACCAGAGGAGGAGGAGCATTATTGGGTTCCCCGAATATGCGTCTCATAACATATCTTACCTGAAGATAACAATTTAGTCCAGGAGTCAATAAACCAACAACAGCAAGCCTTTTGTCCCAAACAAGTCCAGGAGCCAATAAAAGATGCAATGAATTTTTTTTAAAGCGGCCGGCGCACGCCCCCGGGGGGGTGTAAAATTTGTTACTGAACAAGCTCAATCTATAGAACATAACAACTATTCACCTTGTCAAGTGTATGAGCCAAATTCTGTAATCTTGAATTTAATACACCCTCGGCCTGAGAGTAGCGACAAAATTTGGTCAACCTCATGTAAATCAAAGAAAAAAATAGTAGTAAACAAGCCATCAACAGATCTACCTGAACCTCAGCGTCGTTCTTCTCTGAATCCATGTTTATATCTATAAAGAACTGGCGCTTCTCTTCCACGTTGTGCTTAAAGATCTCATTAGGAAGTTTCTGTCTCTCGAAGAATATAAACCGTACCTTTGTTTACAGGAAAAGTTGCCATGAGGGTTCACGAAACTGATTATTGTATCAGAATAGAAACTGAACAAAAAATGGCAATTACAATTACCAGGTGAGCCGTGTAAGCAACAAGCCATCCAGGCAAACCAGCAAGCAAACAGGTACCAAGACCAGCTCTACCCAAGTCAATTAAGTCTTGCTGAGAAACAGAGTTGGCTTCGCAAGCCTGTAACAGCAGAATATGCCGATGGAGCACCCCGTGGAATTCCATTAAAACCTGATTCATGACAAAATTAATAGATGTGAGGATGTCAAAATGACGCAAAAGAAAAAATCAGTGTTTTGACAATTATATGAACCACACAGATTTGTTCCTAAACAACTATTAACCAGAATGCTTCCAAAAATTTACCTTCTCGAAAGCTCCTTCCCCAGAAAAATTTAAATAGCTGCCTCGGCATATTTGACTCCCACAGAGGCAGACCGATGCTTCATGCTCTTCTTTACTCTAGCAGAATAAGAATGTAAACAAAAGATTAGTGCAATTTAAATAGTAATTTCGAAAGTCGAAACTATGGCACGAACCAGAAATGGTGCTAACCTCAGTTACAGAGTTGTAATCAAAAGTGATTTCCTCGCCTTCTGCAATTGGTCGAACAGTGTAAATCCCAATCTGGTATTGACCATCCACAGCTGTCACTCTGGAAAATTTTTCAAAATATTAGTTACGACCAGAAGGCCAAGGGGAAAAAAGCCGCAAATGCTTCAACATGGGAGCACATATATATGGTTAATCATCAATTTGATTAGCATGGAGAAACATGACCAGGTCACAGTATCCTGAACCTGTCAGGACAAATTCATAACAGCACTATGGTGGATCAAATAGAATGAAGTTGATATGCATGAACAGTGAAATCATATTCCTCGTTCACTACTAAAGTTCCAAAGCCCATGCATGAACCCACCACAGAATACAACAACAATGAATTCACAAAGGTCTCTCGAAGAATGATCTCTTATGATGAATGATGGCAACAGAAAGCAGCTGCATATACGGATAGGAGAATACTCTCTTATGTGCAAATTTTGAATAAAAGCGAAGTTGGAATGCAACTTTAATCAGTGTTGTCAACTTTAAACAGTATACGTTTGAGTAGGTTTCAATCAGTGAACATCATTCATAAATGAGGAAGTATATGGTGAAAGTGGACATATGGTGAAATCATAAAAGTAATCAAACAGAAGCATTGGATCAAACTTGAATGGTTCAGATCTAGGTGGAATCCCACGTCCTCCACTTAAAGTGTGGAATTTTGTAATTTTTCTAGGGGGTTATATGTAAAATGTGTTTAAGTGAGAAAGTGGGATTCCACCTAGATCTGAACCATTCAAGTTTGATCCAATGCCCTTGTTTGATTACTTTCATGATTTCACTGTTAGGATTCCAGAATTGATGGAATGGCAGCATGCGTTCAATGGGCCAAATGGGCCAAAATATACATGTACAGTGAAGGTGAAAAATGACAAATAACACCCTATACAAGTCTACTTTAACACCCCCCCTCAAACTCAAGGTGGATCCACAACATTGAGTTTGGAGAGATGAAGATCATGCTGCGCCTTAGTTTGTGCCTTGGTGAAGAAATCCGCGATCTGAACCTCGGAAGGCACATACTGAAGGGCAACCACCTGCTGCTGCACCTGCGACCGAACATAGGAAGCATCAACGCCAATGTGCTTGGTGAGCTCGTGCTTCACCGGATCTCGAGCAATGCTGATCGCGCCGGTATTGTCGGAGCACACCGTCGTAGGAGTAGAGACAGTGACGCCAAAGTCTGCCAGGAGCCACCGTAACCAAGTCACCTCGGTAATCACAGAGGCGGGCCACATAACTCACCCTCAGATCGAGCGAGAATAAAAGATCGCTTCTTGGTCTTCCAGGCAATCAGAGAAGAGCCGAGAAAGACACAATAAGCAGAGAGTGACTTACGATCAGAGGAGTCACTAGCCCAGGAAGCATCTGAATAGGCCTGAAGCTGCAAAGGGCTAGAGCAAGAGAAAAACAGACGGCGATCAATGGTACCACGAAGATACCGCAGACTCGAAGGAGGTGATCAGAGTGTATCCGAGTAGAGTCTGCATAAACTGCTCGGGATGTGAACAGCGTGGGAGATGTCGAGGCGAGTAATGCCAAGGTAAACAAGACTCCCAACGAGGTGATCATGATGGAGTAGGATCCTCAAGAGGAGTACCGCCATGAGGACGAAGTCAAGGTGAAGCTCCATAGGAGTGGCAACAAGACGTTGATCGGTGAGACAAGCCCGATCAAGGAGATCTGAATGTACTTCATTGGGAGAGGTAGTAGCCCTCAGCGTGGAAGTGACCTCAATCCCAAGGAAATACCGAAGAGGACCCAAATCGGACATCCAAATCGCTCATCGAGACGCCTTCACAAAGGCAACGTCTCGCGGATCATCACCTGTGATGAGCATGTCATCCACGAGAGAAGAAGAAGAGTACGACCACGAGGAGAAGTGTGAACGAAGAGAGCGGTCGTGCTCACTAGCAACAAAACCAAAGAATGGTGACAACAGAGGTGAAACGCTCAAACCAAGCACGAGGGCTTGCTTGAGCCCATAGAGAGAACGACGGCGACACACGTGGCCATCCGCGCAGAATAGCCAGGAGGTGGGTGCATGTAGACCTCCTCACGGAGCTCACCGTGAAGAAAAGCGTTCTTCACATCAAGCCGGGAGATGGTCCACCGGCTAAGCGGAAGCAATGACCACAAGTGTGTGCAAAGTGGTCCCGTGAGCAACAGAGCAAAGGTCTCTCATAGTCACGCCCATACTCTGCTGAAAACCACGTGCAACGAGACGCGCTTTATAAGCGCCAATAGAGCCATCGAGCGAGTCTTGATCTTATAGACCCACTTGCACGTGATAGGAGTGTGAAGCGGGAAGAGGGCAAGGTCCCAAGTGCCGGTGGCGCTCTAGAGCATCAAGCTCACCATAGCGAATCGCCACTCGGGATGAGTAACAAAGATCGCGATAGGAAGTAGGCTCAGAGGAGACAGTGGCGAGAAGTAACGAACCATAGCGATCGGGACGAGGAATCGTACTCGATCACGAAGAGTGTACTGCATGAAGGGAGCAGGAGAGGTACACTCAAGAGGAGAGGACTCAAGAGGAGAAGACTCTGAAGTGGGAGTAGGAGCTGGACCTAGAAGGAGGAGGAACGGGAGGAGGTGGACGACGAGTGTAGTGAAAGCAGACGAGGAGGCGTAAAAGGCAAAGGAAGGCTCTTGAGGTGGCGAGGAGAGGTGGAACAATGGATGAAGGGTCCTGGAATGGAAGATGAGGGTGATGGTGGCGAGGTGGAGATAAAGGTAGAGACGGAGAGGATGGTGGTGGACAGAAGGAAGCATCAGGTAGAGTGAGGAAGGAGAGCGAATCAGAGGTAGAGTGCGGGCTAGAGGAAGGATCACGGGTGAAGAAGGATCGAGACTCATCAAAGGTGACATCTCGGGAGACCCGGATCCTGCGAGCCACAGGGTCCCAACAGCGATAACCCTTGCGCTCAGCATCGTAGCCAAGAAAAACACACTCAACAGATCGAAGCGATCGACCTTCCGCCACGGGGTGAAGTAGAACAAAGACAACACACCAACGCATACGAAGGTGATGTCTTTGGGGAGGCTCGCCAAGAGACGCTCAACAGGTGGCACCTCAAGAAGCAAATGGAAGGTTGGAGGTTCACAAGGTAGACAAAGACTAGAGATGACCTCAAATTTGGTGCATGGACAGAGGAGGACAAGCATCATCGCCGAAAGGCCTCAAGGAGGTGACGATGCTTACGCCAGAGACACCATTCGAAGCGTGAGCACCAAGACAAGAGTATCGAGAAAGGGTACCTCGTCAAGGAGAAACCGGAGAGAGGTGGATAAGTACTCGCCCAGTAAGTCAAGACGAAAGACACGAATAAGCGAGTCAAAGCGTAATGCGAACCATGGCGCGAAGGCCCGGTAGGCGGACAACACCGATGCCTAGAGGTCGGAAGATAGATCCATGTGTAACGAGAGAAATCATCAATAAAGATCACATAATAGCGATGACCCTTTCAAACGAAGGAGCCGGCCCCATACATCGAATGAACCAAATCAAATGGTCAAGAGACACAGAGTCATGGTGGGATAGGGTAGTCAGAGTCGCTTCCCAAGCTTACTGACCCATACAGACAGGAGGTATCACCAGAACCTTCCCAAGAACACCACGACTCACTAACAAAGAAAGACGAGACCCACACATGTGACCTAACCGATGATGCCATCGAGCAAATCTGGCAAGCAGGGGTGGCGAGGACGATGACATCGAGACGGCAATGATCGGGTCTGGCTGGAGGTGGACGTGGCGGAAAGGGGGTAGCGGCGATCAAGCTCCATAGACGCCGAGAGTCACGGACCGACGGCCAAGACCAACTGTGGTCCCGGTGAGACGATCTGAATAGAACAAGAGTCACCTCAAGAATGATCGACAATCAAGGTCAAGAAGTTGACCAGCCAGATATCATTACCAAATCGAGACGAGGAAC
The DNA here is from genome assembly GCA_036346375.1 of Guadua angustifolia. NCBI lineage: Eukaryota > Viridiplantae > Streptophyta > Magnoliopsida > Poales > Poaceae > Guadua > Guadua angustifolia. The sequence goes on from CM070517.1 coordinate 40,292,367, forward strand.
ATGTGAAATGGAAGGAACATGAAAACAAGAAGTGTGAAGAGTGCCCGACCAAAGAATCGAAAGGAAGTACCATCAGTAGTCTTGACAGACATAGGGATGGTGAAGAACTCGATGGGCCAAGGTGAGTGGGATCGGATGTCATATGAAAAGAAGCTCAGAGTCAAGAATCGAGGCAATCAGATACCGGCGAAGACTGGCAACAGACGGTCCTGGAGAAGGAGTCGCCCCCAAACGGCGCTCCATGCGCTCAAGGCGCTGTGTCACATCCTGCATGACTGTCAGTAGGGCATCAGGTGGGCGAGAGGCACCAGCTCCACCACCTCCACCCTTGCGGTTCTGAGGCCGCCTCCTGCACTGCTCAATGGTGTGCCCTGTCTTCTTGCAATAGTTACAGCGAACCATTGCACCAACGGTGCTCGCCACAGCAACCGAGCCTCCTGCCGGTGCTGGGAGAGGAGCCGTCGTAGGAGCCGTCGCAGGAGGTGGTGTGGAAGTGATCAGGACAGACGCGGAAGACGAGAGCACGCCACGAAGACGAGTCTCCTCAGCACGAACCAGAGTGAGTGCCTCAACAGTGATTTGCCGCGGCATGAATGGGCCAATGAAAGCACGAAGCTGCTCGAACTCCGGTCGAAGTCGGCGGAGGAACTCAAAGAGGCGAACAGCACTCTTGTGGTCCCGATGAAGGCCACAGCAGTCGCAGGTCGGACTGTAAGGAGGCTCTAGGGAGTCAAGCTGACGCCACACGTCGTGTCTATTTGGTAGAAGGCATCAACAAGTGGAGTCTCGGCTGACGAAGAGAGGCTCGTGACGGCGTAGAGGTGTAGAGACATCGCCGCTTTCTACTGAATCGAAGCTCGCTTGCCGCCCCACATCACCGAGAAGAAGGAAGAAAGCGGCTAGATCCATGGCAAGCTCAACCTTCATGCCGCTTAAGATGACAAAGAATAAAGACGAGCCTCATCTCGCCACCCTCAAGAGTCTGCAGATCGGCGACATCTCGATCGGCGATCTCGCCAGATGTTGCTAGAACATCTGCAGGGATCGAGCACCATCTCGACCACCATAAATTGAATCAGGCTGAACGGAATCGTGGGCGAGGCAAGCTCGATGAGATGACCCCATAGACGCCTGTTGTCAAGAGAAACCCGGCATAGTGGACCACTCCTTAAGTTGGTCCCATCAAACATAATCAAGCGGAGAGGCATTGGTCCGAAGGAACGAGATGCACCGCCATCTTGGATGAGCACGGAAGGGGCGGTGGCGAGTTTTTTTTTTTTTTTTAATGAAGTGCTCCGCCTCTGACCGCTTTCATTTGGTCATTGCCGGCTTGCACACGCTGCGCTTGACGAGAGAGAGGCGGAGAGGCGTTGAAGAAGAAGCCATGGAGAGGACGCGACCGGCGAGAGGACGCCGTGGAGGAGAGAGCAGCGTCATGGCCAGCTCGAGCGAAGAGAGTAGGAGGTTGCAGACGGGAGCTACGCCGACGCCGACGGAAGCGGCGGCGACAAGAAGTCTTCGGCAAGGAGAGAGGCGGCGGCGGCAGCGATGGTTCTCTCCCATGAGCCACAAGACCGGAAATGAGACGAAGACCCGAGCGAAGAAGGATGGCTCAAGCAAGAAGGGCGACGCTGAGAGAGAAGGAAGAGAGAGGAGGCGCTGTCAGCGGGGAGTCATAAGCGGCAACGGTGATGTCGCCGGTTAGGGATGGTACGTGGCGGCAGCAAGCATACAGAGGAAACCCTAGCTAGGGTTGTAGTGTAGCTCGATACCATGTTAGGATTCCGAATTGATGGAATGGCAGCATGCGTTCAATGGGCCAAATGGGCCAAAATATACATGTACAGTGAAGGTGAAAAATGACAAATAACACCCTATACAAGTCTACTTTAACATTCACCATATGCCTATTTTCACCGTATACTTCCCCTTCATAAATACATACAAAAGAAATTCAGATTAACACAAAAAAAATATCATAGAATCATAGAAGTGGTGAAACAGGAAATCATCAAAAGGAACAAATCTGAAGCTTAAAAGAAGCTTACTTTGCTTCACAGTTAGGGTTGCAGGAGTGACAGATTCTGCTTGCATAGTTGGCCTTGTGCATAGCATCAACAAAAACCAAGTCATATCCATCACGGTCTCCCTTTCATCATAACAAAGGCAAAAGATCAGTAATCTGTAACAATCAGGGCTTGGGATGACAACAGTCACAGGTTAGATGAGATTCAAAATTTGAGATTGAACAATACCTTTGGCCTTTCTAACATAATATTGTAAAACTCAGGAGCTTGCTCTTGGCTGTTGTTTTGTATATGCTTAATACCATCTTGCTTTTCATACCATCTCCAAGAAGGGTAAACCTGCAAAGATTGTAAATTCCCAAATTCATAATCATTTATACATGTGTGTTTCATTCTAGGATGATTCGATGAATCTAAAAAGTAGAGCACACCTCGCCAAAGAACTCAATAACAAAGTCATCTACACCAAATCCACCCTTTTTGTTGCAAACAACTCCTAGACCCTGAGAGAACATACAGAGTGTAAGTTAAAAGGACTGGAGCGTTTAGTTCCGATGGTAGGCAAGAAAACAATACTCCATTTATGGACTAGTTATTGCTGAATGCATGCCTTTCTATAAGCAACGTAGTTATATTCAGGATGGCTCCTCATGGCCTTCAGCATTGCAAGGCACGCCTTCGCAACTCGTCTGTCACCACTCTCCTCTGCAGATTTTTGGATTTCTTCAATGACAGATTTAAGGGGGAATACCATAGGAGTATTTCCAGAGCCAGTGAAATGCCTAACTTGCTTATTCAAGGTATTCAGAACCACCTGCAAGTGACAATATTTGGGTATGAGTTCAGAGCATGAGCCAAGCATGTGAACTAAAAATGACAAAAAAATGTTATTATCTAGTACAATACCTCCTCAATAAAGGCATGCTTGTCAGCAATTGACCAATCAAGATCAGGCATAATCTCTTTCAGGAGATTATGTGTGTATGGATCTATGCCATATACCTCTTGCTCAAGAATTTCATCCCCACGTACCTTTCTAGGTTGATAATCCTTAACCTCTGGAATCTCCAAATTTTCAGTACCATTCTTCTGCGAGAGAAGCTTCTCAGAATAGTCATCAGGTAAAGCAACCCGCATTTTTCGTTGTACTTCCTCCTCGTCTGTTACAATAAGGTACTTCTCGATAACTTCATACTTCCTAGTAACTGGGGGAACAAGGCTTGCTTTGGTCATGCGAGCACCCCATCCACGATCCTCTGTCACAGAATCAGATTCAAATAACTTCATACCATTTCCTTTTAAATCCCACGCTGCAGAATTTACATCGAGGTCACTCTCTGTATCAGAAACAGTAGTTTCACTCTCAGTTTCATCACCTTCAGAGTAGCCATCATCATCATCAGACGTTTCACTACCAGAGTCAATATCCCTTTTCTTTAATTTAGAGAGGCTTCTTTTGATTTCACGGTCAAATGCACGAGATGAAGTGTCTGCTCCAGTGGCAGTAGTCCAATTCGTTCCCCTTCTTTCCCCTGTAGTTCTATTTTGTTTCTTTTTGAGTTTGGTGTCTAAAGAATATTGATTCACGTCGGAACTGTCCTTCTGAGCTGCTGCTCCATCTCTCTCAGAAATCAACCTTGGAGTCCCCAGCCTCTTTGCTAGCTGGATGAAGGACACAACAATTTGCTTTGTATCTCCCAAATCATTTCGGCCTTTATATCTGTGGTGGCAAATCAAATTGTTAGAAAATGCAATATCGCATAACGTTCTACTGTTCTGCATACCATCAACTCAGACTGAGCCACTTTACCTCAATGCATCTCGACACATAGAACAGATGTCATTCCTGAGAGAACTAAAGCCATGGCGAGCATAATATCCATTCTTCAACCTACCTTCAATTTTTGCAACCTGTAAAAGAAAATAAATATATGGTTACAAACTATTATTATGCCTTACCAGAATGCCAAGAAGATTCGGCTAATCAAATTAAAGAATTGTGACACTACCTTTGGAATGAAAAAATCAAATCTGCTGCCCTTCATGATTTCTCTTAGTCTGTTGATGACAAACTCTTCCATCTTCCGGTAGCTATTCTCTGCCTTCCTCTGCATCAAACGCCTCATCTGGGCATCCCTTGACAAAACTGCAGAGGACTTTCTAGCATCAAGCCACTTGGACCGTTTATAGAAACCTTGTCCAAAGGGCAGAATGGCATTCTCTCTATTTGAGATATCAGCAAAATAGCCAGCAAGCTCATCAGAACCACCCAGCTGACTGGTCAAGTTCCTTCCAACTTTGGAAGGGTAGTTGTTCCCATCATCTACCTGCCTGAGGCTTCTAATTTTCTGGTATGACACCTCGGAATTTGAAGGGCTCCTGATCCATTTTACATGCTGAAATCTGTTTTTCAGATCCCCTAGCTGATTGCAACCTTGAATGTGCACATAAGATATGTGCGGAAGCTGCTCAATTAGTTCCCCAAGGGCAAGAGAGCTAAGATTTGGACACCCAGCCAAAACAAGTGTTTTTACATTATCCTTCTCATAACCAGCCTGGAAGGAAGATAAATTGTTTGAGTCAGAAGTTAATAGATGAGAAAATAACATCTCACAGCTTAAACAGACAAGGGAGACATACCATAATACCACGAAACACAGAATCAGTGCATTGAGGGCCAAGAGAAGACAAATCAACGAATCTACAGATATTCCTGTAATACTTAGCTGCAGTGTTCCAGCGCCTACAGGTAACTGCAGAAGAAATAAGTGATTTCACATCTGCCCTCAGGAAATGGAAGATTCTTGCTAACACATGACCATTTAGTAACCCCCAGCTTTCATTTCCTTCTCTGGAATTCATGGAATTTTCTTCAACAAGAGAAGGCCCATCACACAAGTCTTCAAAACAGCAGTCTTCCTTCTGACTGGCAAGAATGTCCTCCGACATATCAATATCTTCATCACTTTCATTAGGCAGCAATCTTGCCCCTTTTGCAGACACAGCATGTTCTGCATGAATGCCAAAAAAAGGAAATTGTTGCAAAGGTCCACAAAATAAATACAGGCCATATGAAATAACAGACACAATAGTAACAATAGCATTCCCGTAAAAAATAAAAATAACAATAGCATAAAGGGTATGCATTGTGCAACTGGAAGGACAAATCAACATAGGGAGAGGGGACAAACTTGCTCGCTGAAATGCATCATGATAAGCTGAGAAGCAAAATTTAAGAGCTGAAAGTAGAAAAAAAAATGTATGTTTGGACAAGATAAGACACAGTACCTGGCTGGAGATTCCTTGAAGCTGAATTGTGAGAAAAATATGTTTCTATTTCTTTTTTGGGCTGCTTTGCTGCGATCCATGGATCCAAGACCTCGTTTATAGCTAAAGTAAGTTCCCTACTCTTGAAATATTTCATTACTAGCTCATGCAGCTTACCACGCGTATAACCTACAAACTGGGGGTGCAACTCATGGAAGTTACCAGATCCATGGTTCACACCAACATTGGACTCGTCTGAGTGCATAATTGCAGAGGTAGAATTTGAACTTCCTGCTGCTCCGTTCCGAACAGCAGAGTCAGGTTTTAAATCCTGAACAACTGGAAGCCATGTGTTATCAATCTTTCGGAACACACTGCTCCATTCAGGGATAGTGCCCTTTTTAACTAATTCTTGCAATTCTGAATAAGAAAATGGACCAAGCTCATGACCGGTGCCATCCAGGTAGTACCAGTCACCCAGTTTGACTGATAATTCTTCAATAGTGCATACATGGTCCTTCGGAATGGTTGGAACAGACTTGGACTTGTGCAAACTTTGTGAATCGTGTTCATGATACTTCTTGGAATGAAACAAACCTTCATGGACAGAAATCCTATCAATTCCAACTGAATGAGAGCGTGAAGATCTAGAAAGTGGCTGATCAACTCCTCTGGGCTTTATAAGGGGTTCAACAGAGGATTGGTCCTTAACAACACGAGCATTTATCCTAACAACTGGAAGTGTCGTGCCCTTCATTCCCCTAGGAGGTTGTCTAATGTGACCTGATTTCCCAGGCATAACACCACTTTTGCTGGCGTCATTAACTGTGTCAGTGTTCTCTTCTGCTGATGAGAACGCCCACAAAGGCAGATCAAGCTTTTTAGCATGTACAGGGTAGTAGAGGTCATCCTTGCGGTGCCAGCGAGGATCCTCATGGCTGCCTTTTTGCATTTGACAAAGAGGATAGCCTTCATACAGAACAAGCTTCTTTCTGTAAGGCTTGTCTTGGCTGAATTCATCATTTCTCTTCCAATCACCACCTTTGCAAGACCATCTCCCAGAAAACCATTCACTAGATTCAACATAATGGTAAAAGTTGTCCCTCTCAACAGCACCAACACCACAAATATCTGCGGCCCTGTTGTCTACAAATTTAGTGCCTATGTTGATTCCATCATCTCTTTCAGGTTGCATTTGAAACCTTGAAAAATCTGGCATAAGAATACAAAAATCTCAAGATGTTAGTAAACAGAATGAAGGGCGACCAAAGAACTAAATGGTGGTACCATGACATCATATACTAGAGGATAAAAGAAACTATGTAAACTTTTGGGGGGAGTTTCTCTTCTCATTCTTGTTAAGGAAATATTGTTCTCAATAGTAAATGATTAAGATTCAAAATAAAAAAAAAACAGAATAAGGTGTCTGCATCTAAAGGATGCGTAACATCTGGCTAACTGAAAGAAAAATGCACCAGCTTTGAGAAATGGGATGTGAACGAGGACAAATCCTAAGGGCAAATAAAGACAGAACTGATCCAGTACCTTCAGGGTGACTCCACCTTTCCCAGGGAGCAGGCTCAAAACGGGCATTCAAAAGCTCTGGAATTTCCGAATGACAAAAGGCATCAACATTAGTACAACCAAGAGGTGTGATTGCTGGAATGCATGGCTTCCAGTTGTGAAAATCAAAACCAAACAACAAAAAAATATTAAAAAAAGAGTGCAAATACATCTGATACGAAGGATAGTCATTTTCAAATAAAATAAATGTACATAAACAACTTCAAATATAGAACTTCCGAAGGACAGTTGTGGAAATCGTCGCTTTTTGATGGCGGTTAGATTAAAAACAAAAATTCCTGGGGGTGCATATGCAAAACAAAAGATGCAACGAAAAATCCAAGAAAACTCAAGGTCAGGGCCATTAGATTGTACAACGGAAATAGCTGTATCCGAAAGAAGACCAAGAATACAATCTTATAAGGCCCTGGCCCAACCCAGGCCCAGCCACGTGGACATCATAAAACGAATCGAGGTTACGTACAAACTGCAAAACCACGACGGTGCACCTTTAATCCCATCCTAGTGTTTTTGTTGTTTGTACCACATAGTACACATATAAGATAGATATAAGAAAAAATTATCTGTTATTTTAATTGTTTAAATAAAATCATCCTATAATAAATAATAAAATACAAATTTAAAAAATATTCTTTATAAATATTAAACTATTCTATTTATCTAAAACAATAAAACCAAACAGTATAAATCCTACCAACCAACCACACACTAAAAATCAAAAACCAATCCAACCTCACCCCACCAACCAAACACACCCTAAAAGGTTAAAAACCAAAGTCAAGGGCTTGAAGGCCCTTAAATATGCAACCCCAAAGGACATAACCAAACAAACTGAAAACCCCAAGCTCAGCCCAGCCCACTGACTTAAAAGAGAACATTTGAATCTCAGGTTCAAACAGCAAAGAAAAGCATTTTTACCTCCAAGAATCTCAAGCTCCCGGCCATCCGCCATAATAGATCCATCCATCAGTGCCTCAACCCTCTCATCAATGTAGAGATCTTCCTTCTGTTCTGCAGGAGCTTCCTCCATTTGTTCATCCTCAGCACCTGATGCCAGGACAGATGCCTCCACTCGAGCCTCATCAAGCAAATTTCCTGGGGCTTCTCGCAGACTAACCGGCTGTGTTGAAACATCCGAATAAACTGAGGGGAAATCAGACGGAACCAGCGGTGAAGCTGCATTCTCAACGGTCACCCACCGACTGCTGTCAGCGTGCTTTATTAGATGATCAGAAAGAAGATATCCGTCTTCCACCAGCTTCTTCAAGTCAGCAAGCTTGGAAGGTCCTTGCTCAACACCGAACTGGTCAAGGTAAAACCACTTCCCCATATCGATAGTGGGCTCAATACTGGGTTCAGGTGCTGCACTCGTGTGAGGTGGGGTGTCGCAGATATCCATGTCTTCTTCCATTGAGGCATCTTCTGCAACAACCCCATTCAGCTGCTCAGATTCTGGTGGAGGGGGCAGGGGAGGAGGCATGTTAGGTGGTAAAGGCGGAGGTGGAGGCGGAGGTGGCGGTGGCGGTGGTGGCGGTCGCGGAGGCGGTGGTGGCAACTCGCTGTACTGAGTGCTATCGGTTGCCTTTTCCTTGGAGATCCTCTCCTCACTCTTTCCATTGCTACCACTCTTAGTCTTAGTTGATTGCTTCATTGATTTACTTTTGCGCTGTGCCTTTTCTAGGTTATTGTTTTCAAGCTTAGCACCTCTGTTCTTCTTGCCTGCTTCATGGCTGTCAGTAGTCCGACCACGTTCAGACGGTGATCTATCATGACGAACTGGGCTCCGGTCTCTAAAGTCCTCATGCTGAGCCCTCCCACGAGGGGAATTATCAATGCGGCTAGGTGTGTTATCCCTGTAATGGGACTGGCGTGCTCTATGTCGTGGTGAAATGTATGGACTGTGGTCTCTGTTATCATAATGGCGACCACGGTCTCGTGGGGAGCGCTCCAACCGGCTTGGGCTTCTGTCATGCCTGTCATGGCGAATGCGATCATGAGGAAAGCGCCCCAAGATTCCTGGGCTCCTCTCGTGCCTATCATGCCGGTCCCGTATTGGAGGCGAGATCTCACGATTTCTTCTAGGCAAATGTCTGCCAGCAGATGAACTCTTTGAATCACCCTTCTTGCGACTTTTTGACCCTGATTGATCACATGTCTCAGCTTGGTGCTTGTGGTTGTTGCTCTCAGGCTCTGCTGCCCAGCTCTTCCTAGCACTGCCACTGCTGCTGCTTTCTGGCCTAATCTCACCCGGCTCCTCATCAGAATCCCGTGAAGAGCCTTTCTTCCCATCATTGCGTATCTGAGCAGACGAACTCAGCTTCCTGCTTTGATCCCGGTCCCGCTTTTTTTCCAGTGGAGCAATCTCCCCTGGCTCCACCTCATTCTTATTCGATTTCCTCCCATTCATCTCAGACTTGTCCTTCTTCTGCCTCTCGGGCACAGTCCCCCCCTTCTCAATCTCCCCGTTCCTCCTTGCCTTCCTGGACGGCACCGCATGCACGCCCACAATCTCCCCTGGCTCCACCTCTACAGCCGGCGAGGCAGCCAGCACCTTCCGCCACTTCTTGGGAGGCATGGTCCTCTCCACGTCCCCGTTGTTCTCCGCCTCCCCATTGAGTAGCTCACCTTCCTCCAGCTCAACGGCCGACGCCAACTGATGCTGGTGCTTGCGGTGGTGGTGGTGGCCGTGCCCCTTCTCCCCCTTGTCCGGCATCGCTTCTCCCCCTCCTCTCCTCACGAAGGCGTCGGCGCGGAAGCCCTCCACTGCACGCTGCGGCGGGATGGCGCAGGCAACTCCCCCATCTCCCATGGAAAACCTAGGAGGGTGACGGGGGTGTCCCGGTGAGCCACGGCGCGCGCGCGAAACCCTAGCTCCCCTCGGCTCCACCAGGGCTCTCGACGCTCATCCCCGGCGCCGGCGTGCGCAAAACCCTAATTCCAAGCACAAAGGAGCAGGCCTTCAGAACCCAAATCGAGAGCAATGGGAAGAAATTCGAATTAGCAGGGGCACACCCAATCGGAACAGAGCGGCTCCGGATCGGGGCACATACCTGCGGGGAATTGACGGGCGGCTCCTCAGATCGGGAGATCCGCGGCGTCGAGGCCCCCGGGCTGCGGCGCGCGAGCTCCCCGGAAGCTCCGGGGGTTGAGGCGGCAAGAGGCTTCCCCTCGCGCTCGCGTCTCTCTCGTCTCCTTCGCGCTCGCTCGCTCGCTACAGCCTGGGTTCGTGTGTGTGTGTTGGCTTCCCTTGGCTCTGGGGGGCGCTAATGGTCTATTTGTCCGTAAAGCCTCCGCCTCCGCCTCCGCCTCGCTCTGGGAGAAGCCGCGGGACGGACTCTATATCTTCTTTGGACGGGCGTGAAGGGGCTGTTTTTATTGGCCCCTTTACCGGCTAACGATTTTCTGTTTTGGACCTCGGGTTGGCGCCATATTTCCGGAGCAGTCCTTTGTCTACTTGTGCGATATTTCTCATGTGTGTTTTCTCGTGTGAGATGGGTGTGTTTCCCGGGATCGGATCAAAGTTTCGAGGAAAGAATTGGACTAAATTGTGGTTTTTTCTCCGTAGATTTGGCAGCTTTGCGTAAGAGACTTGACGAGATTGGAAGAATCACAATATATTGTGGTATTATCTGGCTACTAAAGAATGTGCCTGCTGAGCTCATTTGCGATAATCCCCATGTCAATGAACTATTTTTGGACTAAATGGTTGGTTTTTCTCATGTAAATTTGGCAGATTTGCGTAAGAGTCCTGATGAGATTGGCGTGTGTGAAAATTTATTACGGTATTATCTGGTTCGCTAAAGAATGCATCTACTGAGCTCATTTGCCAGATAACTTTTGATGCGGTAGATTAATTCGATAGCTTTGGAGAAGAGACTTGACGAGATTGGAAGGTATGAAAATTTATTGCAGTATTATCTGGCTGCTAAAGAATGTGTCTGTTGAGCTCATTTTGCCAGATAATTCCCATGTCAGTGAACTATTTTTTGGACTAAATGGTGGGTTTTTCTCAAGGAGATTTGGCAGCTTTGCAGACGAGACCTAATGAGGCTGGCATGTATGCAAATTTATTAAGTTATTATTTGGCTCGCTAAAGAAGGCATCTACTGAGCTCATTTGCCAGATAACCTTTGATCTGGTAGATTAATTCGACAGCTTTGCAGAAGATACTTGACAAGATTGGAAGGTGTGAAAATTTGTTGCGGTATTATCTGGCTGCTAAAGAATGTGTCTGCTGAGCTCATTTGCCCGATAATTCCCGTGTCAATGAATTATTTTTGGACCAAACGGTGAGTTCTTCTCGTGGAAATTTGGCAGCTTTGCGAAAGAGACCAGATGAGATTAGCATGTATGCAAATTTATTATGGTATTATCTGGCTCGCTAAAGAATGCATCTGCTGAGCTCATTTGCAGATAGCTTTTGATCTGGTAGATTAATTCGATAGCTTTGCAGAAGAGACTTGACAAGATTGGAAGTATGAAAAATTGATACAGTATTATGTGGCTGCTAAAGAATGTGTCTGCTGAGCTCATTTGCCAGATAATTCCCAAGCCAATGAACTATTTTTGGACCAAATGGTGAGTTTTCCTCGTGGAGATTTGGTAGCTTTGCGGAAGAGACCTGATGAGACTGGTATGTGTGTAAATTTATTACAGTATTATCTAGGTCGCTAAAGAATGCATCTGCTGAGCTCATTTGCCGGGTAACTTTTTTTTGAAATAAAGGGTAGGAGCTCTACCGTGCATTAAAAATTAGGAGAGAAATAAAACAAGCAGTTCAGCGCAATATACAAGTCTCTGCGGGAAAGAAACCTATGGACACCTAAGCCATTTCAACCTTCGGAAAGTCAGCAATTAGCAACATCGTCGGTGTCCATACGGTCACACCTAAACCACGATATTCTCTAGTGCCATCCTACGGTGATTGACATCCTGAATAGCTCGAGCGAAAACTGTGTCTGTAGATTGATACTCGCTGTTGAAAATTCTCGCGTTCCTTTCCTTCCATATGTTCCATAAAGTATAGATTATCATTCTATCGACCTGTTTGGTTGCAGGAGCAAGAACTTTCGAAGGGATGAGGTCCCACCAGTGTGAAACCGAGAGCCTTGCATGAGGTATGGGAGAAGCTAGCTGCATCAGTGAGAACACATTTGTCCATAACTGGTTCGCAAATGGGCAGCGAAGGAATAGGTGCACTGTCGATTCAGATTCGGATCCACATAAGGGGTAGTAGAACGAATTTGGCCAGCCTCTCACCTTCAACCTGTCCGCCATGAGCAACCTGTCGTGAATAAATAACCAAGCAACAAACATGCGCTTGTTCTCCGTGCTCGCCTTCCATATTAGCTTTGAAGAAGAGATTTTACAAGATTTGAAGGTATGAAAATTAATTACGATTTTATCTGGCCGCTAAAGAATCTATCTGCTGAGCTCATTTGCCAGATAATTCCCTTGCCAGTGAACTATTTTTGGACTAAATGGTGAGTTTTTCTCACGAAGATTTGGCAACTTCGTAGAAGAGACCCGATGAGACTGGCAGGTATGCAAATTTATTACGTTATTATCTAGCTCGCTAAAGGAGGCATATGCTGAGCTCATTTGCCAGATAATTGATCTAGTAGATTAATTCGATAGCTTTGCAAAAGATGCTTGACGAGATTGGAAGGTACGCAAATTTATTGTGGTATCTGGCTGCTAAAGAATGTGTCTGCTGAGCTTATTTGCCAGATAATTCCCACGTCAGTGAACTATTTTTTTGACTAAATGGTGAGTTTTTCTCAGGGAGATGTGGTAGCTTTGCGGAAGAGACCTGATGAGATTCACAAATGTGCAAATTTATTACGGTGACTCTCTAAAAATTGCGTCTGCTGAGCTCATTTGCCATATGACTTTTGATTTTGTAGATTAATTTGACAGCTTTGTAGAAGTGACTTGATGAGATTGGATGGTATGAAAATTTATACTGGGTGTTAACGAATATGTCTACTGAGCTCATTTGCCAGATAATCCCCATGTCAGTGAACTATTTTTGCACTAAATGGTGAGCTTTTCTTGGGAGATTTGGCATCTTTGCATAAGAGATCTGATGAGTGTGGTATTATCTAGCTGTTAAAGAGTGTGTCTGGTGAGCATATTTGCAAGATAATTTTTGATTTAGTAGATTCGACGGCTTTGCAAATGAGACCAGATGAGATTGGAAGGTATGCAAATTTATTGTCCTATTATCTTGCCGTTAAATAGTGTGGTTGGTAAGCTCATTTGCCAGATAGGTTCCACATCGATGAACTGTTTATGGAAATGTAAATTGTAACATGTTATGTATATTTTCCGCCACTATGTGCTATCGTATTTCTAAAGGAGTCCTTTTGTTTATTTCATGTTTGTTTTATTTTTGTGAGATGTGCTTTTTTGAAGGAGTGAATCAAAGTTTTGTGTAAAGAATTGGACCAATTGGTGGCTTATGATCCAATAGATTTGACAAGTTTGCATAAGAGACCTAATAAAACTAGAACCGATCAAGTTCATGGTGGTATTATTTGATTGCTAAAGAGTGCATCTGCTGAGCTTTTGCCATATTATTTCTATGTTAGTAAATTGTCCCTAGGAAAATGTAAATTTTAATGTGTTAATATATTTTATGCCATTGTGTGGTATATATTGTATTTCCAAAGGAGTATTTTGTTTCCTTGTACAGTATTCCATGTTTGTTTAATTGTTTTCTTCTATGATATGAGTTTGTTTTTAGAAGGATCAAATCAAAGTTTCGTGTAAAGATATGGACCAAAGAAATTCTCATCGAAACATTGAGAAATTGTGCATATAGAAAACTCTAAAGAAAGAAAAAAAAGGAGACCCATGTCATGATTTTCAAATCTTTTCTGCTTAGTAGTCTAAGTTTCTCGATGAGGATAATTAATTCGGCCGTTGTGGTCAGACTCTATTATACATTTCTGACCACATTCTCCACAGGTCCCTCTTAGATCTACTTTCTCCAATATTGGATTAGGAAAGAAGGAAATATTCACGACACCTGGCTGTTTCATTATGGGGAAGCTCATGATCTTCATATCGATCCACAACTTTGCATAAGAGACCTCATATAACTTGTAAGTTTGCTAAAGTGTGCATCTACCAAGCTCATTTGCCATGTCAGTGAACTGTTTCCGGAAAAATGTAAATTGTAATGCATTAAATAATTCCACCTTTGGGTGCTATCATATTTCTAAAGATTTTTTCCTTGTAGAATATTTTCATGTTTGCTCTCTTCCGTGAGATGGTTGTGTCTTTTCAAAGGATCGAATCAAAGTTTTGTGTAAAGAACATTGGTGAGTTTTGCTTGGGTAGATTCAGGGTTCACGTTCTCGCGGTTTCTCGCGCAAAAACCGCGAAAACCGCTCCTCTCACCGCGGCTCGGCAATAGAAACCGAACGGTTTCTCGCCGGAATTCAAATCCAAATTCAAAAAATTCAAAAAATTTAGAAAAATTTATCCAAAAAATTCCTAAAATTAGTATTAATTGTTTGATGAGCTCTGGTGGCATTTTTTTAAAAAAAAACGAATGTATACAACTTTTTTAATACATTCAAAGTCTTCAATATAGAAAAAGCAAAAAAGAAAAAAGAAAATCCTACTGTGGGCTTTCAGAACATCCCAAAATTTTAATAAAGTAAAAATGTATATTTTGAATTTGAATATAATTATCTCTGAGTTTTCTTGGTATTATTGGTTTTATTTGGATTTCTTTGGATTTATGCTTTGTATGAAAAATTCAACAAATGGAAATAAAGAATGAAAAAGAGAAAAGGCAAAAATGTAAAAAGTAAAAATTTAGAAAATTGCCATGAGAACCTTGGTCATGTAAGTAAACCCTTTTAGCTAGAAAATGAAAATTTATGCATAAATAAATGAAGAGATAAAATGAAAAGCCAACTTTTAAATCAAAACAATGCATTGTCAGAATTTATAAAATATTTATAAGACTTATCTGGAGCTGTAAAATTATCATGAAAACCTCAATGTAATATCTACCTTTGGTAAAAATATTATAAATTAATAATGTCATTTAATACTTTTCCAAATTTAAAAGCGAAACTCGAAAATAGGAAATTGCAATGTCAGAATTTTTATAAAATAATGGAACCATATTTTGACTTGAAAATTTTACAGAAGCATTCTTAGATCAAATCCATTTGAAAAACAAAATTTCAAAAATAATAGACTTCAATTGCTCTCAAGGAAAAATTCCAAATCATTTTGGAAACTAGTTAACTTTAAGGAATTATTGTATGAAAACCAAAGTAGAGAATTGCGAAACCAAATAAACTAGGCATTGGTATGTTCTTGTGTTTACGGTTGTGAGTTTTGTGTTGCTAATTGAAGCTAGGTATAAAATACTGAAGAGCATATGTATGAGTAGTTGTATGAGTATCCAGTTGATTTAGTTGTATGAGTAGTTCGTTAATTGTATGAGTAGTTGTACACTTGTACTTGTATGAGACTATGAGAGCATAACCGCTAATTGTATGAGTAGTTCATGTATGAGTATTCTTTGATTTAGTTGTATGAGACTATGAGTAGTTTAGGGTTGTAACTTGTGAGTTTTGTGTTTATGTTGAATGAGTAGTTCATGTAATTGAAGCTAGGTATAAAAGTAAAAAATGATTGTAATGGAAGATTATTTATTGACATATTATTGTGAAATGTCTAATTTACAACTTCCAAATGTCTAAAATATAGCAAAGATCATATTGAATTTTTCCAAATTTAGAAGAGATCATTCTAGAATTTTTTCATGTCTTCACATACCTTATTTATATATTTATTATATTTTTACTAAAATATAGCCTTCCCAGTATTTTTTAAAATTTTACCACATTTTTTGAATTTTTCCCTATTTTCTCGGTTTTTGCGGTTTCTCCTCTCATTTTACGGTTTTTATAAAAACATGTTTTACCGCTAAAACCGAAGCGGTTTCATAAAACCGCGGTTTCTCGCGTGAGTTTGACCTAAATTCAAATTTGTTTGAAAATTCAAACCGTTCGGTTTTTCACACAAGGCGCGGTTTCATGGCAACCCATACATGAGGGGACGAAATTGCATTCAAATCGGTTTTGTAAACCCCGGTAGATTCGGTAGCTTTGGACGAGACATGGTAATACTAAAAGGTATGCAAATTTGTTGTGCTATTATGTAGCTGTTAAAGAGT
This sequence comes from Guadua angustifolia, assembly GCA_036346375.1. Taxonomy (NCBI): domain Eukaryota; kingdom Viridiplantae; phylum Streptophyta; class Magnoliopsida; order Poales; family Poaceae; genus Guadua; species Guadua angustifolia. Next base: position 40,308,453 of record CM070517.1, read on the forward strand.
ATGTCTGCAAAGTTTCCATGTCAGTAAATGAAGTTTGATGCTCTTGTAGATTTGGCACTTTTCAGAAGGGACTTGATGAGACTGGAAGTTACACAAATTATTACGGCATTATCTAGATGTACAAAATGTGGTTAATGAACTCACTTAACCAATGTATCAAATTATAAAAAAAAATACAAATTCAAGCATGTTAATTGCATCAATATATGAAAATTCATCTACCTTGGGGTGCAATCATATCTCTAAAGGATTTGTTAATTTCTCATATAATATTACAAGATTGCTTTCTCATGCGAGGTGAATATGTTTCTGAAGGATCCAAATTGAAGTTTCATGGTAATGTACACAAAGTATCGCGGCATTTTTGCTTGCTAAAAAATGCGTCTCGATCCTTGGCATTTTTGCTAGAAAATTTTCCATGTCACTAAAATATTATATCACTGTATAAAAATGTAAATTAAAACATGTTAATTGTATCAATATATATAAAAATATCTACCTCATGTACGTGGTACAATATTTCTAAAGGAGTTCTTAGTTTCCTAACAGAATATTTGAATTTTGTATTCTTGAGTACATTTTCGAAGGACCATGACCAATGATGAATTTTACTCCAGTAAGTTTAGCATATTTGTGATATAACCTGATAAGTTCTGAAAGTATGCAAATTGTTTTGATTTTTTTGCTTGCTAATAAAGGCTTCGGTTGACTTTTTTTTTTGCTAGAAAACTCCTATGTCAGTAACTAGTGTGTCATTGTATGAGATGTAAACTGAAAAGCCTATTAGAGTTATAATAAAGGCAGAATGTTAATGCAATTTGACAAACATATGTTTTCAAATGTCATTATAAAACACCAAATCGTAGTAGTATCATTAGTTCTTTTTTTTTTTTAAAAAAAAGAATCTTCTAAAAAGCGACTAACAACCTCAACAAATGCCTAAACAATAGTGTCAACAAGCTAGCATATGCGATAGACTTGAGATGAGGCGGTAGAATAATGGTAAATTTTACTTACTTAGATTTGGCAACTTTGAGATATAATTCCAACAAGCCTGTGAATTATGCTAATTATTGCAGCATTATTTTCTTCCCCAAGAACACCTCTCTCCCCCATCTTTTTTACATGAGTAAATTGCACTAGGGTCATTGAACTTGGCCAGCTAGTTCAAGTAAGGCCCTATTTGGCAGAGCTCTGCTCTCAGCTTCTACGGAGTGAATCTGAAGCTCGCTAAACAATGATTTCGAGAATCGCTCCTGTGGTGATTCCGTGAAGTGATTCTCGAAATGAACTAGGACTGGAAGTGAAAAAGTCGCTTCTCTGATTCACTCCCAACAAAGAGTCAGTTTCTCCATACAGTTTATCCTATGGATTCGTTAGAGAATCACTTTCAGTGACAAAATCACTTCTCTCGGAGAATCACTTCTAACAGAGAATCAGAATCAGAGGGAGCTCTACCAAACAGGCCCTAAGTCACCAAACTCCTAAACTGCATATCTAGGTCATTGAATTGGTTTAAGTGTATCACTCTAGTTCATTAGTACACCAGTCAAACTATGACCAATAAAATATCACATTGACACGTGCCATGATGGCACAGGGTGCATATGACGACAGACATAACCATTGTAATTTGAACTAATCTTTTAGCTATTTTTTGTCTTTCACAAATTTCTCCCTAATTTGAACCCCTGTGAGCTGTGGTGACCGAGACGATCACAAGGGTGGTGGCATCTGCTATTGTCTAGATCTTGCGATCGTAACTATTACTGATAGCAAGGAATTGAGACCGAGCAAAGTCAACAATGGTGATAAGGGGCTCGAGCGTGGATAGTAGGCAAGGAGACTACAAGGGAGGGTGGCTAGCTTTGTGCTTTTTTGTGACTAAATGTGTACTTTTTTGTGTCGATGTGTGCCCCATGCCACGATGACACAAGTTAGCACTACAAGATATGCAACTTTTTTTGATAGGTAGAAACAAATGGCCGATAGTTCTAAAAAATCTCTGTAATAACGGTGATGGTTCTAAAAAATCTCGGTGATCACTAAATGACCAACAAGTTTTCCATTTTCCCGAGAGTTCTACCAACATACGCCAATCACTCTCATCTTTATCGATGGTGTAGAAACTCTCGTCTAATGAATTACCGACAGTAATTGCTAAAAAACCGTTGGCAATACATCTATATATTTAGCGACTAACCAAATCAAACAGAAAATACCATCGGAGAGTTGTTGACTAATAGAATTTTGACGGTTTAATTAAATTGCTGACATGTTTTCACTCTCAGGAAGAAAATTATACGGTGTAAGTGATTGGTCACACCTGGGTTGGTACGCTAATGATATAGAGTGACCCACTTAAACGAGTTTAGTGATCTAGATATGCAGTTTGGGAGATAGTGACCTACTTGAAACAACTAAAAAAGTTTTGTGATACGCAAACTCAATTTCTCTTTTATATATATCCATGTTAGATACACGTCTCAAGTTTGTTCTAAGACAATAAGGGTCAATAGTTAGTTGAGTGAGATTAGCATGCATGATTGAGATGGCATGCATGCAAGATAGATACTCTTTTTCCCCGTTTGTGCTCGTAGGACTATTGTAGAATACTGACATCCAGTGATAGTGGATGTTTCCTGTCCCACAAATTTCTTAAGTTCCAAATAAGGCCTTCAAGTTGGCACTTTGGGTTGCTAGTCTATTTTGGAAGAAGTCCTAATTGAATTTTGCAGTGAAAATATAGGACCAATGGTAATACTTGAGTATTTTTTTGAAACTTTGAGGCACAGACGTATTAAAAACAAAAGATATTTGAAACCTGAGGTACAAACCCATTTATAACAGAAGATATGCAAATTATGGTGACATTGATTGCTTGTGTACAAGTCGATGCTAGTGTCTCTCCCTATAAATTTCTATGTCACTAAACTATTTTATCGATATACGAAAATTGTAAATCCAAACATCAGTGGTTATCAATAGGCGAAAACTGTAAATTCAAATGCCAGTGGTTTGGTAGATGGACGGATTTAGTGGGGTAGTAAAAGTGTCAGGTTTAATATAGAGATACTATTCACGTTTTTTTTCTAAAGTGTGTATGAAGTAAACAAAAGGTCCTGAGCTTTGTAATTATGTACTGTCAAAAGAGAAGAATGCTTTACTTCTGCACAGAAGCACCTTTATGAGTCTATGGAATTCTGCACAGCAGCAATATAAGTAGGCAACATTTTCTTTTTCAACATTTACAAATATGCTTCTACTTTCTCCCCTGACCAAACTTGTACGTTTAATCAGCCATCAGGAGTGAATCAAAGCTATAACACGTAAAATATGACTCGTGTTATCAATGCCATCACGTAGACCAAATATTGTACTGGAATCCCATTCCATTCGTCCTTGAACCAAACAAATTTGGCCTAGTTGGGACTGTCGGGATGTAGAACTTTTAACAAAAGAAATATCAATACGCTTTGCACCGAAATAGTAAGAAAGAAGAAAACTCATCGCAATTACGACTACATCTTGGAAGCAAACATGAATTCAGTTCATTTTGGCTCAGCATTCAAATGAAATCATCACTTATCTAGCTATATGTTTCTCTTTTTTTCAAATCTTACTTTCACATACATGCATTTGCAAATTTGACCTTCTCTCCTGCTGTGAAAAGTACGGCAAGCGATGTCTGTCTCTTGCTACACCTGGAGAGCGCGGAAGGTGGCTGGGACCACAACAGGATGAGCAAGCGTGGGAGAAGTTGCGGCAGTGTGCACGACTCCTCACTACTATGCCCGAGTAGCACGGAAAACATCTTGCCATGTTGTTAGGCCATATTGCTCCCGTGATCGGCTGTTTCAAGGCTGCTAATCACCTTCCACGCTTTCTAAGTGTGACAGGGACAGGTGTCACCTATTGTGTTTTCCGCGGTTAAAAAGAGAGCTAAACTTATAAATGTATTCATGGGAAAGATTTGAAAAAAAATACGAAATTTGATAAGAGATGATTTCCGATCTAACGGCTGCAGCTGCGAGTCGTACGTACTTTCAGTTTTGACCCACCAAAGCTTTACTCGCACAGGCACAGATACGCATATTTCGCCCACGAGCCACAACTGCTGAACATTCCCACCCCGGCCCCAAACCCAAACCGAATCGATGCCCTCCTCCCCAACCCAGGCGCTCGGAAGCCCGGCCGTAATCGCCGGCGCGATGAGCAAGCGGCCCCGCGACGAGCCCTCCTCCTCCGTCGCCTCCGCCCCCAAGCGCCAGGTCGGCGCAGGTTCCTGCTGCCTCCTCCTTCACCAAACGCCGTCCGATTAACGCCAACCCACCAATCCTGTGCCCTAGTACAAGGACGAGACGGCGAGATAGCTAACTAGGGTGCGGGTTTTGCGCAAGGGGCGGCGGCGGCGGTCATGGGGTGCAGGGGCACTCGGAGGAGCGGAGCAGCGCGATGCGGGTGGCGGACCACTACAGCGCGCGGTCGAACCAGACGCTCGAGGAGCGCGAGAACAGCCCCACCCATCATCCACCTCAAGAAGCTCAACAACTGGGTTACTGGGTACATCACTCTATTTGCCGCCCATCCTTCCATACGTCCCCAAAAATCCTTGATAAAATGAGACGTCTACGGTGTTTGGTATAACATGTGAGCAACCGTGCTGACGCCGAATCTCACTGTCGGCAGATAAAGAGTGTTCTGATCCAGCTATACGCTCGCCCAGGGGACCGTGTTCTTGGTAGTTGGTTGCGGCAAGGTAAGCGGTGTGTTGTGAGTATTAATTAGGAAGAGCAGTGATTCTTGCAGTACAAGGTAGTGTTGGTCTATACTGATATGTATCCTAACGCAGGGAGGTGATTTAATAAAGTGGGATAAAGCCAAGGTTGGCTATTATGTGGGATAATATGTGCATGGTTGTCACAGCGTACCTGGTGACCACGGTGCCAGGACGCCATGGCGTCTAGGTGGGTGCCATGGCGTCTTCAAGGCGACGTAAGGCGAGCAACACTTGAGAGGGCATTTTAGAGAGGCAGAGCAGAGGAAGAGGAACAAAATAAGAAGAAGTAGAGGCAGAGGAAGAAGAAGAATACCTGGCGGATGGAGTGGAGCTCGCCGAAGGGAATGAAGGAGGAAGGAGCTCGCCGGAGGGAGTGGAGGAGAGAAGGGAGCCCGTCAGCGGCCGGCGCAACGAGGGGTGGCGGCGGCTAGGGTTCCATACCCTGCAGCGCCAACTTGTCCCGCCCTCTCCCCTGCCTACTGGCCAAGGCACTGCCTAGCCGCTCGCCGTGGACGCCACAATTTCCTAGGCGCCCACCTGGATGACCAAGGCGAGTCAAGCATACATGGCGTCCCATCCGGAGTGCCATGACGCCTAGGCGACACCGAGACAACCATGAATATGTGGTTAATGACTTCGATCTCTTTGTGATGCTTTGCCATGTATTTGCTTTGTTTGCCTTGCACGGAGCTGTACAATGCCACTATTTGGTGTAGTTGAATATGTAACCTGTATCGTGATTGTTCAAAAAATTTAAACTTGTCTGAAACTAGGGTGTGCTGTATATTCAATCTATATTTCACTTCGTCTTTTTTAATTTGTATCCTCGATACTTGGTAAATTCTCAAGATTTATCATTCTGGACCTCGGAAGCTTATGTACTTGCTTTTCCTTTCCCCGTGCCTCTTCTAGGTCTCAAGCAGGCAGTAACAGATTGAACAGTTGTAAAATCATTTTCTGTGCAAAATGTTTTGAGGTGTTTGTGTTACATTGTAGCATGGACAAATAATGGCCTTACACTTCAGATAAAAGACTGCATGATTCGTTATAAAGGTGACAAGGATCAACAACGAATAGAGAAGTTCAGTTTTCCTGCACGGCTTATTTGCGCTGATTGTTATGAGGTAAAAGAGAAAATAATTAGTACAATTTACCTAATTTGACATTAACCTAACATGATGGTATTCTCTGTATTCTCAAGCAGGCTGAAACTATTATCAGGCATAACTCCACAGATTGTTTCAAACACTTGCATATGTTCTGTAGTTAAGTCAAATCATAAAAACACTTGTCAGCATATTCCTACATTTTTTTTTCTGATGATAGATGGTCCTGTCTTGTACTTTCACATCACCAAGAAGAATATGCTTTACCCCATATATACTCTCATTATTTGTGGTACTACTCACATGCTCATCAAGGATCATAAAGTACATGGATAATCTTTTTCCTTTCATGTATTTGGTAGGCTCATTTGGATGAGTATTTATACGAGGATGCTCCATTTGACATTCGTAGCTGCCAGGTGAGTGACCTAGTTTTATATTTCCAAGCGATCAGCTTTTGTTTTTCAACGGTCTTTATTCTTTGCCATTTGTCAGTTCAACTTCGTTTTCCTCGAATCTTTTCTAAATATAAATGTTCAATACTGCAAAATTATTGACAGTCATCATTAAAACATTTTTTCCCTTAGAAAGATGTCGAAAATTTAAGTATCATTGTCATGCCCAGCAAATAAAATGTAACTGTGATGATCTTTAATCTACTGTTAATAGGTAATGTACCATTAGAAGACCTAGAATGTTCAAATGCTAAATTAGTATGATTATAACAAGCTGTTCTGAAAAAGGGATTCCCTCCTGCTAATTGTTCGGGTTTTGATTACACTTCCTATTTTGAAGGTCTCTTTCTGTATTTCAGTTTGCATCACATTACTCATGGTCAACTGAAGAACGTGCAAGACAAGCGCTGGCTAATGTATCTGCACTGATTCGTCCTGGAGGCATTTTCATTGGGACAATGCCTGATGCTAATGCCATTATCAAAAGGATAAGAGAAAGTAATTTGCTGGCTTCTCCTGTATTTTGATTGATGTCATGAAACTGTACTTGTCGTAAGCTGAGTGATAAATTGTTTTCAATTTTCACTATCCTCAGCTGAAGGAATGGTGTAGAAAAGAGAGAATTGTATAATGCGTGGGATGATGTATTGCTGAGCTCTCAGGCTGTTTATATAGGAGTACATGGCTTGGAGGGCAAGATGCCTCTCCTAGAGATAAAGAAGGTTATCACGAGATTACAATCAATCCTAAACTAACCATATCTAGTGCTGCCTAATATACTCTAACATCCCCATGATCGTGAGAGTGGCGCATGACGATGAGCATGAGAAGCGCAGGCAGTGACATCCCCCTGATCGATCGATCGTCCGCAGATCTTTGTGGTGGAGTGGAAGCCGACGAGGTTGCTCAATTGTGCCCATGTCGAAGTAGCCAAGCACGAGGCGGCCGTGTCAGTCTTGCGTCGCGGCGGGTAGGCGTGGTCGAGGAGCGTTGAGGTCGCCGAAGAGGAGGAGCGCACAAGTCGCAGGCGCGCAAAGGCGCCAGTGATGAGGGCATAAGAGGGGCGCCATAGACGAAGACGGCGACGCTGAAGAAGAAGGTCAATGCGAAGTCGACCTTGTCGAGCCGCCATGGACGGCGTCTGCCGGGTTTGTGAAGCGGCATGCACGTGTTGCCGATGCGGACGTACTAAGCGAGGGCCCCTAACCAAAAAGGCAGCGAAGGCCTCCCGCGGTTGCGGTGCGCGCAAAAACGGCGGGGAAGAAGGTATGCACCCGTGGTTGTCGGAGTGGGCCAAGTAGGCGAGGACGAGAGGCGATCTTGGCGGCGAGGTTGTGGTGAACGAAGTCGAAGAAGTAGATGGGCGACGCACCAAACGGCGGTGCTTCAAGAAGTTCGAATAGCGGAGAAGACCATGCGCGAGCAGCGCGGCAACGTAGTCGGCAATGATGGAGGTAGCAGCGGCCGCTTTCGAGGAGGCGGCGACCATAGCGGCACCCTTTGGCAAAGCGGTAGCGTAGTAGACAACGAGCGTCCACGGGAGGATGGTCGTGATCGGTTGATCGGCCGAGGCGTCGCGAGGCGAGTCGAAGGTGGAGCCTCCGTCGGTGGTAGGTCGATGTGCGAGCAAAGAGGCGCGCACCGCTAGCCATGCCATGCCGCTGATCGAAGAAGATGAGGAAGCGGTGTTGTCGATGCCGATGTCGAAGATCGCGAGGCCGGTAGCGGTGGGCGGCATAAACCCGATCTCGATCGGGAGAAAAAAAAATAAAAGTGAACAGCAGATCTGGGTACCCATAGCCCCATCGTCTCATGGCCCGCGAACCATCGGCGGGGCGGCGCATATAGCCTTGACCCGGCGCGGACCGGCGGCGGAGGGCCCCAGCGGCAAGCCATGGGCGAGGCCCGACCGCGAAGAGGGGCTCTCGGCGGACGATGACCGGTGGCGGAGATGGCGCGGCGAGCTAGGGGTGGAGGAGGACCCGTAGAACCGCGGCGTGGAGCGCGGAGGGCCCCGTCGGCGGGCAGCACCTCTGGAATGTCACCACGATAAGCGTGTGGGCGGGGCGGAGCGAGGCATGGCGTGGCGCGGCCGACGGCGGAGAAGACGACCACCACGACGCGGATCCGGGAGAACTGTAGGCGCTGCCCGGTGGAGATCGATCTCCCGGGCGTGTGATAACTGCGGAAGGCTAGGTCTAGGATGAGAACCCTAAACTCGTGATACCATGTAGAGAAGAGAGAAAGTGTTTATATAGGAGTACATGGCTTGGAGGGCAAGATGCCTCTCCTAGAGATAAAGAAGGTTATCACGGATTACAATCAATCCTAAACTAACCATATCTAGTGCTGCCTAATATACTCTAACAAATGGAATTTGGAAACAGTGTTTACTGGATTAGTTTTGGTGAAGAGCACACCGAAAAGGCAATCCTGTCCAGATATTTACAATAACTAATTTTCTGTTATTTTTCATTACTAATTGGTCCTTGTCTTACTTTTCACAATGGTGTAGAAATTCCCCGCATCCCGACCTTTCGGTATCAAGTACAAGTTTCACTTAGAGGTAACAGAGGGACCAGCTTTTCAATAATTTGTGCCTCATATCGTTGTTAATAATCTTAGCGCTGGCTTCTTATGGTTTTTTGGTCTGTTTTTACTCAATTAGTAACTAAGCAAATTTTGTAAATTTGGGAATGGAAGTAAAATTTGATTAGGGTGCATTCTTGTGGTTTTGCGTGCCCTACTGTTCTAATGCTTATCTAGTTTAAACCTTTACTTGGTTCAATGTTAAGCCTGTGATACTTGTTGCTTCAGTTGCTATAGCATTGAAACTTGAAAGTACCTCATGTGACATGCATTTACAATTTTACACACTATCTGTTTATTACAAACTCTAGACTCTTTTTGGTTACACAATGTTGGTTACAGCAAAGATTGATGTTTCTTTACCCTAGAGCCTAAACATTCTCTTCTCAGGGTTTAGAAGCGATGCGCCGATATCCTTAGCTATTGTTACTTGTTAGAATATTGGCCTTATCTAACACATGCATACCTTGTTACAACTCGTTTGGGCATTCTGTACTTTACTTTTATTGGATTGGCCTCTCTGGCCTACTTTTTAGCTTCCTACTTATGTGCTACTGGCATGTCAGATTTATTTTTTTTCCTCCGGATTGGCTTCCTTCTTTACATTTTTTATTGATAAAATTTTGAAAATTTAAGCTGTAACAAATTCTTTGGCAACATGCAGGATGCTGTTGATTGCCCAGAGTGGGTTGTTCCATTCCATCTCTTCAAATTACTGGCAGAGGAGGTATGAAATTGTTCTCTTGCTCTAGCAGCGTGCGTCTATGGTGACTTATGCCTTTTTTTTCCAACAAGTTGATTGCATGATTTTGTTGGAAGTTATTCTATCCTACTTTGCTGTTCTCATTTGTATCACAAGAGCACTATTTGATTTTTAACTATTTTTTTTCTGCACAAACACATGCTTGGTGGTTATGACACAGTACTGTTGTGAATTTTTCGCGGTATGATCTAGAGCTGGTTCTAATGAAGAACTTCCATGAATTTGTTATTTGTGTATGAGTACTTGCAAAGGCCAGAGTTTGCTGAACTCATGCTGAGGCTGGGTGCCCTTGGTGATGGACTGTAGGACAAAAGTAACTTCACTCTGAATCTGGTAGATTGGCTGCCCTTGGTACATGTCATTTTGGCAACCTTGAAATCTAAAGTAATGCAGGTACACTGTCACAAGATGAGTGGGAGGTAACGTATCTCTACCTCGCAGTTGTTTTGCGGAAGGTATTTACGTAACTCACCATTTCTCATTCTGTTAACAACAGAACCACACCTCTGATTTCTGAAATGTTCTCTTTTCGCAGCGAGGCCAACCGCCCTCCCAGCAGAGGGCCAACGACGCAAACAGAGGTAAGTCGTTCGTCAGCGATGGCGACATTGAGTTCCTTGGGATATAAAAAGCAGAATTTGCCTCTCCTAGAGCTTACTAACAACTTAACGATTCTATGCTTCACATAGCATAATAGAAAGTTGTACCTTTATTGGCTTACTTGATATTTCTCCAAGCTGTATCTGTTGTATTACTCCACTAAATTAAATGTATAAACCAAAAGGACTCATGATTCCATTTTTGCAGGAATGGATGAATAATAGGTGTCATAACTCATACAAGCTTTGAAGGTCTGTACCACGCTCAGAAATTTTTGTTTACGCTTTCTCGTGATATTACATGTCGTACCTATAGTTGGAAAGCCCGGGGGTCCTGCCCAGGGTTCAAGTTTTCGCGGTAAACCGTGCGGTTACCGCAAAAACCGCCTGTACCGCGCCGGTTCAGTAGCGTGTACCGCGCTGTTTACCGCCCGAATTTAAAATCAAATTCAAAAATTTCAAAAAATTTGGGAAAAATTAACGAAAAAATTCCTAAAATTAGTATTAATTGTTGTATGGCCTCTGGCATAATTTTTTTTGAAAAAACAAATTTTAGACATATTTTTGAGCCAATCAAATGTGATGAAAATTGAAAAATAAAAAAAAAAAAAAGAAAAAGATGGCCTATGGCCCCATTTGGTCCGGCCAGGCCAACCAGCCCGGCCAAATAGGGCCCACTCCAATGGCATTAGGTGCCGAAAGTCTCAGGATCCTCGGACGCAGCTCCATCTTCACGTAGCCACTTTCCCCACTCCCGTATACTGCGACCGAAGCTCCTCCGCTCAGATCCGGCATCGCCGCGCCAGCAAACCGCCGGCGAGAACTTGGTTTTCGCTAGGTTTTGCTCAGAAACCGCACGGTTTTTGCGGTTTACCGCGAGAAGCTTGGTTTTCATGCAACACAAAATTCGCGGTATGAACTCCATTTTTCGCTCGGTTTGATTCGGTTTTTTCGAAAATCGCTCGGCATTTGAATGAGAGAGTAAGAGTACGTCGATTTGTGTTTAGGGTGTGAATTCATTGCTTGCTAATTAGGGTTAGGGTTTAGGCAGCAAGAGCACATCATTGAAGCTAGGTATATTTGTATATTTGTAAGTTGTATATTTGTAATTTTATATATGTTCATGTTGAATTAGTAATTGATGGCTTGATGTAATTGAAGCTAGGTATAAAAGTAGAAAATGACAGTAAGAGCATATCATTGATGTAGTTGTATATTTGTATGTGTTCATCATATATTTGTATGTGTTCATGTTGAATGATTAGTTGATGCGCTACTTGTTGGCATCTTTGCCTGTGAATTCACGGAATCTTGGATTGTATTGTTTTGCCAAAGTTAAATGAACATATATGTGTTGATTAAAGTTCGTACTTATCGTTGGATGATAGATGACGGTGAATGTGACAAATAAATTGATATGCGTGGTGACTGTGAATTTGTGATGCTTTGATTATTACCGTTGTGGGCTTGTGGCTGTGAATTGTGTGATCATTCGTTGAGTAAGTACTAAATAGTGATATTTGTACATATGCTTAGTTTTGTTGCGTTGTTTTAACAGATGGCGGATCTTGAAGCGTGGTGTGAAAGCACGGCAATAAGGTGGTCTTTGGATTTCGATGCAAATCTTGTCTCAAAGAGAAGAAAGGAGGCGGTGCGACCGATTCAAGCGACACTTGGCGAGCATTAATGCGGGTGTCGTCCATTGTAATAAAGTTCCAGCGGACATTTGGGAGTACTTTCAACGTGAGCTGGATAGGACGAAGGATAAGAGGATTCCGTTCATGTAGGTCGAATATGGCATTTTTGTGACAATACAAGAATGACGAAGCTATGCCTACTCCACAACTTTAATTGAAATGTATTATAACGTAAATGGTATTGACAATTGAATGGTAATGAAATTGCGTAAGATTTTGCTATGTGGTCATGTAAATACCTATTTTTGCACTTGTGTGATTGTAATATTGCAATAGAAGATTATTTATTCACATATTATTGTCAAATGTATAATTTACAATTCCAAATATCTAAAATATAGCAAAGATCATATCGATTTTTTTTTCAAATTTAGGAGAGATCATTCTGGAGTTTTTTCATACCTTCACATAACTTATTTATATATTTATTATATTTTTACTAAAATTTAGCCTTCCCAGTATTTTTACAAATTTTTCAAGATTTTTTTACATTTTCCCTATTTTTGGTGATTTTCCCTATTTTCCCGGTTTTTGCGGTTTTTTCTCTCATTTTTCGCGGTTTTTCGCCGAAATCGCTCGGTTTTTCGCCCAAACCGAGTGGTTTCAGTTTTCGCGGTTTACCTAAAAAACCGCTCGGTTTTTCGCGCGTGAGTTTGACTCGAATTCAAAATGGTTTGAAATTGCAAACCTGTTTGGTTTTTCGCGGTTTTCGCGAAGAAAATCGGTACCGCCAGAGGAGCGAAATTCGCATTCGAATCGGTTTTATAAACCCTGGTCCTGCCTGTAAGCTTCAGTATGCACTCAGAAAGATTAAAAAATGTTGAGCTGCAGCATCGTTCGAACAATTGCAGTGAATGAATGGTTGATGTATTGCAGGGAGTGGAGAACGAATCTTGATGAATGCTGTGACACTGGAACGACGGTTTGGCAACCAATCTTCGCGCCATGCACTCCCTAATCGCCAATGGACACTGATCAACGTACAACGAATCAGATGTTAACAATGAGGCTGCCTAGGCCATGAAAACATATATGCGTGTATTAAGACCCTGTTTGTTTATGTTTTTTTTTTGTTTAAACAACTTAAAAGCTAACAGTTTTTGTACATGATAGAGATGGATAATTTTACTTAACTTTAATATTATTAGCCTAAAATCAACTATCAATAAACCAAAAAACCTCTCTCTAGTGTCTTTGACTTTTAGTTATATAAAGATTTATGACTTTTAAAAAGTCCAGATAAAAATTACTCATTTATTTAAATAATTTTTTAGCTTTTAAACCGATGAAAAATCCCAAATAAACAGGGTGTAAACTGCTTCCAAGAAGTCACAGTTCAGCCAACGAAAAGGAAACGATACGCGATAAATATTTCTGAGATGGGCCGGGCTTTTATTCTTTGTACAGCTATATGGGCCATGTCCATGAGTACTTCAAAGTGCAAACGGAGCGCGCTGCACTAACGATTAGTACCACCTCGGCTGTTTAGATAGAAGCGACACAGCTTATAACCCAGGGCGTGATCCAACCTAGCACGACCTTACTTGAACAGGATCTGTTCTATAGGATCGTACAGCTGCATCCTTTACCAATAAGGAGGCAAGCACTAAAGTCTGGTTGATGCTTCATGACCTCTGGGCCAGAGCGTGATTGACGGCCTGGATGCTCCGGATCGGAGATGTCCGAAGGCTGTAGAGGATCGTTCCTGGCTGGCTCAGGCCGGTCAGGGTGGCCCAGAGGTTGTCTGACAGACTACCCCAAAAACTATCTTTTTGCCAATTTTGAACCGTGATAAGAAGCCGTGGTATTCGTACAATCTTTGGTGAAATTTCTGCCTTCTAAATAAGCTTCCGTATTAGATTTGACCCGGTGTGGCTCGCTGATAACTGTTTGATTTACGTTTAATCCTTAAACTATACTGACGGAAAATGCTGATAATATTTCCTGCCAACTATAGGTAAGATGTTCATCAAGTGCATTCTTTTTTTAAAGGAAAGAATGTCCGTACACATGCACAACAAAAGGGGGAATTGATCTGACCAATGCAACACAAGAAGTGGGGAGACACCTAGTTTGTTTCGATTTAAACTCCAGGTACAGACTCTCCTCCCCATTCCCTAGGTGTGTGCACAATCCATCAAAGAGTAGGACTGTAGGAGTGAACTGGGGTTAGCTATGGCAATTTTCATAAACACATTTTTTAAAAGTAAATATCAGTAATGGTGAATGGCAAAGCGATATTATGGCACATTGACTAATTTTTCCTATGTGATCCATTCCTTATTGAATAATTGTGAACTAATCGCTCGAACTTTTCTACTTGCGAATATTTAAGAGTGTGATACACATACAAGTTTGCACTTGTCAAATTTAGTTCTGACGTGACCTTCTTGTTGGATGGGTAATAGCAATGGATGTTAAATATTAGCGTCGAAATTTCAAACGAAGGCGCACTACAGCTTGAAAAGAGGTGAAACATGAAGCATGAATTAAGGGTACATGATATATAATGAGGAATAACATAAAGGAAAATACTAGATGGGCACAAACCATTGGTCTGCAGTCACAACACTGAGTATATTCGCAAGGACAAATCATGCGCACAGCGCACATCAAGGAGCTCCAACTAACACACAAGCTCAGCTCGGATTAAGAGAACACCGCAGCAGCTCAGCTGAAGAGTACCCCATCACACAAGCTCACTTGTCCTCCCCTCGACATACATGATACATCCTTAGACATTGATCGACTATATCCCGTAATTCGGTAATAGCAATGGATGTTTTGCCGCTGGATGTGTTTGCAAAATATCTGCCTCTTCATTTCATTTTCTTTGATTAGCTCATTCATAATAATTCGAATTTTGTATTTACATGTGCATATACATTCCTATTTTCAAATTTTGCGAGAAAAGTTCAAAAAAACATTCATATTAATGATAAATCATTATATAAACAAAGTCACAAGAACCACAAAAGGTATATCATACATTTCAACAATAAGCTATAGCTTAAGAAGCCAACTAACCCCAAAAAAAAGCGAGACAGCAAACACTTTGACTTGGCTTAAAAACACTGCTTAAGTGAAAAGGCCAACTTTAGGCACTGTTGGAGGGCTTAAAGCCAGTAAGCCTTATAAACAGCTCAGCTTTTAAGCGGCTTTTAATATAAGCCAAAAGTTAGGCTGGACCTGCTTATACAGCTTATTGCTGAGAGAAATTAGCTATTTAGTAAATGGTCTTATATAAAAACATACAGCTGTTTTTCAGCTCAAAAAACTAAAAAGTAGCTTTTCAGATAAGCTACAGCTCCCAAATAGGTCCTAAGCTATAAGAAAAAAAATAGTTTAGTCTAAAAACTCTAAAAATCCAGCGCTGGTTAATCTAGCCCAAGTAAAGGTGCTACCTGATTGACGTGGGCCCAGGTGTTCCTGGAAACAAAGGGAATTTGTATGGACTGGGGCCTGGGATGAGCCCACCTGGACTGTACGGAAAGGGCCCATACCTGGTCCAACGTTTCACACCGATTTAAATAGTGCAGGGTAGCTTAAAAACGGCAATTGTGCACGTGACGGTTTACAGGCATAATCGGCGACGACAGGTCAAGTGGGGTGGCCTTCAACTGAACTAAAATGCAGTATCACATCTGAATTATTTGCTTATTGATTTGTACCACCGTTCTTTCTCCTCCGTTTCTAGCAGGGCCGGAGATAAGCCTCGGACCTGGTATAAAAAATCAATAAAAAATATGTTAAAAATCAATAAAATTACAGATTGATCTTAAAAAAATGGTCCAGCCCAAGGCTTAGACTCTGCCCCTGGTTTCTAGCGTGGTTCGTGATGTCAAGTATGATGCTGCTACATGTGAGATGCGCAGGTGCCATCATAAGCGAAGCCACCTCACCGCTATTGCCGGAGATCCAAAGGTAAAATAGTCATTGATTCTATGGTATAGAAATAGTTGCATGTTATACGGATGTACATCCTCTGTCGTTACGGCAGAGGCAGTTCTGCTCCTGCACGTAGGGCCCGCATGCTGTGGGGCCTACGTGCAGAGCAGAACTGCACCTACCGTAACGGCAAGTGATATTTTTCCATGTTATACAGAGACATTGTTTCTTCCGTTATAACCGATTCACTCATCGCTAGAGCCAAATAATTCACACCAGAAAAGGAATAACGCTCTCTGTGTGAATGAACATTATTAGCTAGTTCAGTTTGCTCGAGGCCAATTGACAGTTTGGACACACACACTTGGTACGTGGTACAGTGCTGAGAGCCCGAGAGCTACTTCTCTTTGCCTCCACGGACTGAAAAATATCTGCAGAAGACGACCCCGATTGAGATTTCAGAGATCGTGAACTGTCTTTATCTCGCGAGAAACTGCCAAAAGTTGACCTCGGAATGCGTTGACTTTAGGTAGTACTACTACCAGTAGTACTGGCAGAAAGGCTAGAAAAAAATCACACATCCGTATCACCGGAATCCAAGTAAACCAAGCAAAGTCTCTTCTGGGAATGCAGGAGGAGGTGTCATTATGAACAGAGCAAAACCAAAAGGTGACCGACGCTTAATCGGTTGGCTTGGCGCGTGTTCAATTCTCAGATCGTACTCGCCGTCCTCGTCTCTAATAAAAGTTAGGAACGAATATACACGTGTTTAGTAAGACTATATGTGTCCACCCTGTAAAGTTCGTGGAACCTGCGTTCACTCTTTTAGCGTGTATAAGGGATGCGTACTTCGAGATTACGCTAAAAGGCGCTTAAAAATTGATCTGCTTGGAGAGTCGACTGATTAGCTTTTTAGAAACTGAAGACAGCTTAAAATCCTCCAAACAAAGCTAATATCTTCTACACGTATAGTGCTATGTACTATATACTCCTTGCGTGTAAGTTTATGTCGGCATACTTTACGCCAGGATACCCTCTCCAATCCTTGTCGGAAGGAGCTACGTAAGGGGCGAAAGCCTCGCACGGCAACCACGTCGCGTGGCGGTGGTCGATCGAGCCCTGCTCCTCAGCGGTTGGGCTCTGTGATCGGTTGAAAGAGTCAGAAGGTACTCGGTGGTACACCACCGGTCAAGCATGAAGACGTATATTGACGGAATGGGGGAGCCTCGCCTCGAAGTTTTCTCCCCCGACACCTCGTGTTAGAACTATTGAATGCGCGTGGGCACGCTGACAGCACGATAGCTTATCTCTCTGTCGTCCTGCACCTAATCCGTCCCATACAAGTCACTTCCGAGCGGACCGGGCGGAGTTGGACAATGGTGCAAAGAATGTGGCCATAGGATGGGGCTACAACGACTGATGTAATAAATGGAGTGTAATTATCATGATGTCATCCTTCTCACATGCTCGAGCCAGCCCGGTCTATATAAGGGGGATTCGATGCATGGGAGAAGGGGGGACCGAAAAACGAACGAGAACAATAGAGACGAGCGGAGAGAGCTCAAGAAGAACTCGGAGTGTAGGTTGTATGCTTGTAATTCCCTCAAAACACATTAACAAGAGCAGAAGCGGGACGTAGGGTTGTTACCCACATCGGGGGCCCGAACCTGGGTATATCGGTGTGTTTTTGAATCTTTGTCTTCGTGGATCCCTCGGGAGAGCTCATAGGTGTCCGTCCGTGAAGATCCCCTCTATCGAACCTCAGACCCTTTCGAGGCATAATAACTGGCCGGCGAAAATCGCCGACAGTTTATAAGACATATTTTTTGTTTATAAATATAAGATATATTTTATATTTTAATACAAAATTAGTATGATATTCCCTATATGTGTATATATAATAAATATTCATCTTTATCTTGTACTCTCTAGTGCTTAGTGATAATTATTAGAAGTAATATAGTTGTTTTCAATATCTTCTCGAACCTTGTGCCAAGAAGAAATACAAGTTGTTTTCAATATCTTCTCGATCCTTGTGCCAAGAAGAAATACACTATATAAACTTGTTATTTCGCATTAAAAAAGGCACAAAACTGCCATATACATGTATTGTACAAAGTAATATTAAAACTTCTGCTTACAAAAAATGATGAAAAAACCACAGACATGCATCCACAGTACTCGTACACACACACACACACATACACACAGAGAGGGTGCCCAGCTGCCCGCAATGAGGACCAAGGTGCATCTCGGCGAGGACGTGAGATGCACACCGACGAGGAGGTGAGGTGTTGTCAGGCCTTGTAGATGAATCCGATCAAAGAACAGACGAACAAGCCAAATCTCTAGCAGCCAAATCAATATCAGATCGCAACAACCAAAACGAATACGACACTAACAAACTAAAGTAAAGTAGGCTAAAGATATGCAGTATTCGATACCCTTCATTCATCTCAATTTCGGCTTTTATAGCCTGTTGATACAGAGTTTTACTCCAACAGACAAAGTAAATAACAAAAGTAATTGACAAAAGTAACAGTAAACCGCTTTAACAGCTAGTAAATGTCTAGTTTGCAGTAAATGCTATTCATGGTCAAATAACCGTCCGATGCACCTCTTGTAAAGGATTAAATCCTAGCCTTTGATCTTTCATTACTGAAGTCGTTCACTGAAAGTCTGGACTGCAACATTCCCTGTTCTTCTTCCTCCAGAAGGTCCTGACAATATCCCCCTCCGAAACCGAGTGCTTGTCCTCAAGCCGAGAATTCTGGGAATGAACTTCTGATGAAACTGGCATCCTCCCACATTGCCTCCTTCTCCGACAGATTTTGCCATTGAATCAACCATTGGATGACAGCATTACCATGTCTTGGAATTATCCTTCTATCCAAAATAGCCACTGGCTCTGTTTTAATTTTCCCATCTGAATCCACAAGCGGCACACCAGGTAAAGGAATTGCTTTAGGCCCGATGTGTTTCTTCAGCTGGCTAACATGGAAAACGGGGTGTATTCCAGCTGCATGAGGTAGCAGGAGCTTATATGCCACTGATCCCACTTTGTTCATCACTTGGAAAGGTCCGTAATATTTAGCTCTCAACTTCAGTGAACCTCGCAGGCCAAATGCATTCTGCCGATATGGTTGGATTCTTAGGTACACCATATCCCCAATCTGAAAGCTTCTTTCAATTCTCTTCTTGTCGGCAAACCATTTGATACGGTTCTGCGCCTTGAGCAAGTTTTCTTTAAGCTGCTCGAGCATATCTTCTTTTTCCTCTATTGTGGCCCTTGCCTCATCCGAAATATTACAAGGGATGGATAGTTCTGCAAGCTGTGGGGGAGGATAGCCATACAAAGCTTGGAAGGGAGTTATTTTCAATGAAGTATGATAAGACGTATTATACCACCACTCCACCATTGTGAGCCATTGAAGCCATTTTTTCGGTTCCATGAACACCATCTTTCTTGCAGATAAGCTTCGAACCACCGATTTACACTTTCGGTTTGCCGTCCGTGCAGGGGTGATAGGCGGTACTGAAGCGTAGTGACACTTTGAGGGCTTTGAACACTTCTTGAAACAATTTGCTAGTAAAAATTCAGTCCCGATCAGTAATGATGGCAATAGGCATACCATGTAGCTTGAAGATATTATCCAGGAAAACTTGCACTACTTGCTGGACCGAATAAGGATGACATAAAGCTAAAAAGTGAGCATATTTTGTAAGCCGATCCACAACTACTAATATCACCTCCTTTCCCCTGGAATTGGGTAATCCTTCAATGAAGTCCATGGAAATGTGCGACCATGCCATCTCAGGTACCTCCAGAGGGTTCAAAAGACCAGGAATATGCATGTTTTCAGATTTGGTGAGCTGACAAGTAGGGCATTCCTTCACATGATATTCTACACTCCTTCTCATCTTAGGCCAATAAAAAAGCTTCTTGATACGATGAAATGTAGCTCGGACTCCAGAGTGACCCCCAAATGTTGAGGAATGAAAGGCTTCCTTATCATAAATGGATTTGGTGGTTGCTTTAACTCCTAAGGCCTTACTCAAATAAGCTATTGGTCTCCCTTGCTACATCAACACAGCCCCAAGTCCGGTTCCACTGGCATCAGTCTCTAAATGGAATGGCTGCGAGAAGTTTGGTAAAGCCAATACCGGACAAGTTGTCATTGTTTTCTTCAATTGATCGAAAGCCTCTGTGTGTTTGCCTTCCCACTTAAAGCTGTCTTTTTTTAACAAATCAAAGAGAGGCCGACAGATCTCACCATATCCTTTGATAAATCTTCTATAGTATCCAGTTAAGCCTGGAAAACCCCTTAACTTGGACACTGAGTCTGGAACCGGCCACTTGAGCACATCAGCAATCTTGCTAGGATCAGTAGCTAACCCTTCCACGCTAATAACATGACCCAAGTACTGAATAGAGCTCACAGCAAACACGCACTTACTCCTTTTTGCCACCAATTGATTATCCTTTAAAGCTTTCAGTGCAGAATCCAGATGGGCTAAATGATCATTCCAACTCTTGCTATAAACCAAAATGTCATCAAAGAACACCAAGATGAACTTCCTCAGATGCTCTGCAAAAACAGTATTCATTAATGCCTGAAAGGTCAGGGGAGCATTAGACAATCCAAATGGCATAACCATATATTCGTAATGGCCCAAGTGTGTTTTAAAAGCGGTTTTTGGAATGTCTTCCTCTCTCATACGTATTTGATGGTAACCCGAACGAAGATCAAGCTTTGAATAAATAACCGACCCATGCAATTCATCCAGTAAATCTTCTATCACCGGCATCGAAAACTTGTTTTTAATGGTCATTGCATTTAGCTGCCGAAAATCGACGCACATTCGCCATGCTCCGTCCTTCTTCTTGACCATTACCACTGTTGATGAGAAGGGACTGCTACTTGGTCGTATTTCACCTGTTTTGAGCATACCTCTGATGATATCCTCCAAAGCTGACCTTTGATGGTGAGGAATTCGGTAAGGCCTCAAGTTAGGCGGCTCCACTCCAGGTTTCAAATGTATCACATGGTCACACTCGCGTTGGGGTGGCAGTCCTTCAATGCCAGCAAAAACTTTTGGGTACCGATCCAATAAAGCTTATATCTCTGGTTCTACACGATCAATTGTTTCTGGAGGTTCTACACTGGGAACATTTACCATGACCAAAACGCCATCTACCTTCTTTCTTGCCATTTTCTGGAACCGCTTGGCATTAAGGAAGCATGTGCCATTCGGCTTAGTGAAGTCCTGAAATTGATGTTGTTGGCCCTCTTTATAGATACTAAGCGTTCTCTCTTTAAGATCTAAACTGATGGGACTGTGACTATAGATCCAATCCGCCCCAAATATGATGTCAAAGTTGCCCAATCACAATAACTTAAATGATGACTGGAAATTCACATTCTGTATTGCATATGACAAAGATTTCACCATAGTGTCTAAAGTCAGTTCACCACCACCGGCGACTGTTACTCGGTTGCTAGTGGTTGCACTGAATGGATAACGATTTTTCACAGCATAATTGTAATCCATGAACGAGTGAGTGCTCCCACTGTCTACCAATCCAATTGCTTTTTGTCCCCCAATATGAACCATCAGAGAAAAAGTAACAAGTCCCTCCACTCCATGAGCTGCATATGCAGAAATGAGCATGAGTTGCTCGGGTTGATCTTCCTGGTCAGTCTTCTCAGGGCTACCTGGTGCTGTGACAAACTCAGTTACTTCTCCTGGAATTTCATCCCCCTTGGCTGATGAGTTTACTCCTTCTCCATGCAACAGTAATGAATGTAAGGCATTCTTGATTTTGCACTGCTGATTGTGACCCGGATTCCAGGGTTCACCACAATGCCAACAAGTTTTTGCAGCCCTATCGGTGGCGTTCATTTTCTGATTATCTTTGATCCCTGCCTTAAGTTGTGGTAGATTGACTACCTTAGAAGGTACAGGTAACTTTTGTCTGGATCCCCCACCCATCGAGCTGATTCTTCTTGCTCCAGCTACTTTCTCTTCCAGCTTAGCATACCAGTACGCCTCCAATAAACCCCGGGGCTGATGGCTGCTCACACTGCTGTATTTAATTTCATCCTTGAGACCGCCTATAAAACAGCTCATCAAAAAGTTTTCTTGGAGATATGAGTGATCCCTCTTAACAAGTTCAATACATTTCTCAAAATAATCAATATACTTTGGCACTGTACTCAATTGTTTCATTCCTAGCAATTTTTCAACAGCTTCATGAGTGTTGGCTTCAGAAAAACGGTCACACAAGATTGCGCAAAATTGTGGCCAATTCATTTTCTGCCATGGGATTCCTATCCCTTTGAACCAAGTATTTGCCCTCCCAACCAAGTGACCTACAGCGAGATTTACCCATTGATCAACCGGAGTCCCAGCCATTTCGTAAAACTTTTCACATTGATCGATCCACCCAATCGGATTATCTCCAGAAAACAAAGACAACTCAAGCTTCGGGCCCTTAATCACCGCTTCAGCATAATGATGAACATTGTTGTTATCCGGCCCATCGACATTCCTTTGAACATCAACCAAATGAATCCCCGGATAATGTATATTTTGACCCATAGTAACCCCACTTTGAGTGTTTCCTATCTGATTAAATTGGGAAAAAGCAGGATGATAGTACCCATGTACAGTTGGGCCTCCAGTTTCCATCTGTGCTCCTGACTGCATTGGCTGAGAAAGCTGAGGTATGATCATCATTTCCCCATTAACTCCTCTGTAACAAGGGTAAGTTGCTATTCTAACAGAAGGAGAAAAAAATGGATGGAAATGGATTGGGCATCGATTGATTCCCTGTGACTCCTGATGCTTCCAAAGATCCACCAGAAAATCCCATAGGAAAACTCACCCTTTTAGGATCAGAGGAAAGTAATGGCATATTACCTTCAGCATTTACTGGCGGGCTGTTTTGATCCATCACAGGGGAGGGGTGAATGCTTCTTGCCATGAGCATATTCTTGATCTCCGCTACATCGCCCTTTAGAGTCTCCATATCTGCCATACGTTCCTGGAGCTTGATAATCTCTTCCTGGACATCCATACTTATCAGATAGATAAGCCTCGCTGATCCCAAATCTGCTTCACACCACTACGACAGGGGATTTTACGGAAAGCCCAACCCTATCGAGCAGAGGAAAAGAAAACCGATCGGAAGCCAAGGATCGATTGCTCTGATACCACTATGTCAGGCCTTGTAGATGAATCCGATCAAAGAACAGACGAACAAGCCAAATCTCCAGAAGCCAAATCAATATCAGATCGCAACAACCAAAACGAATACGACACTAACAAACTAAAGTAAAGTAGGCTAAAGATATGCAGTATTCGATACCCTTCATTCATCTCAGTTTCGGCTTTTATAGCCTGCTGATACAGAGTTTTACTCCAACAGACAAAGTAAATAACAAAAGTAATTGACAAAAGTAACAACAAACCACTTTAACAACTAGTAAATGTCTAGTTTGTAGTAAATGCTATTCATGGTCAAATAACCGTCCGATGCACCTCTTGTAAAGGATTAAATCCTAGCCTTTGATCTTTCATTACTGAAGAAAGTCTGGACTGCAGCATTCCCTGTTCTTCTTCTTCCTCCAGAAGGTCCTGACAGGTGCACCTTCGAGAGTCGGCGACGAAGAGGTGCCTGTCGATGCCAGAGACGATGACGACACCCAGATCCGACCTCCATGGTCTCCACACCGCTGGATTTGACCTCACCAGTGGACAACGGAGACGAGGACAATGCCACCGGTTCCGAGATCGCCGACCTCCGCACTGCCAGATCCGGACCTCGGCGGCCTCCCCGCCGTCGGATCGGATGTCACCGACCTCTCTACCACGGTATCCGGACCTCGCCGGCGTTCCTGCCGCCCGATCCGAGATCGGCAGATCCGGTGCGTCGCCTCTCGCCTGTGGCCTCTCCGCCACCGCTTGTCGCCGGGCACCACAAGCTATCCATCGCGGTGACGGGGACGATGTCCAGAGCAGGTGTAGCAGGAGACGTGGAAGCCCAGATCCGGCGGTCTCCCCGGTCGGCGGAGAGGAAGACGCCGGCGCACTCGCTACTCTCCTCCGCGTCACCACCACTCACCGCCGGTGTTACGAATAGTTATGTTCGAGAGCAGTGATTTAATGATGTTTCTCTTGATACAAGTCGTAAAAATTTTAAAGTGAATAAAAAGTAAATAATCACCATTCATCTTTTATTTATGTTTTAATATTTATGCAACAATCAAAAAGAAAAGAATGAAAGCACTTCTCTATATTTTAACATACTTACAATTAATTTTTGAAAATTTGATTGTTAATATATTTTTAAATATTTAAATTGAATATATGAAAAATCATATGTGTAGATCTATCTTGAAAAAAATACTTTCGTAATGTTATATTTTTATTGAATTTTATAAATATATTATAATAAAAATTTGTGGTAAAGCTATATTTTAAAGACCTTATCGATAACAAAAATGATAACCGTTTGTGATTGGCTAGAGTATTATATATATATATATATATATATATATATATATTTGCTTTTTCCATTTTGTCCTGCAGAAATCTAGATGCGAACATGGATTGCAGTGCACACATTGCAGTCTTGATATTCCATGCTCTGGCTTGCATCCACTACAAAGGACACCTTTTTGCAGCGTATATATCGTTGCTAAAAGTCCGTATATCGTTGCTAGGGTCTATACCAACGCATTATTATCGTTGCCTATCTTTGCCGTTGCTAGGGTCTATTGCAACACTTATATATGCGTTGGTAAGGCCTACAATTAACCGTTGCTAAGCAGCAACGGATATTGAATGGTTACGGCAACGCTTACATATGTTGGTACTACCCATAGACGAATGACTTCTGTAGCACACGGGAAACAATGGATTCATGCCGGTTGAAAAAAAAGGTCTACGGAGCTAGCAAAAAAATAAGGATGATTCTTGCAACACGCCGGCTGAAAAAAAAGGCCTACGGAGCTAGCAAAAAAATAAAGGGATCTACGGATGATTCTTGCAACACTTGATAAACGTTGCTAGTGGTTGCTTAGCTCTACGGATGATGCTTGCAATGGTTTGCAAGCGTTACCACCTTCTTACTTGCAACGCATAAAATCATGTGTTGCTATGTATCCGTTGTTAAAGGGGTGTTCCTGTTGTAGTGATCATGTCAACGCTGGCTAACACTGGCCTCCATTCATGTCCAGGACGTCATTTCTTTCTTTCCCTTTGACAGCCATTCACTAGCTCAGAGCTAGACCGTGAGAAGTCAACCCCGTTGATTCTTGCAATTTTTGTAATTTTCTGGAGCATCCTCCCTCTCTCATCTCTCTCTTACACGCACATGTTACATATCCATATATACACACGCGCTAGGGCCTGTTTGGATCCATTAGCTCTAATAGTTAGCTGGATAATGACTAATAGCTGGCTAACTATTAGCTGGAGGATGTTTGAATCTACTAGCTAATAGGTAGTTGAAAATTTGGTTGTAGGTGCAAATGTCTATTGTACCATTGTATTAATTAGCTGTTTGCATCCATTAGTTGAAAAGGGCCTGCGGTGGAGGGGCTAGGGGCAAATTGGTCTTTTGACCACCTAGCTATTAGCTGAAATTAGCAGGGGAGAACCAGCTAATGAGATAACTATTAGCTGGGTTGTTGGCTAACTATTAGCTAGGCTATTAGTTGGACTGTTTGAATCTATTTTAGCTAATTTTAGCAGCTAACTGTTAGTGTTAATAGATCCAAACATGACCTTAGTGGCCACTATAAGTTACCGTTTATTACCAGTTTTGAAATGCCACAATATATTACCAGTTTTCAAATGCCACAATATGCCTAGGATATGCAAATAAGGTCTTAGACGGCTCTGAGGTAGAATTGTAATTTAGAGAAAAAAGAATGGGATAACTAGCTTAAAAGAATGCAAATTACATTAAAATGTATGGATAAAATAAGACATCAACATTGAAAAGCACAAAAAATATAGAACAACAGAATATTCTATGTCCTATAGGGAATCAGAGGGGCGGTTATATGCTCACTGTGTTCTTATAGCCTAGTTCTACTCGTGTATAATTAGTATGTTTCTAAAACCCTGTTGAAAAATTAACTGACAAAGATCATTTACCTACAAGAAACAAGAGGTTGACTCGCAATGGTCATTCTTCTGCCCACTTTGAGCAGACTGACTAGAAATAGTCAAAAGTTTTGTCGACGAGCTCTTTTACCTTTACAATACACTAAATTTAATATAAACTGTTCTTTTTTCGATCCAATAAATCAGATTAGCGAAAATTTATTTATACTTCCTCTGTTACTAGAGTAATAGAAATATCCCTAACAAATCAACAGCTAGCCAGATCTAATTTCTACTACTAATATAATATATATACAGTAAAATTTCTCTTATTCAGACATGTACATCATGGTGTATGAGCAGGAGATCGAGAATACAACACCACTATCCATGTCATTATCTTCCCTTTCTATTGAGAGAATTATCTTGCCTTTTGACTAAATAATATACTGCTGTTCATTCTAGAGTAGACTAGCTAGTTAGGTTAATTTCACCTGGGCTCGTGAGGAGTGTTTGTGCCACGCATTTCCAGGTGTGCGCAAGCGCGTACGTGTAGTGTAGCACGCGTGCGAGCGTGAGTGCGCGCCTCGCTTTTTCCCAGGCACGCGTGCGACCCTGCGCGGGGCCCACGGCTTCGACATACATCCCCCACCTGGCCTACCCCATGGAGCATAGCGGCTGGCCATAAGCATGACGTCAGCGCGTCTTCTTCTTCCCGGCCGGCCCCTCTGCTATGAATTCCGGCCGCCGTCTTCCCCGACGTATTCTCTACTCTGCTGCAGAGGAGCGTATCCGTCGATTACCAGGCTAACATACCCTGCTCAGATAACGGGGAAAGAAATTATACAGTACTACTTGGCATGCACGTAAGGAATTGAGCTGGGGTATATTAATTTATCTCTTTCGGCTACAATATCATACACCCATGCCAACCGGTTGTTTGATACTCACATAAGATACCAATGGTACTAGCTATAAAAAATATCCATATCATCTATAGATAGCATATAGATAACCTTTTCAATAGATTAGCTATAGCATTGTCTATAAAATTAAATATTAGCCCACATGTAATAGATAATAAGTGTCTTGGAATCAGTTATAGTCTGACTATACATTAGTAGCCGGTCTATATCTCTCTCCTCATTTTTTCTCTTCTACCTAAGCAAAATACTGAGATGGCATGCTTATAGCAGCTAGCTGAAGTGACACCATTGGAGATGCCCTTAGATGGAGTAACTAACATGAAGGTTGTAGACTTGTAGGTATGCCGGTAACTCTCACCAAATGGTTGGCAGGTGCCTCTGATCGGCCCGTATGGGGGCTACTTACGGAAAAGATTGTAAGTGACGCGTATAGTCTATAGAAACGTTGGTCATTTCCATTGGTCATTTCCATTGGACTGCATGCGATGTATAGTTTCATCTTTTAGTGGTGGGGAATATCTTACAAAAATGGACAGTAAGTAATTGAAACTGTGCTGTGTTTCTATCGGAACACTCCTTTATAAGGTGAGGATATTAGGTTGCAAACTGTTCATAACAGTTCACAACTCAATCCAAAAACAATACTCGGACCAATTTTATTTTGTCTCTCACCAAATTTTGGCCAACAGTTGGCATCTATATTTTGTGCATTTTCTACCAAATTAAAGTAATTCAGTATTCCATGCCAGCTGTTTAATTAGCAGGGATCGGTACGTAGATCTGGAAACGGATTTGAAACCCTGGAAGGGGCCATCTGGAAATGCAAAATATAAAAAAGAAATATATCGTCCTAATGTGGAACTAACTAAGTTCCGGCCCCATAGATTAGGGTTACCTCAATTAGACTAGATTAGAGAGGACCACAGCATACATAAAACTACTAATAGCGTTAGGTGTAATACTACTACGTACGACTATCATATGATCACCAATTCACCGCGCATATATATTTCTATCCAATTGCGAACATAAAATATGCATATAATATCAAGCATTTTGCAGTGTAGACGAGCCAAAACATATTGCTAAAATCATGTATATATATGGATCGAATACCGGTCAGTCTGCAGAGAAAAAGTATCATTAATTCAGAAGAAACTAATTTCATTGTACGGTTGTAGAGGACATATATCGTACATAGGAGACAATCCCAATCGAACAATCTCAACTTTTTCCTCGTGAAATTATCGTCGTCTCAGCTCTCGAGCGACTGCTAATCATGATCAGCAGCTGCACAAAATGGCATGCGATAATGCGTCGCGGTCAGTGCGTCGACGACCCGGCCCGGCCAACATTTCCTCTTCCCCGCCGGTCAGAAAACCTAAATTCTCCTCCTCCTCCTATTCATCTTCCTCCCTACTTTATTTCCAGCGGTTCATATAAAACCACGTCGCCACCATCCACTCACCTCTACTTAATCCCTCGGATTAATTTTCCCATTAATAACGAGCTACTTGCCCAGCGGCCCACCACACCAAATAGACGAGATATATCGATCCGGCACTACTACGCCATACTCATTACTCACCAGTCGCGCGCTACTACTTGCATGCCCGGCACTCTCCTCCATAGCTATTAGCTAGCTAAACTACCAAGAAACCAAAGTAATTAAGATAGATATGGCAGATCACCAGGAGATGATCCATGCTGCAGCTGCTCCAGCCATGTACAGCGGAGCCACCACGAGTAGAAGCACGCAGGCGAGCCACGGTGGCGATTGGTGGAGCACGGCAGTGGCCCCGCCGGTTTCGTCGTGCTCGCCGGAGATGCCCGGGTTTGGCGCCTGGTCCGCTGCGGCAGCTTCTGGTGGTCATGTCAACGTGATCGACGGCAACAGGTCGATGTCGAGTAATACGACCTCCTCGGAGTCGCCTGGATCGAACTCGCTCGCCACCGGCAGCTCCATAACTTTCCAAGAACCCACCGGCGTCGCAAATCCGGCTACCATCGCCGTTCCACAGACGGTGACCGCCGGCTTCGCCACCGGCTCGAACCAGCCTTTCTTGTGAGTTCAGCATGTGTATATGCAATTTCTGCGCTCAACTTTTCATGAACTCATGATCATATGCATGGTGGTGGTGATACACTACTTCATATGACATACATAGGACTACAATTTGACTGTGAGATTTGTGTGTGTGATCTTAGGGATGGATCTGGTTTCCATGGATACATGAGCTCAAAAAGTGATCAGAATCATATCAACACGCCAAGTTTGACGAGTCCCTCATCATCATATAACAACCTGATGATACAAGACTCCCATGATCAGAATTACCAGTTCCTGTCAAATATTGGGTTCGAGCTTCTCTCGTCGCCGACTTCACCGTACGGCGGCTTCCGGTCTTCGCTGCTGAGAAGCCTCACGGAGCCAGCAGCGTTGGCGGCAGGGACGCCTAACTCGCCGGGGTTCCAGCAGTACCAGCAGACGATGAACCAAGCGCCAGCTGCTAGCATCCGTCAGCCGGTGCAGTTCACCAATAACACGCCGTTCTGGAATCCTTCCACCGGGTTCACTACAGCGGTGGACGTGGCAGGCTTGAGGGCCGCCGGAACGCCGCCGGTGCAGACTAGGCCGGCAAACCTTGCAGCCAAGGTTGGTACATGAACATATATACTTGTATACATATATTCACAGGTAGTACAACTTCAGCATAGCTAGCTAGCTACTATATATATGGCCATCTCCTGAGTTCTAAAATCTGTTCTTTATATTCAGAGTGCATTAGAAGGAGTAGGAGACTCTAGTTCTGTCATCACAAAGAAGGCGAACGCCGATCCGACACCGCTCAAGAAAACAAGAACCGGGACACCAACATCATTGCCAACCTTCAAGGTATGGCTCAATCTAGTTACCTCAAACATATATAGATTTTCCTTTAGCTAGTAAAGTTCATATACAAATATATGTATCACATTAATTAATCTGTATATGTGTTTCAGGTGAGGAAAGAGAAGCTAGGAGACAGGATCACAGCACTCCAACAACTAGTCTCCCCTTTTGGAAAGGTGAGTGGAGGAGGCCTTTGGTTACTACTAATTGTCTGCAGTATATACGCATGAGCATATACGATATACATAGATCGAGTTCTTGAGGCTAAAACTTCATAGTCTTGTTGCACAAGAGCCACCCCTTTTAGTTCGACCGAATTGTCTTTATAAAACAACTGATCGATCAACCTCGGCGTGGCGTGCGTGCGTGCAGACAGATACGGCATCGGTGCTGCACGAGACCATCGAGTACATCAAGTTCCTCCATGAGCAAGTTGGTGTAAGTGCGCTTCTAGCTGCAATTCTGCCCCTTTAATCATGTATATGTATAACTATTGATCTCATCGAACACCTACCAACTTGCATTTCTTCACATATGCATACAAACGCAGGCGCATAGTGCTCCTTACCTAAAGAACCGGCAACAAGTGCCCCACTTGAAGGTACTGCTGTTTTTCCTCTCCTTTTTCACATATTTCTATCATCGTTGCTTGATCAAGTGGTGATCGATGGATCTCTGTGTATGCATACATATGCGTGTTCAGAGCTCGACTGACAAATCGAAGGATGGTGGCGAGGCGGCGGCAAAGAGAGACCTCACCGGCCGAGGGCTGTGCCTGGTCCCGATTTCGAGCACCTTCGCGGTGGCCAGCGAGACGCCGGTTGAATTCTGGACCCCGTTTGGTACAGCCTTTCGGTAGCAGAGACATATCATCCGGGAGCTCGATCTACTGATTTGAACTACTAGAGATCGATCTATACTCCTCTAGCAGTAACAGTAGCATAATATGTATGATCCTAATTCACAAGTGAACTGTATAACTGAATTAGGAATAGATGAATCTCTGGAATGAGTACTGGAAGACTTGGATTCATTCTACAGGTTCATAAGAGAATAAGGGATCAGATAATTGACTGGGCAAGTGAACTGTAACTGATCATACATGACTTTGTTGTAAATTTGTAATAATAGGTGGGGGCATACTGTTGAGCAGTGTATAAGTCTGGACTATTAACTTGGCAAAGTTGATACATCCATTCGATCATCGTATTTTAAAAATAGTTTTATGTAATGATTAGTCAAGTTTATAGCTGTTATGTTCCTGCACAATGTTTTGTGGTTACGTTAAATTCTTTTGACACTACTACAAAATACTAGATTACTGTCGCGCGGTTTCAAACTGGCATCACTGCCAGATATTGGAATCGGTAGTAATTGGTCGACAATGATAGTTGGACTAGAACCGGCAGTGATACAGACTATCACTGCCGGTTTGTATACGAACCAACAGTGATAGTCTGTATCACTGCTGGTTTGTATACGAACCGACAGTGATAGCGTAAATCCAAAAATCACTTGGTAAAATAAAAAAATTATTTGCACCTGGACCAACCTGTATTTACTATTACGCACGATCGCGCGTTGCAAGTTACAAGTCACGCGATTTTCGCGCGAAATAAGCACATGTGCGATTGCTAGGAGTCAAATTTGTGACCTGCTGCTCTGCGCGAACTCCCCTTACCATCTCACCTAACATACACTTCTCAACTACTATAAGATATATTTTCCTTTTATCCCTTTGTATTCGAATATTATCACTACCGGTTCGGATTTAGTGATACTTCCACCATTATCACTATCGGTTCTTAAGAAGAACCGATATTAATAGTATCACTGCCGGTTCTAAAGAACCAGTAGTGATAAGTTGTTATTACTGTCGGTTCTTCTTCAATCGAGCATTTATGCCGGTCTAACTTATGAACCGGCAGTGGTAGGCCATCAAATGGGTTTTTTGTAGTAGTGTGATATCCGTCTTTCATATTAACGAGTGGCATGGGAATTGACGGCGTGCAAAGAACCATTGAGAGGAAATATGTCCCATGGCTATGCGATAGGACGACGCATGATTGGTCGCAAAGGTGACCGAATGTACGGAGAGCCACTGGGGAGGCCCGAATTTTTTCCGGCATAAGAAGGAATATTAAGTAGCTCGGATGATGGATACTACATAAAAACTAATCAAATATAGATGGATAATAGTTTTACCATATTTTTTTATATATTTTTTGTGCATATGGATATGAATATAAATAATATCGAATGCGGATCAAAATGAATACGGGCATAAATATTTATCAAAATATGAAAACCCTTTAAATTGTACACACAAAATGAATAAAAATAACATAACTAGTTTATTTGATCCAAACATTCATGAAGAACATGTAATGACCCAAGATTTGTATTCTTTATTGAATTGTGTGCAAAATAATAAATTATGTATTTTTGAGTTTTTATGCATTTTTAGCTACTTACTTAAAATAGTTTCCTATTAAAGACAATAGTATTTGAATTTTACAGAAATTTTAAAAGCTGAGAAAATCTTGAAAATAACTTTTTTGAATGATAGACTGTATCAGGAATGTTCCCAAAAATTTTCATAATTTTTAGAATTGGTTTGCCAATTTTAATAAATGAAACTTTATTTCTAGATTAATTAAATTAGAAAATAATTTTGAAATTATTTTTGGGCCTAACAAGTAGCCTTGGCCCAACCTACTCGCCTAAATATCTGGATAATCTGGATCCGTATTCATATTTGGCAGATCTTGAGCTACCCAGTATGTATTCATATCCGACTAAAAAAATCCGTATTCATCTCCGAATCGATACTATCCGACAAATATCCGAGCGGAAGAATCCATATTCAAAAATTATTCAGATTGTTTGAAAACTATCTGATCCATTTTCATCGCTAATGCCTACAGTACAAACACCTCTTAATCAACTTTTATGTCCTTCCATATTCTCACACTTCTCCACACTGTTTATAGGATGAGTACTAGATGGTGAAAGAAAAGGAAAATTACTTCCATAACATCGAAAAACATCAAATTAGAGGAATAACATCGCAAATATCATTTATATTGGAAAATAACACTACGTACCATTAAGTTCTTCATCCAAAACTTTAAAAAACTCATAAATGACAAAACTACCCCTAGGTTATGGAATAATGGACACGGGAATTAAATGGTAAAAGTAGATGCAGGGAGGCAGGAGAACATCCCCTTATATAGATTGGAAATGGAGGATTTTTTGAGCGGTGCTTCAATGCTTAATTTCTTTCTCAATACAACTTGTATAAATCTTGAAGCAAGCGAAGTGGTAAGTATTCACTATCTACCATTCATTCATATTTTAATATTTGTGCAACTGTTAAAAGGAAAAGCATGGAAGAACCTTTCAGGTTTTTTTGGGGGGCTTACAAACATCTCATCATTTTGGTGCCAAAATCCAAAAAACACCAAGAGGGATAGAAATGTCATTTTCAGAACTTAACTGAACGGTTGCGATATTATTTCCTGTCAATGTTCTTTGTGAGAGGCATTGTTCCCTCTATTTTGTGTTTTTGGAATGCTACTGACCTATTTTCTTCCTTAAAAGGAGTGTATATTAAATGCATAAAATAC
The DNA here is from genome assembly GCA_036346375.1 of Guadua angustifolia. Lineage (NCBI taxonomy): Eukaryota > Viridiplantae > Streptophyta > Magnoliopsida > Poales > Poaceae > Guadua > Guadua angustifolia. Next base: position 40,341,900 of record CM070517.1, read on the forward strand.
AACCCAATATATCAAGAATACATTATCTACTAGCTAGGAACCACATCCAGATGACCTTTTTCCAATTTAAAAAGGGACAATGTTGCAAACAGTTCATCACTAATATGTGTTTGCATGCAGTAGTCGAGGAAAAACTTGCATTACAATTTAATAACATAACATATACCACAGCATTTTTTGTCGAATTGTTGCAACAATGTTATGCATGGTTCAAGTCATGCTTTTGCTGACTACATGAACAACTTTTTTATGAATTTTTTTTGGATTTAGTCCCATGATCTTATGGTTGTCGAGCCTAAAGGATAACTATATTAACCAACTGCACCCACTTGAAAACAATAATATCTGTGCGTGGCTAATGTTGCTGTCTCGAGAGAAATACATGAGCATTTTACAGTGCATTGCACAGTGAACGGTACTAGAACAGTAGCAGTAGACAGTAGGCACTAGCTAGCTAGTAGCAAAGGAGAGCTAAGGGCCACACAAATATTTGATGGCCCGGATGAGTTTCGGGCTGGGCCATTAAGGTGGAAAGCGGCCGTCGATCGCTCGTTCACTGAAAACTGACGGTGGTAAACTGAAACGCCACTTCTGAATGCTGCACCTGCACCGTTTCGAACGCAGAAATTAATTTACAGGAATTGCATATAAAGCAGTTCAATTTCTGTGGGAATCAGCAGAAATTCCTACATTTCAGATAGGGTTGCTGTGTTAGACTTCGTAGTGTGTTGCTAGTTTTAGCGGCTGATGCAAAAGATATAGCTGAACAATGGATGTTAGGCTGTTATATAAATTGATTGTTTATTGGTGTTATATAAATTGTTCGTAGTTGGTGTTTATGGGCGTCTTGGACTCGCTGTTCGTTGTTGGTGTCTGCACTATTAGGGTTGGCGGTTGGTTTCGTTGTATCTCTCTCTATGAAGACTTCTGTTGATCTTTTCTTTCTTAAATGAATGGCAGAACTTATGTCCTTAGTTTTTTAAAAATAAATTGTTTGTTTCCATTAAAAAAACGCACACTAAACATGTCATAATACAGCTTAACAATGGCCCTTATACATAAACGGCGCTGAAGTTATGTGCATGCGTCTCATGGATAAATTAAATCAACCATGGAGAGTCCTATGCGTGCACTCCTTGTTTTATGCGCATAAACTTTCGCACCGTTCGCACCTGCAATATACTTTCTGTTTCATGCGCATAATAACATGGATTTCATTACTTAAACTAGCAAGGTTATATTACCATCCTGACAGTGACAGAGTTTCAACCAGACAGTCTAGAGAGAAACAGGAAGGATACATGGAAGAGATCAGAGCCAGCCACCGGGCCAATTTGACATTCAGAGAGAGAAGAAATTTAAGTAGTCCAACTGGAGCTGGAAACTGTCGATCATGAAACATGTTACCTTGATTCGTAAACGACAAGCCATTTCTTCTACGAATATCGGTCTCTAATGTATACGGTGATAGACAATTTTCGGACTATTCGCTTCCCCTATATTGAATGAAAGGCGGAGCTTCTGCCAATCTTTCAAAAAAAAAGAAAAAGAAAAGAGAAATGTATACAGTGATAGAAACTTCTGAAGTTCGCAGAGAAAATGTTGAAGGCTTATAGCGGCCCCATGCTGACATGTTGCTGTCCATACTGACATGCATGTTGCTGCCCCAGCTTAGTATATTTATATTGCCCAAGTAGTCCATCTCCATCCTGATCAGCAGAGCCAAGGAGCCAATCGGCATGCCGATGTAACGCCATGTAAATGGTAGAATTGAAGTTGTCCATGTAGTGGCCAATGCAAGGAGGCGTGGCCTTGAGCCGTGCCAGAGATGAAGCGCTTTAGGAGCTGGCTGTTGGGGTCTGCGCCTTAGGAGAAGTCACCAGGGGATGGGTCCTGGAGGCCTTTCCAAGAAACGATCGAGGCGCTGCACTGCAGTGGGTGCGTGTTGTGGGTGAGTTAGCCTGAGGTTCATGCCGGGAAGGAGAGTGTCGTACTGTCGTTCGTGTGGTCGAAGGCTCGAAGCTCTGCCGTAGATGGCGCTGTCAGCCAATATTGACCCGAGGATGAAGTTTCCTTCCACTTTCCAGTGCTGTCTAGCATGGCTTCTGTAGAGATGGTGGTGGCTGATGAGGAACTGCTATCGATGCTGTTGTTTGTCATCCAAAGAACGCGACAATCTAAGGATGCAAGAATCTTTCTCTGAAGTTCCAGGTGGCCAACTCCATTATGAAATAGTTTAGTCTTAGTCAATAACTTCCAGTCTTCCAGCTCTACTATGCATTCATACATCACAGGTGAAGAGTGTTAGAGATAAGGTTTTCTCAAATATCTAGATTAGGAGTCTAAATATTAACCAACTCAATCTCATCCGGCTATATAAAGCCACCCTCATGTACATGTAAATTGAATGAAATAGTGGATTTGTCTCCCTGGTTTTTCCCTTCTTCGTGAAGTTTTCCACGTTAAATTCTTGTCTTGTTTGGTTTTTTTTTCTCCTCCATGAAATTTTCATGTTAAACTTCGTATCCCGTTTCTTATGTCTCTAACCTTAACAAGTGATATCAAAGATTAGGCTTCAATATCCAAGCTGCTGCCTTTGGAAGGAGGAGACTCAGACTCATCCGAGCATATAAATGGAAGCTTTGATTGCTCGGAGCAATAGTGCGCTAGGAAACAACACAAGACATATTTGCCCAGCTGTGCTACGTACGCAAGAACAAGCATACAAGGGAGCTTGCCATCCTCAGCTTTTCAAATCCATCGGTGTGAAGCCACCAAAGGGCATATTGCTTTATGGACCACCTGGTTCTGGAAAAAACCCTTATTGCTCGTGCTGTTGCAAATGAGACAGGAGCATTCTTCTTTTTTATTAACGGTCCAGATTATGTCCAAACTTGCTTCAACTCTGCTGCACGACTCAACTCCATACTAAGCGTTGACCCGCGCCCTCCCCGACGACTGTTCTAGCGCCACAAGTTCGCCAAATTCATCGTTCGTGCCATTCGGCACCATGCCTAGACGTCATTCTACACCGTCTACGTCGACAATCTTCTGCTACAGTTGATCGTCATATTGCTTCCGTTGGAGGTGGATTTCATTACAATTATGGCCGTTGTGCCTATTATTGGCAGCATCTATGCGGGATTAATCATTGGTGATTTCTTAGATGATCCGTCGTCTACTACGGGTAATTACGGTAAGATCCACTCATATAGAGTCTAAGATGGGGTTGCAGGTATTTCAACATAATGAGTTAATTTGGGCTATGTTTGATGAGGAGACTTTAGGAAAAAAATAATATTAGTTGAGGAGACAACTAAATTTGGTATTCAATCATTGTTTGGATATATTGCAAATCTTGGATCGCTTGTGCGACCATTATGAAGACTTTGGCAATATTAATTCTCAATAATTTGATGACACTTTGATGGTAGTTAGCATTATTCTCTCCATAGTTTTGTTGTTTAAAAGTGAAAAGTGAAAGGTTTGCTCTAATATCATTTTGAGATAAAGGATTGAAGTGCGAGAAAGAGTTTGTTTTTATGTGATACTACAACGTTGTCCAGTTATCATAACTCGATATGAGAGGTTTACTGCAATTTATACTCTTTTGGCGGCACGGGAGTTCCTTTCATCTTAATAGTTTTGCAAGAGCGGTTTCAGCTATGCTATAGAATTTAATTATCTTTGAAGCCGGTAGTTTGACGTACGTGATGATTACACGTGCAAGTTACTCTTTCAATGAGCATTGTTTACCGAATTTTGTGTTCTAAGTACGTGGAGCATGTTAAATGTCCATGATATAAGTTCCTTGCTATCTATCAAGCACCACAGATGATGTTTTGATGATTGAGTATTTGTTTCGGGAGATCAATTGCACAGACTCAGATTTTACTGGGATTATAATTTATTGAAGACCCAGATTCGTTTGTCTGCTTTGTTGATAAATGTGTGTTTGGTCCTACTGGTGTTTTGCTCAATTTGGCTTCATGAGAAGCGTTTGGATGAAACTGTTCTAGTCTTGTTTGTTCAAATAAGTCCTTTAGACTTTTGGCACACCAGGTATTCATGGTGCTTAATTACCCTTCGAGAAACTCGAGGTTTCTCGAAGATAATTTCATTATGGATTTTAAGTCAATGGAAGGTCTGTTAGAGATAAGGTTTTCTTAAATATCTGAATTAGGAGTCCAAATCTTAACCAATTTGGTCTCATCCAGCTATATAAAATCACCCCCACGTACATGTAAATTAAACGAAATAGTGGATTTGTCTCACGTGGTTTTTTCCTCCTTCTTGATGTTTTATAGTTAAAACTCTTTGTCCCTTTTTGTGTCTCTCTAACCCTAACAAAGAGTAAAAAGGAGCTAAAGAAATTTTTTTGTGCTTCCTAAATAGATGCCAATTCAGAGAAATTATGCAATTTCTTTCTACCAGGCTTGTTGTACAAAAATGTGGATTCAGATGAGTTTCATTTCAAAGCAGATCTAGACGCAAAAATACTTCATGTATTTTATAGGATAAAATTTTAGTCTATCTTAATTACAGTAAATGAACCTAGTCACACAGTCATGTTCAGATCCATCCTTAGTGGTAAAGCTGGGAACGTTATAAACTCTTTATTCTAGCAAGCCCAAATAAAGGTGGAAAAAGTAAAAATATGTCTAGAGTTCAGGTAGATCCACAACTAGTAAAAATTATTGATAATGATAACGGAATCATAATTGGCACGTAACAAATTTTAGAGGAATAGATTGGCAAATACAAAATAAACTAAATAAGTTCCTTTTATGAACAGACATAAAAAGGGAGTGCAGCATGAGACAATGGAATAACTTATCTTCACTACAGAAAAGCTACTTGTTCTATAAATATCAATTTCCAACGTTTTATACATCTCTCAAAACTAAAAAAAACTAGCACGTGAACAGTTGATGTTAAACAACTAATGTACCTCTATCGTTGTACACAGAGTTGACAATGTATTCTCCTACTCCATCAATTTCATAGTTCCTGTGTGCACATTATATAGTTTGAGGGGCGAAAGCACCATGACTCCATTCTCCAAAACTGGCAAAACCGATGGCATGATGAGTGGCCACGCATCTGGGTTTTCTTGAACAGAGACAAGAGTCCTATATTTTTTTAGATCAAAAGGTTTCCCCTGTTTTATTCCATGGAATAAAACGAGTTCACAAACAAACATCCTTTGCGTATTCGAGGCGCGCCCGCCATCATTCAGAGAACATCCAAAACATGAGAAGGAAACTAACTAACATCCATCTAATATCCCCCATTACCCCAGGACACAGCAGAACTAATAACCAACTTGCTTCTTCCTCAAAGATCAGCAACCATCAAAATTACACGCAAACAACCCACTGCCAGCTTCTGAAGGATTCACCAATCTGGACTTCTTGTCAACTCTCTTTGATCCCAGCCAATCCTCAGCGTTTGTCCAGCTTTTCTTTCCAGCTCCCTTGCTATTTCTTCCATTTGCAATCTTTGATCTTCCTTGAGCAAGACCAACCAGTTCCTCAGCCTTCTTGCTATCTGCATCCACACCACCCTGATGTCCTTCCAGCTTCCTCCCTGAAAGCACACAAAATTGCGCAATTTCCAAATAGACCAAAGCACAGCAGATGTGCAAACATTAACTACCCCATGCTTCTTCCTACTAATCCACCAACAGGCCACATTTTCAAAAGAATTAACCATTTTCATATTCAACAAATCAGTCAGTTCATGCCAAACAATCTTACTAACACAACAGTCAAAAAATAAGTGTGAAATGGATTCATGATCAGTACAAAAACACAAGTAACATCATTCACAATTTGTCTCTTCTTTAGATTATCACTGGTCGGTAGTCTATTATGAGCCAATAACCAGAGGAAAACATGAATTCTCGGAGGAACATTAATTTTCCACACAAGAGAATAAACATGGGCTTGATCCTCTAAAAGCGACAAACGACATAAAGTGAATGAACTGAATATACACCTTTAGAATCGAATTGCCAAATAATCGAATCGCAATCATTGATAAAGACAATGGATTCAGCAATACTCACCAAATCTCGCCACATGCCAAATAATCTTTGAGAAACATTCCTTCTAAAAGACAGCCTCAAACTCTCACCGTCCCAAGCATCCCTAACACTAATGTTCTTATCCATAGAGATCACATAAAGCGGCCAAAATTGAATAGCCAAACTAGAGGTACCAAACCAATGATCTTCCCAAAATCTAACACTCTTACCATCACCAATCTTCCACATATAGCCCATTTTAGCAGCTTTAGCCGCCCAAAGCACACCCTTCCAAAAGGGGGAAACTCTAACATCAGGGCAACAAAAAATATTAGGCTTAGCGGTTTGATACTTGTTATCAATAATCTGGCGCCAAAGATTATCCTGCCTCGAGTAATACCTGGAAACCCAAGAAGCTAACAAACATAAATTCAAATCTCTCAAATCTGGCACCCCTAAACCACCATATTCCTTTTTCTGAGTAATTAACTACCAATTTGCTAAGTGATAATGCTTTTTATGCTCACTGTCATTCCAGAAGAAATGAGCCATCTGAGAATTAATCTCCTTAATTGCCCAATTAGGAAACTTAATTACTGACAGTAAATAAATTGAAATACTAGCCAAACAGGATTTTAATAATGTCAGTCTACCTCCATAAGAGAGCAAACGGCCTCTCCAACCAGCTACTCTCTTAATTACCTTGTCAACTACAGGTTGAATGTCCTCCTTCCTCAACTTAGCATAATGCAAAGGAACACCAAGATATTTGAAAGGCAAAGAGCCCAGCTTGCAACAAAAAAGCCTAGCAAGATTATTTCTTTCTCTTTCATCAAGACCTACATCCATTAAATCACTTTTCTCGTAATTAATTTTCATACCAGAGAGCTGCTCAAAACAAGATAACAACCACTTAAAGTTTCTAGCTTTCTCCAAGTCATTTTCCAGAAAAAAGATAGTATCATCCGCATACTGGAGGCTAATTATACCACCAGGACACACGTTAGTCATTAAACCTTTAATCAAGTTATTACGAGAAGCTTTAACAAGCATTCTAGAAAAGACATCAACTATCAAATTAAACAGCAAGGGAGAGAGAGGGTCCCCCTGCCTGAGACCTTTACCAGGTTTAAAGTAATTACTGTTTTCCTCATTAATTCTAACACACATAGAGCCTCCAATCACCACATGATTAATCCAGTTAATCCATTTCTCCCCAAAACCCCTACTTCTCAACATTTCCTCAAGGAAACTCCAGAATACTCTGTCATAAGCTTTCTCATAATCGATCTTGAAGATGACACCTTTATCTTTTCTACTAGCTACATCATGAATAATTTCATGTGCAGCCATCACACTATCAAGAATAAATCTGCCCTTAATGAAAGCAGACTGGTTTGGGGAAATGATTCTATCAGCAATCTTAACTAGTCTATTATTCAAGACTTTTGAAAAAATCTTGAAACTACAGTTAATTAAGCTAATAGGCCTAAACTTCTTTAAACTCCTGGCATCATTCTCCTTAGGAATTAGAATTAAAATGGTATAATTCAACCTAGACAGATTCAAAGTTCCATTTTCAAAACCATGCATCATATCCATCAACTCATCTTTCACTAAATTCCAAAACTTCTGATAAAACATAAAAGAAAAACCATCTGGGCCAGGAGCCCCATCAGCGTAGGAACCAAAAACCGCCTCTTTTAACTCTAATTCTGAGAAAGGAGCTTCCAACAGTCCATTCTCATCAGCTCTAATTTTACTGTCAACATCCCAGAAGTCCTCATGTAAGGACAAATTTAACTTATCCTCAGGACCAAACAAGTTTTTATAAAACTTCACAGCTAAGTTTAGCATATCTTTAGTATCCTCAATAGGACCCTCAATGCCATCCAGAACATTAATTCGCTTTTTTCTTCTTCTTTGATTAGCAACAGCATGGAAATAAGCAGTATTTTTATCACCTTCTTTTATCTCTCTGTCCCTAGACCTTTGCTTAGCATTTATCTCCTCAATGCTCCAAATCTCATTCAGATCTTTCACTAAATCTTTTAACTTTTTATCATCATCATCAGACAAGTGAGAGTTTTCCTTTTTCAAGTCTAAGATGTCTATTTCTCTTAATAACTTGATCTTAGTTTTCCTCATCTCAGACTGAGCATTAATAGCCCAACCTTTAATTTTCTTTCTCAAATTCCTAATCTTAAATTGCCAAATATCAACAGGGTTAGACTTATCACAAGGAGAATTCCAGGAACTCTCAACCACATACACAAAGTCAGGCCTATTAAACCACCACTTCTCAAATCTAAAAAGCTTTTGCTTCCTATCTTCAACAACACCAAAATTAATAATTAATGGAACATGGTCACTGCTAGCCTTAAAACCAGCCTTAACCATAGCCTGAGGATATTTCTGATCAAGAAGAGTATTCACAAAAATTTTATCAAGAGCAGCCATAATAGGCCACCTTTGATTATTGCACCAAGTAAAGGTTCTAGTAGAGTCTTTCAAATCAATCATACCCCAACTATTGCACCAGTCATTTAATAGAAAAGCCCAGTGGTGATTAATCACCCCAGTACTTTTTTCAGATTGACTTCTCACCATGTTAAAGTCACCACCGAACATGGTAGGACCCTCCCAGCTGTTCATAATAAAATGTAACTCCTCAATAAACTCTTGTTTGCCCTCCTCATAAGGAGACCCATATACCACCACTAACCTCCAAACAAAACCATCAGCAATATTTTTAACAATGCAAGACAAGCAGAATTTAAAAATCTGCCATCTATCTACTTCATATTTAACAGAGCTAACTCCAACCAAGATACCTCTAGCAGTACCAATAGCAGGGAGCCAATTCCAGTTATAATCTCGATTAATGTTTCTCAACAGACAATCATCAAAATTGTTTTTCTTAGTTTCCTGAATGCCTATAAAGTCTAGCTTATTTTCAAGGACAAAATCATGAATCCCAATAACTCTACCTGATTTATTCAGGCCTCTCACATTCCAAAATGCACCTTTCATTAATAATGAGTTTTTGTTTATTATTACTAACTATCTGAGACCAAGACTTTTTCCCATTTGAATCCATGCATTCCATCATTGGATAAGTTTGGTGTGGCGTCATTCCCAGAAGAGGGGGAAAATCATTTTGATCCACAAGAGTCCTATATTGATATTTGTAGAGCTTTGTCAAGTGAACAACTCTCCAAAATTGATGAGTCAGCTAAATCCTTTGTCTCACCACCTTTCCATAAGCTCCATGGTTCATGCTCCCATCAACGTGCATATTTCCTCTTGAGATACAAAAATACCATACTTACACAAGCTATAAGGTTAGGAACAATCTGCATTTAGGTGTGTAGAGCTGATCATTCAGCCACTCGCAACCTGCAGAAGTAGCATCTTCTAAGCTACAGACATGAGAATTGACAGAAAAGCCGCCTTCCAAAGCACAGTCAGGAGACATGTAATCTGTGCGAACATATTCCAGATAAGCAATACACGATTGTACTGTTCAAGCACAAAAACTCGTTAAATTTCAACTACTCGGTTGGTATTCACCTGTTGCTGGTTAACATGCAACAATTCTCATGTTTTACGAGACATTAGTTCTCATGTCAGCACCAGTCATCACACGTTAGTTTTCTTATGCCACGAGTCGGTGATGACTGCAGAAGTTCAAGTTGTCTAGGACAATCCACCATGACACAGCAGCAAAGAATTTAGGGACAACGGCTAATTCTACGATGTTTTTTCAAGGAAAATGCATGACGACTGGGTAGCAAAGAATTTAGGTACACCACTAATTTGACCAAAAAAAAATCATGGACAATGCACCATGACACAGTAACTTATAACTTTGAGACAACGACTAATTTCACAATCTTTTTCAACGACAATGCACCATGACACACTAGCTAGCTAGAGAATTAATAATCCAGCGACAGTGGCAAATTTGCTGACTTTATTTCTAGGTCAACTAACCATGACACAATAGCAAAGTGTCCATGGCCCGACAAATTTGGCATCGCCCTTTTCCCCCCAGGATTTTCCAGGATGCAATGATCTTGGTCGGTCAATAGATTCAGACGCATGTTGTTTGTGCAGAGAAAATTGAATATATGTCACCGCAAAGATGAGCTCTTGTCCAAATGCCATCATGGTCCTGGATCACTTTAAAAAGCCCTTCGAAATGAGGCCTTCTCGCCCACGATGCCATTCCAGCCACTTATTCCCATTTTGCCCCTCGGTGATTATAAAGCAATGATTTAAACAGAGATCAAAATTAAATATTTAAATTTCTATCTTTGTCCGGCCACTTATTCCCATTTTCCCCCTCAGTCAAACGAAATTTAATTAATAAAATTAAATTTAATATAAAAAATATAATTCCTAAAATCATAAAATATTTTTTATGGGCTTCTGAAACCATGGGAAGCTCAAATATGCAAAAACATTTAATTTTGATCTCAATTTAAATATTCAGTCAAATGAAATTTAATTAATAAAATTAAATTTAATATAAAAATATAATTCCTAAAATTATAAAATAATTTTTATGGGCTTCGAAACCATGGGGAAACTCAAATATACAAAAATATTTAATTTTAATCTCAGTTTAAATATTTAATTTTGATCTCGTTGATTTAAATCGTTGCTTTATAATCACCGAGGGCAAAATGGGAATAAGTGGCGGAATGGCATCGTGGCGAAGACCTCGCTTCTAGAGGGCTTTTTAAAGTGATCCAGGACCATGATAGCATTTGGACAAAGGCTCATCTTTGCGGTGGCATATATTCAATTTTCTCGTTTGTGCAGCAATGAGCTTCACGGGGGCAAAACCATGTGCTCCGTCTCGCTATTCTTGTGAGATCTTGGTTTCTGCACGGGTGTAGCTGACAGTTTTGTTCTGCTAAGGTACGTGCGGTTGCGAGGTCGCGATTGTAGTACGGAGAATGCGTATGAGGTAGAGCGTGCGTACAGCATGTTCGTGAAAATGCCTGCAAGAAGGAAAGTAGCGATTGCTTTATTTTCACAAATTAATCGTTCACCGTTTCTCCTTAAAATAAAATGAAATAAGTTCATATTGCAGGATTGCAGTTCTTTCTCTCTCTCTCTTAAGGAATCCATTGTGCACCAAGCCAGCAAGGTGCTAGACGAGAGGAACGAAACGATTTTCAACTAAATTAATAAGAGATGAAATTTTGGACAGAGTGCATATTCAATTTGTCATTCCAGCCAGCATTGCCTTTGCTTTAGTTAAGTACCATGCATCCAGTGTGTCATAGTATTTTGCAAAATCGGTATGTATTTGAAAGGCCATGTAGAGGTCTATTTATATTTGTGATGAGTAATTGATTTTGTTTAAGCTTGTTGTACTTTAGTTTGATTTGAATTTGAAGTAATTTGAGATACTGTCAGTTTTGATGGCACTATCGGTCTTGGAATAGCGGTAGTGCCAGCCCTATGATGCTACCGGCCTCAGAGTGACAGTAGCTATTTTCCAGTGAGGATCTTCTCTGAGTTGAGCAAGGGCAGTACCACCGGCCATGGGGGTGTTAGTGCTGGAGATGTGGCACTACCGGCTATTAGTTGGCGGCAGATATTTTCCAGAGTGTGGCTTCTTGGGATTTCAAAGAGAACGGTACTACCAGCTACCAAGGAGCAGTAGTACCGCACGGCCTCTGGTTGGTGTTTATACTGGGTTAGACAGTGAATTGTGTTTGGATTTTGTAATGATTATTACATATCATTATGAACAGTACTACATGAGGTGTTCACTTGTCTGTGTTGGTTGCAAGATTTTGCAGATAGGTCATGGTGAGGCGAAGGAGACCGGAACTAGTCTAAGAGAGCTGAGATCTAGACCGGTCAAGGGACACTGGAAGATGACTGAAGCTGAGAAGTGGTTGCGAGTTAGGAAGACAAGGAGCCAGAGCATGAAGCACTGGTGATGAACATGGCGGGTAATAGCACGGACCGGGACTAGGCTCAAGAAGGAGTTGAGGTTCAGAACAATCAAGGAAGCCGAAATTGTCATGGTGAAGTAGTCAAGAATATATAGTGTGCCAAGTGACTTGGATCTGCTTGTAAGTGAGAAAAAGTCATTGGGGTCACATGGTGGATAACAAAGCATGGGTGATGCTTTGAGTCGAAGGATGACCGGTCGTGGGGCAAATTGGTAATTTGTCCAATACTGTGACTAAGGTGGTTTGGAAAGTTATGTCGCTAGCCTAAGTGGCTTAGGTCAAGATAAGGTGGTAATTGACTCAAATTTGGGCTCGTGAAGCGAATTGAGCGTCATAGAGGAGACCACTTTGAGAAGCATGCTTGTGTGAGTGTAAAACCCATTATGTATATTGGGTTATCGGGTTAGCTCATGTAAGAGTGGATGGTATGCACTTCTATGTCTAGGTTTAGGGTTAGGATTGCCTCCTCTATATAAGGTCTTGAGAGACATAGAGGGAGAGGCAAGTCTCTAGACTCTAGATTAGAGTCTCGAAATTCGTTCTCAAGCTTTGCCTCTTGTTTTGATCTTCTTCTCTTTTGGTTATTGATCTCTATTTGATTTCTTTTTTTCTTGATCTTATGTTACCAAGGAGGAATAATTGATGGATGTATCCTTTGTAGATTATATCTCAATCATCTAGGCAAGTTTCTTCTTGACCATCAAAGTTTTCTCAAGAAAATGATTTTTGGGTTGAGAAGGAAGAATCTTCGGGAAATCATTTTCTTGATCGTTTGAGGGTTCTTTCTTTTGTGTTTTTACTTGCTGTGATATGTGGGAGATCATATAGGATCATCTTGATCATCAAATCCCCACGAGCAAGCTCAGGGTGAAGTTTTGGATTTTAACCCAATTTTGGTGTAACCTTTAGTAAATTCGAAAAAGGTTAGAATTTTGATATTAATCTTTGCAATTGATGGTTGGAATAGGTTCCTAATATCTTTAGAAAGGTGCATACAAGATTTCGTGGGTGTTGGATCAACCGATCAAAAGTTGCATGTTTTTTGATCTTGAACTCGTAGATTTGAATATTCATTGTCTTGTTTTTACTGTTCAATGGCACCACTAATACTGTAGCATGGTAATACCAGTGTTAGTATTCATTTTGGTACTACCGGCCATTTAACTGCGGTAGTGCCGTCCCAGAGATGAATTTGTCATAAAATTAATTTTTTCGTACTTCTTTGACCTAGAGATGTTTTTGTTGAAACTAAGAACAGGAGCTCTGTCATTTATTTCAGTAGAAGAGAAACAATAACAAAACCTCCGGAGAGAAAGTATAGAGAAAGAACCAACAACCATCCCAAAAAAGAACACCAGCAACAAGAGAGAGCTCCAAATCAAGAGACTCACTCGACACACTGAAAACACCGCGAAGACCACCAAAACATAGGCACGATGACCCTCTATTGAGACAACCTTAGTAGTCCGGTGATCCTCCTCATCAAAGTCTTCACCACAGATGTCTTCATCGCTTTATGGAATAATGACCCAGAATGAAAAGCGGGGTGAGTATGCAACATACTCGCAAGTCTCGGAAACTTAATGCAAGTAACTAAATGCATGGCTTGAACAAAGGAAGCATATAGGGTTCATTTGCATAAAGCGAAATTTAAATTTAAATACAAGTAATAATTTCATAAAGCAGCATTTAACAAAAATGTAAATAGCATAATTAATTAAATTGAAGTATAACAATTTTCCAGGTTCCAACTACCTGGTTGGTTCCAATCGCCAAACTAAATTGTGGGAGCTCTAACACCATGATTCCCAACCACATTTTCATTTCAAACCAAACCATCATTTTTCCATTTAAAACCAAAACCGGAAAATCTACTATGTGAAAGCTGCCCACGCTGCCCTTGTCCGTAAGCACGGCTACTTAAGTAGTTTTAAGACTCTGCAGAGTGGTACACTTTACCCACACGACATGATCAACCCCTTGCGCTATGCAATTAACACACTTCCTTTGGTGTGTGGCAGGAGATCATGACAAGGCCTTTCAATGCATAATACCGCCACCGACTTCACCCGCTAAGGTTTCGCTCTCACAAATTTCTTTGCGCCTTGCAAGTGTCATCCCGACAAACTCGCATGTTTCATCGGGAAGTCAAATAACGATACATGCAAATTACTTAGCCGTGTCGTACTCCATATAGACATGTGGTTGTCTTTGTATAGCATGGCCCAAGGTAACACACGACCGGTCCTTAATTGACTAGGGCGGACAATCACATTCCAAAGTTTTGTGCATCCCGCACCCACCATTCAACCAATCCGCCCCGGTCTAAATCATTTTTCACTTTTAATTTCAAATTAATACCGGCAACACCAATTGCCATCATTTCCACAATTCATTTTGAATCAAATATGAAAGCATTTCCATAATGGTAAGGTACCGACGTGATTAAGCATGGCTAAGCATTTTCTATCGTTCCCATAATAAAATGTTGACCATTAATTACAGTAGTTAGTTTTCCTAGGGTGTCAATGGTTGGCAAGATTAACATCAATGTGGCATACCAAAGTTGGGATTTAACTAAGCATTTAAAAATGACATTAAAGTACGGTACGCAAAATATAAGCATGCAATAATTAAAAACAAAGTAGCATTTCATAAACTTGGGTTCAACATGGTCAAGGAGACTTGCCTTCCACCTCTTCCGCTGCTGCTACCTCTGCTGGATGCTCCTCTCGCTCAAACGGTGCGTCGTCTACACGCGAAACACGCAAATCGAGACAACAATAAATAAAATAAAATAAATAAAATCCAAAAATTCATAAAAATGGCACCAATAGATAGATCTTGATTTTATATGAATTTAGAAATTTGAATCGTTCAAAACGGAGTTCGAACGGAGGAGAACGGCTCTCGAAAGTCTCACAGGAGAGAAAATCAGAAATTAAAAAGGAAATTACACGTGTCGGGCGATGATTGGATGTATTTCGGATTTTCGGATTAAATCAGGGAAAATGGAAACATGCTGTGGCTAACCGGTGGGGCCCTTATGTCGGTGACACGGGGTGGGGTGGCGCACAACGTGGCGGCGACATGGCTGACACATGGCAGACATGTGGTGACACGCAGGCTCAAGCGGTGAGATGGCCAACACGTGGCGGTGAGGTGACGCACACATGTGCTACACATGGCGCCACGCAGATTTAGAGTGTACGGTGGCGGTGAGGTGTCGATGATGTGGCTGACACGTAGCGCCACACAGATCTAGGGTGAACGTGGCGGCTACGTGGCGCGGACGTGGCGATGACATAGCTGGCACGCATGCTACGGCGGTGAAGTGGCCAACTCGTGGCGTGACGTGGTGAGGAGGTGGCGGTTAGGGCTGAGGTGGCGGACACCTGGCCAGCACAGGGCAACTACACGGATGGCTGGCGACGACGTGGCGTACATCTGGCTCGCACAGGGTGCCACGCGAAGAGAAGTGGGGTTGCGTTGCGGTGCGAAGTCTTACCGGGAGACGTGGCGTGGGTCTGGACGTTGAAGGAAGATCCGACGGTGAAGAAGACCCAAAGCACTCGACGGCGAGGGGCGGCGCTGGTTCGACGGAGGCGGAGAAGACGATACGCGAAACGGCGATAGAATGGCAGATCGGACGAAAGAATTAGTGATTCGGGTAGAGGTTGACGAAGTGAACTCAACGGTACAATACTTGTCACCGGAGACTCACCGGAGAAGAAGAACTTCGGCGGAGAAGGCTCGGTTTTCACGGCGAAACTTCGGCGAGGGTTAGCAGACTCCAGACGGCATCTCAGGCGGCGAGAGTAGAGGGGAAAGGTGCGGCGCGAGGTGGAGAACGCGGCACGGAAGCCGGTGTGGCTTTAAATAGTCTAGGTTTGCGGAGATAGGCGCGGAGATTGAGATTGGTCGGCACGGTGACCTTTATTCTGGCGTGGCGGTTAGGGTTTGATTAGGTTTAGGGTTCAAGGGCATATTGACACGAGCCGTCGGATGGGAGTTCTACGGTTGATGATTTAGGGTTTTACTGTGTGAGGGAAACGGGCCGAATGAACAGTGTTTTCAGCCCAAACAGATTAAAGGATTTAGGAAATTCAAGAAAATGCCAGAAAATCCGAATTAACTCCATAAATTCAAATAAATAGCAAATAAATCCCGAAAAATCTCCAAAAATTCAGAAAAATCAAATGAAATACAAGGAACCCAAATAAAATAAGAAATAATTAATTTGAGGTATAAATTATTCAAATTAAATCCTTGTTGACTTTTAAAAATTCAATTTAAGCTGTGTTTAATTCGAGAAAATCTTTCCGGGTTCGGGTTTTGAAATTCAACTTCCACTAAACTGAAAATCGGAATGTTACAAACCTCCCCCCTAACAAGAAATCTTGACCCCGAGATTTGAGACTAACCAGGGAAAAAGGTCGGGGTAGTCTGCTCGAAGATCCTCCTCGCGCTCCTGGTGGCTTCCTCTTCTGGATGGTTGCTCCACTGCACCTTGCAAAACTTGATCGACTTGTTCTCGGTTCGCGCTCCGCTTCATCCAGATTCGATTGATACTCGGGATAAGTCGATCTTCATGCAACTCAACATCTTCAACACGATCCGCCGCCTCCGCACTCGGAGACATTTTCTCAACTGTGACACATGGAATACGTCGTGTACATTGGACATCTGCGGTGGCAACTCCAGCTGATACGCCACTTCCCCTCTTCTGGCTAGAATTGGGAAAGGTCCAATGAATCTCGGTGCCAACTTGCCACGAACTCCGAATCGGCGCATTCCTTTGAGCGGAGAAACCTTCGGATACATGTGATCACCAGAGCAAAGGTCAACGCTTCATCTGCGATTATCGTGATAGCTCTTCTGCTCGATCGCTTGTCCTCAACCTCTCTGAATCATCTTCACTTGATCCTCACCGCTGCAGAACGTCGGGCCAAAGACTTGGCGATCTCTGCCTCGTGCCAACAGAGCGGTGTCCGCACTTCCTCCCATACAGAGCTTCAAATGGTGCCATCGCAAGCCGGCACGATAGTATTATTGTAGGAGAACTCCGCGATATGGCAACATCTCGATCCTAATCGGCAGATTGGACAAAGGCACATGCTCTCAACATGTCCTCCAGAACTGATTCACCCGCTCCGTCTCCATCCGTTCGAGGGTGATAAGTCAGACTTGAAATTCAGATTGGTGCCTAATGCTTCTTGTAACTTTTGCCGAATCTAGATGTGAATTGGTGCCCGATCCGAAACAATCTTCTTAGGCACGCCATGCATACACACAATCCGAAATATATCTACTCGCAAGCTTATCCCCTTATAGGTTGTCTTCACCGATGAAATGTGCAACCTTCGTCAATCGGTCCACGACAACCCAAATCGAGTCATAGCCGGATCTGTTCCTCGGAAGTCCCGTGATGAAATCCATGCCAATCTCTTCCCACTTCCATTCTGGCACCTTCAATCGGTACGCATGCACCGGTGGCCTCGATGCTCGGCTTTAACTCGCTGGCACACATCGCACAAAGCTATGTACTCTGCAATCTCCTTCTTCATTCTCGGCCACCAATAAATATCTCGAAGATCACGATACATCTTGGTGTTGCCGGGATGAATCGAATAGGCTGACTCATGCACCTCCTTCAAAGATCACCGCTTAAGCTCTTTCTGGTTCGGCACATAGATGCTCTTCCCAAGCCATACTGCATCTCCCGATCTTCTCGAGAACCCCGGCTTTTCCTTCCTTGATTCTTTCTTTGATCTTCGCGCTTCCTTGTCGGTCTTTCGCAACATCTTGATTTGGTCCACAGAGTTTGAATCTCCAAAGCAAAGAATCGATCCTTCCTCAACCAATCCCAGATTGAGATTTGAAACTCCTCATGCAGAGCGGTGACCCACCAAAGTGTTGCAAAGAGCTCTTCCATTTCAGAGCATCTAAGAACCACATTCGCCTTACCAGATGGTAATGAATGCCCGCATCATAATCCTTAATCAACTCTAACCATCTTCTTTGCCACAGATTGAGATCGGCTTGGTGAAAATGTACTTGAGCTCTTGTGATCGGTGAAGATCTCACAACGGTTCCCAATGAGATAGTGCCTCCAGATCTTCAACGCATGCACAACAAAGACCAACCTGTGTCATGGGTGGGTACTAGCCTCATGTGGTCGCAATTGTCAAGCATATGCGACGACCTTGCCTCCCTCAAGATCAAGACACACCCAAGACCCTGCCTCGAAGCATCACAGTAGATCTCAAAACCCTTGTGAATGTCCGGACAGACTAGCACAGGAGCTGTAGTCAACCTCTTCTTCAATTCCTGAAAGCTCTGCTCGCAAGCTTCAGTCCATTCATATTTCCTCTCTTTCTTCAGCAGCTGAGTAAGCGGTCTGGCAATTCTCGAGAATCCCTCAATGAATCTCCTGTAATAACCCGCCAAACCCAGAAAACTCCTGATCTCCGGCACTGACTCAGGCTGCTTCCAATCAATCACATCTCTCACTTTGCTAGGGTCGACTGAGACTCCTCCGGCAGAAATGACGTGACCCAAAAAAGCAACCTCATCAACGAACTCAGACTTGCTGAATTTGGCATACATTTGGTGACTTTGAACTTTCTAAGACCAACCTCAAATGTCCAAAGATGCTCGGACTCATCTCGAGAGTAGATAAGAATGTCGCCGATGAACACTACCACAAACTTATCCAGATAGTCCATGAACACCTTGTTCATCGATTCATGAAATATTGGGGCATTGGTCGGACTAAAGGACATGACTGTACTCATCTGACCCATACCGAGTGGTGAAGGCGGTCTTGAATGTCCTGCGGCCCGATCTTCACGATGGTATCCCGATCGCAGATCAATCTTGGAGAATATGCAGCTCCTTCACCGATCGAACAAATCATCAATCCGAGGCGGTGGATATTTGTTCTTGATGGTGACTTCATTGAGCTCAGTGGTCGACGCACATCCTCAAGTCGTCATCCTTCTTCTTCACAAGCAAAGATTGGCGTTCCCTAAAGCGCGAACTTCGGACGAACGAACCCTTCTCTAGCTGACTCTTCTATTTGCTTCTTCACCTTCGCGAGCTCATTCATTTGGCATGCGGTATGGCCTCTTGAAATCGAGGTATCGGAACAAGCTCTATAGTGAACTCGATCTCCGATCAAAGCGGCATGCCGGCAAGTCCTCGAGGAATACATCGGGTACTTTCGCTCACCACAGTAACACTCTCCAAAGTGATTTCCTGCATCTTGTTCAACACGCACTTCTCACCTAACGAATTATCCGACTTGAACTCCACTCGGATGCCCTCTGCATTGGTGAGAGTGATGGCTCGGCTGGCGCAATCAATTTGACCCTTGTACTCGATCAACCAGTCCATCCCGAAGATGACATCTAACCCCTTTGAGTCCAAGAGAATGAGATTTGCAAGAAATTTCACCCCATTGATGACTATGGTTGCACTTGAGCACACCAAATCAGTCCTCATCTCTTTTCCCGGTGATTGAACAATCATGGGAATCCTAAGAGCCAAGGTCTTAAAACCAAATCGATCAACAAAGCTCTTCGAAATGAAAGAATGTGACGCCCCAGAGTCAAACAAAGCAGTGGCAGGTATGGAATTGACAAGAAACGTACCCAGTACCACATCTGGTGCATCCTGAGCCTCCTCTGCAGTCACGTGGTTGACACGCCCTCTCCCGAAAGACTGCTGAGGCCTGGGGGTGTGAGGCGTACTACTACCGATCCACGAGTGGTGGAGTCTTGGTGGTGGCTCCCAAGTGAAAGGCTGAAATGAGTAATCGGCGCCTCTGCGGACATGGCTTGGCATAGTGACTCGGTGGTGGCGGAAAGACCGACTCTGCAGCGTTAGTGTTCCCTCTCGTTGTCTTGTTGGCAAAGCGCCGCGTCCACCGAGCAACCGGGCGGACTGAAGTAGGAGGCGCGTGCTCCGGGACAGTGTCTCTTTGCCTCATTGTGGTGGGAAGCGCTGGCGAGATCCACTAGCTCCCTGCTGAGAGTGGAAGGCCATCTTCCTCTTGCGCGACTCGCGCTGCTGACGCTGAGCATCCTCCTGCACCAAGGCCTTGTTCACCATGTGCTGAAAGTTGGGGAAGTCAAAGGCCACAAGCTGGACCTTGATGTCAGGATCCAAACCCTCCATGAACCTCCAGATCTTAGCGCTGTCAGTAGCCACATCCTCAGGCGCATACCTCGCCAGCTGAGTGAACTGGCTGAGGTACTCAGACACACTCTGCTCCCAGCAGCCTTCGAACTCCCTCTTCTTCATCTCAATGATGCCCGCAGTACATGAGCGATCTGAAGGCCTCGAGAGAACTCCTCCCAAGTGATCGCCGAGCATCCCGGTGGGCTGCATGGTTGTCCCACCAAGTGGTGCACGCCTTTGGTGATGGTGGCGTAAAGCACCTTCTCGGTCATTACCTTTGGGCAAGCCTGCGGCTTCTTCTCAATGTCTCTCGGCCGATTCATGCGCCTCCAAGGGCTCTCTGCTCCGGCAAGCGTGGCGGTCGAGTCCTCATGAACTCCCCAAGCCATTCATCATTTTGGAACCTTTGCTGTTGGCTGGTCTTTGCCTCATTGGTTGTTCACTATGTTACGTGCGAGAGCTGCAGATGGCTGGGCCGCATCGCCATCATCCGCCGCAGATCGGCCATCCGAGGTGGAGCAGTGGCTACTGTGGCAACTCTTGCTCGAGTCACTCTCTGCTGCTCTCTGGTGGCCACCGCCTGCCACGACCACGGCCTCTGCCTCAACTTAAAGAAATTTCAGGGGATAAGATCAAATTTAAATTTCCAAATAATATTCAGAAAAGGAAAGAAGTAAGAACCTAAGAATAAGGTAAGAGGAGACCAACTTCTAAATTCAGATTCGTTGGTTTGATTTAGAAAATAATTTTTTTGAAATTCTAACGGCCATTCTAACTAGGGTTGCGACCTACAGTCGATATGGCTCTGATACCACCTCTGTCGGGACCCCGGATTAACCAAATCCGAACCCCTCTGTGTTTCCACCGTGCTAGTCCAGGAACAGCTAGCACACACAGTCGTACAGTGATGATAACACAGACATATCAAAAGTAAATAACAGTAATAAGCAAAAGAGTGTAACATCATCATCACATTATTACAAGTATCGAGCCTTACGGCTTAAGTGAAAATGTAGCAGCGGAAATGTAGAACAAAAAGAGCCAATCGGTGTGCCCACAACAACCGAGTCAGCACGCCCCTAGTAGTCCGGTGATCCTCCTCATCAAAGTCTTCACCACAGATGTCTTCATCTCGCTTTATGGAATAAGCGACCCAGAATGAAAAGCGGGGTGAGTATGCAACATACTCGCAAGTCTCGGAAACTTAATGCAAGTAACTAAATGCATGGCTTGAACAAAGGAAGCATATAGGGTTCATTTGCATAAAGCGAAATTTAAATTTAAATACAAGTAATAATTTCATAAAGCAGCATTTAACAAAAATGTAAATAGCATAATTAATTAAATTGAAGTATAACAATTTTCCAGGTTCCAACTACCTGGTTGGTTCCAACTGCCAAACTAAATTCAGGGAGCTCTAACCGCCCGCGGATTCCCAACCACATTTTCATTTCAAACCAAACCATCATTTTTCCATTTAAAACCAAAAACCAGAAAATCTACTATGTGAAAGCTGTTCCACGCTGTTCTTGTCCGTAAGGCACGGCTACTTAAGTAGTTTTAAGACTCGCAGAGTCGGTACACTTTACCCACACGACATGATCAACCCCTTGCGCCATGCAATTAACACACTTCCTTTGGTGTGTCGGCAGGGAGATCATGACAAGGCCTTTCCAATGCATAATACCGCTACCGACTTCACCCGCTAAGGTTTCGCTCTCACAGCCCCCCCTTGCGCCTTGCAAGTGTCATCCCGACAAACTCGCACACCTATCGGGCGAAGTCAAATAACGATACATGTAAATTACTTAGCAGTGTCGCCCATATAGACATGTGGTTGTACTGTATAGCATGGCCCAAGGTAACACACGACCGGTCCTTAATTGACTAGGGCGGACAATCACATTCCAAAGTTTTGTGCATCCCGCACCCGCCATTCAACCAATCCGCCCCGGTCTAAATCATTTTTCACTTTTAATTTCAAATTAATACCGGCAACACCAATTGCCATCATTTCCACAATTCATTTTGAATCAAATATGAAAGCATTTCCATAATGGTAAGGTACCGACGTGATTAAGCATGGCTAAGCATTTTCTCTGCTTTCCATAATAAAATGTTGACCATTAATTACATGAGTTAGTTTTCCTAGGGTGTCAATGGTTGGCAAGATTAACATCAATGTGGCATACCAAAGTTGGGATTTAACTAAGCATTTAAAAATGACATTAAAGTACTCAGACATAAAATATAAGCATGCAATAATTAAAAACAAAGTAGCATTTCATAAACTTGGGTTCAACATGGTCAAGGAGACTTGCCTTCCACCTCTTCCTTCTTTGCTACCTCTGCTGGATGCTCCTCTCGCTCAAGCGGTAGCAAATCGTCTACACGCCAAATCATAAATCGAGACAACAATAAATAAAACAAAAATAATAAAATCCAAAAATTCATAAAATGGCACCAATAGATAGATCTTGATTTTATATGAATTTAGAAATTTGAATCGTTCAAAGCGGAGTTCGAATCGGGCTCGAAAAGTCTCACAGGAGAGAAAATCAGAAATTAAAAAGGAAATGACACGTGTCGGGCGATGATTGGATGTATTTTGGATTTTCGGATTAAATTAGGGAAAATGGAAACATGCTGTGGCTGACCGGTGGGGCCCTTATGTCGGTGACACGGGGTGGGGTGGCGCACGACGTGGCGGCGACATGGCTGACACATGGCAGACATGTGGTGACACGTAGGCTCAAGCGGTGAGATGGCCAACACGTGGCGGTGAGGTGACGCACACATGTGCTACACATGGCGCCACGCAGATTTAGAGTGTACGGTGGCGGTGAGGTGTCGATGATGTGGCTGACACGTAGCGCCACACAGATCTAGGGTGAACGTGGCGGCTACGTGGCGCGGACGTGGCGATGACATAGCTGACACGCATGCTACGGCGGTGAAGTGGCCAACTCGTGGCGTGACGTGGTGAGGAGGTGGCGGTTAGGGCTGAGGTGGCGGACACCTGGCCAGCACAGGGCAACTACACGGATGGCTGGCGACGACGTGGCGTACATCTGGCTCGCACAGGGTGCCACGCGAAGAGAAGTGGGGTTGCGTTGCGGTGCGAAGTCTTACGGAGAGCGTGGCGTGGATCGGACGTTGAAGGAAGATCCGCGGTGAAGAAGACCCAAAGCACTTTCGGCGAGGGGCGGCGCCGGTTCGACGGAGGCGGAGAAGACGATCTGCTAAAGCGGCGATAGAATGGCGGTCGGACGAAAGAATTAGTGATTCGGGTAGAGGTTGACGAAGTGAACTCAAGCGGTACAATACTTGTCACCGGAGACTCACCGGAGAAGAAGAACGGCGGAGAAGGCTCGGTTTTCACGCGAAACTTGCGAGGTTAGCAGACTCGAGACGGCATCTCGGTGGCGAGAGTAGAGGAAAGGTGCGGCGAGGTGGAGCGCAGCACGGAAGTTGCAAGGCTTTAAATAGTCTAGATTTACGGAGATAGGCGCGGAGATTGAGATTGGTGTAGGCGGTGCCTTTATTCTGGTAGCATGTTAGGGTTTGATTAGGTTTAGGGTTTGGCATGGCCGACATCTGAGCCGTCGGATGGGAGTTCTACGGTTGATGATTTAGGGTTTCTTGTGTGAGGAAACGGGCGAATGAACAGTGTTTTCAGCCCAAACAGATTAAAGGATTTAGGAAATTCAAGAAAATGCCGTAAAATCCGAATTAACTCCATAAATTCAAATAAATAGCAAATAAATCGAAAAATCTCCAAAAATTCAGAAAAATCAAATGAAATACAAGGAACCCAAATAAAATAAGAAATAATTAATTTGAGGTATAAATTATTCAAATTAAATCCTTGTTGACTTTTAAAAATTCAATTTAAGCTGTGTTTAATTCGAGAAAATCTTTCCGGGTTCAGGTTTTGAAATTCAACTTCCACTAAACTGAAAATCGGAATGTTACATGAGGCAACCAAAACCAACGCACTACCGAGACAACCACGAGCAGACCGCTGCCACAGAAACTACCCTGGTCCAAAGCAAAGGGTTCAGTATTGAGCCAACCATAGATGCATGACACCAACAACGACACACCACCAGTGAGCTCACAACGCACCCCCAGCTGCCTGAACCGCACAAGCGCCAGCACAAACTCGTCGTCCTTGTAGTCCACCTTCTCCTCACTGTCCTGAATCCCCTTCTTGAGATGGTGGAGGAAATGGAGCTCTACAACCGGTCATCCTCGCATGCTTGCCATCCTCCTTCTTCCCCTCATCGTCCCCACTTAATCGCCTGTTGCTTGCTAGACTTTATCACGCCACCACGTGGTGAACATCACCCCCACACGGAGAAAAACTCATTGCCGATGCCTAGGCCTGCACCCAGGTCCTACTAGCAACATTGGCCATGCCTGCAGTACGCGTGCTTGAGCCACTGTTGTCCTGACACACTCTTTGTCCTCCTTCTTGCCACCATCTTCTGCCGCCTTCCCATCACCAAGACCTTCGTCTCGCTCACCGCCCCCCCGCCCAACCCGTCAAGAGGACCGCCGCTTGCTACCCTTGGACGCGCCACGCCACCACTCGTCTTGCTCGTAGCCAAGCTCTTCACGTCCATGTCCTGCTCACCGCACTCCTAGCACTAGCTGCCTTCACCATCGAGGCCTCGCCGCTGCTGCCGACCACCAAGCCACCTTAGTCACCAGTGTGATGACTGCATCTGACAAAGGGAGGCAGATCCGTCCCGAACTCCGTCAGACCGACCAGATCTGGCGAGAGGGAGCCACGCCGACCTATAGATTTGCGGCTTCATCTCATGGGGAGAGGACACCATCAACACCATCTCCGCGGACAGACAGGCGGTCCGCATGAAAATGAACTCCTCGGTCACTGATGCGAAGAACTGGAAGAGGGTCGGTCGAGAAGGAATTGGAGAAAGCGAGGGGAATAGGGAGAGAGAAGAGGGGAAAAGGGAGGGAGCTGATGTGGATGCCTGCGCCATCGGCGGCAAACGTGATGGTCATGATGGAGCTGGGGGCGCTTTGCTAGAGATTTTGGATCGCCTCCTGAGTCGCCCATGGACAGCTTAGGAGGCCCAAAAGGAGCCGTGCTACACTTCTCACCTAGAGATGTTTTTGTTGGTTTCTTTACGGGAAATTTTTGTTTGGCTAAATTTTATTTGGCTCCTATTCAACCCCCTCCCCCTTTAGTCGCCTTTTTTGTCCTTCAATATTACATAAGGTAGTTCAGAAATCCTTTTGCACAAATGCAGAGGATAGCAGAAATGCAAAGGATTAACTGTAATTTCTGAAATTTACCCTAAGATATGTAAAGAAAAAAAAGCAGTGGCAATACTCTCTCAAATTTAGCTGGGGCCAAAAATTGCTAATCTAAAATATGAAAACAAAAGACGAAACACTTATATGTCTCCTGGAAGGGCTTCTTGGAAGATCAAGAAAAGTCCATGTTTTCCTGACTTTGATTCATACTGGGTATCTGACTGATAATTGCTCTTTGTAGCTTCAGATTGCAACTAAAGAAAGTTGCTCAGTAGTTACTAAGGGGATAGATTACATGCAAATTCCAATAAAATATGCACATGTAAAAAAACATAAACTTATCAATGACAGAAAATTGTCTAGATGCGAAATCATGTAATACCGTGTTGACTTGAAATTACCTACTTCATAGTAGATTGTATCGCCTAAAAGCTAGCAAATTTAATTGGTTGTATTAGCTTTTTTTAAGCACCTACATAGTAAGGACCTATATTGAGGACATTAACTTTCTCCTGTTTGATACAGGAGCAGCACCTAATCATCATATCATCCGTTTCCTAATTCTGGGAGAATCGCCGCGCTCACGTTTGTTTGAGCTGAGCCGGCGACTCGGCTCGGGCTCGGCTCAAAAAAAAGTTTCGTATTTTGGTCCTTTTATAAATTATGAATAAGTCATTCACGATTTTTTTGTAAGAGGAAGATATTTTTCCCTAAAATCGCGTTTGGGTCCCTCGTGCGCTATTTTTCGGGAAAAAACTCCCGTTAAATTCAAATCGCAAACAAGTCCTTTTCTAATTTTTTAGGATAGCAGACAAGTCCAAAAACGTAACAGACAGGTCCTTGCTCCTTACGTCTAGGTCCTTTCTCAGTTTTTCCCGAGAAAAAAGTTTTCGTCGCCAGAAATATTTGTGCAGCTCTATCTCTAGACTTTTTTCCTACCTCGATTTTCCATCTCGATCTCTGATATTTTTTAAAACATGTATTATTACTCGGTGAACGCGTAGAGTATTAGCCTCGACAAAAGAAGGTTGCCATCTCTAATAATTTTTCACCCTTTTCCCTCTAGACTTTTTCCCCACCGCCTCTAGACTTTTTCCCCACCGCGGTTTTCCAGCTCAGTCTCCAATATTTTCCAAATAATTCATCGAAAGAGATATTTCTACAACTCTATCTCTCTATTTTTTCCCCGTTTCGCTCATTATTTCGACGATTTAAAAAATAAAACGCCGTCGAAAAAAAAGTAATTTTCCTCAGAAAAAGCGGCCTTGTGGCGTGTTAAGTCGAAAATTTTGTGTTCCTTCAAAGTTTCGCTCATTATTTGAAGATTTAAAAATAAAATGTGCATAGAAAAAGGAAATTTTTCTCGAACGACACGACATGGCGTGTTACATCGAAAAAAAATTGTGTTCTTTCATTGCGTTTAGCTCATTATTTCGCGATTTAAAAATAAAAGCAAGCCAAAAAAAAAAAAATTTCTCTAACGACTTGTGCGCAACCGCGTCGCTATAAAAAAAAATTGTGTTCTTTCAAATAGTTTAG
The DNA here is from genome assembly GCA_036346375.1 of Guadua angustifolia. Taxonomy (NCBI): domain Eukaryota; kingdom Viridiplantae; phylum Streptophyta; class Magnoliopsida; order Poales; family Poaceae; genus Guadua; species Guadua angustifolia. The sequence continues at coordinate 40,368,921 of CM070517.1, forward strand.
CTCATTATTTCGCGATTTAAAAAATAAAACACCACGAAAAAAGAAGAACTGACGCTACGGCGTGGTTACATCACAAAAATTTTGTGTTGTTTCAAATTATTTCGCTCATTATTTCGACGATTTAAAAATAAAAGCGTAAAAAAAAAAGATTTTTTTCTGAAAACGACACCTGTGGCGTTACGCCGTAAAAAATTGTGTTCTTTAGCCGTTTCGCTCATTATTTCGACGATTTAAAAAATAAAATACCGCCGAAAAAAAATTATACGAAAAACGACACGCGCGACGTGTTACGCCGCGAAAAAAATTGTGTTCTTTCAGCCGAGAAGCCCTCGTGAGCCTCCTTCTTGTGTCCGGCTCCCCGCCTCCTCGCGCGACACGCACCCCTCGCGACCTCCTCTCGCCCCGCTACGAGTCTCTGCCTACTGCCGACGCGCGCCCTCCCGCGTGGCTCCTCGCTCGCACTCACGGTTGCTCGCTTCATTGCGCCTCGCTCCACGCGTGCTGCCTCGCGAAGTTTCCGCCGTCCTCCCGCGCCATGCATTTCGCATCCTTCCTTCCAACCACGGCCTCCAGGAGTGCGGAACCCTCGCAGACACATGTCCTGACCTCACGTCCAGCAGCTGCAGCCTCCTCACCTCCGTTCGCCTCGTCGCCGTGGTGCCTGTGCGTGCCGCTGCCTCGCCTAGTGCACACCACCGTCGCCTGCGTGCCTCACTCGTGCTTCGCCTGCCCCGTTTGGTTTCCGACGCACACCCTCTCGCATGGGCTTCTAGGCGCATCGAGCTTCACCGATCGCTTTCTCTGTTCTCTACCTGATCCTTGCTCACTTTTATATGCGGTGTTTTTTTAGATAAAGGATAAAAATCCGGTCTCTACAATTGCACACAACTGAGTTTTACAACGGTCACAGCCGTTTAACTTTATTGTAAAAGAATAAGCTAAGAGAACTGAAAATTAAAAGCAAATTCTATAATTACGTATCCATTAATGCTTGGCAAAGATGTCCAACGCCACCGCCTCCAATGCCTTGCTTGCCAGCCGAATGGTCTCCCTGTTGCCCTCATATTGCAATAATGCCCAAAACTGCATCCAGTATGTTTCCTTGAAGGTAGCCTGCATGAAAGAAGAATATTGTTTTTTCTCAAAGGTTACATCATTTCTCATGCACCAAATAGCCCATAATAGGACAGCACCCCCCCACAAGAATCAGACTTTTTTCACCATTCTCAATGCCTGTTAACCAACGATCAAGCATATGAGAAATAGACCTAGGTGGTGATAAACCAATAGCGATACGAACAATTTGCCAAATAATTTTTGAGTGTTGGCAATTAAAAAATAAATGTTGAATTGTTTCATTACAATTACAGAAACAACACTTTTGATTCCTATTCCAATTTCTTTTAGCTAGATTGTCCTTAGTTAAAATTACTCCTCGTCGTAAATACCAGAGAAAAATTTTAATCTTTAATGGGAGTTTCAACTTTCAAATGAATTTATTGTTGAAAGGAGTACCCTGGTTCATCAAATGAACATACATAGAACGTACAGAGAATTGCCCATGTCTATGTAAACCCCAGTAGAAAGTGTCCTTGCCATCAGTAAGTGACAATTAGCTAATTTTGTTATTAGATTAAACCATGCCGTCAGCTTATCTCCGAATAATAATCGTCAGTTTATATGCGGTGATGTTTAGTGTATTTGTGATGTGCCTGTTTTTAGGGAGTTCGTGCAGAACTACAGGAACATCGAGGCCCGGAACCTCTCCCTCCCTGTTCTCGTCGGCGAGTGCTCCGGCGTCAAGCCCCGGCTCTGTTCGCGCTACGGTGACCCCATCATTTTCTAGGAATCTGAGATCTTCCTCTTGCCATGGTTCCCCGGATGGCCTGGTCTAATTTGTCTTAGCACTTTTTAGCTTCTGCTTTACGAAATGTTTCGATTCGAACAGCCAGATCTTGTCCCCAGGACCCCAACCAGCCATGATCCGACCATGGTCGAATATTAGTGACAATGAATCCCCATGCTTCTTGCAAAGGCGTGTTCGCCATGACACTGCCATCGCCGCCGCCGCCGCCTTTCTCGCCCGCCCTAGCTGATGCGAAGCCCTGCTGCCATGAGGTCATCTCCTCCACCTCAAATCCACACACCCCGCATCTCCTCCTCCAAGTCCATCTTATACATCTTAAATGTTTGAACCCTAAAGCCTCAATGCCACCTCCATGGCCACCGCCCCTACTCTGACGGGGCCCGCTCGTCGTCAGTCCCCACAAATTCAACTCCAAGTACCGATTGCTAAGAGGAGGAGGGCGAGATCGAACTCTCTGACAACCGCGACGTTGGCGACTCAGGATCTCGCGATGGCGGCGGCTCGGACGCTGATGAGGTGGAGTGGGACATGTTGCTACGCCACCGCCTCATGCATACCTACCATACCATGACACCTATCTGGTACGTGCCCTTCCCCCTTGTTGATTAGATTGGCTTCAGTGTTGGTGCGCTCAAGGTGTTTGTGGTATGCCGATGAGGTTGGCTGATTAGACAGTACATCCTAGAAACGACGAAGTAAATTTGGCATGTCATCTGCTTCCAAGATTTTTGAGGGTTTCCAATCACGAACATGATTCGTCCTATGGAGATATTATGCTATATCTGTGATTCAGGAACCAGCTTGTAACGATATTTTGTTCCAATGCTCAATTTCCTAAGAATAATGAAACAATTTACAGTATCTATACCCTGAACAGACCATGCATGTAATTTTTTCATGGGAAGGTATCCACCGGTGTTTGTCGCAAATGCAGAGCTATACAAGGCGGTTAGCATTAAGAAGTTCAAGGACATATGGGCATGTGCCTGCTTCACCAGGATGCCCTCACGAGGTAAGCTCATGCTTTCACAGTTTAGAGTAACTACTATTCTTTGCATTTTTTATTGGATTTGATGGTGTGAAAAATTGGACCATCATTTTGATAGTTCATATCATGGAAAAAGCATGATCATTATTTGATTCCATATAAGATTGTATAGCTTGTTAACCCCATCTTGTGAACTGCAGTTATGGATCCTATGCAAACTAATCCTAATCTGCAGTTAAGAACAGGTCACCCGTACTAGAATTTCTCTGGATTTTACATGATGCTGCCATTCTATGAAATGAATGATATATCTCAAGTAAATGTATGACAATGTTATATGTAGTTGTACAATACAACAACTATTAGGTTGGTCTTGACTGTTTGAGATGCAATCCAAAGCGACTTTTAAGGTAGTACACACTTCAATTGTTCCAGTAGAGATAATGCTATTATCTGAGATTTAGGAACTTTGCAGCTCTATCTGACCAAAATATAATTGTTGTTCATTTATTTCTCGTAAAACAATTTTTTTTTTGCATATATGTGAATGAGTTGAGTGGTAGCAACATATTCTGCAGCTTTTACTCTGAACCTGCAGTAGGAACTAACTAATAAGAGTGATAGCCAAAAGTCCTTGGTTGGCATTTTACTTTTCCTTGTACACAGTAGGCTTGGTTGGGATTCATTTCTACCGAAATTTTGTGATATTCATAGAAAAAATAACTTTAAAGGTTCATTTCTGCTTGGTGATAATGATAAAGTCAGACTCAAAAGAGTCATGTTGTGAGTAGAGTGAGACAGTGCCTCACACTACAGGTTATCCAGCCAAATTTTGAGCTGGTCCTTTCTCTTCTCCTTTCTGAACGCTACAAAAATTTTACTTCACCTCTCCTTTCTAAACACTGTTACTTTACCCATGACTTGGATGCTATAAATTTTTGTTAAGTATCCAAATTTACGCTGCCTTGGATGCTACAGATTTTTGCTAAGTATCCAAATATGCTATGACCATGGCAAATTTGGAAATCCCAAGGATGTACTATATGTTTTGTTGTGCTGAATCATACATTTACTAAAGTTGGAAGATTTCCTGTGCAGAGGGCCACGCTGCGTCTTTGCGCGCGGCTCGCGGTGTGCTCGTATTGCCTATTACAGTACCTAATACATATCCATATAGGTCTTCACTGTATTACAAGGAAACGGCGCATGAAGAGGCTATTACATCTACGGATCCTCACTTACCTACATCGTCCGAAGACTCACATAACAGGTCAACACATTTATCACAGTCGCTTGTATTTATGTACTGCCATTAGAACTTGCTTAAGCAAAATAGCTACAGCCTATTCATAATTGCTAATCTATATGTTCATACTACTACTTCGCAGACCAACGCATGCTGCTAAAAGATTCAGAACTGCAAAGAAGCTCTTTCCTGACGAATGGAGATGGATAAGTTTCAGCGCCTGTTGTTCATTAACGTTTGGATTGCTTACGTTTGAAATATTTAGATCGATTCAGTTGTCTTTGTTTTGCTAAAACAGAAGTTTGATTTCCAGCATATATTAAAAACTCTTATGTGTTAAGACTATTATTTTGATCCTTGTGGACTCGAACATTAATGACTATTTATTGTGTCAGTCAAGCATCTGATTTTCATCTAATGAAGATAAACGACACAGGGAGAGTTGTTTCATTTAGTGAAAAACGAAAGGAGATGATTTAAAGCCAATGGTAAGCTGTGCCCGGTTTCTTTATGCCACTCATCTGCCCTGTATACACATTACAATCATTTTCTAGATGGCTAAATGCACAGTGCATCAGTTAGTAGGGCATACCTAAACCCTCTGGTCCAAGAAATTTTGCTGGCTTGATTTGGCGATGTGATTTTTTTGGGTGCCGTGTTGTGTTTCATTAGGGTGCGAGAAAGTACACGGTGGCGGTGGACGCCATCAATAAGGAGGTGCTGCGCCTGATCCTGCAGGAGCTCGTCACGCTGAGTCGCTGCCCTGCAGGAGGTCGTCACGCTGAGTCGCTGCCCTTCTTCAGGTAGTTCAAGGTAAGGATTAATGTATTTTCTTAATGTTTTTTCTGTTTGATTTTAACGCATCATTTTGTGGTAGCCATCTAGATATTTTGGAATTTTGGAGTGATGTATGTTTGATTGGGGCATTCACTGCATAGCCACGGAACCATTTTTTATGATGTATTTTGTGCTTCTAATAACCCATTTTAATAGAGATGTTGCTTGCAGCGTCCCATTTTCGTCCACGCTTTGTTTACCTGTTTTTGCACTTTGCTTTTGCCTTTGACCCATCGCGACAGTTTTACCTACACAAACTGTTTGTGTCATACTAGCTAATAATCATAGCTTAGACATCGCAGTCTTTAATCTACACTAAACAAATGTTTTTTACACACATGCAAAAACAACACACGCGGCGTATCACACTGCGAAAATGTTCCTAGTATACTATATAATTCTGAAGAAACTGAGAATTACAAATGATGAAATGAACATATGGAGTAGGCTGCTAGCGTCCCTCCAGTGCTGTAAAGCTAAGTTTATTCTCGGAGTTCTCAATATTTTCTCCACCTCCATCAGTTCTATAACTCCTCTGTGCAAAATATAGAGGTTGTTTTGGGGGTGGAAGTGCTGTAGTTCCATTCTCCAAAATAGACACTACTGATGACATGAGTGGCCGTGCATTTGGGTTGTCTTGAACACACAAGAGTCCTATGTGGATACATCGCGAAGCTTCATCAAGTATACAACTTTCCACTGTTGATGAGTCAACTAAATCCTTTGCGTTTCCATCATTCCATAAGTTCCATGCCTGCATCAATCATGTCATGTTCCCATCAAACTGCATATTTCCTATGAGTCGCAGAAATTTGAACATTTCACAATACTTACAAAAGCTATAAGGTTGAGGAAGTCTGCGACTAAGCGTGTAGAGCTGATCCTTGAGCCACTCACAATCTCTAAAATTAAAACCCCAAAGCTGTAAACATCAGACTTGACAGAGAAGGCACCTTCCAATGCATATTCAGGCGACATGTACCCGCTGTTTCAAACTCCCAATCAAGTTTGCATAATTAATTTTTGTTCAAGCACAAGAATACCATATTTTAAATTTCTGCATGTAGGAAATTACTCTCTATGTTCCAACTACTCGGTTCGTGTTTGCCTGTTCCTGATTGCTGCCAAAGATCCTTGCCATTCCAAAATCAGATATCTTAGGGTTCATCTCAGCATCCAATAATATGTTGCTTGCTTTGAGATCCCTATGAATTATTGTCAATCGTGAATCTTGGTGAAGATAAAGAAGTCCTCTAGCTACCCCATTAATTATCTTGAACCTCGTTGGCCAATCAAGCACTGATTTTCTGGTAGCATCTGCCATGCATAGTATCAAATGAAGTACAAAGTGAGTCATGTATGTTCCTTTGATTAGTTCTTGAATTATTGTGTAATGTGATTAGAACATACTGAAAAGGAATGCATCCAAGCTTTTGTTAGGTAAGTACTCATAAATCAATAGCTTCTCATCTCCGTGAATGCAGCAACCGAGAAGTCTAACTAGGTTTCTGTGTTGCAACTTAGCAATGAGAACTACTTCATTTCTAAACTCTACTCCACCCTGGCCAGAGCCTTTACTAAGTCTTTTCACAGCAATTTCTTTGCCATCTTCTAGTGTCCCCTGCACAATGACATATTTTCAAATCAAGCAAGACTGAAATGCCACCATTTCTACAAGGAAAGACTTTTCATTACCTTGTAGACATTGCCAAAACCCCCGTGGCCAAGCATGTTGGAGTTAGAGAAATTGTTTGTTGCAGCAGTAATTTCTCTGAAGTTAATAAATGAATATTTTAGTTTCTCATCCCCAAGTTCATCAGAAGTGCTCGAAACTCCTAGCATCAGTTTCTTCCATATTTTCTTGTTTCGCCGTTTCCCTGACAGGAATATCAATGAACTCTTAATAATACTCCCGCTGATCACAAATAGTTATCGTTTTGGACATCGACACGGTCTTCAAAACTCAACTTTGACCACTAATTTTTATTGTAATATATTTTAAAAATCCAATAAAATTATAATACTATGAAAGTGTGTTTCAAGACAAATCTACACATATGATTTTCATGAATCCAATCTAAATATTTAAGTGTTTCAAGACAATCTACACATATAATTTTCATGAATCCAATCTAAATATTTAAAATGATATCGATACCTAAAGTTTCAAAACTTTGACAGCACGCATCCCAAACCGACAATTATTTGTGACCGGAGGAAGTACTATAGAAACACAGAATTAATAGTAGTCAATTGGCATATGCAAAAATGACTGAGGGAAATACATATGATTTTCATGAATCCAATCTAAATATTTAAGTGTTTCAAGACAATCTACACATATAATTTTCATGAATCCAATCTAAATATTTAAAATGATATCGATACCTAAAGTTTCAAAACTTTGACAGCACGCATCCCAAACCGACAATTATTTGTGACCAGAGGAAGTACTATAGAAACACAGAATTAATAGTAGTCAATTGGCATATGCAAAAATGACTGAGGGAAATACATAAAGAAAAATATGAAACTTGTATTCTACCTCTACAGCTGCTGATCCAAACAAGCCACACGCATATCATTATCAGCAAACTTGCCGCAATTGGTAGTACAATTTTTACTATGTTGCCCTTTCTCATGTTGCCTGCAATATTTAATCCATCAAGAGAATCTTATCTACTTAGTCAGAGAAAGAGAGGCAAGAATTGTACCGCTTAATCCGTTGATCCTGATATAAAGGTTCTCCCCTACCTCCCATTCGTCGGTAAGCCTCTCTGTGTCTACCAAATCCCCAAACCATAACAGGCACCTTGTTTCATCGTCAGCTATTGCTTTGGAGCTCATATTGGAATGAGCATATGCCGTGCAGGAGCAGTTGCTAGTGCATTCTGCCTTGCATTCTTCAAAGTTTCCATCCTTCACATTGAAAAACAAGTCGGGAATCTTCATGTTTGTCAAAGTTAAGAAACCGTCTTCTCGTCCACATCTTAGTGTCTCCTTCCGGTGGCATCCATTCGAAAACCTGCCATTGATCCAGTCTTTGTTGTTGTTTGGCTCGAAACCAGGGAGACACTTGCATGTCACGATAGGCTCTGTATTGTCACAGTAACCAAATGGACCACAATATCCATATGTATTGCACTCATGGTTAGGCCCTGTCTTCAGGACACTCCATTCCGACATGTTGCCATTCCAGACTAGGACCTTTACCTTGCCTGAGTAGTCCATCTTGATCTGCACCATTGAGGAGCCACCTGGCATGGTGAAGGAAGCATAGATCTCGTCGTCAATACGGAGAACTGTCATGTAGATAGAGGACTTGACACCCTCGACGTATGGCCCAGTTACCAAGTAGTCACTCCATACTGGACTTCTCCGGTATGGTTGTGAACCATTCCAGTAGAAACGCTGCAGAAAATTGTTAGGATCTGCAGCATATGAGAAGTTGCCTGGGGATGGGTCATGGGGGTCCTTCCAAGAAATCAGCCGTTGTAGTTCGTGTGTCTTGTGGGTGACTCTGAAATTCATGCCGGGGAGGAGGGTGTCAGTCGGATAATCAAAGCTTTGCCATAAGACGGTGCCCTGTGATGACCGAAGGATAAAATTCCCATTGTTGTCAAGCATGGCTTCTCCACTGGTGGTCTCTGATGATGAATTGCCTGCAGTGCTGTTTGTCATCCAAAGAAGCTGGCCATTGGTATCAGACACGACGAGATTGGATCTGTTGGTCAAGGCAAGTGTTGCAGAAGAAGGGTCAGTGATCGGTGTAGCACGGTTGGCAACCCATACGACGTTGTCCTTGGGAATGTTGTTGTACCAGATACCAACATAGTAATGTTTTGTGGTGGAGTTAGACGGGGAGAAGAAGCCCAGGGCAAAAGTGCCATCATCGGAGATGAGGGTGTTGCCAGAGGAAAGTGGCTTGTTGGGAAGAAGGCGGCTGTCTGATGCACAGAACGGCACTAAACCAAATGACCAACAGACCAACAAGAAGATCGTGTGTATGGGGTCCCAGGGGCAGCAGAGCCGGAGTGGCGAACAGGAGTACCTGAAAAAAGAGAACGCCCAATGGGCGGCTGGACATAGTCCTCGTCAGACAAAAAATCAAGACTGGAGCTTGGGCGAGGTTCAACCGCAAAGGGAAAAGTCGTCTCGTCGAATGTGACGTGTCGAGAGATGATGATGCGGTTTGTGGAGAGATCAAGACAACGATAGCCCTTATGTTCCGAAGGATAGCCGAGAAAAACACAAAGTGTAGAACGAGGGGAAAGTTTGTTGGCCGCCGTGGCAGAAAGATTAGGATAACAACGACACCCAAATACACGTAAGTGGGAGTAAGTGGGATTAATGCCGTAAAGAGCAAAATATGGCGTGAGAAACTTAAGTGTCTTTGTAGGGTGAAGGTTAAGCAAATAAGTGGCGGTGTGCATAGCTTCGACCCAGTAGGATGGGGGAAGATTAGCTTGGAACATAAGAGAACGGATTATGTTGTTGGTAGTGCGAATGATGCGTTCAGCTCTACCGTTTTGTAGGAGGTGTGGGGACATGACATGCGGAGTGCAACGCCATGAGTTAGGAAAAAGTTTCGTGTGGACCGATTATCAAACTCACGACCATTATCGCACTGGACACACTTAATAGTTTTAGCAAACTGAGTGTGAATGTATGTGAAAAAGTGCGAAAGCGTGGAGAAGGTGTCCGATTTGAGACGCAAAGGGAAAGTCCAAGAATAGTGACTGCAATCATCGAGAATAATGAGATAATATTTGTAACCAGAAATGCTAGCGATAGGGGATGTCCAAAGGTCACAATGTATTAAATCAAAATTCGCAGTAGCGCGAGAGCTAGAAATAGCAAAAGGAGAACGAGTGTGACGACCGAGCTGGCATGCATGACATATAGGCTTGGGAACACTATTATTACAAGAAATTGCAGAGGAGCTAGCTAGTTTGGAAAGAGCTTCAGCACCGAGATGTCCCAGACGACGATGCCAGAGTGTGGAGGGCGCAGCAGTGAGGAGTGCATGCGGCGGAGGAAGCTTTTGGGTGAACTGGCTGGTGCATGCAACTCAATATGGTATCAGAGCCAAGAGGTCTCGTGTTCAAGACCATTAGTATTCTAGTGAAAAACTAATTGCAAAATGTATACAAATGTATTTGAAACATTTTTCAAAGGTTTTGGCCTCACAAAATCTATTTTGAAAATAAAATGAGTTTCATGATCAAAATCTAGTTACTAGTATCTTGTTTTGGATTTAAACTTATAATTTTCATAGATTTAAATGTAAAATGATTTTGAAAGTAATTCCAAAACGAAAATCCTAGAGTTGGTCATTCTTAACAATTCTTGTGTTCAAAAGATTTTCAAAAGACCAACCTAGCAAAAGCTATTTGATTTTGAAACTCATGAAAAACTATATTTGACCCATAATTGTCATATTATTGCACTTAATGAGTTTCACCATTTGGACCGGATTCTTAGCAATATCTTGGTTCAAAATGGTATTTCAAACTCATACATACCAATTCCAATCAAATATCTTCTCATTTGCTTCATTTGATACTTTTTGGATTAATGTTGAAAGCATATGCATGCATATCCTTCATATGAGCCTCGCAATTTAAGAAAAATAATTGCAGCCCACTTCTATTCCACGTCTTAGGTCTGAGGGAGCCTGCATATGAGGGGGAGTGTTGAAGTATAAGTGAATTGCCCATCTTTCCTCATTAGCTTAAGCTTTTTGGTGAACTGGCTGGTGCATGCAACTCAATACGCACCATAGGAGAAGTTGCCAGGGGACGGGTCTTGGCGGTCCTTCCAAGGAGTGAGGTGTTCCAGCTTATGTGTCTCGTGGCTGATCCTGAAATTCATGCCAGGGAGCAGAGTGTCTGTTGGGTAATCGAAGCTCTGCCATATGACTGTGTCATCTATTAAGGATCGGAGGATAAAGTTTCCGGTGTTGTCAAGGATGGCATTTGCTCTAGTGGTAGGCAAGGAGTTCCCACTGATGTTTGTCGTCCAAAGAATGTGGCCGTCAGTATTTGACAAGATAAGATCAGAGTCAGTGGTCAAGGTGAGCTTTGCGGTTGTTGAACCCATGATCGGGATCCCGTGGTTGGCAACCCACACAACGGCGCACTGTGGAATGTTGTTGTACCATATGCCAACGTAATATTGTTTGAGAATTTTTACTGTGCACTATCATGATAGTATATGGAGGTAGTAGAAATGAAATCCAACCGTTTATTTGAGAGGGTATTATGGTCTTTTGGTAATTAAAGTACGAAGCAAGGGGCTGGATATCATCCTCTTCCCGTTCCTTTCATTTTTTCACTGGTTTTATCCTCTTCCCGTTCATCGTCTGGGTTTAGGGTTGCGGCGCTATCGACGATGCCGTGAACGGCGCTGCTTCGTTTCCAAGCCTCGTGCCTTTGCCGGTGCTTCGTTTCCAAGCCTCGTGCCTTTGCCGGTACATTCCGTAGGATATGGATCGTAGATCTGATCTCGAACTCGTCCGTCAACACCATGGATCAGCCTCAGCTAGCTCCTTCCCCTCCAGCCGACCTGACGGGATGGAATGCGTGGGATGTTTAATTCCCAATAGCGGCGAAGCTGAACTAATACAGCTTGCGAGAGCCGCGCGTGCGTACGCCTGCACTAATAATTCGCAGGTTAACTTTGGGCAATTCATCAATTCTCAGGTGATCCCGCCTGGGAGTATTCTCACTCGGGGGCAAAGCTCGGTTTGCTAATCTCCCATGGTACTGGGACTTAGAGTCTGGACTAGTTCATATACCTCTGCGCGAGTGCCGGCAGTGGTTGAACGCCGGCGGACACGTACCGCCATTTGTTGGAACTTGGAACAATAGGGTATCCACCCGACTTTTGCCCTTGGGTTATTTACCATTTTACCCCTTCTACAGGTTATACTACCCATACTACACATGGTAGTACATTTAGATCTAGATCAATCTCAACCTTTGGATCCAAAGAAATAAACGGTCCATATTCATTATAGTGTACTGTAAAAGAGCTCTATTGTTTTGTGGAGTTGGACGGGGAGAAGAAGCCCAAAGCAAAGACACCGCTGTCAGGGATGAGAGTTCTGCCAGCGTAGAGTGGCATGCCTGGGACGAGGAGGTTCTGAGATGCACAAAACAATTAGTTGAATGACAAATAACTGGTAAGTGGATGTTGTAGATGGGAAGAAAATCCACGAGTCTTCTACTCTTCTTTGTCATGCTTGTGAAGAACACGAGAATGGAATGGAGAAGGGGGATATATAAGCCGGATGAGGTTGCCTCTTGATTACAAGGAGTGGAATAGCTAGTTCGTTGCGTCTTTGTCAAACTATTCGAATGTTTAATGCAGCCTACTATTGTCTGATTTTACGCTGAAGGCAAAGTTGATATTTTTGTTTTCGGCGTTGAAACAGCATACAGGAGTGATGCTCGTAATCAAGGAAAGGGAACTGAAGTACAATTGACAACTCAACTTCGTTGCCTGCACAAATGCACTGTAAGGCAATAGTCAGTTACCATATTTTTTTAGACAGTGGAAATACCTTTGGCCTCTGCAACAGACACACAGCCCGATTTTATTACAACTATAGTCAGTTACCATATAGGTGTAAACTATATCTTGATGGCAATTTAGAAGGTGGGGAATGCGTGCGTTATCCAACTAACGAGGGTGAATGCTGGCTTTTGGTAGTTGCAAGCAACTTGCCAAAGCTTCTGATCCACAGAATATGATGTAATGGTTGGATTCTGAATGCTGGAGTTCTCTTTTATGAAAGCAATGCTTCATTTCATTCTGGGGCATATATCTGAACAGAGGATGTACATTGCTTCTGCATTACAGCATTAGCACGTTGTCTTGGAAGTTGACGATGCAGGAAAGAAGACAATTGTTTTGTCTGTTATATGGAATCCGAGAACCTTACAGGCGAATTCAGTAAACAGATTTTATATGTCAGAGGAGCATCATTCACCGTAACAAACCAAAGTAAGAAACCACTTGATGACCGGGAGGTAATCATTGAATCAGAGTAATCGTGTTGTCCTATAAGTAGCGCTGCACTGCTGCCTATCGCCAGTTTTGGGCTGGGCATGGTACAGTCAAAACTGCTCACATTGCAGTATTTCAATGGTCTTACCTGATATAATGGTTATTAACCATAAGAACTATGATTGAAATTAGGTCTGTCCAAAACAGGTTTTGCCAACCCACTCAACCCATCGTGTGGCTGGCGAAGCATAGCAGGGGGTCGTGGCGAGCATGGTCAAGTGGTCGAGCAGTTTTTGTCAACCCATTCAAAACCGGGTTGAATAGTCCTAATTTAAATTTTGAGCATAACAAGGAAACGGAGTTGAGAGATCCTGGAAAAGGGTCTATTTTCTTACTTTCGAGTTGTCATCACTGGAAGTTGAATATCTCTCTCTGAAATGTAATATACTAGACTTCATTTGAAAAATATTCAGTCCACCTAGCCCAATAGCTTGTGGTTCTACTTGAACCAACATGGTCATAGTCAAAAGGGGGGAAATCTCAGTGGCTTATAGAGAGATGTTAATTCGGTGAAAATCTGCATTTTACCGGGCTTGTTGTTAAAAAAGCCAAACTAGATTAGTATTCCAGATGCTTGTGGTCTGTAAGACAGTATTCCATGTTGTGTGATTGTATTTTACAAGATTTTGTGATGCTGATGGCACTTACATAAGCTACAAGGTTTGGAAAGTCCACGACGTGGTGTTTAGAACCGATCTTTAAGACACTCGATTGCGAGAATAACACACAAAGGTTCTAAACATCAGACTTGACAGAAAAGGCACCTTGTGCTATTTCATATTCAGGTGACATGTAGCCACTGTTAGAACCATTTGAAACAAGGAAAAAACTGGTTCTTAAATTCACTTCGTGCATGGAATCATCGTATTTAGGTTACGTAGTATTGTTTTTGCAGAGGAGGAGGTGAAGGCAGCACAATCATCTACTCATCAAGAAGGCAACATGGCCGTCGGAGTTCAAGTCAGTTTTGAGATGCACCTGGATATCAGAGAAGCTGAATGTCAGAGGAAGCTAGGAGAAGAAGACTGAATTACACCGGGTGAGCAAAGAGCGTTGCACCTTTGATCACCTATAGGCTAGCTAGAGCTGTACAGTACAGTGCACTCATTGTACGTGGGTGCAATCAAGTGCCTGGGCGTACTGGCCATTGATCCCTGCAATTCAAGACAGGTTTCTGAAGAGTGAGGACGGCTACGTAATAAAGTCCTATCCGTTGTTGTACATTCTGATGCCGCTCTACAGATATTGAGGCTTGCACAGGGTACATGTCACGGACCAAAAGGAGCAGAGAAAGCCCAGCAAATGGCCACGGCCGTCTACGTCTGTTAGGCCATTACGTTCGCATAGGCTGGACTGACACAAGAGAGGGTAACGGTATACCAAACCAAACTAAGAATCTTTCTGCGTTGCAGATAGCTGCTGATTTAATTATCTAATGCAGTGCAATTATCCAAGTGAACAGGAGCGTTCCTTTATGCAATGCACTATGCAAGTGGATATATTATACGAATTGAAGCAACCTGAAGCTGCCTAGCATTGCCGATGGATGGATGGTATCAGTGCGTGTCAATTCAGTTCTAGATCCAGTGTCGCTGTCGTCCGCAAGATAACAAATGCGCGCAGGTAGCTCAGGCAGGCAGCAGCTGGATCGAGCAGGGAGCCCAGGTAACATCGCTGTTAGAGTGTTAGCTAGCTAAGCACTCTGAGCACTTGGAACATGCATGGTTTGCTAGCTGCTCTAAGATCAGATTTAGAGCCCATGCATCAGTTCGTAAGGTCAGATTTAGAACCCATGCATTCACGTCTGATGATGCGGATCTTGCCTAGTTTGCTTGCATGCACTAGTGGCCAGTGGATCGACCAACTCTGCAACGGCACCTCCCTTCCACCATGTTCATCACGTTCTTGCCTAGTATGTTTGCATGGAATAAGAGTGGTTTTCTTTTATTAATGACATACGCGCGCGCAAACACGTCTTCTTGACCTACGGCCCTGTTTGGAATTCGAATATGAATTTTGCAGAAATCAGCTAATCGCCTTCAAAGAAAGAAAAAGGGGGGTTGAAATCCCATGTTCTAGATGGGGACATTTGCATATCCAGTGGCGGAGCTACCTCCCGGCGATCCTCGGCGCCTGCCCGGCCTCGCCGACGAACCACCGTTAAGGAGCCGCGGAGCTTCTCCGGCGATCCCGAAGCAGGTAAGCAGATGCGCCAAGTCGTAACTCCACTGCAGCACAGGACGAGAAGTGAGAGCGAGACAGAGGAACAGGTAAGTAGAAAGCCTCACTCACATCCAGCCACAAGCTCTTCTCCCTGCACTACTCTACTGTTTCTCTTTTCTTCTCCTCCTCCTGTCACCTTTATTTTCTCCTATATTCACCTCACTCCTTGTGTGGCCAATGCTTATTCTCTCTTTCTTCTTTTTGGCGTCATTGGCTCGTCGCCCTTCAACTCTGTCCGGATCTCTTTTTTTTGCTGCTGTAGTCTGTGGCTGCACTTCTAGATATACTAGTGTACGTATGCCTGTCAATAAATAAACGAATAAAGTGATCGACGGCACGGCCCGCTCTAATTTGGATGATCCAGGCGAATATTTTCTCCGGTGCAGATAGATAGATGTGTGAGTAGATATGCATGTACCTGTCTCGTCTCCACGAGTCGCTGTGCTAGCCGATGGATTTGGTGTTTGATTAGAGAGACTAGTCGGTAATACGTGCACACTACACCACAGCATCTTTGTTGCAACAGACGGTCTGTTGGCAAAAGCTACATGCAGTGTCACATAGTCTGCTGACGTGCTAATTTTTTAGATAAAGTCATTTGGAGATCTGCTAATTTAGATTGTACTTGATAGCCGTTATAATCTTAGCCTATTAGATGGACGCTAAATCTTTTTCTTTTCTTTATTAATGTGAAAATTTTCTCATAGTACATAATTAGTATAGTTAATAGATTATATTATGAATTTTAATAATTTTATAATTTAGCATTGTAATTCACATACAAATCAAAATTTTAAGCATCCTTCAATTTATTCCTAATTGTATACTTCTCGATTGTACTTTTGGTGGATTTTTTCAATTTATGCTGGAATTCATATAAAAATCCATATTCTATTTTATTTATTATTGATCAAAATTTTATTTTTAGGTTATACTCTCAAATTACAATGGAAATAAAATTGCTAATTTTTTATTTTGAATTTTAGTTAATTTGGCTTGTACTTGGCATAGAATCGCTACATCAAAAAAGTATAGAACGTACTTTTAATGATGTTGTGCATAAATATGCATTGTATTTTATATTCTAACACAAAATTAGTGTGGTCTCCCCTCTATACGACTAATAAATATCTAACTTTACTTTATATCATCTACATACATGCATTGAATATAGCATAGTGAGTATAGATAATAATTAGGGATTGTACAATATCATTGAATGATCATTTGCAATATCATCTTAGTCTATATGCAAAGAGAAAATGCACCCTATAAACTTGGACAGTTAATAATTATTATTTAGACTTTGCGTATTTTTTATTATAACTAGGGCAGATTTTATAAGTTTTAAGCTAGAATTCATATGAAAATTTATATTTTTATTTATTACTATTCTAAATTTATTTTTAGGGTTTACATTAGAGTTTGTATGAAAATCAAATTATTTATTTTATTTTATTTTTATTCCAAATTTTACTTAATTGGCCTTATACTTGAGATAAACTCATTGTTTTAATTTGCTAATTTTAATTATTATTCTAAATTTTAGTTATTTATCTTATTCTTAGTGCCAAAAGAACCCTTAAAGTGGAACGGATTGAGTCATTATTATTTAGAGTTTGCATATTTTTTTTCATACGTGGGGTGGATTTTTTAGTTTTAGGTTGGAATTTATATGAAAATTTATATTTTATTTATTACTATTTTGAATTTATTTTTAGAGTTTACTTTGGAATTTGTGCGAAAATCTAATTGATTATTTTATTTTATTTTTATTCTGAATTTTACTTAATTTGGCTTGTTCTTGAGATAGACTCATTGTTTTTAATTTGTTAATTATGTTTAATTATTATTCCAAATTTTTATATTTATGTATTTACTTTGGAAATCGCATAGAAGTTAGATTGCTGATTTTTTTCATTTTTTATTCTGAATTTTAGTTTACTTAATTTGGCTTGTACTTGAGATAGACTCATCATTTTAATTTGCTAATTTTATTTAATTATTATTTCAAATTTTATTTATTTATGGATTTACTTTGAAAATTGTATGGAAGCTAGAATGCTAATTTTTTCTTAATTTATATTGTACTTGACATGGACTCTTTCTTTTAATCTAAACTATTATAACTCGGGCTCAACAAATAGATGGCCAGATGATTCTGGTTAACGTTGGAGCTTTCTCGGAGTGCCTAATTAGTATAGGTATAGAATTTCTTTATTTTTTTATTTTGAATTTTTCTTAATTTATATTGCACTTGACGTGGACTCTTTCTTTTAACCTAAACTGTTATAATTTTAGCCCAACAAATAGATGACTAAAATTTTCTAGTTAACGTAGAAACTTCCTTAGAGTGTCTAATTAGTATAGATATAGATAGATTGGAATGTGTCGAGTGCAGCAGGAGTTGCTTGTTGTAGCCAAACAAGCACTTCACATGGTGCATGATGCCTCACCTAGAGAGTTGATGGCCAGACATTCCTACTGAGAAAAAGGAAAAGGAAATCCAATTTATGGCCTCCAGGGCACGTACAGTACAAAATATTTATCTAAGCATCTGCTAAGCACGGTACTTAATTAAACATAGATGCTTCAAAATAAGCACCTCATCTATCCTATATAGTAAAAAAAATCAGTATTTAATTGTTAAGCACCTCTTCAAACAACTACATTATATTATGCATGCTCTAAATCGCATGTGACATGCCAATATGCCATGTATGAATTAAACCGGTAAGTGGCACGTGTGGATTATCTTATGTGAGTCGAATATAGTTTTACATTTCCTTCGCGATACAATACAACATAGCACCGAACACACACAAAAAACGAAACCTTTTTTTCGCGTTTACGTTGCAAGCTTCTGATGGTTGAACGAATGATAACCCTTCTCGATCGATCACAAGAAGTCCGATGCTCCTTTGCGCCGCGATGTGATCGCCCCCGCCAACGTGTGGACACCAGCCGGCGCGAATGTTCCTTCCTTCCCAGTAGCGAAACCAAGCCAGCTGCAAAGAATTGAATATACCTACGCGACTAAATTCGCCCCATTGCCCACCGATTTTAGAGTAGTCTATACATTTTTAATGTAAAAGTATGTATTCGTGCTCGCTCCGTGAGAACTTATGTCGACCAAAGTACTCTTTAATTAGTTTCCAAAACATAGCTTTGATCACTAATTTCTATTATGATATATTTATGAAATCTAATAAAATTATAATGCTACGGATTACAAATCTATACATATGATTTCCATACATCCAATTTAAATATTTAAAAGATATTGACAGCCAAAGTTTGAAAATTTTAGCTCTATCCATATGCAAAACAGAAACTATTTGTGCGGGGCAGTAGAAGTAACACTTTGAAAGCTGTAAAATATTCAAAACGACAAACATTTCAGTGACCAGTGTAGCAAAGTACTCCAATCATTTTAAAACCATAACGTTGATGTGCCAATTGCACGCAAGTTTGGTCCACTTATTCCTAGCTCCGTGTTACGACTCGATCAGTAGTAACTACTAAGTGATGATGGTCGATGAGTGAGTAGTAGTGTGCATGGTTGGTAGCATATGTAAGAGTGCCTTTGATGCTGTCTTACTCCCTTTTCCTTTCTCTCTCTCTCTCACACTCTTTTGATGAGGGTATATATGTGCGTGTTGTTATCGCTTGTAGAGTGCTCACTACCTTGAAAAAGGTCATCAGTGGCGGTTCGAAACTGCCATCAGTGACGGTTTTCGAACCGCCACCGATTTAGTGCCACTGATAATCCAGGATTATCAGTAACGGTTCTAGAACCGTCACAGATAACATTATTTGTGACGGTTTTTGGATGGAACCGTCATCGATACGTGATATCGATGGCGGTTGAAAAAACCGCCATCGATCGGGTACTATCGATGGCGGTTTTGGCTCGAAAATCATCGATATCACGGTATCGATGGCGGTTTTAGCCAAAACCGCCATCGATAATACGATATCGATGGCGGTTTTTGGCTCGAACCGTCACCGATAGTCCGACACAGAAAATAAAAAAGCGGCATTTGTGGCTAGCCTCGAGCGATGCTAGCCATGCCCTCTGTCTGAAAATAATCACGACATATGTGTCTTGGATTGTTGGAAAAGATGAGAGCGTAAATACATCCAAGGTGTTTTTGAGCAAAGAAATACTTACCATTCTATCACTGAAAACACTTCTCACAAAGATATAATTTTGGAAGGTGTATGCATACCTTTGTGGCTGGGCATAGAAAGGAGTATGTTGTGGAGGTGTGGTAGGCCATTTCTCGCTAACAAAGGTAGCGAAGAGAACTAGACAATGAAATTAAGTTAACAAATGGTTGCGAGTTTACATTAGAAGATGATTGGGATTCCGCAATATTCATCGGTGAATGGCAAAGCCTTGACCTTAGCAAGCAACAAAAGCGAGGGCAAATGAGATATCGTATGATTGAAGCATAATTCACAAAATAGGTGGCCTTCTAGAGTTCTATATAAAAGCACATGAAAAAAAATCAACCCCAAAAGGCAACGAAGAAGTCAAATCCATAGCCACTCTTCAAGAAGCACAAAAAGTTTTTATCTGAATGCCTTATGTTAACGAAGAAGCTATTGTAAGGCGATTCGATTAAATTTCCCCAAGGACTAGATTTACAAGGACATTTGTTGCACGACCAATCCTATGAGAAAAAAAAAACATCATCTTTTGATCAAGCACTTGATCTGGATCGAAAAGCATTATCCGGCTGCATTTTTCAACATTACTAGCAAAGACCCCGCACATCCAAAGCGGGTCTCTTAAGAGTGGACAACTGAACATAGTCGATTTCGATTCGATATTGATCCGTTGAAATAAAAAAAGTTGCATTCAACAAAGCATTAAGTAATACATACATAGCTAACGTTTTTGGTCAAAAGGTCAAGTAACATCAGGATAGAACAAGACCAAATGAATGAATGACAATATGTTAAGGTCTCAGTTTTCCCACAAGACACAGGCGATTGCTAGTTCCTGTTATATGAATACATGAGCTAAAATACAAAAACATACATGGAACTGCGATGTAAAATCCAACTTGGGAGCTTGAGTATGGCATCTTAAGATGAAATGAAAGCAATTCATGGCTAAAGCACTTAAGGATGTGTCACTAAGATTCATGGCTAACCTGTGCACCGCGGCACTCTTTACAGGAACATCAACCATTTTCGTGGGCTTCTTGGCGTCGTTCTGTGCGATGGCATTTGGCTTGGAGTCCATCACTTTTTGTTCCTTAGTGCTCTCAAGAAATAATTCAAGTCCCTAGAATATGCACATCATCGAGCAGGCGATTCAGTATCAAGACCGAAATCATGTGGACAAAAAACATCTGAAAGAAAGAATAGTACAGACAATAGTATAGACAAAACAATGTTCAACTCTGACATTATATAAATTAGGAAGATCAAGGACTAAATCAAAAGCAGAAATGTCGCACTGAGCAATTGTGGATGCACAAATGCAGCTGCATATACATGATAGACAAACAAACCAAATAATAAAACAAAATGGTCATCGGGCTCAAATTATAGAACACTTCCTCATTAAAGTTTATTGTATTACCAAAATTTAGAAGAAAAATAAACAACCCGCTTAAGAGTCTTAAGGATAAACACAAACCTTGAATCTTTGGTTCACTTCTTTTTGCTTGAGCTTGTCCGATATTTCAATGACCCACTACAAGAACAATCACAAAAGTTATTCAAGTATACAAAATTAACGATAAGCAAAGCCTTAAAAATTAATCATTACGGCAATAGGACAAAAAGTCCTTACGATTAAGAAACTATAATAAACAGTTCTAAATGGAAATGTGTACCTTGCTATTAGTTGAAGAAGTTTGCTTTGGAATTTTGTTTCCAAGACCTACAATTGAGGCTCCATCAAAATCTATAGTATTTATTTGGACAGAACAAGAAAAGAACTCCATAGATGATTTAAACTCACATGTATTTTTGAGGCGGTTTTAGGGATCAAGAAAGCTTTTCTTTGAATTCGAGTAGCTTGAAACCACTACCACCATTCACAACAAACATCCGATGCGAAGGTACGAGCATACAAGGAAAGTTTATCAAACTAACCAAGTAATTTTTCACTTGGTTAGTTTATCAAAATAACCAAGTAATTTTTTCACTTGGTTAGTTTATCAAACTATTACAAACACATGAAATAACTTCATATGAAAAAATAACCATGTAAGGCAAACACATGAAATATTTAGAAGTGCCACTGCATGTGTGTACATGTGTTCCTCAAGAAGACAAACATACATGCTACAGTAGCAGAACCACTGACAAGAGAAGTGGCATTGAGGAAAGAAGGGGCTCCAATTTCAAAGGTACAAAGAGTTATTTACACTTTGTAATGAAATAGAATTGAAGTAACAAAAGCCTAAACTAGTTTTCTAAACTAGAAGCCTATGGGTCTTGAGCTTGGAGACACGCGATGTGAGACATGAGTATGGAGGAGTGGATCGTTGTTATCTTCGGTCATAAAACTCGCCTTTTTGTTGAGTATTTCCTTCATGATGAAGTAGGCGAGCTGGCCCTGAGCGGCTTGGATTTCAGAAGCAAGCGATCCTCAGAGATGACTTGAGGCGTTGTAGGTATGAAAAAATGTAATTAAGAGAGCATATAGAAATCGAGTGGCGCGAATCGATGTGTCATGTCGCATGAGTGACCTCCACGTCATTGTCTTTTATTGTGCAACTTAAGATTTCCGCATGTCTTGGCACGAAGTACCCACATAGATTTGTTCCTTGCTTCTGCTTGTGACACTGCGAAAATCGAATGAACTAAGATGTCGTCGAAGGAGCTATTTACTATGAAATACGATATAAGAATATTCCTTGCGTGCGTACCGGAAATTTAGTACGGATTGTAAGGGTTTTCTGGTATGGGCGGTGTCTCGTGCTCTTCTGACAATATCTTTTGAACGCCGCGTTGATTAAACTTGTCATCACTTCATAGTCTGCTTTAGGTTTATCCATTGGATCCATGATCAGCATCTTGCTCTTGTCTGGATGAATTACTATGAGAATCCAGTGGAATCTGGATGCCATAGCCATTAGTCGTTACGTCAGAGTAAATAACGAAACCAACGAGTAATTTAACTCGCTAGTGAGGAACTTACTTAAAATTGTATGGTACAAGTATAAACTCCTTGTCTTGTAGTTTAAGCAAAGCTTTATATATGTACTCCTCGACCTCCTTTGGTACTCTCACGATTTCGGTTTGGCAAACCGTTCCCGGGTCGAGGAATCCCATTGGCCCCTTGGTTCTTCGTAGTTCCTGAATCTCGTATCTATATAACGAAATAGTTAGACATGACATTTATCGGTATTATGTGAATGTAGACCAAGATTGATATATTAGACACTTACAGTGTCCAGCATCTCAAAAAACATATGTCGAGGGCGTCATGATAGAACAAGTTGTGCATGTTATCGAATTCTATTAAGAAGTAGCCATAGCCCTCGTGGTGAAAATGTTCCTCACGGAACAACTGCGGTGATCACCTTCGGAGTACGTCTTGGTTGGATCGCTCCATGTACCATGCATGTAGTCATTGCATCATGGGTGTTAGATTTAACCGAATCGGTGACTAAGGGCTTCCCAACCTCGAATTTCAATCTTGGTTGATTTTCTTGTTCATCGACTTCCCTTGCCCTTACTTTTTCACGGACGACATCATACTCGGTCTGGCTTCCCCGATCTAGCCGACACGGCTTTGTCTAATGTGCCATTTTTGGGATCGGGGTTGTAGGTTTGTCCTTTGAAGTACCGGGTGTTCTGAGTTTCTGCGTTGGAGTACTAACAGGGCCATATTTATGGGGCCCTCAATGGATTCTTTTCTACCTCATGTTGCTTCTTCACCATTTCACTCTCAGTCTTTGGTGGATGATCTTGTGGATTACCTTCTGAGAGAGGTGGCGATGCATGATCCAAGACGATGTCGAGAGGGTGCCTTGCATGGTCCAAGATGATGTCACGCTTGCGCCTTTGGATGAATGAGTGGGCGGCACCTCCGAGTTGTTATCTCGTCATTGGCGGGTTTTTCTAGCTTTGATATCGAGAAAGCGGCAACTACCGTGTCCACTGGACCTTTGCATAACTGGCGCTATCGGGGCATTATGCAGACACCCCTTGTTGGCACGGATAAGCTACCCTCATGGCGACTGAGAAAGATGTTCATCACGCACGTTGAGTCGACGGTGTGGGGTCATGTATGTCGTCCACAGGATAATGGTTTAGGTCCGCTTGTGCTGGCGTGGACCATAGAATCGCCGACGACACTGTAGAAATTTGGAGAGAGCGTTTTCGGCCTGCGTCTGGCTCAAGGCTTCTTGTACTTGTCGTTGAACTTGTTCGTGAATGGTGGGTTGTAATTCTCGCAGAACCCTTTCCTTCATACTTTCCATTTCTGCGCTGCCTGCTCTTCTTTAGCTCTTTTCCGACTCCTATAAGAGTCTTCGTGCTCAGGGAATCCCATCTTCCATGGAACCTTGACCCCGACGCCTCGTGTTCGACCGGGGTGCTCTTTGTTTCCGAGGGCCGCTGATAGCTCGTCTTTCTCCCTGTTTGGGTGGAAGGATCCTTGGGTGGACTGGGCGTACAACTGATGAACTCTTTGCGCCACTGCTTCGTCTTCGCCGCTCTTGAATGATAAACTCGAGAGACAAGAGATCGCCTCGCTAGCACGTAGTGCTTCACTCGTCCGTAGTCCGACCAAGGGACTTGTGCCGATCTGTTGGATCACTTGTAATTCTGCTGTCCCATTGAGCAATTTTACCAGTGTACCCACTCGTGCCAAGTCCGTGGGGTGAGTATTCCTTCTTGCGATGCTAATGTGGTCCTCACTAGACTTCCTTCGCTTCAGATTGCTTCATCGCCACGAACTCATCCCAAGATGGTTGTAATCTTGGGTAGTCTTCGACGGTGACCGCTTTTGCTTCACATAATTTACGTTCGGCCCGCCTTGAAGTTTCTCCACGCCGCATCCATGGTCATCAATGCATCGCGACGCACGAGTTCTTCGACTCCTTCGGAATGCGAAGGTTCCTTTGAGCTCTGTCCACAGATCCTCTTTGGTGGCTTAGGGCACTTTATGCCAATCCAAATAGGTGATTGGCACTTTCTCCTTACGATGTACCCGCATGTTGACTTGTATTTTTTGTCACTGCCTTTTTGATTACAACAGGGACCCGATATCTGAGACCTCCGTGATGGTGTACGGCCTTGAGCTTCTTATTCTTCCTCGTCCTCGGCGTGTTGCAATGAAGTGGAGGCCTCGGGAACAGCGGTGGAGGCCCGGGAACAGCGGTGGAGGCCTCGGCAACCGGTGGTTGGGTGGAGGGTAAGGTACTGCCGGGCTCTCCTCCATTATAGGCTCGATTTGGGCTCCATTAGAACTACTCAATAGAAAGGAGATATTTGAGAGAGGAAAGAAAATATGTACTAAGCGATAGAATAACTAAGTGTATCATATTGAATTAGCACACTTGAGGAAAATATGTACTAACCGAGGAGTAAGATAGAAGATGTACTAACCGAGAACTATATTAGATCCTTAAAGTGCTGTCCATGGCTCATTTAGTCACAAATGGAATAAGATAGAAAATGTGCTAAGATAGAAGATGTACTAACTGAGGACTATATTAGATCCTTAAAGTGCCTGTCCATGGCTCATTTCGAGTCACAAATGGAATAATCCACTAATAACAAACTGAGGACTATATTAGATCCTTAAAGTCCTTAGAGTTATTTGTTAAACTATTCTTGCATGCTTGCTTTATGAGTTTGTCATACTTGGTTTTACAAGACTAAGTGAATTGTTCACGAGAATGATATCAACTATCTCGATAAAAAGACTAAGGCGGGAGTTATAGATTAGCTCAAGAAGGTGTGGCGTGTCTAAGGCTTGGGCTTGGGCCCTTTCTTGGTGAGCTCAAGAGAGGAGATATGAAGCGAGAATGATCAAAATTAACCATAAAGCAGAATGGATCAAAATAGCGGACAATCGAGATATCAACAATGGCATGATCATTAACAAATCAAGTAGCATCTAGCTCAAGTTGTTTTAAATTTAGAGTGTTCTCAGATGTCGGGTTGCCTAAAGGCCCTCCTCGCCACGGGGAACGAGCAATAGACTGATTTGTGACAACCTTACCTCTATTGCAAATTTACTACTTGACAGTTTAAAGCAAATCAATTGTATATTTGGTATGCACAGGACATAAAATATCTAATAAGCTTACTGGACAGAAACCAAGATATATTAACAGCCGCAAGGAGATGATAAACAACAGTAAGCACAAGGTGTCTAAACTAGCATATCTGAGAAAAATGACAATTGAACTAATCAATCAAGCTGTAATAAATCTGTCAAGTTTTGTTGTCACAAATAGTCTATTTCAGTCAGTAAATCATCATTGAACACTAAGCCCCACAAGCAAGGTCCCCAAGCCAAAAAATGGTGGCCCTTTGCATTCACGTAAATGTGGCCAATATCAAGTAACCAAACGACAAGAAAAGACAAGTAGTGTAAGCGACAAGAAAATGCTTGAAGAGTATAGAAGCATTTTTCTATTAGCTTAAAGTTTAAGAAAGGATCTCTACACTCTACATTCTCTCTACACTCTACATTCTAGTAGTGTAAATGAGAGTGTGAGCAATTACACGTGTAGAGATCTCATATATTTCGTTCTTGATTGCATAAGTTCAATGTCAATGTAATACCAAACTAACTCTAAGTAAATACAAAAATACATCTTTACATGCACTTTTCATTTGGACCATGGAAATGCAGATTGCGAAAAGGTCGGCTATTAGAAACATAATGTCGAGTTGATTTCTTTCGTACCAACACTTTCGACTTGCATTAGTTTGCTATGCTTTAAAGGTAATGAATTGACTACCGGCAGGTCAAAAGATACAGTTGTGAAAGCTTCAACATTTGTTTTATATGTAAAAACTCTCCTAACAGAATCAACTTTCATGTGAAGTTGATAAAACACAAGCGATATAAAAATTCGGATGTCGGGTTGCCCCACAGTCTAGAATTGAAATAGTACAAGCTAAGCGAGTTGATTATGAGTGTATTCCTTTGCTTCCATCAAAACAACTCAAGCAACATAGACAAAATAATGCTTAGCAACATAGAGAGGAGATATGAATGATTTGCTCTCAGATTTAGGGTCACTCACGTCTGTCAAGCAATGATTCTTATGGGCTTGGATCCATAGTGTCACTCACGTGTGAGGCTTGGATTCATATTGTCAGACATGTTGTAAGAAACGATCAACTCTATTATTTACTTTCCTCAATTGTACAAAGTGCAAAGTCTATAATAACCCTATATAGTCATTGATAGCCTATATTACCTAATGAGATGCGATAGAAGATATAAGCCATTGGATCACACAAAATCAGTGGTTCGTGTTAGTATGGGTGTCTTTGTAAACTTTTCGTGTTTTGTGAACTCTAGATCACACAAATGGAGAATTGGTTGGAAAAACTAGATAGGGCGCTACTCATGACACAATGTTTTTTTTTCACGATTGCCGCAGTATACGTAGCTAGCTAGTTATCAAGATTACGTGTTGTGTTTGATAAAAATTCAATGTGTTCTTCACGCCAAAAAAAGTTTCGTTTGATGGACACGAACTCGGTGAAACACAAACGATGATTAATCCAAACTAACCCCTATGCATTTGGCGCCTCAAAATCAAAATTCCTCGCATTTCGAGATAGCTGACTACGATAAAAAAGGGTTCAGAATAGCGACTAAGAACCATACAAACAAAAGGTAATAAAAGTGCATGCATCTATGTCGACAACTCGTTGATGAGTAAAACACGCATTTTTCTTTGTGTTGGAACTAGTTGGAAGCGTTGGTAGCTTACAGGTAGGGTTGAAGGGGCGGCGCGGTGTGGGAGGGCGTTGAAGAAGCGGCCGGTGGGGAAACAGGGGCGGCGCCGGTGGGAAAGCGCGGCGGCCGCTTAGGTGGCGGCGCGAGGCAGTGCGTTGAAGGGCGTTGAAGGGGCGGCCGGTGGCGGTCGCTTAGGTAAGCGGCCTTGCAGACGGACGGCCGTCGTTGGAGCGAAATCATTGGAGGGGGTGGCGCGGTGGTTGCGTCTTGGGCTGCATGGCTGTGATCTTGAGGGCGCAGGAGTGGCGTGGCGGGAGCTAGGGCACAAGAGTGGAGGGCACTTGGAGTGGCGGCGGGAGCTAGGGCATGTGAGGCGGAAGCGAAATTTGCGAATGCGTATATGCGGCCGAGCTATATGTAGAGGGAGTATCTGTGGCGGTTAAGAACAATAACAATCACGAGATAGCGATATCTGTGGCGGTTAAGAACAATAACCGTCACAGATAAACGTTATCTGTGACGGTTATTGTTCTTAACCGCCACAGATAACGTTTATCTGTGACGGTTATTGTTCTTAACCGCCACAGATACTCCCTCCCACGCCATAGATACAGATGACAACCATAATAAACTCCAGGAAGCATGCATAACAACATACATACCACATCTGAAAAAATGTACATACTACCTATATAGTATTATATACTTGTATGCTACATATATATCCTTTATTACACGAAATACCCCAATATTGTGAGATATGGTACATGGAGTGACTACTCTTGGAATAAGAAAGAGGCATCATATACAGGAAAGTATATATGAACCCTAGGAAATAGTTAATATACATTTAATATATATGTGTAATGTCCGATTATGTTGTATAATCGTGTGCTATCTTGGAGGCCTTTATTTATTTCTTGTAACATAACTAAGAGCTTGCGACCTTTGGGCCATACAAGAAGATTTAAGGAGCAAATACACTTTTGCCTTTGTTTTTGAGCACTTTATGTAGGAAATATGCCTAGAGGCAATCATAGAGATGATTATATTTCTATAAATGTTCATAAACATTTCTTACATCACATTTCCATTACTCCATATAAATGGCGACATGTTGCCATTACTCCTAGCTAATTATTTTCTTTCACAATTTGGCCTTCGTTGTGATCATCGCGATGATAGGTAACTTCTTGAGTGGTTTCTTCCTCGGGCCTCATGCTGTCGCCTGCGAAAGGAGGCAACTCATCAAACTGGTTGTACTCTTCCTCATCCACGACATTCTCAACTCCAACGATCCTTCTTTTTCCTTGCAGAACTACGTGGCGCTTCTTATCTGCCGGGTCGATTATGTAGAATACTTGTGCTACTTGATTCGCAAGTACGAATGGTTAAATCTCAGATCCGACATGTTCGATGTCCACATGAGTAAAGCCGCACTTGTCCACCTTGACACCATTCGAGTCGTACCCAATGACATCGAAACACCGGATCTTGAAAATGCGAAGAGTCCAGCTCCCAAATCTCCTCTATGAACCCGTAGTAGATGCTCTTCGTCGCTGTGTTGTCGAGGCATCTATACGGACACCATCGCTTTTGGTAAGTGCTCTTGCTATCCCGAGCTCTCGTGTAAAATGTATATCCATTGATGTCATATCCTTGCCATGTCGTGATTGTACCGAAGGCCCTTTTGCCAACCACCTCAATGTAACACTCGTTTCTTCACCGGACATGTGCTCCTCGAACCAATGGTGAACAAACGATTGTGCTCTTTTGTTATCCAAATCTCGACTTTCCTCGGTTTTCCCTCCTTAGCTTACCCTTGTGTATGTCCATATACTGGGCACACCTCAAGTGATGTTGTTGCAATCTTGTGAAATGGGCTTGTTCGAACAAAATATTATCGTAAGAATTTGTAGATTTCTTTCCTATTACACCTTTCCCACCTAGCCTACCCTCATGGCGAGATATGGCACTCCTAGGTTCGACCTCCTCCATGTAATCGACACGAACTCAATAACCTCCTCGGTTGCATAACCTTCTACAATTGAGCCTTCCGTACGAGATCGATTCGTACATATTTCTTGAACACCCATATACCTTTCAAATGGGTAAATCGATGCAGAATACTGGTCGCAAATATTTATCTCATTGACAAGGTGAACAATGAGATGAACCATGGTATCAAAAAATGATGGGGGAAAATACATCTCTAGCTGGCACAGAGTCTTTACCACATCAGCCTGAAGTTCATAAAGCCCAACGGATCGATGACCTTCGTGAAATCGTGTTGAAGAAGGAACACAACCTCGTGATTGCCTCTCGGACCTTGTCGTGCAAAATACCTCTAATTGCAACAGGAGCATTTGTGTCATCATCACATGACAATCATGAGACTTCATGCCAATTAACTTCAAATCTTTCATCGATACGGTTTCTTGATGTTTGCGAGTAACCGGACGGAACTTTCACACCATGCGAGCACTTGCGAGTTCATTTTCTCTTTCTTACTCAAAGTGTAGCAAGTCGGGGAAGGTAAAGCGGCCTTTCAGTGTCTTGAGGATGTAGCTCGGCTCGATCTTCATGTCTTCCGAGATCCTTCGTGCCTTGATCCATCCTTTGTTTTGCTAGGAATATTCAAGAAAGACCAACCACGCTGTCACATACATTCTTCTCTACATGCATGACGTCGATGCAGTGTCGAACTTCCAAGTCCTTCCAGTAGGGTAAGTCCCAAAAGATGGATCTCTTCTTCCACGTGGTCTTCTCAGTATGGGACCGCGATGTATTACCGATACTTCTTCCGAGTACAACATTAAGATTCCTAACCATATCATACACCTCTTCCCCACGAAGACGCCTTGGAGCTAAACCGTCCTCCTTTGTCCCGTCGAATTGTTTCTTCATATTGCGGTACGGATGATTCCTGCGAAGGAACCTCCGGTGACGCATGTACATTGTTTTCCTCGAGTTGTTGAGCCACACACTAGCGGTTTCATCCATGCACTGGGGGCATGCTTTCGCTCCTTTTATAGTACGGCGGACAGGTTACCAAGCGCAGGAAAATCATTGATGGTGCAGAACAACAATGCGCGTAGAGTGAAGTACTCTCGTTTGTACTCGTCCCATACCGCATACACCTTCGTTCCACAATATCACAAGATCTTCCACCAATGGTTGTAGGTATACATCAATATCGTTGCAGTTGTCTCGGCCCTTGGATAAGCAAGGACATCATAATGTACTTTCGCTTCATACACAAACGTGGTGGAAGGTTGTATATACACGAGTCACGGGCCAAGTGCTATGAATCTTGCTCATGTTACCGAAAGGATTCATTCCATCCGTACTCAAGCCAAACCTTACATTCCTCGGTTCATTTCAAGTTCTCCTGAAGAGTCTATCGATGGTTCTCCATTGGCGAATCAGGGTGTCTCGATTTTCCATCCCTCTTATGGTCTTTCGAGTGCCATCGCATCAATTTGGCGTGCTTTTTGTTTCCAAATAAGCGCTTCAAACGAGGTATTATGGCAAATACCACACCACTTTTGCGGGAGCTCCTTTCTTCACCTCGATAGCCCATTGCCATCGCCTTACGCTTGTATCGCGACGCTTTGCACCGGACATACATGAATGTCTCGCATAGTCTTTGCGATAGAGTATCTGATCGTTTGGACAAGCATGTATTCTTTCTACTTCCAATCCCAAGGACATACAACCTTCTTAGCTAGATACGTGGTTTTAGGCAACACGTTTCCTTGAGCGATATGTCCGCTAACAGATGTAACAACGCCGTGAAACTCTTGTCGGACCAACCATTGGCTGCCTTCAATTTGATGGCGAGAGCACCGTGTGCAACTTTGTGTATTCCTCCTTACAACCCGGGAACAAAGGTTTCTCCGAATCCTCCATCAAACCCGTGAATTGATTAAACTCTCTCGACTAGTGTAGTTCTCTTCGCATCGCGCAACATTTGAGCAGTTAATGTCATCATCGACGACCAATCTATCCTCATCGGATCCATAAGCGATGTCATTTGCCACATTGCGGCTCCGTCGCCGCCGACGTTATCACGTTCAAGTATGATCTCCTCTTCACCGTGCCTTGTCCAACTTGTATAGCGGTACAAAACCCTTCGGATCAAGTGCAAATGGATATGGTTTTTGTTCGAAAACATCTTCTCATTCTTGCAATCAATGCATGGACGATGTATGTACTCCGTCTTCTTTTGCAAGTCGTTCTCCTCGACTCCTTAGAAAACAGATACACCGTCGATATATTCTTGGTCGCAAGCGGTTCGCATCGTACATCCATCTCCGGTCCATCTACAGTTCATTAATTTAAGCAATTTATTAATATCCAAAAATCTTAATTAAATAAATTGTTATTCGAATATTCAACAATATGCACTAACGGGACAACATTAATACTAAGTAAATGTTGCACACTTAATTAATTAATTTTAATATATACTCATACGTAACCAAAAATTATATATATCCTCCGGAAGATCAACATAATAAATTCCTCACCTCAAAATTTCATGATCACCCGACTACCATATTAACTAAAATTTATTTATCATTCACATCCAACAATCTTAATTACATAAATTGGGTTTATATGCTTCATAAAAATTCACTAACAATACCCACTAATGAAGCAAGATGTATATGCACGCGCTAACGAAAAAAATTAATGGTAACTAAGAAAAAATATTAACTACGTAATTTTTATACATATCCTTCGGAAGAGCAATATAATAAATTTCCTCATCTCAAAATGCAAGGCAATTAACATCATGATCACCCATCTATCATATTAACTATAATTTATTTTTCATTAATATCCAATAATCGTAAATACATAAATTTTATACATATCCTTCGGAAGAAACAACGTAATTTTTATACATATCCTTCGAATATTAACTATAATTTTTATACTTCATGATCACCCATCTATCATATTAACTATAATTTATTTATCATTAATATCCAATAATCGTAAATACATATATTTGACATATGCTTGACAAAAAATTCATCATCTAAATAAGGTAGAGAACTTAATCTAATACTGACAAAGTAATAAATTCATCATCTACAAATTGCTAGCTAAATAAAAAACAAACTAAATGTAGACCTTGCACCTAAACCTTAATTAAGCTAGGAATAAACCTTTTAATGGCAATTTTACACTAGAAATGAAGAGAGGAGACATATTTACACACCTTGGAACAATTCTAGGAAGTGGAAGCACAAGATCTTGGCCAAACAAAATCTGAAATCAAAAAGCTGAGTTTTGTTCTCGGGAGGAAGATGACCAGCGACAGGGGCAACAGGGGATATTTATAGAAATCATTATTAGTGGCGGTTCTAAAACCAACCCGCCACAGAAAATGTATTATCTGTGACGGTGCCATCTACCAACCGCCACAAATAGTCCCAGCCGTTATCAGTGGCGGTTTTTATTTAAAACCGTCACAGATTAAGTATTATCTGTGGCGATTTTTTGATGCAACCGCCACAAATGGTCCTCCTGCCAATTTCCATATAGAACCGCTACTGATACATGTATTTGTGACGGTTCCAAAAGAACCGCCACAAATAGAGGCGTCACCTATGTGCTGTTTTGTAGTAGTGGCTCAAAGTTTCTTCTTTTTCTCTTGCTAGAGTCAAATGACATTCAGCTTTGCAGTTCAAATGACAATGTGTTGTTTTCAGATGTTTGGATCATCTATCTAGTTGAAAATCAACACAGTAGACCAGGGGATGCAGATATTCTACATGTCTGCACCTCATCAGCCCGTTCGTATAAACTCTCTGATTTTCACGTAAAATGGTCCATATGTATCGAGAATGACATGTTCATAGAATCCACATCAAAATCGAAGGATCTGAAGGATGAATGTTCATAGATATCCACATCAAAATCGAAGGATCTGAAAGATCGTTCATCCATATATATATATAAGCCGGCCGGCGTTTTCCGGAGCTGGCGATGAGAATATTTTGGCTGATTATAGTTCGAACAAGTGGCTAGCTAGAGTCCCCCCTTGCAAAGACCCTCTATTTTGTTTGGCGTTTCAAATTAAGAGGATTAAACTTCTTGTACATGTAGCTTTAAAATGTACATTACGTAAATGTATCCCCTTTCCTGGCTCGAAGCTAGTACGCCGACTCCAAAGCAAGTGCGGTTTTTAATTTTTTTAAATGACGGTTGTACGGACATCGTAAACAAAAAGTTTAACCATTTTTCCGTACTATCACTACATATAAAATAATACTAGTGATAGTATGGAAATGACTAAAAAATTTATTTGCGATATACGTACAACCCCTATCAAAAAACAGATGAAAACCGCACTAACTTCGGAATCGGCGTCTACAACTTCCAGCAAATCCCGACAAGGATGGATCCAACACATAAAATTTTGATTTTTTTTAGTTCTATTAAACATGTTTTTTTTTCAAATCTAGTATTTGTTCAAACATTTTTGTAAAAATAGTCCCTTTCGTGACCATCGAAGGAGCAGTCACTCATGCATCGTGGAAGATGTTTGGCGACAAAATGTTCGCACTGTTGTCGTTGGGCATCCCCACCTTGACAAGCTCCCGCTGACTTTCACTATCACCGAAGGCCGAGAACTAGTGGTTAATTAAGTGACTAAGTACTGGTAATTAGAGATTTAATTAGTGACTGATTAATGACTAATTAATTAAATCACTAATTAGACATGGCATCAACTACCTTCCATGGTAGGTAGTCCGGTAGAAGCTTGCCGAGCACTCAACCCGCGGAAGCTTCCTATCGAGCTTAGTGTACGCAATAACACGTCTTTTTTTTTGTCGCGAGACACCTTCCACTGCGTCGCTCCTTCTGCAATTAGAGAGAGGCTATTTTTATCGAACATTTGATAAAAGCTATATTTGCAGGAAACATGCGACACCAAAGTTTCCAACACGCATCTCAGAGAAAGATTGCATTATATAATTTGACACGGAAGCGGACGGAACATGGAAGCTGGTAATAAATTAACTAGAACCATAAAATAACATCAGAAATGCTATGTGCACCAAAACCAAGTTCATGCAAAAGAAAAAAAAACATCACAAGTAGTATCATCACAATCCAGTTCCAAAATCAAAATTTCCGATTTTCACTGCTCCTATTTTCACCTCATACTTGCCCCAACTATTGTAGGGCTAGCTAGAGGTGTGCTCAATATCACATTTATGGTAAAAAATAGCAGACAATACATTTACCTAAGACGGAAGAATCGGTCATCATATCGTAATTACGGCTACTTTATTATATAGGATAAACTATACCCAAGGGTAATAACAACTACGTTATTACTAGGATAACGAGACCAAGAAAAAAAAAAGAAGCTAGACAGACTAGCTACACAGACAAAGAATAAAGATTTTTTGAAGTTATCAAACAAAAGAGCTGCCTATTAAATCTATTAAGAGGAATAATGTCGTAGTTGTGAAAACCAAACACAAACGAGGGGGTGGACGTCGGCCGTTTAACGGGGCAGCGTCCACGAGAGTGAAAATGACACGGGGATTTTATACAGGTTCGAGGGTCCGAGAGGACCGTCCTACTCCTGTCGACGAGCCTACGAGGGTTAGCCTTCGGAGAGCAGGGACTCAAGGGCTCGTCAGTTTTGAGTGTTTCATTATATTGCTCAAGGGAGCCCCCTTACAAATGAGAGGGGGAGGGGTATTTATAGAGTTCATGGTCTGCACAAATAACCAAAATACCCCTCAAGAATGACTAGCCTATGGATACAAAAGAAGGGTAGTGTCGTCTTTTGGTACAAATGACCGAAATACCCCTTATAAGGATAACTAGTCTATTAGTACAAGTGAGGGGTAGCATCGTCCTCTGTTTGGCAAAGCAGATCTCTTGATCTCAGTATGTTGCCATTTGTCGGTAGCTCTTCAGATATTCTCCAACAAATAAGCAACAATGTATTTTTAAAAAGAAAAATAAGGGGAAAAAAAGGAGAAGATTAAGAACAAAAGACATATATCCTCCTGGGACGAGTTGCGCGAGAAAGATGCGTGGCCCTTGTAAGGGTAGGGACCATGTTGACGCTTCGTCCTTTATATTTATAAATAACATATTACAATGCTGTGAGAGATTAAACCGAAAATGTATACATCGTGCATACTAACTAATAAAAGTCATAAAAATCATGTTTTTTCTGTCATTTTTTCCTTTTTTTCTAAAAATTATAGATGTACTTCATAGATTACTCTACCTATATATAAAATTGTAGGTTCAAATTCATTATATATGGAGGTTACAAAAAGAAAATTCGATAATATATCGAATTTTCTTTTTGTAACCTCCATATATAATAAATTTGATCTTGAAACTTCATATATAGGTAGAGTAATCTATGAAGTACATCTACAATTTTTTTCAGAATTTTTCATAACTTTTATTAGTTGGTGTGCAGTGTGTAATACTCTAAAAACACTGTGCACAGATACGTTGCCATATTTATACGGGATAAATAGTTTGTTTTAACAACAAACTAGAGTAAACCCGAGCCACATGACGTTAATTTGGTCTCTTTACATATTCTTTTCACTTTTGGTTTTTTCTAATGAAGTTGCAAATCTAGCCATCTTCTCAACCGTGGTAGTTTGTTAGCAACACAATTCCTTTTTTGTCGAGCACAAGTCAGGGTTCACAATTCTGCGGTAAATTGCTCGAAAACCATGATTTTCAACCTTATCGCTACGGTTTGAGATCCAAAACCGCTCGGTAAACCAGTCTAATTTTTAAAAAATCAAATAATAGAAAAAAATTATGCGTTGAAAACCACGATTTTCGCAAAAAACCGCTCGAAAAACCTTTTTTAGGAATATTCAATTGGCCAGCTGGTTTTTCGTTGAAAACCGAACGGTTTTTGAATTATTTTCAATTTTTTTAATTTCTTAACTCTTGAGTTTTTAACGGTTTTCAAGCGGTTTTCATACCACGAATTTTAAACCAATTTTTGAAAAACAATTTTTGAATCCCTAGCTCAGGTACCACGGTACCCTGTCCTACCGTAGTCGTCTAGGCTGTCATAGATCTAGCCATCTACCACGGTACACGAGCGCAACAAGTAAGACATTTCTTCTGTGGTAAGGAAGATGGTTATTTATTTTATAAAATTATTTGCATAGAACTCAAATTTTCAAAAGAAAAGGTCAGGAAGCTAAAGAAAAAAAAAAGATTCTAAACTTGTGGAACCTGAGCGGGGCAAAGTATATATGCCGTATGTCTATAGCCAACTGCTAACGAAGATCAGCATGGCGTAGTCAAGTAGTTGTAGCCGCGCTATATGAAAATTAGCAGTACGCTGCTCCGCAAAGATCAGCAGGTGGATTAGAGGGGGGAGGTGAGGACACAGGGAGGCGGCATTGGGATTCGAATAAAAGTGGGATGAAAAGAGTATCCAAATCTAATCTCGGGAGAGGAAGCAGGGGGGGTGTGTGGTGAGGTGGCAGGACGGATCGGGCGCTCCACGTGGGCCGCTCCCACCGGCCGCATCTCCAGCTTGTGGTCCTCGTCGCTCCCTCCCCGCCCACTCCTCTTCCCAGCCTCACGTTTCCCTCCTCGCTCCTTCCACCTCCCTTCCCTTCGGCTCGGCTACTCCCCACCGCCGCGCCTGATCCTCCTTGCTACACCTTGTTCCTTTCCTTCACTTTAATTACTCTTCTTCCAAAACCATGAATGGAGACCGAGGGGATAGCAATGCCGTTGAGCGTGCAGCCCACCTGGGTTTGAGTTCAAAGCTTGCCAGGGCTGCTTACGGAGCGGAGGGCGTGGGTGTGTGTAGGTATGTGTTTGTTCTCTGTTAATGAAATGCTAGGGCTAAAAACTATAGATGGTATTTTTGTGTAGTTTAGGACTGTTTATAAGTTCTCTAAAAACCGGTTTTCCTTTTTTCACTGCACGAGACTTTTGTGTCCCTACATGTCTTAAACCTTTTCCATAAATTTTGTGTACAATGTGCTGTAAATTTTGTATTATACGTGGTCTTTATAATGAAAAATTTAAAAGTAAAGACCGAGGGTGTATAAATACATTTTTGGTAAAACTCGCGCATTTGTAAGTTTCTACTTTAAAGTAAGTGTACTTATTTTCGTTGTAAGTGCTCTTACGTAGCATAGATGCCTTTTAGCAACCACCTAAACAAACCATCCAATTCATCCCCTACTATTTGCTCCAATGCAACCCCAACCTCACTCTCTGCCGTTGGCAATCCCATTGTTGAAAGCAAGGATTCCCCAACCAACCCTTTGACCTATCCTTAGTACCATAAACATAGATCAAATAGTCCTTTCAGCTTTTACATACAATAAGTTAGTAACCACAAAGTGTATTTGCATACACCTATGAGTCTATGATGATTCTTTTCTTAGTTGATCCAATTTTAGGATTGCGGCTACAAAGTGGTACTGAGTCAACTCATTTCACATCAACTTGTTGGTTTAAACAACAGAAATATCTAAATAGCCGTGGAGAAAAACTTAATATTAGTACAGAGTAGATGTGTTCGAAAGCTTAGTCACATCATTCTTTCTTTAAAAAACATCACGTGGTTTTCTTAAGTAAATAAAACAAGTAGGAGAAAGTAAAATTATGTACACCGTTTATAGCCTCACATGAAGAAAATTAAAGATTCTGTTTGGTAGAAACAGGATTAAAACAACGAAATCAAACTTCAGAGGTTAAAATAAAGTAAATTAAGTTTATATTTTTAGTTTAAAATGTAAGCAGGATGATCCATTTAAACACTCTTAATGTCTTTCACGAACTTCACGAATCTGGTGAAGTTTAGAATTTTCAACTTCAGGATTCGGTGTTGAATCTCTGCCAAACTGGCCCTAAACAAGCCAAAATATACAGCAATACTAGTTTACAAGTGAACTTCCTAGTTAATCTAAATTAAATCAATTTAATTTTCGAAAGTGAGGTTGAATATGATCCAAAGGACGACTAGGGTTGGGAAAAAGAGCCAGGGAAAAGGAGAGCTAATAAACCATGGAATGTCCACCTGGAGGCTTGAGCGCCAGTAGTTGGAGTGAAGCGCATCCGCAGAGGATCTTCGGCTGGAGGCTCAAAACCTCACAACCAACACCAGCCTCACATATGCTCACCATTCACAAGGAAAAAAAAAACTCTCTCTTCTCTCTCTCTCAACGCATCTCTAGTCTCTCTCTACATATCGAAGGAACAAAAAGAAAAGGAAAAACAAAAACAAACAAAAAGAATCGAAAAGGAGATAAGCCAGGAAGGAGGAGAGCGATCATGTCGGCGGCGGCGGGGGCGGGGGAGGGGAAGGAGAAGGGCGCCAGCGCGTGCGAGCTCTGCGGCGCGGCGGCACGGGTGTACTGCGGCGCCGACGAGGCCATGCTGTGCTGGGGCTGCGACGCGCAGGTGCACGGCGCCAACTTCCTCGTCGCGCGCCACGCGCGCGCTCTGCTCTGCCGCGGGTGCGCGCAGCCCACGCCGTGGCGCGCCGCAGGGCCGCGCCTGGGCCCCACGGCGTCCTCTGCGAGCGCTGCGTCAGGCGTGGCGGCGGGCACGGCCGCGGTGGCGTGGGCGCCGGAGGTGATGACGAGATGGCCGGCGAGGGCGACGGCCTCGAGGAGGAGGAGGAGGACGACGACGAGGAGGCGGTCGTGGAGGACGACGACGAGGAGGACGATGAGGAGGAGGGGGAGGGGGAGAACCAGGTCGTGCCGTGGGCGGAGGAAGCGGAGGTCACCCCGCCGCCCGTCGCGAGCTCCACGTCGAGCAGCAGCCGCGAGGCCACCGCCAACGGTGCGAATGCCGCTGAGTGCGCAAAGGTGCCGCCTTTACCTCGTTCCCCGTTTCTTGATTTGGTTTCTACGCCATTCTCCACTCGTAATGTTCGAAAATCGCATCCCTTTCGTCAAATTGGGACGCCTCCCTCACAATTACGGCGGAAAAGATCCATCCTTTCTTGCAATCTCGATGGAAAAGACCATGTTCTTGTTAATAATTTGATGCGAACGTTGCGTCTGATGCAAATGCCGATGTATCTCTTTCAGGAGGACGTGCCTTGCTCGACGTCCCAGCCGAGCTTGTGCCGCTATGCGTCATCAGCACACCACGGAGGCCGGAGCGACGAGGCCACCTCCTCCCGGAACGGCGGCCGCTTCCTCGCCTCCCGGCACAGGAAGAGATCGCCCTCGGATTTCCTCAGCTCGGGATCGGCGCAGTCCGGGAGCGGCACGCCGGGGAGGAATTGCTCCAATACGGCCATTGGTCGAACTGAGTACGTTTGGAAACCCATTTTCCCGAATGATTCTCTTACATGTGTTCTATGAACACTTCAGAACTGTGAGTACCATTGTACAAAAGTGAAAAAAATTCAGCTTTCAGCAATGGTGCAATAATTCATCTTCGCAAGCATGACCTGAAAGTATCAAAGAACAAAAATTGTTAGATTAATGTGTGAATAACTAAGTAGCAACGCCAGGGAAGAAGAACAGAATGGGAGGTGAGTGAACTGATGTACAAGTTTGAGTGAAAGGTTGTTTACAACTTCTAGGTTTGCTGTCATGAAGTTTCTACGGGTGAAAAGCGATGGCTACATCAACACGGGATAGCTTTGCTTGCCTTGTCGAGTGCTATCATATGATGCTTGGAGTGCTCTGCAACCCTACTAGTGTTGTAGCTGATAGATAGCAAACTAGTTTTTCGATTCTAAAAGCATTACATTTCTACTTTTTCTTCATCTAGTTCGAGTCTAGTGACGTGTAGATGGTGGGTGAACCTGTGAGGTGCCAAGTGGCAGCTTTTGCCTAATGGCATAAATCCATAGTTAAGTTTTAGTGTGTGGTTTTTTAACGTTGAAAAAGCTTTAGTGTGTAGTTTTTGAACCTTGAACGACATATTTTGTAGTTTTTAAAGGTTGAAAGTTGTTTATGTTACCTTTTGGTGAAAAAAAGATTGAGCAACCTAGATCAATGCTCTTTCATTAACACAGTAGCTGATGATTCCCTTTTTGTTATGCAGCTTTTCCTGAGGCAACTTGAAACGATGATGTAGATGCGGATGCTAACTACATTAGAGGGCCACTTTTAGTGTATCCAAGCATTGGGGAGATGTGGATCACTAGCAAGATCAAACTTCCACTGAAGCTTACATCCTTTCGGTCGTCAACTTGCAAACTCGATTTATCGGGCAGCTGTCCCAGAACATGATAGCATTTGTAACTGCAACGGCTTGCCGGAGCTTGTATATGTCCCCTACTACTTTGTTGTGTTTAATTCCTTTCTACTTTTTGTTTGTGGATGAATCGTGTTGGCTAACTTAAGAAATGATATAGGTTTGCATTTGCAGTGACAGTCTTCCATGGTATCACTGTCTAAATGCTTCCTTTATGCCTTATTCTTGGTTTCTAGCTTGTTCATAATTTTGGATGAGATTTGGTGAATTCTGTGAATGCGTTGGCTGTTCGCTGCTGAATATACGTAGTACTCCTCTCATAGTTAAGGGAGCTGGACAAAGAATACTGGATAAATTGGTTGCCAACCTTGCAGACTCTGCAATTTAGACAAAATGACCTCTGTTACATGGATCTTGAATTCCTCATAGGCTTTGCGGGCTTAGGGTGTGATTCTTGTATGGATACTTATGTGGTCAAAACAATATTCTTAAGTGGAAAATCCAGCTTAGTAGGAAAAATGGAGAAGTAACCTCATTTGAAAACTTGGAAAGGTTGAGCTCATCAGGTCGGTGAAAGCAACGCACACGTGTTGATGTTAGTGTGAAGTCTCTTTTTCCTCCTTGAGGGCATCAAGTTCTTCATCCTGATCTTTTGATCCCCAGGTCATTGTCGACATCACTCACCACAAGAAAACACAGGAAAAGAAAGATGCATGCATGCTTGCTCCTTG
The DNA here is from genome assembly GCA_036346375.1 of Guadua angustifolia. NCBI lineage: Eukaryota > Viridiplantae > Streptophyta > Magnoliopsida > Poales > Poaceae > Guadua > Guadua angustifolia. The sequence goes on from CM070517.1 coordinate 40,410,006, forward strand.
GTGTGAAAGTAGCAGAGAACTGAAGGGTCCCATCGGCGTTTGGTACGGGAAACATGATGCGTGCCACATGCTGGTGATCTGCCGTTCGCTTGGAGATGATACACTTGCACAATAAGTTAATCATGTTTGAGTCATTAGGATGGATCATGCAAAGAGCAAAGCCCCTCCTTTGACTCGTTTTCATTTTTAAAGGCCGCTGTTAAGTTAGTACAGACGACACTTCATCGTAGCAAGCTATACCATCCTGATGCCCATCTCTTAAGATTTCTGCCCTTGTTTCAAAAATAAAAATGATGGCTACGAATTCTACCTATATTTCTTTGTTCCAAGGGACGTCATGTGAGTTCTCTTCTGGGGCATTTGATAAAAATAAGGATTCCCTTTCAAATCGTCGAAACAAGACGGTTTGCTCGATCGTGTCGTTGTAAGAATGACTAGTCCTCGCGAAAATGGGATTCTCTTTCATGTACCCTGTTCACCAATTGTCATGGCATAGCTGCCAATCGTTGGAGGACGCATTGGAGGGGTTGGGAAGAAGGAAGCTGGATAGACCATGGCCATGGAATGGAGAGGAGGGAGTCATTTGTCACAAACACCTTTTCTTTGCTGGTAGGAAGGATAGTTACGGTAGTAGTCCTTCCTGGCTATGGGAAGTGGTCCATAATAAGCGACGGTATCACTCACCGATCCGAAAAAGATCTCTGCAGAAGGAAACAAGCGAAGATTGGCCACTAGAAGTATGCATGACAGAGTTGGAAGGGTCAATATATTTGGCTCTGTTGCACATTTTTTTTCATTTTTAGTTTTTTTTTGAACAAAATTGCAAATCTAATCCCTTTCTTGACTGCGGAAGCACCAACAGTCGACACATGTCACCTACCGCACTTTCCTACCTCGGCGGGTATTTACTGACCGCAACAGGTACTTGCTGAGCTCGAGCACCATAGTACCCCTTACTGTCGGGTTTGAGCACCACGCTACCTTGTCTTGCTGTGTTCGGGTATTGCGGTAGCTCGTCTGCTGCGGTGAGTGCGAGAGGCGACACTGGTGCTTTCCGTGGTTGAGAAGAGGGCTAAATTTGTAATTTTATTCAAATGAAAACAAATATATATATATATATATATATGCAAAGAGGCCAAATAGGGCAATGCTAGTTGCTTCCCGCCTTTCCCCTCTCCAACCTAGGAGGCCACAAAAGAGGCCTACTTATATTTTCAAGGGAAAAAGCAAGCTATGACATTCAGGTAAGGAAATAAAAGAGGCCTAGCTATTTTTATAGGTGTTACTTGCTTGTTTCATGTCGTGCCCCTCGTCGCAGGGATCAGCGAAATCCGGCTCTTTCGAGTTAAATTTCGGTGGATTCATTTGAGTTTTATCTAAAATGTAATTTTGTCTAAAATTCAAATTTCGGTCAAGTTTTGACAAAATTTAAAGTTTTGTCCAACCATTCCGTCGCAAAATTACTCCGAAATTTCTAAAATAACCGAATTTCAGTGATTTTGGCAGGTGCCGCAAAATTTCATGAAGCGAAATTCGAAACTGTGGTCGTGCCTTTATATTCTCCGTTGCTTCAAGTTCTTTGTGTGTTTACAAGTGGTGGTGTACGCCGTAGAGGCAAGCATAGTGGTGCACTAGTGATGTTAGTTCTTTGACAGCAACGAAGGCAGGCTTGTGAAGAAGGCACAATTAGAGGGGATGAAAGAATGGATTTTGACTTCACGAAGAAGGGGACACAAACGGCATGGCACCGTAATCCGTTCACCTAAACATAAAATCTTAAACGAGATGAGCGGGAAAAGACCAAATTACATAGTGCTTGCTTGGGCTAGCTTGGCATGCACATCTTCGAATATGTACGAATATGTTATCTCCGCCCTATTTTGTCCGGGTCAGATCAGAACGAATGCCAACAGGGCCTCCTCTTTCTCCGGTTAACTTAACTTAAATTTTAGAGTCTGTTTGTTTGTGTCCTAGATTCTAGTTTCACCTGAGATCTGAAACTTGTAGGCTAAAATAAAGTGAATTAAGTTTATATTTCTGATCTAAAATGTAAACAAGATGATCCATCTAAACACTCTTCATATACTCACAGCTCTAGTTTCACGGATCTGATGGAGCTGAAGTTTTACCAAACACACTCTTAGTACATGTCGCGGCATATGCTACCATAGAAAAAGAAGGGTATACATATGCTTCGTATTTTTATTATATACTTTCTCCCCTCCTTTTTACTAACAAAATATAATAATATGAAACTATTTTTGATGGCCAATCTAATGATACCATCTTCCCGTGACAAATCCAAATACTTCGTCCATACATACTAAAGATCGAAGTTTTTTAGAAGGGAACAGAGGGAGTACTACTTACTCTCGGAAGGAAGAAGATATAATTTTAGAGATAATTCATACTGTAACATTCTATTTGTTGGTACTTTATAAAATACTACTCGTTATCTCAATAATATATAGGTCTAGAGACTATATATCGTACATATTTTTGAAGTGGTAGAGTATGAATTAGCTTTATATTTTATACTACTGGCGGTGGCAAATGCTCACATCAAAAAAAAAAAAATGGAGCGGAGGATACGATCCTATGAGCCAAGAGGTGTAAACTACCGTTAGATTAAAAAAACACATAGAAGATGGCCTACCTAGGATCTCCCTGGCTAGGCAGGCGATGAACCGGATATGCCCTCGTTTAATCATTTAAAATTGCTAAATTTAGTAAGATGTTCTACGCTACTATGGTCCTCTTAGAGCATCTCCAAGAGTGCCTAATAATTTGACTCCCAATAATTTTGGATTAGGAGCTTCCTAAAAGTTTTTTGACCTAAAAAAAAGACTATACTCCAACAGTTCCCATTTTTTGGACGGAAGGGGACGCCGGATGGGGTGGCGCGAATGAAATTCTCTACGCGGGAGATGGAAAAAATGGGGATTAGGAACGCACGCGAGTGCGAATATCTGGTCACTTCGGCCAGAGTTTTTGGGCGCGCGGAAAGATTGGGAGTCCGATAGGGTAACTGTTGGAGCGGTAATTTTTTCATTTGTTCCTTAAAAAATAGTTTTAGGACTAAGTTTTAGGAACTAGCTAGACTTAGAGCAACCCCAACCCACCCCCTAAACCTCCCCCTATCCTAAATTATAAAGAGACTTAGAAAAATATAAGCTCCAACCCAACCCCTATTATAAACCCCTATTTTAGGGAGTTACTCTCTCACCCATGCATCTAGGGGGCTTCTCTTTGCCTCTATTATTTTCTTTGGCATTTTTATTCATTTTAAAATAATAATTCATGGGTGCAAAGTAATAATAATGTTTAGATAAATAATAGGGGTGAGTAATAGGGAGTATGGGTTGAAGACAAATTTGATATAGAGTACCCCTAATTTTTATACCACCCCTAAATGAGTGATTTAGGGAGAAAATATAAGAGTTTGAGTTGAAGTTGCTCTTTTCCCTCAACCTTCGAGTCTACCCCCTTAAAATGGGAGAAAAGGCGGAGGCCTTTTACACAAAATGCGGCAAGCTAACACAAAAGAGGCAACTATGTTGTTTTTTTAAAAGAAAAATATGGAGATTCACCAATAATTTGTTCAAAAATCATTAGACGAGACAGTTAACCATGTAATAGTTCAACTATTTTGGAGCCACACATAGTTATTTGCCTGGTTGCTTTATAATCTGACCCGCAACGACAATAGGTTTAAAATCATCTAGAAAAGAATAGAAAAAAATCGGCTAAAAAAAAGATTAAAAACCTCAGTGTGGTTTTTCACGTATACATAGCATCCATCTTCCATGCACCTCTCCCATGGTTAGATTCGGTTTAATATTTGTGCCTCTCTCTTTCACCCTTCTCTCTCCCTTAAGCTGTGTCGCCATTGTCGCAGCCAACACCGTTAAGTGCCATGAGCTACTAGAGCCCTGTAGCCGATACGAAAGCCCATGTCATCACTATAGTCTCGTTAAAACTGAGAGATAACTTAAGAGAGGTAGGAGAGAGCAGTGTTCACAAAACCGAAATTCGAAATTCGTCTCAAAATTTGCGGTACGGTTTTCGCAAAAATCATACGAAAAACCGCCCAAAAACCGTCAAAAACTAAAGGGTTTAAAAATCAAAAATTTGAAAAAATCGAAAACCATACGGTTTTCTACAAAAACCGGTCAGGTTTCACTGAAAACCGACCCGACTATTTGAATGTTCTTCGAAAATAATTTTGAGTGGTTTTTCACTGAAAATCGCGGTTTTTCATGAAAAATTTCAGTGAAAAACCGCTCACATAAATTTTTTAAATTTTTTTTAATTTTTTTTAATTAAAACGGTTTACCGAGCGATTTTTGATCTCGAACCGGAATGTTAAGGTCAAAAACCACAGTTTTCGAGTAGTTTTTAGCGGTTTTATAAACCATGGGAGAGAGACACATACACGAATCTTGAACCCATTCAATTATTCCACTAGTACATGGGCGGTTTTGATTTTTTTTTAAAAAAAACTACAAAGAAATACTCAAAATTCAAAACGTAGAAGGAAAATAAAAAAGAAAGTCAAATGTGTGGCGAAGGATGCAATCATGCAATGGCCCGAAAAACGACGAGTGGAAGGAGGTGAACCAGACAGGTAGGCAGGCAGCGTTGAGCGAGCGCGATTGGAAGTGGCTGCCCCTCTTCCTCCTCTCTCTCCTTCGCCATCGCCATCCTCCTCCTCCCATTAATAATCGTCCAAATCCAAAACTCGCACCTTCCAAATCCCAGTTCTTGGGGCTCGGAGGCCGCACAAGCGTCAAGCCAAGCTTCTTTCCCAAATCTTGGGATTCCAGGTAACAATCCGTGGCGCCGGTTGAGTTTCTTTTAAATTAATCTTACCAGGGCATCTTAATTCGAGAGTTCCTATATCTTGGGCACGTTGGTACTCAAAATTCGATCTTGGTAGCCATTTCACGATGATGTAGCAGTGGCAGCGATGCACACCTGTTCTTGATTTTTGAAAACTCTGCTGTTTAGGTCTGGGTCCATCGATTACATCGTTCCACCAAGTTGGAATCTAGTTTTGGCTTCTGCTGCGCCATTTTGGTCTTTATCGATCGAATGGAAACTATCATGTCTTTATCGATTGAATGGAAACTATCATGGGATACTTTAGCAACATTTCGTACCTCTTTTAATGGATTGCTTGTTATCTGCAAAACTGTGACAAGGTGCTGGCATGCATTGCAGCACCATATTAAAATTGTAATACTTTTTTTAGGGATAATTTTCTAAGGCTAGAATCATGGCACTCACAAATCACAATTATGGTCATTGCAAGGCCGCATGCTACGCTGAACGCAAATTCCTTTTTCATTCTTGGCTTCTTATAAATTTGATATTCCTAAAAATTAGTCACCATTTTTGTAGGTTGATATGTTGGATTTGTTGTTGTGCTTGATGCTAAAATATCAGGAATATTTATAATGGTGGCATTACGTTTTGGTCAGTTAAACCATCAAAAACGGCCAAATCATTCTTGCAGGATGGAAGGGGAGATAGATACCACGGTTGGTTCTTGTTCTAAGCCATGCGGGCCATTGGAGGAGTACCACATCCCAGATTACATTCTGAAGACAGATGCCCCACAAGTGATTGTTGATCATGCTCCACGCTGCCCTGTAGTAGTGTTCATCAACTCTAGATCTGGTGGCCAACTCGGAAGTAGTTTGATCAAAACATACCGTGAACTTCTAAATAAAGCACAGGTACCTTTTCTACCTCTTTGAAAAGATAGTAGCATTTTGAATCTAGAATTGTTGTCAGTGCCACTCAGTTCCTTTTCAGGTTTTTGATCTCTCAGAAGAGGCTCCGGATAAGGTTCTGCACCATTTATATGCCAACCTTGAAAGGCTCAAGACTGAAGGAGATATTCTGGCTGTTCAAATTTGGAGGACCCTGAGACTAATTGTGAGTGATAATGCTTTCAGGTTATATTATACAAAGGAAGATGTCTCTTTTGGCTTGCCATTTTCATTTTCTTGACTGACAAGATTTCAATTAGGTTGCAGGCGGTGATGGTACAGCAAGCTGGCTGCTTGGGGTAGTCAGTGATCTTAAGCTTGCCCACCCACCTCCAGTTGCTACTGTGCCTCTGGGAACTGGAAACAACCTTCCCTTTTCGTTTGGATGGGTAGGTGGTCACAATTATCGTGTAATTTGAGCATCTAAAACAGATCTCTTGATGTTTCTGTGCGCCTCAAGTTTTGCACCAAAGAGACATTCTAAAAATCATGTATCTTTTTTCACATTCATGATGAAATGTAGCAGAAGAGAGGTGATTCAACTAGGGTCCGTGCTGATGCACGAAGCAGTACTCTGCATAGGATCAAGTCGTCATGCTTTATTTTATTTTGTATAAGCTATGGTGCATGTAGAAGATTTTTGAAATTTGATGTAATCTTTGGTTGTAGTGGCTTGTATTCATGTGCAATTTTGCTCACTGACTCAGCTCTTGCCTGAACTTTAGCTTGTCCTGATCAGGACCTTGTATATCCTTGCTTCTGCATGTAAGAAGGAATATAATTTATACTGAATGCTACATTGCAGGGAAAGAAAAATCCTTGTACAGACCAAGAGGCTGTAAAATCATTCCTTGGGCTAGTGAAGCACGCAAGAGAGATTAAAATTGATAGGTACCACCCGAAACATTGAGTTTATTGTCATCTTTATTCTGTTCATGTAACACTTGTCCTAAGGGTGAAAATGCTGGTTAGCATTTGTAATATTTGCAGCAATAATGTAGTGCTTCAATGTTCATTTTCTTTGGTACCATGCTTCTATCTAAGATGCAAAGCTATTTCATGTATCTTAAGTAATTGAATAATCATCTGTGTCTCTGTATCTCTCTATATTTCAAACATACGCAACAGAGAGTTGAATTTAGTGTGCACTTCAATGTTACAGTTGGCATATCATTTTGAGGATGCGAGCTCCAAAGGAAGGTCCATGTGATCCTATTGCTCCCTTAGAGTTGCCTCATTCATTACATGCATTTCACCGTGTGTCAAGCAGTGATTCCCTTAATATGGTAAGACTGTCTTTCTGTCGCTGTCTTTTTATCGTATTATTATGTTCATGTTGAAGTAGATTACTTGATCATTTTTCCTTGTCTCCTTCAGGAAGGTTACCACACGTTCCGCGGAGGATTTTGGAATTACTTTAGCATGGGTAAGGCTTTCTCTCTTTATCTTCTAAACTATTGCAGTAATGGGCCACATACACCCTGAAGGCCTAAATAGTTCAGCTGTCTATTTTTTTTTCAATTGTGAAACTTGATGCCGTGTGCTAGTTTGTGCTATAAAGGATACATATTCTGTGTAACTATTATGGATCTTGTGGCCATTACTGCCGTAGCTGATTATCATCTCTCACTGTAAAAAACATCCCAAGATTCTTCTGTGAATCCTTGAGCATATGTTGATTCAACGGCCTAGAAAATCAAACATGATAATCATGACTTCACATGTTGCAGGGATGGATGCAGAAGTGTCTTATGCATTTCATTCTGAAAGGAAGAGAAATCCAGAGAAATTCAAAAACCAGCTGACAAATCAGGTATCTTTCCTTTTTTGTTGGTGGTATGTTTGGAAACAATTTCCTTCCTATCTTTTCTCTCTATTGATTGGACAAATGGCCAGCTATTCCTGTTCAGGTTATGCCGAACCTTGTGAATTGACAATGGATATCATCTATACAGGGTACATATGCTAAGCTTGGGCTTAAACAAGGATGGTTTTTTGCTTCTCTAAGTCACCCTCTTCAAGGTAGCTTGTCGATTTAGCATAAGTTCATAACATCTTCTAAAGCACCGATATACGTGTTACATTGAATGTGTTGTTTTTATTTTTACAATCAAGGTACCCTACAGCCTTTGCCCTTTGGACCTTATCATGTTTACTGTTATATTTGAAATTAGACCACAGAACTCCTAGAAATCTCTGCCAATAGCCTGGGAGAGTGAAGGGGAGGGAGTCTATTTTACAAGGCCACATTTCAGGACCATTTTTTAATTGGGAAAATTTGATATGCGCCATCCCTTAGTGTCTATTTAAGAGATATGCCACTCCTCAGTTGCCTCTTTGAAACATGTCACCGCCAACTGAGGCTGTTTTAATACATGCCGTTACGGAGGATTATAGACTATTTCCCACAAATAATCACCTCGTATTTGCATCGTATTTTCATATGAACCAAAATACCCTCACCCAATTCTTGACTCAAGAGACTCAACCGAACCCAATGTTCAAAAAAGCGCTAGGCGGTAGGCGGGCGGAGACCCGCTGCCTAGCGCCTAGCCTGCCTAGGCGCGCCTAGGCGGAAATCACAAATTTTCAATGTGCAAGATCCATTCATACCATATTACTAATGTACCCGCTCTAGCTGCTCTGCTACTACTACTGATCTACTGCTAGTCTGCTAATGAAATTCTCAGATGAATTGAATCCTGATCCCCAGCAAGCAATATTGTCCCCACCCCTTTGATCGATTCGTATTTGTGCTTGCCCTCCCCCATAAGTTTCCTCTGCTGAGCCCTGAGGCCCTGTCGCCCACTCTCAAAAAATGGCAAGCGCAAGCCTCACCACAGAGATCGGGAGTTGCTGGATGCTGGCGGTGCGGGATGCTCGGGCGCCAGCGCGAAGAAAGAGGAGGCGGGGAAGAACAAGCTCGGAGCGGAGTCGGGGAAGACAAGCTCGGCCTCGGCGCGGAGTCGGGGAAGAGGACCTCGGGCGCTGGCGGCGCCGTCGCGGAAGGACAACCTCGCCCCTCGGACGTTGGCGGCGCAGTGTCAGGACCTTGCTAGTAGCGAGCGAAAACAACGCCAAAACAGAGGAAGATTTGGTAGAAGATAGGCAAAATCTGTTATGGGTCAACCGAGCCCATGAACAGTATTACGTGAACAGTACCGCGTGCACTGTAGCAGCGGTCCAGTTTGCTTAGAAAATAAGAAATCAAGGGTTAGGTTAGATTAGTTATTATAGATAAGATTAGTTACTATAGATAAGATTAGTTACTATAGATTAGAATATGCTTTCTTAGGCTCCAAGTTAGCCATCCTATAAAAGGGATGTTATGTATCACTTTAGGCATCCAAGCAATGAGTAAACCAAGTCTCTAGCGATCGGTAGCCGCCATCGATAATCGGCGGTGGCTCAAATGATACCAAGGCGCTAGCCGACAACAACTCGTTTAGCCACGTTAAGGGCCCTATCTCATCCCCGTTGCGTGTGCGGATCGTGCACGTAACAATTTGGTATCAGAGCCGACGATCCTCCACCACGGTGACCATCGAAGATCGCATCTCCAACCTCCACGCCTCGCCGACCGAAGGCCCAACGCTTCATCTCGTGCGAATCTTCCAAACTTCAACCTTGAGGACAAGGTTGATTCGCAAGGGGGGAATAATGTTATGGGTCGACCGAGCCTATGAACAGTATTACGTGAACAGTACCGCATGCACTGTAGCAGCGGTCCAGTTTGCTTAGAAAATAAGAAATCAAGGGTTAGGTTAGATTAGTTATTATAGATAAGATTAGTTACTATAGATAAGATTAGCTATTATAGATTAGAATATGCTTTCTTAGGCTCCAAGTTAGCCATCCTATAAAAGGGATGTCATGTATCACTTTAGGCATCCAAGCAATGAGTAAACCAAGTCTCTAGCGGATCGGCGCCGCCATCGATAATCGGGCCGTGTGGTTCGCATACCAAGGCGCTAGCCGACAATGTACTCGTTTCGCCCACGTTAAGGGCCCTATCTCATCCCGTCGCGTGTGCGGATCGTGCACGTAACAATTTGGTATCGAGCCGACGATCCTCCTACCACGGTGACCATCGAAGATCGCATCTCCAACCTCCACGCCGTAATCAAGGCCCAACGCTTCATCTCGTGCGAATCTTCCAAACTTCAACCTTGAGGACAAGGTTGATTCGCAAGGAAATAATGTTATGGGTCGATCGAGCCCATGAACAGTATCACGTAAACAGTACCACGGGTACTATAGCAGCGGTTCAGATTGCTTAGAAAGTAAGAAATCAATTAGTTATTATAGATAAGATTAGTTACTATAGATAAGATTTGTTACTATAGATTAGAATATTGCTTTCTTAGGCTCCAAGTTAGCCATCCTATAAAAGGGATGTCATGTATCACTTTATGCATCCAAACAATGAGTAAACCAAGTCTCTAGCGGATCGGCGCCGCCATCGATAATCGGCCTAAGGGCTCGTGATACCAAGACGCTTAACCGACAACAAATTGTTTACGCCACGTTAAGGGCCCTATCTCATCCAGATTGCGTGTGCGGATCGTGCACGAATAAAATCTCGGGAAGAACACCAAGAACAGGGGACTACACGATAACTACTTTACTTGGAACCTAAGTTGGGAAATCTTTTTCGTTGTTCCTTTATTGCAAAAGCATGGGCTTATAAGCCAAGATCGAATTACATAAGTAACTCTTGTATTACATTACGGTGAATAGTAAAACGACAAAAGTTAAATCTATCTCGAGTTTACTACTTGTGTTTACTCCCTACGATATTACTAATCTTGTTTGTAGGTGATCCTGACCCTTCCTTTGCATTAGTGAACCCATCTTCCTTTTAGCTTCTCCTGCCGATTACATTTCCTCCTCTACTGTGACCTCCAACTCTGAAGTTTTCATTTCGCCATAAGATCGCTTTGACATTTCCCCTGCTCAAGCTGATTCCTTGTCCTCAAGGAACAAAATCAGAAACGCTTTCTATGGATGGATTTCTTCCTCCGGGCTTTCAGGAGCAGACACAAATTCATTCTCCAAAATTGGTTCACCCTCTCTAGTAATTGATTCTTCTTTCTCCTCACCTCTCATCAGTATAGCATGGAGTGCTTTTTTGATTTTGCATTTATGATTATGGTTCCAAGGTTCTTTACAGAACCAACATGGGTTTTTGTTTCTCTCTTCTATCTTGACTTGAGTTGCATTTTCAGTTTGCTCCTGAGTAGGTGATTTGTTGTCCAATTGAATGATCTTACTACTATTTTCCCCAAATCTACTGTAATTAACATTCACCTGATTCCTCTTGGCGACTGCTGATTTTTCATAAACTCGTGCATACCAGTAAGCCTCCATCAGCCCTTGAGGCCTTTGTCCACACACATCATGCTTAATGTCACCTCTCAAACCCCCAATGAAACAACTCAGCAGGAAGTGTTCTTGTAAATATGAGTGGTCTCTCCTGACCAGAGCAATACACTCTTCAAATTTGTCAATGAAATCACTGACTGTTGTGAGCCTTCTACTGCATCATGCGCTGATAACTCCAAGAAATGGTCACTGATCATTGCACAGAATTGTGGCCACGTCAACAGATTTGTGGGAATTCCAATTCCTTTTATCCAGGTTGCTGATCTTCCTGTCAAGTGAGCCGTCGCCAAATTCACCCACTGATCAGTTGGGGTTCCAGATATATCAAAAAACTTTTCACATTGCTTCAACCAATTCAAAGCTCCATCTCCATCAAACAAAGGTATTTCCAACTTGGGTCCTCTAATTACCGCTTCTACATAAGGTTTTGTGCGGCCAGTTTCCCCCATAGATTGATGAGTATGTCCATCGATCTAGTGAACTCCCGGGTGATGCAATCTTGTTCCTTGGTTTCCCCAACTATTAACCATTGGACGTCTTGAACCATGTGCTTCTAAATGGTTTGGATACTGAAAAGTGCCAGCACCAACCCAGCTTTCATGATGATTATATGCACCCAGATTTGCCCTATTCACTTGGTTAAAATCTTCCACCCCCAACATATTTTGTTTCCCCATAAACTGATGATGTTCAACTTCCCCTTCAATTCTTCTATTACCCTGTGTTAATGGTGGGCAGAGGGAGTTCTGATTCATTACCTGAACTTCTGTAGCAGATAAATCTGTCGCCACCACACCAGCATCAACTTCTCCAACACCCGATACACTATTCCTGATCAAAGTATCATTAGTCTTCAAACGGGGGCTGGACGGACCAGGTTGGCACATGCGCAACAAAATTTCCTTCATCTCCTTGAACTCCGTCTTCAGGGTTCTCAGATCAGCAAGATCTTCTTTGATCACAGCGATTTCAGCTTTTACCTCCGCAATTTCTTCCTTACTCGCCATCGCTTCCTGGGATCGGGTTGTTACGACCATGTACCTGCTTCTCGTTCCAATCAGTCTTGGGATTTTACAGCGGCTATGCTAGGGTTCGCCGCCAACCACGACCGATCGGAAATTTAATCCGAGGACCGGTGAGCTCTGATACCTTTGTCAGGACCTTGCTAGTAGCGAGCGAAAACAACGCCAAAACAGAGGAAGATTTGGTAGAAGATAGGCAAAATCTCAGGAAGAACACCAAGAACAGGGACTACACGATAACTACTTTACTTGGAAGCTAAGTTGGGAAATCTTTTCTGTTGTTCCTTTACTGCAAAAGCATGGGCTTATAAGCCAGTATCAGAATTACAGTAAGTAACTCTTGTATTACATTACGGTGAATAGTAAAATGACAAAAGTTAAATCTATCTGGAGTTTACTACTTGTGTTTACTCCCTACGATATTACTAATCTTGTTTGTAGGTGATCCTGACCCTACCTTTGCATTAGTGAACCAATCTTCCTTTTAGCTTCTCCTGCCGATTACATTTCCTCCTCTACCTGTGACCTCCAACTCTGAAGTTTTCATTTCGCCATAAGACTGCGCCTGACACGCAGGAGGATCTTGGATGCTGGCGGTGGGGAGGCGGGGAGGATCCAGGCGCGGGAGGCGGGGAGGATCTCGGGGGCACCGGCGGCGGACCACAATCTTCGCCGGCGGAGCACGATCTTCGGCGACCTAGCTTCCCTTCCCTTCCTCACACGACCGAACCTAGCTTCCACCCCTCGGGTTTTCCGTTTCCTCTTATCCAACTTCGCACCGCTGAGTTCGCCTTTCTTCGCCGACGCCGCTTTTTCACCGCCGAGACCCGCTTATTCCGCTGAAGCGCCGCCTAATCTGCCGATCGCCGCCTAGGCACGCTTTCTGCCAGCGCGGCGGCGGCGGCCATGAGCGCTAAGCGCCGCTTTATTCCGCTTTTGAACAACGACCAACCAAAGACATCGACTCAGTTTACCCAACCAACTAGTTCTACACAGCTCACGGAATGTAGCTATCTAACAATCACCTCCACGTCTCTGCACGACAAAATGAAGCTCTGTATAGACCTCCATGGCCGCCTCCGTACATACCTTCATGGACATTTCCATCTCCACCGAATCTCTGGCGGCACTGTGGTGGAATGAAGGTGGAGGGAGGGCATGGCGGCGGCTGCGCATAGAAGGGAAACGTCGACTGCCTCCATGCTTGCATCCGGCTGCACCACGGGAAGCACTGCCTGAATCATCGCTGTGGAGGTCGTGGCCCTCGTCGGCATGATCGCTGCCCAGTTGCCATCGTCGCCGAGGAGGTCGTGGTCCTCGTTATCGTGCAAGTTGATGCCCAGCTAGCGTAGTCTCTGTGGTGGTCGCGGCCCTCGTCGCCGTGGAGGTCGCTGCCCAGCCGCCCTCGTCTCCATGGAGGTTGATGCCTTGGCTCCATGGCAGCCCAAGGGTTCCACAGGGATTGATGCGAACAGATGCTGGTCCAGTAAGTCTCGACTCTCAAGTCAAGAATTGGGTTGAGGGCATTTTGCACCATAAGAAAACACGATGGCAATACGAGGCGAGTGTTTGTGAGAGAGACTGTAATCCTCCGTAATGGCGTATTTAATCTCAGTTGGCCGTGGCATATTTCGGAGAGACAAATGAGGGGTGGCATATATCTAAAACAGGCACAAAGAAATGTGGTATATCAACTTTTCCCTTTTTAATTTCCTATGTGCTCTATAATTCATAAAACTACACTAGTTAATTTGTTTGTGTTTTCCATTGCTCCAAATCACAACCAACCTTTTCAGTTTAGATTCACAAACTGGGAGGTCAAAGTTCAGCTTATTCTTGACAATGTTAATTGCAAAAGGATATAAACTGTTTCCATTCATATTTTCCAGTGTGGTTCCTTTTTCTACTTTTGTTAATAAGCTAGAACCCTTCATCTCCAGGAATATTGCTCAACTTGCAAAGATGAAGATCATGAAAAGAGCTGGTAGCCAGTGGGAAGAACTTGACATTCATCACAGGTAAACTTCGATGCATTTTAATTTCAGTACAGTACGGTTTTTCTCTTGTATATTGCAATTTAATCCTAGAAGCGACCTTATAAAATACTCCCCTATTCGGTATCTACCATGACAACATTTCTGTAATGCTGTTGGGTAGCAGATGGAATTGTAATCTGTGCTATTCTGCACCTTGCAGCATCCGATCAATCGTCTGTCTCAACCTGCCTAGTTTTTCTGGAGGCTTGAATCCGTGGGGCACACCTGGCACAAGGAAAGTAGAAGAAGTGAGTTTCCATGCCCCACTAAACGATGTCTGAACTGCTTGTTGCTGTGATTCACATATTGTTTGTGGCAATGCGCAGAGGGACTTGACGGCACCTTACGTTGATGATGGCCTTCTTGAGGTGGTCGGGTTCCGCGATGCCTGGCACGGGCTGGTCTTGCTGGCACCCAACGGGCATGGCACTCGCCTTGCGCAGGTATGAACTGCTCCTGTTCCTCATCTTAGCCATTTGGCGTCCTAGTCCTAGAACTGAAAACGGAGCAGGATTACTCGTTGCATGATTCCGTCGTTGTGTTTGTTCCCTCCCTGCAATCTCTTGTTGACGTCCTGCAAACCCAGGCCCATAGAATCCGTTTCGAGTTCAACAGAGGTGCGGCGGACCACACGTTCATGAGGGTCGACGGGGAGCCATGGAAGCAGCCCCTCCCAAAGGACGACGACACGGTTGTCGTGGAGATCTCCCACCTCCGCCAGGTCACCATGCTGGCGAACGAGCCCTGCAAGTCGAAGAGCGTGAACGACCCATTGTCGTCTCTGTCTCACGACGGCCACGACGACGACGACCAGGACAGCATGGAGGACGAGGACGAGTGGGAGGACGGCAAGCGGAAGTTTGGGGC
The DNA here is from genome assembly GCA_036346375.1 of Guadua angustifolia. Classification (NCBI taxonomy): domain Eukaryota; kingdom Viridiplantae; phylum Streptophyta; class Magnoliopsida; order Poales; family Poaceae; genus Guadua; species Guadua angustifolia. The sequence goes on from CM070517.1 coordinate 40,425,093, forward strand.
CGCGGACACGTTCAAGATCCCCGACGAGATCGACATTGCTCATCTCAGCTGAGCTCCTCGGCTTCTGCATCGACTCTGGTGATACCCTGATGGTTCATAATACTTGTTCAGTAAAGTGATATTATTGCTAATTGCTTCAAGCCTTTTCAACCCTGTATAAATGAAATCTAGTAAGCCAAGTTCAGAGCGCCTAAATCTATTCTTTTGGTGCAAAATAAACTGGGTAGAACGCGATGTGTAGATTCGGTTTCTTAGCAGAAACACACACGTTGTTACATTTGTTCTTGTTCATATTCTGCAACTTATTCACCTCTCGAATTGATTAAATTGTAATGGCTGAGATGCTGTCGAGTGCTCATTTCATTTTATTATTTCAGACGCAATGCTCCCGCCCAAGGTTCTCAGGATCCTAGGTAGATTGGTTTCCATGTCAATTGGATCGAGATCACAGGACTGGACCGTGCTAAGATCGTATCTTAAAAATCAGTATTCCGTTTACCGTACGATATGAGCCATTATTTTATAATCCCAGTCTTACATAGGATCAGAATCAGAAATTCAGAATAGCTTGATGGAATCGTAAGATACTACGATTCCGATCACAATATTGACGACATCGCTCCTATGTAAACCCATTTACTGATTTACACTAGTCCAGAAAATGCAGTTGGTTCTGGCTCTTGTGGGATCGATAAGCCGAGTGGCTTGGTTTGGATTTTCGACTGGTCGTTTCAGGTCCAAACACCAATAGCCACATAATTGAGAGGCTGGAGTTGTAGCAAAGTATCGGCCGCAAGAGCAATTGGTGGTTTCATCCACTCAATGGCACTAATATCTAGTACTCCCTCCATTCAGACCTTGTTCAAAAATACTAGTCTTTTATGTAGACTTAAGGAGTTTTTCTCACTATATCCCTATTTATCCTCTCCTAACTACATACATTTATTCATTACCATCACACACAAACTATTATATCTCATCTTCCAGAACAATTAAGCAGGGGTATTTAAATCATTTTCACTCATACATTTCTCAATGTCACCCTAACCTTAATTCTTGTGTAAAGTCAAAATACGTCTTATATTTTTGAACGGAGAGAGTACTATATGACATGACTTCGGTACATCGCCACCATCAATATATGAGGTAGGGAATAGGGATGGAGGTCACTTGTGTAGTTGCTATTGTATCTGCGCAACAGCGACCGCGGTGGATCTAGACCGTCCATTTGGAGGCTTAGCTCGAATACTACAGTACAACTTTGGTTAGAGTGACTTGCTACCATGTTTCGACTTTTGGGTTTTCTACACAGTAGGACGCACACATTCAACACTCATCACACTCATGCTACTATACACATATGCATGTGTATCCTCTACACATAGTTAATTTATGAGAGGCACCCAAGATATTATTGAAGTGGATAGGATGCCTAAGAGGGGATAAATTAGGATTCTTTTTGCTGGTAGCCAAACTAAATAATTAACTTTTCCTAACCCAACCTATGTGCCTATTGTTTCTAGTGTAGCCAAAACAACTCCTATATAAATCTAGTGAAGTTTTGCAACATAAGTTCCAATCCTACAAAGTCTAGTATCTAGGAATCGTAAGATTTGCAAATAAATGTGGAAACGCAAAAGATACAAGGAGTACAACCAATTTTTTACCGATGTCTCAAAGATTTAGCGATCTCTAATACTCCTCATTGGAGCACTCTCGCAAGATTATCACTCCGACTTGAAACCCCGCAAGGAATAAAGCCATCCACTCGTGGTAGTCCTCCACTTTGGACAGGTGGACTGCGAACTTTCACAACACTCTCACTATCTTTTCACAAACTCTTCCTAGAAAGGTCACTAAGCCGTCTAAGAGACACCGATCTCCAAAGGTAACAAGTCTTGACCATCACTTGAACTTAGAAATATCAAGCAAGTAAAGTCAAGCACTAATTCATCTTTAAACAATTAAACATTGCTAGTCTTGGGTACCAAACATCATTAATCACTAAAACGTATAAATCACTAAAATTAAAGGCTTAGATGCTTACAATAAAGGACATACACATGTTTTCCCATTGAATATGTATGCATATATACTCTAAATTACTCCATCCGTCGATAAATATGAGGTCTATAGTTTGAATAGTCTTTTTACAAATATAAGGCATGTATGTACATTTAATGAGCCTTTCTTACTATACCCTTATTTATAATCTCTCAATCATATTGCCACCCACACAAAATATTATCTTTCATCTCCCAAAACATTTAAGAATGGTATATAAGTCATTTTCTCTTATGTTTTTCTCATTTTCACCACAACATTAATCTTTGTGTAAAGTCAAAATACACATTATATTTATCAACTGAGGGAGTAGATGGACACCAACACTAGATAAAAGACTTAGGGCATATTTGGTTCACATACCAAGGTTGTCATATTTAATCATAGTTTTTTTTGCCAAAGTTATCAAAATTAAAGCCACACTTTAACAAGGAAAAAGAATTTTGCCACACTTTTTTAAATCAATGACGTGTGGAACCTGGCTGACAAGAAGGAATCTTACCACAGGTATAGCTATGAATCAAACGAAGGACTACATCAATCAAACTTGTCTAATTTGAGAGAGATAATTGATATTATGCCACTCTCAAGAGTGGTGCGAGCCAAAAATGTCACTCTCGTCGTTGCCTTTGTTAAAATGCCACTCTTCTCGTGCCCTCCTCGTCAAAATGCCACTCTTCTCGTGCCCTTCTCGTCAAAATGCCATTTTCGCTTTTTTTTAAATGAATTTCACAGTTTTAGCCACTAGAAATGACCATCTTGCCCCCGAGAGCACTACTGTGTAATCAACAGCATCCTGGTTTAATCCAACAAACTTAGTAATAAATCATCCTGGTTTAATCTAGAACCAGCATGATAAAGTAATCAACATATGATTTGTCACAAGCCAATATGGTAGAAACACCCACCAACATCATGCTCAAAATTTACAACGTACTGACTATTAAATACTAGTGTAAAAACACAGTAGTGCTCTCGGGGGCAGGATGGTCATTTACAGTGGCTAAAACTGCGAAATTCATTTTTAAAAAGCGAAAATGACATTTTAGCGAGAAGGGCACGAGAAGAGTGGTATTTTAACGAAGGCAACGATAAAAGTGACAATTTGGGTCGCACCACTCTTAAGAGTCGCATAATATCAATTTTCCCAATTTGAGACGCGACATAATTTAGCTATGAACCAGATATATCCTTAAAATCAGAAGGTTTGAATTCACACACGTAGACACTCAGCCACAGCCACAGGCCTTGCTTTCCAGACCTTTGTTCTGGTCTGACGTTACTGCAGCAAATACAAGTGGCTCCTGTACAGCTGCAGCATGCACATCGTGTGGTAAGTCCACGTCATCACCGGAGAAAACCGGCGGCCCCGCGGTTCGTGAAAGGCGTGTTACGTTTTCCGGCCCCGAAAGGGTAAAACCGTGCGCTCCGCGCTAGGGATGGCAGTTTTACCCATGGGTTTGAATACCCGTGGGTACCCGACCCGATAAGAGTGGGTATGGGTAGCACTTTAGACCCATGGGTTTACGGGTTTGGAGTGCCGATAAGCGTAGGATGGGTGTGGGTGTCAATTTGTACCCATGAATACCCAATGGGTATCCTATGACATGTGAGTCCACTTTTTTAGAGGTATATTAGAAAAACAAACTCACGAACTACTTGGCTGAGTCGGCTCCTCCCTGATTCCCCTCGCCCCATCACCTCCCTCCCCTTGCCCCATCGCCTGATTGCTTCCGCCTCCCTCCCCTCGTCTTTGCCTCCCTCGGCGGCGGACGCCTGCTCCTCCCCTCGCCGTCGACTCCTCCCATCGGCTCTCTATGGTTCGTAGCAAGATAATGCCCAAAAAAAGAGAGAGAAAGGAGATGTGAAGAGATAGAAGGAGAGGGAGGAGCATGCGATCGCCAGAAGCGCCCCTCACTCTCTGTCTTCGCTTCGCAGATACTCAAGACAGATCTGTGCTATGGATACCCATGGGTTTGGGTATGGAGTCAGATCAGTCTGCAGTTTTAATGGGTTTGGGTAAATAGGACTTTGTTCGGGTTTGGGTTTGGATTTAAGACAATGGTATCCGAAGGTACCCACCAGATTGCCATCCCTACTCCGCGCACACCGGAAACTGGAGGCGCCAACAAGGCTACAAATACGCACACCTACCTACCCTTCACTGCACTCTAAGCTAGTTAGTAACTGCAGGCTAGCAACACCAAGAAGAGCAGCGGCGATGAGTGTGAGGTTCGTGAGCCGCCTGGGCGCTCGGGTGGCGCCGGCGCCGGCGCCGGCTGCGCGCGACGGCACCGCGTCCGCGTGGCCCGTCAAGGACACGGCGGTTCCCGCGCCGTCGGGGCGGGCGAGGAGGCCGGCGCCGGCGGTGGCGGTGGAGGGGGAGGAGCAGACGAGGGGAGGAAGCAGAAGGGAGGAGGAGTCGCTCCGGGCCTTCATGTTCCTCTCCTTCTGGGGGCCTCACACCTGATACGCATTTAGTTACATGTGTCGTATGCTCTGCAAGTAAAAAGATTACTATGTGTAGTATGAGAGGAGAGGCCAAGACTCATATTTGTTCTGAGAGCGCCATGGGGATTAAAGAGCTATGAACTTGCCACTCGTCATATCAATCCTCTTACCAGTGTGACGAGATTATACATGCCTTGCTGCTTGCCATGCTTTGTCTTGGTTTTCTGAGTGACCGAGGACTGGTCGGGAACTCGGTTAGAATTGGTTTGGTTGGATTGACAAACTCTGCAAACAAAACGGGGTTTGATTCTGAACCCTGGTCTCCTACAGTGCATTCAGATGTAGAATAAGGGGATGAGCTCATGTTTTTGAGGTGACTTGGGCGCCTCTAGTGTAAGTCACATTTTATGTCGATTGGATCAACCTGGAACCAGACATACATATCTCAAAGCTAATCCAAAGCCGGAAAATTGACTTACAATTTACGAAAAACCAGACAACATATGAATGGCAAACCCGTTAGATTAATAGATGTCTAAAGCAGGTCTGGGTGAAATTAGAGACGCAACCCTTGTTCAAAGGCTAGGTGATCAACATTTATACTACATACATTCAATTTCTGCGCAAGTTGTTGCCATGATCTCGTCAAAATTCTGAATTCTCTTCTGCCCAAGCTACAAAGCAAAGCAGAGCTGAACATAAACCGCAGCACTAATGGGTCCCCAGCAGACGAGATGCATCACGCAGCCGTCCTTGTCAGCTCTTCTCGTTCCCGTCTTCACCATCTTCTCCGGTGCAACCGCCGCCTTCGCAGGCGTTTCAGCCAATCCACCGGAGGACCGCCTTGCCCGCAACTGATGGTGAGCGACGGCAGCAGCCAGCAGGCGCCGATGGCTTAGGCGCCTGCTTGAACGCCGGCTGCTCGGCCCGTACGGCAGCCTGCACCACCCTGATGCACACCCTGCTCATGTGGACCAGGCTCATCGCTGCTGCTGCAACTAGCTTCTGCTGATTAGTCGAACGATGCTCACCTCAACTCTGCACAAGCTTCTCTCGTGTCAGAAATAGAATTCAGAAAAGTTTGGCGTACGCTTCTCAATTGTAAACTGAACCGTCAAGCAAATATACAGGCGTACAGGCAACGAGAAGCAGCATATATTGATAGGATACATGCATCTATATATGCAATTGTTTGATGATTGATGCATGATTCTGTTATTCCAAAACCATCAAAATTTTGGTTCTGTTTCAGCACAGTGCTTTGCTCCAAGAAGACACATACTTTCAGTTTCAGACTCTGTGCGCAACAGCAGTGCAGATTCGTTGAGAAACAATCTAAAGCACTAACGTTAGTACTGAACAAATAAAAAAAATTAAGTACATTAATTAGTGGCCTGCAATTTGTCAATCGAGGCCACAAGAAAATGACCCATAAAAGAGTAATTTGTGGGCGACAAAGAATCTATGTAGTTTCTGGTACTAGTTTTTCTGGGTGCAGGCAACACACAAGTAAAGAAAACTGACAAGAACAGGGTAACTTTCATGATTCTGATTGATCTAGCTGCTAGCCTGCTAGTGAACAAAAAGAGATGTGAAAAGTTAAATCAATGCAACAGAGAGGGTTGAATAGGATAGGCCCATCTACAAACATTGCATCTGAAAGTTCAAGAGCAAAGCATGGATTTAGCAGCAAAGACAAGAACAGGAGAGGGGAGAGATATCTTCTGTTCTTGATGAAGATTCTTCTTAGTTCTTACCTCCAATCTTCTGTAATTTTTCCGCTTCCATTCTGTTAGATAATCGAGAGTGGCATGATAATCTGAATATAATGAAAGAGCAGACGAAGTACGCGGCTGCAACTTGCTGGCCAATAATATTTCTATCAAATTAGTACTTATTAGTCAAGAAATCATTAAATCAGTCTATCAATTCTGGCCTTTGCTCTGTACTCCTACTTTGAAATAAAAACGATCATTTATAGGAATTCACTTATTTCAATAGATCTTTTTTTTGCTCTGTACTCCTACTTGGAAATAAAAACGAGTCATTTATAGGAATTCACTTATTTCAATAGATCTTTTTTTTAAAAAAAAATTTATTGGCAATATATCAAGTGCAACCTACCCTTAGGGTGCAACTCAGTCGGTTAAGGCACCAAATGAACATTAAAAAATCCAAAAGATTTAATGATGTAGTCAATGAAGCGCTGTAGGCAAAAGATTTCGGAGATTATTGTTGGGGGAAAAACTGCTGGCGTGGTATAATCTTATAGCAAAAATAGCTAATTGTCAGCTTACTGATGGCAGGGACACTTTTTTATGGGGTTTACATCGACATGGGCAATTCTCAGTACGATCTATGTATGCCTATTCGATGAACCAGAGCATCCCCTTCACCAGTAAATTTATTTGGAAACTAAAACTTCCTCTAAAAATTAAAATTTTCCTTTGGTATTTACAGCGCAGAGTAATTTTAACAAAGGATAATCTCGCTAAACGAAATTGGGTTGGCAATCAAAAGTGTTGTTTTTGTAATTCTAATGAAACAATACTTCATTTATTTTTTGATTGTCAACATGCAAAGACTATTTGGAGGATTGTACATATTGCTACTGGTCTATCCACGCCAAAGTCTATGTCTCATATGCTTGGTCCCTGGTTAATAGGCATTGAAAAGTATGAAAAAAGATTAATACTTGTGGGAGTTGCTGCTTTATTATGGGCTATTTGGTGCACTCGCAATGATTTAATCTTTCAGAACAAACAATATTCTTCTTTTATGCAGGTTATATTCCGGGGAACATATTGGCTGCGGTATTGGGAACTATTGCAGTCTGAGAACAACAAGGCGACCATCCGTTGGGCAAGCAGGGCTTTGGAAGTGGTGGCTTTGGACATCTTTGCTAAAAGTGGATGGAGAAGCAACTATAGAATTTGCTTTTGATTTAAAAATTTCCTGTTGTTCAATTATTTTTGGTTGTTTTTTGTTTCAGTCTTAGGGCTGAGATCTTTGTAAAACTTGGTTGTGTGCACTTTGCAGAGGCCGGATTTTAATCCTTTATCAAAAAAAAATGAAGCGCTGTAGGCTGTAGCACCCTTTAAAATTTCAACTTTAAACTCAGAGTGTGGTAGAAGAGACAAGAAATATAAGTTTGTTGTGAATAGTACTCCATCTACCCTTTTCATTTCCCTTTTCCTTTTCATCTATCATTTGTCAAAATTTTCACATTTTTGTTACTCTTAACACAGATTGAATTTAAAATTAGAACTTTATACATAAGTAAATTAAATTGAGAGTTACATCACCAATTTTTCTTGAACTTTTTCTATTTATCTGGTGCCCGTGCCACAATCGACTGGGTTGGATCTTACTGGTGGAATATACCTTGTATATTGCTATTTCTATTTGCTTCATATAATACTATATATTAAACCTTACAAGTTTCCTGTCGGCACCTTGTTAAAGCCCCTCAAAAAAAGCCTAAATATTTAGGTCCTTTCAGCCTTTTTTACGAAAAGGATCTTTCTATTAAGCAAATTCACGAATCCTTCCTGAAAGGACCATAGATAAATGAAAAAAAACACATAATTATGTTTAGATCCTTTCATCCGTTTTTTACGAAAAGGATCTTTCGGTTTGGCAAAATCGCGGATCCTTCGTAAAAGGACCCCAGATAAATGCAAAAAAAGAACGTAATTATGTTTATATCCTTTCAAACATTTCACGTGTTTTCTCGATTTGCTCGCATGGAGAAGCAATGATCACGGCGTTGTACGCCGCGGTCACTCATCTAGTATATATGACTTGTATCATTCTGTCCTGTCGGCATGGAGGCACCTTGGTTATGTTACAACACCTACTCGGCTCAACGTGTGTGATTATGTGTGCTAGTCGGTAGCCTATGCATCTGCACGGGCTAGCTTCTTAGATAAAGTCATTTGGATCTACTAATTTAGATTGTACTTGATAGCCGTTATAATCTTGCTATGTTAGATGGATGTTAAATCTTTTTTATTATTATTAATTTAAAATTTTTCTCATAGTTCATAATTAGTATAGTTAATAGATTATATTATAAATTTTAATAATTTTATAATTTAGCATTGTAATTCACATAAAAATCAAAATTTTAAGCATCCTTAATTTATTCCTAATTGCATACTTCTCGATTGTACTTTTGGTGGATTTTTTTCAATTTATGCTGGAATTCATCTAAAAATCCATATTCTATTTTTATTTATTATTACTCAGAATTTTATTTTTATGTTTACTCTCAAATTACAATGGAAATAAAACTGCTAATTTTTTATTTCAAAGTTTAGTTAATTTGGCTTGTATTTAATATAGACTTGCTGTGTCAAAAAGTATAGGACGTATTTTTAATGGTCTTGTGTATAAATATACATTATATTTTATATTCCAATACAAAATTAGTGTGGTCTCCCCTCTATACCACTAATAAATATCTAACTTTACTTTATATCCTCCACATACATGCATTGAATATAGCATAGCGAATATGGACAATAATTAGGGATTGTGCAATATCATTGAATGATCATTTGCAATATCATCTTAGTCTATGTGCCAAGAGAAAATACACTCTAGAAACTTGGACAGGGTCAGTAATTATTAATCCGACTTTGCGTATTTTTTATTATACCTAGGGTGAATTTTTTAAGTTTTAGGCTGGAATTCATATGAAAAATTTATATTTTCATTTATTACTATTCTGAATTTATTTGTAGGGTTTACTTTAGAGTTTGTATGAAAATCAAATTATTTATTTTATTTTTATTCTAAATTTTACTTAATTGACCTTGAACTTGAGATAGACTTATTGTTTTAATTTACTAATTTTTAATTATTATTCTAAGTTTTAGTTATTTATCTTGTTCTTAGTGCTAAGAGAACCTAAAAAGTTGAAGCGGATTGAGTAATTATTATTCGAGTTTGCATATTTTTTCATACGTGGGGTGCATTTTTTTAGTTTTAGGTTTGAATTCATATGAAAATTTATATTTTTATTTATTACTATTTTGAATTTATTTTTAGGGTTTACTTTGGAATTTGTATGAAAATCTAATTGATTATTTTATTTTATTTTTATTCTAAATTTTACCTAATTTAGCTTGTACTTGAAATAGACTCATTGTTTTAATTTGCTAATTTTATTTAATTATTATTCCAAATTTTTTATATTTATGTATTTACTTTGGAAATCGCATGGAAGTCCGATAACAAATTTTTGTATTTACTTTGGAAATCGTATGGAAGTCAGATCACTAATTTTTCTTCATTTTTTTATTCTGAATTTTAGTTCACTTAATTTGACTTGTACTTGAGATAGACTCATTGTTTTAATTTACTAATTTTATTTAATTATTATTTTAAATTTTATTTATTTATGGATTTACTTTGAAAATAGTATGAAAGTCGATTGCTAATTTCTTTAATTTTTATTCCGAATTTTTCTTAATTTATATTGTACTTTACATGGACTCTTTCTTTTAATCTAAACCGTTATAACTCAGGTCCAACAAATAGATGATCAGATCTTTCTAGTTAATGTGGAAGTTTCCTCGAGTCCATCGGGTTCGGACGTGGATGCAGATCTATACTCATGAAGCTTAGTGATTTCAGATAGGTAATATGTATTCAAGTTCGATTGGTGGATCTAAGACAATTATACCCAAAAATATTCAGCCGATCATCATCCATAACCATGTGTTGGCCGCTCTCGTATCCTGTCCTCGTACTGTAGTCTGCTTGTGTCACCCACTCGTCTTGATCACCTTTGCTTCTTCAATGATGATGAGTTGATGACTCACTAGTGGTATGCCTTTATCTCACTAAGTTTAGTCAGAAAGGAAATGATAAGGATCTCTCTCTGGTATCTGGGGGTACGTAGGAAACACTAGTTTTAGGTGCATTTCCTGCAAAGAGAAAAAAAAGGAAATAATAAGATAATTTTTGTAATAAGAAATTTTACGGTGCATTATACTATTAATAAACAATGGGTAGAACACATCAGATCTAACCGTTGATTTGTTAAGGGTATTTCTACTGCTCTACCGTCATAGAATAAATTATAGCTAATCTGATCCATTGAATCGAAATGAATGAACGATTCATATTGGATTTAGTGTATCATAAAAAAGCTCTTTTGTAATACCCTGATCTATTAATGTGAAGGTCCATTTTGACCCATGTTGAGTGGTGATGAGATTAGCACCACATTACTTGTCTAAAGTAAGTTGCAGCAATATATAATGTTTGTTAGGTTTAAACATAGCATGTTTGATATAACTCTTTTACGCGAAGTAAGAATGAAAGTGTAAGTGAGATGCTATACATGTGTGGGTCCACTCTAAGTGGGCTAGGTTTTGAGTGAATTTTGGGCTAAGGTGTTAAAAATGGTAGTAGACCATCAAACCTTATTGCACAGGCACGTGTGGAACTGAAGCGCGGGCACATAGCATGTGTGGACCCGAGGTGGCCAATCACTCCGGTGCTTCGGGTACTATGGACCCTCTGCCATCCATTGCAGCAGAGCTGTTTCGTGAGCCAACATAGCATATGTGTCAACAATGGATGCACAAACATCTATCGATAGATGGTTCTATATATTTGCCGTGTATATAGTGTACTGTCGAGGTCGTCAACCCTTTAAGGAGAGTAAATATAATACCATATTCTATTAATCTGAAGGCTCATATGAAGCGGTTGCAAAATTAATCCCACATTGTTTTTCTTAACCGAGTTGTATTGATATATAATACTTGTTAGGTCTAAATATAGCATCTTCGGATTAACCCTCTTATATAAAACGATGATAAAATTGTAAGTGAGGTGCTATACATATATGAATCCGCTCCACGGTGAACTGATTTTTAAGAGGATTTTATACCTGGATGTTACATTTTTTTTCCAACACAAAAGTTTGTTCCGTAATAAACTGATGGTCCAATTTACAACCTAGAGAGTAAAAAACTCCGATTCACAATGTTTCAGCCAAATATATAATGGTACTGCAAACACTACCATCTTGATTTCAGTGAACTACAGTCTCAATTGCACAGAAAGGTTTGAATTACGGGAACATATTATGTGCAAATAAAGTTTTGATGTAACCTAACTAACAAAAGTTTTAAAAAATTCTAAAAAAAATCATGGATGTACATCTCAGCTTACCCCATCTACATATAAAATTTCATGATCAAGTTTGATCATGAAATTTTATATGTAGATGGGGTAAGCTGAGATGTACATCCATGATTTTTTTTCAGAATTTTTTGAAACTTTTGTTTGTTGAATTGTATCAAAGTTGCACAAAACATTTATTTGCACCGGATATTTTTCCTTGAATCACGAGCTACACCGACTTTTGCCTAACTAGAGCCAGCCAAACCTTTTCCATTCCCCAGGCTAATTTGTGTTGTTTTATGAGCTAGCAGCTAGATTGTTCGTACAATTACATGGACATGAAGTATGTTAATATTTAAAATTAGAGTCGTACTTATTATACAACTTTAGTGTCTGTGATTAAAAGTTTACAAAAGATTTAATATGTATACTTGATTAATTTATCTTACTATAACCTATAACTCCCCCTAGTGCTTTCGGTTTCTCCGAGTGTCTAGAGTAGATATCTCTGAGTGTCTTTGCGAAACATGTCGACACGGATAAATTTATCTAAAAGCTCAAGCTGATAAGCAAAGACAGACAATTCATTTATACCTTAAATACTTTCCTTCACGTATAGCCTCCATCAAGCCTAAGACGTGAAAATAGAAGTTGACTGCAATTATTATTATTTAATTACGTTAACTAGGTTTTAAACGCAAAAGCTCTTGGCTCAGATATTTTATATATATATATATATATAGGAAAATGGTTCCATACACCTGGGAGTACGTACTCCCACCTTTAGTATACCCCTTAAATGATATTGTTATACCTCTTTATCGTTTTGAGTATACTCTAATATTAATTATAAGATACTCCAAAATGAGTTTGATGAAAATTTTCATCAAAGCCCACTCTTTATAGCATAATTTGTATATATACACCTTTTACATAAGAAAGAGGGTATATAGCAAAAAAATAAAGGGCTTCAATGAATTTTTTTCAACCATGATGCTTTGGAGTATATAAGAATTATTATTAGAGTATACCGAAAGTGATAAAAGAGTATAACACGTTCGTTTAAGTGGTATATTGGAGATGGGAGTACGTACTCCTAAGAGTACCAAAAAGGCTTCCTATATATATATATATATATATATATATATATATATAGGAAGCATCTTTTCTACTCACGGAGTAATTACTCACGCCAGTATTTCATAACGTATGGGGTATCTCGTGCAACAAAGGGTATGTACGTGTAGTGTACGAGTATATAAGATCATCTAGGTGGTATGTACATTTTTCAGAGGTGGTATGCATATTTTTTTGGACATACTCCTTTGTATGCGCATATATAAAGGTATTTGCAAAATACGTTAAAAATTATGGACTCACTTACAATTTTTTTATGTGGCCCACATTGGAGTATCTTATAATTAGTGTATGAGTGTACCCAAAGTGATAAAGAAGTATTTCAAGTTCGTTTATATAGTATTTCAGAGGTGGGAGTAACTACTCCCGGGAGTAAAAGATATTTTTCCTATATATATATAAAGACAACAAAAACCGTGAGATATATTAGGAGATGAAGAGTTTAATTACACGGTGCGAAGGCCGCACCGAAAGGGTGAAGCAGATACAAGGAAGGAAGAAAAGAAAAAGAAAAAAGGAGAGAGACGATAGCTATGTCATCATGTCAGGCCGTGAAGGATGATCTGGAGATGTGTCGCCCCTGCCGCCGCCCATAAAGCCGACTCGTCCTTGATGGACTGAAGGATCTGATCGTGGTTCGCCTAAGTCTGTCGGAAAGTTCTGTTGTTTCGCTCCTTCCACCATTGCCAACAAACAAGGATGATAATGATTTTGAGGCCTTTTTTTGAACCAGCGTAGTGATTAATGCGTCGCATGCTCCAGGTCTCAAGGTTAGCGGAGCTACCCCATGAAGCTGGATCAAGAGACGGCACGCGGATCCACTGCGCAACAGAGGCCCACATTCGACTGGCCTCAGGGCATTAAAGAAATAAGTGGGAACAAGTGGGAAACCGTTTCCAGGCTTCTGCAGCATATGAGGCAGAAATATTGATCCGGCCATCCTCTTAATTGTAGACGTTGAGCCGTCTATAACCGATTTAGTTGAGCAAGCCTTGTATCTACTAACTAGTTTATCTAAAAACTTAAACCGATAAGAAGAGGCTACCAATTTACCCGTACTTCGACATTCTTCTGGCACGTGTAGATCTAGTTGGCTACTCTTCACTACCGTGGTCATGTACAATTATCCTCTTCCAAGACGTAGAGCGCCTACATCAAGCCATCACGTCCTGCACGCGTTTGAATCGCTCACATCACGGTGGCTCTTTTCGAGCATCATGTTTCTCGCTTAGGCGCCAAACATATGTAATACACTAATTTTTTCAGCTTGTTTCTCGTACGTGTATATTAAGTTGGTTTGAGAGAGAGATTAGAGTCTGTCACAAATGAGTATGTCTTGTCGAGAGGATGTGCAGGTTAGGAACATCGCGCCAAAAAAATTAGTGATGCGTGACACGACTGAAAAGGATGAGTCTTTGGCAAATTAGGTCGGTAGGTTCATATTTATAAGTTGATCATGGGTTCTACATGTCGGCCATAACAATTCTTTTAACTCCGGATCGATCTACAAGTCGGCTGTTTGCTACGTAGTTTGTGTGTAGGATTCCTTCGGCCAGCCGGATTGAAAGGCAAATGCCACGCAGAATATTGTCTTTGCCTTGCCTTTCTTTCAGCACACGCGATCAGGAGCGTGTTAACGAATTCTCACGCCTCATCCAAAGGATAGATACATGCATCGTCATGGAAACTTGTTGCATGGTGACTAGATGGCCTGGTAAGCGGCCGTGAAGGGAAAGCCGGTGGCCAGAGGCATTGGTTTCCAGGATACCATGGGCGAAGCTGTAATGTACCTGTGTTGTACTGTTGTCTGAACTCTGAACCATGTGCTAGCTAGCCATGGCTCCCTGACTTACCGGAAAAATTAGTCCAGCGACACTTAATTCGTTGGCTTTTAGTAATGTGTCTATGATATGTGGGTCCATCTGAGTCTATAACAGTGGGCTAGAGTGTCATAAAGTGAATCACGAATTTTAAAGAGTGTCAGTGGCGCCAGTCTCCCCTTACTTACCTTACCTTACCAAACTGCCCCTGTAGAGCCCATATTAGTACTAAGGATTCGAATTTCGTTTTGGAAAAAATTTTCACCGGTGACCGAATTCTGAAATTTCGACGAAATTTTGTTATTTTGGATGAAATCCGTTCAAAATTCAAAAAGGAAAATTCAAATCCGGGCCGAAATTCCCAAAATTTTGGCAAAATTCAAATGATCAAAAAATGGTTCAAACGATGTTGAAAACTTTTGAATTTTTTTTTAAGGTTTCTGACACATTAGAGATGTTCTCATAAAATTTTCAAGTGATTATCAGGCCTGTAGATTTTTTAAAATTCAAACATTGGTATTATCCAGATAAAACGTTGACCGACAAGTTTGAACTGGATGAAAAATGGCACAAACGATGTTAGAAAATTTTTAATTTTTTGTTCAAGATTATAATGAATCACTAATATTTCCATAAAATTTTGATATAGTGATCAAGAATTTATAATTTTTAAAAATTTGGAAAGTTCTACTATTCTGATAAAAGCCTTACCGGCAAATTTGAACAGAATGAAAAATAATTCAAACCACATTGGAAAATTTTGAAAATTTTTGTGGAAGGTTCTGATGTATCACTAATATTTTTATAAAAGTTTCGTATGATTATCATACTTAAAGAAGTTTCAAAAATTCTGACAGTGCTACATCCTGATAAAAGCCTGATAATTAATATATAGATTTGCTTTAGCGATAAAAGAATGTTTAAAATTTGTGAAAATTTTACATAAGGGTGATAAGAAAATTCTAAAAATCTCATAAAAATTTGGAATCATGAGCACACTCCAGTGAATTTATAAAATTCTTACAAGAAACAGTAGTATTTATGTTCTTTCTCTTTTTGATATTTGAAATATAATAACAAATGAAGTTCAGTGCTTGCATATATTTGATTGACCAAACAAACAAATGTTAATTTTTTTAAAAAAATTTATAAAATAGTACTGAGTCAATTATTAATCTCTCATAAAAATTTTGAATTATGGTCACACTCGAGAAAATTTATAAAAATCTAACAAGATTATTGTCCCAATTATGTTCATTCTGTTTTTGATTTTTTAAAGATAACAAATGAAGTTAAATTATTTTTGAAAATTTTTATGTATGATCCTACACTACTAAATACAGTACTGTAATTTTTTAGATGATTATCAAACTTGTAAAATTTTATAAAAATTTAATGATGTTTTTGCCCAAATTTTAAAATGTCTCAAAATTTTAGTTTTTCAACAAATTTTCATGAAAGATGACTTTCTTAAGGGTTATTAGACTAAATCCGGTCCTAAAACATCAAAATCCGGTTTCAAATCCCGAAATTTTGCCCGGTTTGTCCAAAATTTTGCCAAAATTATCGAAATTACTGTAGTAATTACAAATTTTTTCAAAATATTTAATTCACCCGGTAATTTAAAATTTGTTGTGTCCTGAAATCCAAAATTTCACCGAATTTTATTCCCTGATTAGTACAATGTAAGGACCTATGCACTTCAGTTCCCAATTAACATGGAACTCTAGTTTGCCTATATCAGAAAGTTTGTTCTTTGAAAACAGTTCATCACTCATCAGAACGTTTGTGAATCTGATCACTAGCGTTACGCATAGCGGCACGGAATGCCGTGCACGGGTTAACGGGTAGATCAAAGCCAACTTAATACCGAGATAGATATATGTATACGCATCCAGTCTGAGCTAACAAGCTGTACTAACCAAATAGGCGAGGTGTGGAGAACACAGGCAACCGCTACTCTGTACCTCAATTCATCACTCGTCAGTAGACAACTTGGTTTGGAAATTAGGACGAGGAGCTTGTGATTCGAACTGATCATAGTAAAGGTGTGTTTGGTAGAGATTTAGTTTTTTCAGATTCGTGACTCTGGTGAACCTGAAAATTTTAGCTTCACCAGATTCGTAAGGGGGTGTTTGGGACAGCTCTAGCTTCACCAAAATCTGTGGAGTTAGTGAAGCAGAGTATTTCTAGCTTCAAAAATTTATGGAGCTGGAGCTGTGAATACATTAAGGCCCTGTTTGGAAGAGCTCCAGATCCTAACTCCAGCTCAGAGCTGAAACTTATAGGCTAAAATAAAATGAATTAAGTTTATATTTTTAGTCTAAAATGTAAACAAGATGATCTACCTAAACACTCTTAATGTACCCAGCTCTAGTTCCACAAATTTCGAGCTAGAAATACTGCTCCACCAACTCATGATTTTGGTGGAGTTGAGCTATCCCAAACACCCCTAAGAGTGTTTAGATAGATCATCTTGTTTACATTTTAGACTAAAAATATAAATTTAATTTACTTTATTTTAGTCTATAAGTTTCAGATCTGAGCTGGAGCTAGGAGCTGGAACTCTCCCAAACAGAGCCTAAGAGTGTTCAGATAGATTATCTTATTTACATTTTAGACCAAAAATATAAACTTAATTCACTTTATTTCAACTTACAAGTTTCAGATTTCATATAAAATTAAAATTTGAAGCTCTACCAAACAGGCCTTAAATAGTAATAATAGAAATCACATCTAGCATGACGCCAAGTCCTTTCGTAAAATAGGCGGCACAACATGAATCTGGGATCATCGCTCCTCTGTCTGCTTCAAGATGCAAACTGATCAACAGCCTTAATTACCAAGTGACAAAAGTTCTCATCATCATGGTATCATTAACATGTACAGATCTAGAGAGGCCGGGCAAGAGCCAAGATCCTTGGTTTCCTGCATTTAGCCAGGATCTAATTAAACAAAGTAGCTGAACAAGTGCAGATTTAATCCTCCTCCTAACTATGCACGTATTACTCAGTTGGGGCCCCAGCAGCTGAGGTACATGACTGTCCTCCTCCCCTCCTCGGCCGCCTTGGCCTTCCTCCTCTCCGTCGCCGCAGCCGCCGCGGGAGCCAGCCTCCCGGCGGCCTGCCGCGAGGCTCCGCCGCGCAGGTTGGCCTTCGCACCCTGGTGCAGCGAGCGGAGCGCGTAGTTCCAGCGGCAGAGGCCGGCCTGGTCTTTCAGCGCCTCCACCGCGCCCACGCTCATCGCCACCATCCACGACGCCTTCGCTGCCGCCGCTGTACCCGCCATTGCGATGCTTCCTTCGTGCTTGGTGCTGTGATAAGAGACTAACGGAATTCAGAGATGGATTGAGCTGGTTGTGCTGGTGCAGGGAGAGCCGGAATCGGGGTGGTTATATACCGCGTTCGCATTTGCAAAACAGGAGGGTGCAGGCGATGGTTTTTGCCGATTTGGTGGGCGGGTCACTGACTGCTCACTGATGATGATGCCTCACTGGCCGATCTTGCTCAGTGGTTGGTACAGGAAGGTGACATGCATTTCTTCCTCCCTCTTTTTACTGGAGCAAAGCAAGCAATCACTAGTAGAGGTAATAAATAGGTTTGGGTGTATTTCTTGGGAACAGAATAAGGGAAAGAGAAGATGATCTTTTTCAAAAAATGAAAAGAAATTTTGCTAGCTCTTTTTTAAAAAATAAAAAACTGACGATATATATTTGAGAGAGGAATACATAATTGCTAGATCCTGATACTGATAACCCAAGTAGCAAACTAAACTGGGATCTGCATGCCTACCACAGTACAAACAGTGTGGCAGGGTTGGCCCACCATCGTCCAGCAAAATCCTAGGCATGTAGAAGCCTCTGTTTTTTCTGGCTTCGTAAAATTCGTTTTTGACAAATTTAGTTCTCTTTTATTTGAATGTGTGAAACTAACCTATCATGTCGTCTACTCCGTCCGAAGAGCTCAGCGACTTCCTCGACGGGCAGATTTTGATCCAGAGGCTCCTTTTGCGCTTGGCTGCTGCGGAAGCAAAAGAAGAGGCTCCTGCCGTGCTTGGCCTCCACGGAAGGATGCAATATTAATTAGTGATTTTGATTTAAGTGATTAATTAAGAAATATGATTAAATTAGTGATAAATTAATGGATTGATTCCTGTGCATGGAAGGGGAGCATGGCTAGAATCTTGGTGCAGCGGGATTCCAATCGAGTTCTGCGAGTGCGGAAGGTGACTCATGGGAGACTAAATTTGCCAATGATTTTGGAGTGAAGATATACTTGAAAAAAGTGCACAAACGGACTAAAAAACAAAAAAAATCACTGCGTGCACGGCTGACCTTGACACCCTTGTTTGCCAACACAACCTGCCACTCTCTCCCCTTAGGTTATGAAGGAGCGAAATGGCGATCAGGGGTGAATGATCCAAACTAAAATTTTCCCTATAAAAGAAATCTAACCAAGACCCTACTTGAAACACTCGCGCGTAAAAAGAGCAAAAACAGGAAAGTCTGTTCTAACTGGTGCTACCGCAACACAGAGTGCACAAAAGCCGAGCAAAAACTAAAATCTTGGTCTTGAACTTGCTCGTGAGGTTTTGATGATCAAGGTGATCTTAGATAACCTCCGCTTGTCACAGCGAGCAAAAACACAAGAACCTCAAACGCAATATGCGAAGATTTTCTCAAAGAAAGAGCAAAAAGATCGATTTCTTGTGAAAGATTGCCTAGATGACGAGGATATGATGTGAAAAAGATTCATCCATCAATCATACATTCTCGGCACAAGAAACATAAGCAAGTAGAAGGAGGGGAGGCAGATCCAACTTACGAGAATATAAATTGCAAGAAATTAAAGTGTTGAATTTAAATACTGAATTTAAGATATAATGTAAATGCTGAAATTAAATTCAGAGAATTAAAGATGTAGATTTTATTTCTTGAAAGGAAGGTTTAAAAAGCCTCACAACAACAAGGTGGGCAAAGCTCAAAAAAGCACACAAAACCTTCAAGAGGGGAGAGCTACCTTTACCCTCTCTATTTATACTACTCTTGAGTCATCCTCTACTCTTGGATGAGTTCTACTTGACTCTCAAGTAACCTCATCAAGGGTTGATATTAAGTCATCCTTCACCCATGGATAAGTTCTACTTGGCCCTCAAGAAACCTCATCAAGAGTTGAAATTCACTCAAGCTAACTTGATCGCTACTCTATCCTCTAAACCACAATCCAACGGTTCTCCTTCATCCGAGCAGTCCCAAGTTAGTATCTCGGTCGTTCCCTTGTCTTCTAGACTCACAGTGACTCTGTCTCCGTTCATCCTTGACGATCCCTGACCGTTTGGACCTTCGGCGCACCTCGTCTAGTCTCGATTATCCTCCGCCTCATAAAAACCTAGCACCATCGTCCTATGATCATCAAAAACAAGAAAATCCATCACATAGTAATGTCCAAAATGATATATAATAATTATCCAATTTCTAAAAATAAATTAGATTCTTAACTCAAATACAGTCAAATACTCATCACCAACATGAGTAAATCTACACATAGCCTTTCACCAATCCTTTACTAGACCTTTAAGCCCTTGCCACTAGGGGTGCAAACGGATCGGATATGGACGGATTTCACTCATTCCGTATCATATTCCAAATTTTTTCTCGGATATAGA
Source organism: Guadua angustifolia (assembly GCA_036346375.1). Taxonomy (NCBI): domain Eukaryota; kingdom Viridiplantae; phylum Streptophyta; class Magnoliopsida; order Poales; family Poaceae; genus Guadua; species Guadua angustifolia. Next base: position 40,445,375 of record CM070517.1, read on the forward strand.
ATCGGATACTGAGACGGTGCGGATTGAATATGAATCTGATTACTTGGTCGCGAATACGGAGCGAATCTGGATCGTTCGGATACGGTTAGTCTCGATCACGAATAGTTAGTTGGATAATGCGTGAAAGCAGAAACCATATATGTCATGCATATTAGGATCGATCAACCATGCACAAAACTTTACTAGAACCTTTAAGACATATAAGTGTTTCAAATTCAATAATAGGTGTCTTCTCTACATAAGAATAATATGCAGCCAAGTATAATTTCAATCAACATATGAACTTATATGAGGTATAATGTTTATGTTTATCGGATATCTATTTCACTAATTTACACTGATATTTTTCGGATATCTCGGATATGCGGATACGGATCGGATACGAATCGGATACTTCTCTTCCTATATCTTAACCCATATTTTTTTCAGATAGGTGGATTCGAATCCAAATCGAATCCGAATATAACTGGATATCATTTTTTCGGATTTGAATCAGATTTTAAACGAATTCAAGCTTGGATCGATCGAAAATTATCCACTCCGTTTGCACCCCTACTTGGATTCTAACCTTTTCCTCAACCTACATGGCTAGGTAACCACTAAGTGCACAGGTACACTAGTCAGGCCCGCATGCAATTAGTCCCGCTTTTACGACCTCTCATCTCACCCTTTCATCTTTTAATCATCGCTTATTTCACGCATGCCGACATGCAATTGTCTTGATCTCCCTCCTTCTGAGTCATAGCAGAGCGGATACAGATTTTTCAGGCAGAAGTGACCACTCACTCCATCCCTTCGTACGAAAATGATAACACCATGACATCTCCTTTTCGGACCAAAAAAAACAATACCATACCAGCTTTTCTGCGAAATTATCACTCCATGCCATATACTGTAGGCAAACTTATCTTCCCACGGACGTGATATAAAACCATTCACCAAAATTTACTCACAGAAAAACTCCACCCCAACCACCTATAAACCGGGGCACCCTCCAGCATGACATGCAACACTTCTTCTAACCTAATTTGAAAATAGAGGGATACACGAGAAGAGAGTTAGAGGGGATGTTAGACTATAGGGAGATATTTCAGAAGTGAAAATACATTGCCAAGAAGACAGAAACGTACCCTAATATTTCTTACATGGATGCTCATGTACCATAAGAATTCTCACGGCTACGGTGCGATTGTGATAACATGGCATGGAAAAAGTAAATAAACGTAGATGCGATTTGTTTGATTGATTGGATTGTCCTCTTTTGCTCGCCCTTGACCCCCTTTTATAGTGCATCGACCGATCGTATCTTTTTCCAATACGGTGTTAACTGTGATCCATATTGACCTTTGTTGAGATAAAATTTTATCTTTAAATCAATATCGGTTCTATCTTTAACTTAACTTTTCTTTTTTTAACTGATATTGGTCAGAAATATCTTTTTTATCCTTAGCATGACAAATTGGTCATGCATTGCCAAATTCTGGTGCTAACAACATCATACGTATGATAATATTTGTGCAAATCATTTGAATTTTTGACCTTATGTTTTACCGGACATTCATGCACCAACCCGATGTAATCTTCTCTGGTGGTGACGGCGGTGAGGTCCACTGGGTTAGAGTTTGGGGTTCACTAGAATCCGGATTTAGAGGGAGCCTGAGGTGGTGGGAGGACCAATGGTGGGTGGTGACGGTGGTAGCGTAGCTAGCTACGGGCTTAGGGTCGATGGTTTGGCAGTGAATGGATGTGGATGAGACAACTAATTTGAACTAGTGCAACAAAAAATTTCTAAAGCGCAACAATTAATTCGTAAGTTTATAACAAATCTTTGATCTAGATGCAATAAACACGAAATTAACAAACAAAAATTTGCATCAAATTTTAACTATTGGAACAACAAATACAAAAACTTATTGCAATAAAAATAAAACCTTGTTGCAATCACAAAGAAAATTCACCAAAATATCTGAAGCATTTGATGATCTCTTCGTTGTTTAATGGAGCAGATAAGTGTTTAATGTTCTCTCACAGAGTCGATTGAAAGTTTTCTTTCTACATGATTATTTTTTTCCCATACACGATTAAATATTCTTCTATTGTTCGGTAGGGCACCGTGATCATTAAGACTTTTCAAATTATAAGTCTTATATTTCTCAACGAACGGGGTATAATAGAGAGATGGCACCTAGACAAACATTTGTTGGTTTATATGCATGTGCAGAGGTGGGCGTCGTGTCGGGCCATGCCGGCACGAGCTCATAGTACTTGGGCTTAAACCGTGTTGAGCCACGACGGCTTGTTGTACTCGCCGGCCCGGCCCGGGCCAGTCCAGCTAGTCTTCAATGAGCCCAAGCACGACTCATTTGCGTTTCGTGTCGTGCCGGCCTAGGTCCGACCCATTTATACTATTACGACGAGAGAACATGACCTGAAATTGCTTGCAGTAACGTGCGTATGTGGTGCTACAGTATGCACATTTGGTGAAGTACAAAACCTCCAACATAAGTTTTCAGGTGCGGTGAGAGATACTCTATAGCCGTCGTGTTAGCTGATGTATTGTCAAGAGTGATGGAAATAATTCTACTTTCTATTTTAAAGTCATTAATAACCTCAAGTATGTGGGTAACGATATTTTCTCTGGTGTGTGACTCAGAGATTGGTCTAAACCCTATGACTCTTTTGTTTAGTACATACTCGTCGTCTAGGTAATGCACAACAACACTAATATAAGCTACTCTTTGATGGAAGAAAGTCCATATATTTGATGTTAATGCAAATAAAAAACTAAGTGTCATGAAGGTTTATTTTAACATTTCTAGTTTATTTGTAAATATTTTATAAATATCACGTGTAGTTGTTCTTCTATCAACATGTTGGTATTGCGAGCAAAAATCACGTTGCACTATTCTCTCAAAGCTAGAGCTCTTACCTATTCTAAGCGGAAGATCCTCTAGAACTATGTAACGTGCAATTTCGTCTCTAGCTACGTCGTCGTTGTATACCCATGTGCTTACCGAACCGTCGGTGTTGAAGTTGAGCTATGTCTGCACGCCCTTACCCGGCCTTCGTTCGGTCGATATCTTCCTCAAGCAATTCTCCGCGTGTATGTTTAGATGACCTGTACCACCACATGCACGTGCAGATAATTTAGCTTGACAATACTTGCAAACAGCATACACTACCTCCTGTCCGTCCACAATTTCAATGGTTCTGTCCATATGTTGCCAGCACCACGCACGTCGAGTGCCGAATATGGACGCCCGTGCTGGCTGCATCAATATGTCGGGCTATGTGTTCGATATAGATACTGACGCTCATCCCAGATGTATCAAGGTAGCGGCATCCGAGCTCGATGTATCTGGAGTGTATGAGGCATCCTCGATGCCGTGCTTGCCATCCAGATGATGGTCATTTATACAGTAGTTTCCTATGCTAAGGAAGAGTTGGTATGGATCAATCTCTTGATTCTGATAAAATGAGAGGGACTTGTAGAGCGGACGCATTGCAACCAAGTGATCATAAAACTTGTCGTCATCATCGTAATATGAACAATATTGCATACACACAGCTAGCTAGAGCCTATAGCAAAGCTCCATGCATTGATCTACCATTGCGTAGGCAAGGATCGAGCGCCGCCCAGGTAGCAATTAAGCTCAGCTTGCTACCCTTCCAAATCAATTAGCAAACAAAACAGATCGAAGAGGCATAATCTGATCCGATCTGATCCTATCTAATGGGGGCACCAGCAGCTGAGGTACATGACCGTCCTCATCCCCTCCTCAGCCTCCTTGGCCTTCCTCCTCCCCATCACCGGAGCCGCCGCCTGGGGAGCCAGCCTCCTCCCTGCGGCGAGCCGCGATGCACCGCCATGCAGGTTGGCCCTGGCTGCGTGGTGCAGCGAGCGGAGCGCGTAGTTCCAGCGGCAGAGGCCGGTCTGGTCTTTCAGCGCCTCCACCGCGCCCACGCTCATCGCCACCATCCACGACGCCTTCGCAGCCATTGCCGCCGACGCTGTGCTCGCCATCTCTCAGTCGCTGCAGGTGTCAGCTGTTTCCTCCTTCGCTGCCCTGTTTCTTGGTTTTTGCTGGGTTGCGAAATACGAGTTTATATACGGAGTTTGGGGCGGCGAAACAGGAGGCGGCTGGACGTTGGTTTCTCAGGCAAACCGGGTGCTCGGGCTGCTTGTTTATTCCGCTGTCGTTCTCGGGCTGATCTACAGAAGCTTCATCTTATTTGGCCCCCTTGCAACTTTTTTTTATATATACTTTTAGTCCTTTCTCGTATGAAATTGCAAATCTAATTCACTTCTCGATCACGGACGATAGCACATGGTTTGTAGTATCTAAGCTCGGCAAGTACCTGCTGTGGTACCTGAGCTCGATAGATACCTGTCGAGATAAGAGAGTGCGGTACAAGAGGCATACCTTTGATTTATGTTGTATGTCTTCATTGTTAGGCTACAATTGTCCCAGATCGAGACTCTAATTAACAGAGGTATGATAAAGCTACTCCTCCCAGCCTTGTTTTTCTACGGTAGCCCATCCAAAGAGTCCATTCTTAACCCAATATTTGCCCACAAAGTTGTACTTAACCTTCACTCGCAGTCGATTGGAATCGCTAGCAACCGGGGTTCCCACCGCCTTGATCACAGGGAGAAGAGGCTTAATTTCTTTCCCTGGTATGGCAGTCCACACTTTCTTGGACTGCACTGCTTCAGTTCTACCGGTCAAGTAGTCAACAGGGAGAATCAATTCTACTGATGATCTGCAACACCTAGTTGCCTGGTCATCTTTTAAGCCAACAGATGAGATGAGTTGCCAATGCCATCACACATCTCATTAACCACCGGTTTCAGCAGCTAAATCCATGGGCAACTGGGCATCCAACTTTTGGCATCAACCGGGGTCGTTGTGCCGTCCGGCTAGCTTGCAGAAATTGAAAACGACAACTCACAAATTTTGCGGCGAAATTGGCACCGGCTAGCTTTGATCCGACGTCGTGTTCCCGGCTAGCGCGCGAAACCATGGCGCGTGTGGCTCAGCTAGCAAATCGAAGGTTCGTTGGCAAGCAAGCATGCAGCAAGAACGTAACTCGCCGTACGTCCAATATATGGCTCAGAACATCAGATTCGATGGAAGAAGGGACTGTGAACAATTCGCCTACAGGACTGCATAGGAGCGACCCGCTGAAACTGAAGGGCAAGACGAGCTGCACGCACCGATATGAATATGGAACATCATATGACAATTTCTGAAAAATGAAAAACCATCGTTTAATGCAAACTTTAAAGAAAAATATAACCAAATGAATATGTACCGGCCGCTGAACCTTAAAAACTCCTTTTTATCATTAGCGTTCAATTTTTGGCATAGCGACAACGAATATATACGTGCTCAGACATGGCTAGAGGAAGAAGAAGCTTTGCTGGATGAACTGCTTCATGTACCACGTAGCTTGATGTAGGGGCGAAGCTAGGCCTAGGGCCACTAGGACCTGGGCCCAAGGCCCAGCTCAAATAGCAAGCGCAAGTAAGTCCCGGCAAATGCATTCTAGAGAATACATGCTGTGGACATAGAGGGACTCAAGTGAAGCTAACTGTGACGTCACCTAGCCTAGCCCATCTCGTCGTCAGATAGATGCCTCGGCCTTGCCCAGTCGCCTGGTCACCCAGTCATTCGTCATCGATCTGATCTGGTCCATTCCTCATCGCCGCAGCCAGCATCATCACTCGCCGCAATCGTGTCGTCTCCCGAGCGTCCCCCGCCGGCAGTGTCTTGTGCTGAACGTCTCCCTAGGCCGAGCACTTCCCCCGGGGCCAACTTCAAAGTTGCAGGTAGTTACTTCGGTTTCTATGCTTAAGAAGAATGTGGGGAAATGTCTTGCCTTGATGCCGGAGGAGTTGTGTGGAAGGCTTCAGAAGCCCTTCTGCTTTTTTTTAGAAATTCCTCCAAAGCTAGCAAGGCTGCTGTCGACGATCGGGATCGCCGGACCGCAAAAGTGAATGGGGGTTGATTGTGTATACGACACCCGGAATCGTCTTCACTCACGTAAGAGTTGGACCTACTGTTCTGATGATCGGAGGAAAGAGACAAAGAGTGAGACACCAAGAGTTATACTGGTTCGAGCCCCTGTGACAGGTAATAGCTCTACTCCAGTCTTGCTCAGAAGCGGAGAATTTCACTATACTTGAGTACAGGGATGTGCGCTCTAGCTCGAGCATCTGTAGCCTGAGTGTCTATATGTTCTGTGCTGTTGTCTTCTCTGTGTGTACACTCGTCCCAGGGGTTATATATCCCTCTCAGCCGTTATTGGAAACGTCCGGGTGAGATTCCCGGGAGAGTGGCTTCGTGCACATGAAGGTGGGTCGTAACTGCTCCGGATTTGCCGTCCACGTCTGGCTTAACCCCACAACTCAGGGGCCTTCGTAACTGCCAATTGAATGTATGACTTGCATCCCGAGTTTGACCTCTCCGAGCAAAAGCTGATTCTTTGCCCCCCCTAGCTCGAGGTCGTAAGGGAGCCGCGCGGTCCATGTCGTGATCAAAGGCTTCGCGGCTCGAGCTAGAGCTAGGGGCTTGTTGACGATCCGTTAACCAGGCAGAGATTTCCCAATCCCCGACAGCTGCTATTGCCATTCCATGAGATTTCTCAGTGTTTCCCTCATCAAGAATCAAACCATGGAAATAGTATACAACAACCTGATAAAAACTTGAATAGTAGCATCAGTTTAGATGGTTTTAAGACTAGTAAACTGCAGATGAAATTTCTATAATCTGAAGAAGAGTCGGTTCTTTTGGATTCGAGCCAATGTTTATGACCAATTGATTATAAAGCAAAAACAAGTAAGATGGCCTGAAAAAGTATAACGTAGGAACAGGTCTAGTGACTTAGTTGGTGTTCAATAGCTTTTGCCTTTCTTTCTGGATTTATTGAAGATATGCATTTATGATTGTTCCCATGATTAGATGTTGTATCCCTAGTTTGATCTATCGATTTGCCTCTTCTCATTGTGCTTCTCAGAGTAGCAGACATCAAAGACTATAGCCATTGTGCTTGGTGGAGTTGTTGGTCTAGGTTTTGTGGTTTTATGTTTGCTCTTCCCCATATATTACTCTATGTGTACGTGCATTATCCGTATAACTTTATCCATTTTCGACCTGAACCCATGACATATCTGTATCCCGAATAACCTAGATTCGTATCCGTATCTGGCTAGCCCGTATCCGGTTCTTAATCTTGAAAAAAATATGAGTTAGGATACAAAAAAGGCAATATCAGTTCGTATCTAACCCATTTTCACCCCTAATGAAGATATGATAGTCTTAAATGCATCAAACCTTTGTTAATTAGGTATTAACTTTTGTACCACTCCACTACGCTATATTGTTTTGATATATTTTATCTATTTTGTTGAAATGTTAAGCATGGAATTTAAATTTATTTTTAATTGTGTATTTGTGTTGTACTTTTGTTATGCCTAATATTTATAGTCTTTGACATCAGTGATAGTTGTTTTTTTTTAGCTCGAGGCTTACCCAGATTCTAGCTCCGCCATTGGCTTGGTGGGTCGCTACTTATTGGAGGTCTAATTTGATAATTAGTGATTTTTTTATGCTTGCACAACTAGACTCGAAGTCTAGACGCACACAACAACCATAGAACGAGAGAGAAAGGGCGCGGCTCAACGTCTCTCTTTCGCGAGGACATGGTAGCCTATCAAGTCAAGGGCGCTTGACATGCGTTGTGAGAGTGGATGTCAGAGAACCAGCGAGGGCGCAGGTGTGCGGGGACTGGCAACCCGCCGAAGCGATGGCGAGCGGGCAGGGAAGGCAGAACAACGTGAATCAGCAAGAGTCTGACTGGCTAAATGGGCTGACCAAAACAACAAATAGATAATGTGAGTCTTTTTCTGATTTATGATTTTTTTTGTCAATTATAACTGTATAATGGGGTTGAATAAAGACAATAGCCGATTTGTTTGATTGAATGGTGTTAACTTGTTCATATAATTACAAAAGCTTGACAAGCGAATGTTGTAAAGTACTTCTCAAATAATAAAGTATTATCAGTAACTCTTGAACCGATAAGAATATAATACAAACTATTTAATATATTTATCTCAATTTAACCTAATTTTTTAAGCCCACTCTCTATTTTTTCCCTAAGTTCATCATTGATTAGACCTCACATGGTTGAATTTTTGGCTCCACCATATGCATCTTGATGAACTTCCTCAGTTCCTCTGCTCCTTATGCATCTTGGTTGTTTGTACCAAATTGAATGAGATGGAATGGTCCTGTATCATTTGATTTCATTATTTCGGTGAATAGAATAGTTTATTATGGAATATTTTTCAAATTTGTATCCCACTATTTAGGATAAGATGGTTCTATTTAAATAACCAGACACATGAATAATTTTTTTTCTTAAACCATCTCATACATATACCACTTGGTATTAACAACCAAACGCACCTTTAGTTGTGTCGGTGAAGGTATAGTCGCTACCAAGCCGTAGTAACATTTAAAAATAACGGATTGGAAGTTTGCGACCTATATATTGCTGTTGCAGCTACCGGCGCAATATGCTAGGTACTACTGAAGCTTGAAATCTGTGTAATGATACCAACGTGCAAATAGTTGACAAGTCCTAGCCAATGAGATACAGTCGTTTTGGGCGTGGCCACCGTTCCCTCCTGTTTGATGATGGCCGGTGCTTGTCCTCCACGGCTCAACCGTGACTGTCACAATACAATTACAATTCCAATTACTAGAATCGTGAGTGTTTTTTATATTCTAATATTGGAGTGTAGTGTCTGAAATATCACCCGCTATCCGTTATTTAGGGCCTGTTTATTTTTGTTTTGAATTATCTAAAAACGCATTCTAGATTGTGGTTACAAAGAAACTAATTCTCTAAGATTTGAAATCCAAAAGCACATATAAAGCGTGGATTCATCCAACAGCTAAAAATGGACTTGAAGCCCTTGGTGGAGATGGGATTCGAGGGTTCTGTTTATAACCTACACACCTGCAGAATGATTTTTCTTAATTTTGAAGTTTAAAATTCGAATTCAACCAGATAATTTCGGGTGGTAACCGGTCCGGTAAGGCAAGTAACCGGACTTACCAGTGACCCCCCGGTAAAATTTTGACATCGGTATGGTTTCCACAACGAAGAAATTAATTAGATTAAACATAATGGTACGAGCAGTACTTCAATATTTTTTCTTTCAATATAAGTTATACAAATCTTAAAACAAACAAAAAGGTAAGTAATCATCGTCTACCTTTCATTCATACTCTAATATTTATACAACTGTAAAAAAAGAAGCATAGAAGCACCTCTCTAATGGTACAGAGAAAAGTTTTCCACAACGGAGAAACTACTACATGTTAAATTTTAAAATGTCTAGAAAAATTCTCTCTGTCTAAAACACCCTAAGAAATTTCTACAAGATAAATTCTTGCAGGGATTCCTAAAACTTCTGAAAAAGGAAGGTAAAATCAATTCTGCGATGATTTCTGAAGCGTCTCCGAAAGAAGAAACAGAGACGTCCCTTCAAGGTTTGGTTAAATTTCTAGCGGTGAATAATTACAGGTGATGTGTCCATGGATCGAGACATGCATGCAATGCAATGCGTGCATGCACGCTAGACGCCGTTCGTTCTGTGATTTGCCACCGCCGGCGCGCCGGCGTCGTGGCCGGTGACGTACTTGCCCCAGAACCAGTGGCGGCTCCAGACGAGGCTCATATCCTCGATGGGAACCCCCTTGGTCTCCGGCAGGAAGAGCGCGACGAAGGTGGTCATGACGACCATCCACCCGGCGAAGAAGTAGAAGAGGCCGAACTTGAGGCGGCAGAGCAGGGTGAGGAAGGCCTGGCCGATGACGAAGGTGAGCAGCATGTTGATGCACACGGCGATGCTCTGGCCGGCGGACCGGATCTCCAGCGAGAACACCTCGCTGGGGACGAGCCACCCGAGCGGGCCCCACGACCAGGCGAAGCCAGCGACGTAGAGACAGATGAAGAGGACGAGGAGCATCGCGTAGGAGCGGGACATCTCGCCGACGCCGGTGGTGCCGAACTGGAGCGCGATGAGCGTGCCGACCACCACCTGGGAGATGAACATCTGGGTGCCGCCCTGCAGGAAGAGCGCGCGGCGGCCGAGGCGGTCGACGGATACGATCGAGACGACGGTGGCGAACATGTTGACGACGCCGGTGATGACGGCAGACATGAGGGATGCGTCGCTGCCGAAGCCGATGGTGAGGAACAGGACGGGGGCGTAGAACATGATGACGTTGATGCCGGTGAGCTGCTGGAAGAAGGGGACGAGCACGGCGATGGTGAGCTGGGGGCGGTACTTGCGCTCGAGGATATTGCGCCACGGGTGCTTGATCGCCCGGGCCTCCTCGCTGGCGGCGATCATGTCGTCGTACTCGTCGTGCACGTCGTCGGTGCCGCGGATCTTGACGAGCACCTTCTTAGCGTCGCCCGTGAAGCCGCGGGCGATGAGGGAGTTGGGGGTATCCGGCAGCACCAGCGCGCCGAGCGTGATGATGAGCGCCGGCACGCCGGCGAGACCGAGCCCGATGCGCCAGCCCCAGCCGCCCTCGATGCCCACCGTCGCGTAGTTGATGAGGTTTGCGGCGAAGATGCCGATGGTCGTCATCAGCTGGAAGCCGATGTTAAGCATGCCCCGGAGCTTCGCCGGCGCCATCTCCGACAGGTAGAGCGGCACCGACTGGTTGGCGAACCCGACGCCGACTCCGAGCAGGATGCGGCCGAGGATGAGCATCATCACGTCGGTGGCCGCGCCGTTGAGCGCCGAGCCGGCCAGGAAGGTGAGCCCGCCGCAGAACATGGACCACTTCCTCCCGAACACCCGCGTCACCGACGCCGCCACGAACGACGTCGCCAGCGCCGCCAGGTACAGCGACGAAGTGAAGAGCGTCAGCAGCTGGCTGTCGAACTTGCAGTACTGGTTCGTGTCCTTGCTCTCCCTCGCCTTCTTGTACACCGACGGGAAGAACTCGCTCAGGAACGAGTCCATGGACGTCACGCCGCCTGCACGCAGAACAACCAAGAAATCATCGTTCACCACTCCATTTCCATATTCTGATCGATCGAATCGATCAACCAACGTGGAACTGTGGCAGCAGTAAGTTCACCGGAAATGCCGATGTCGTAGCCGAAGATGAGGCCGCCGGAGGAGGCAACGAGGCAGGTGAAGAAGACGAAGGCCGTCATGTGACCGGGGTAGGTCTTGCCCCCGACCGTGTTTACCACCGCGCCGCCCGCCATTGCTGCTGATCGGCGCGAGACAATGGCAATGGAAGAGATCGAGGAGAAAGGTGGAGGAGGAGATTGCCCGTTCTTGGAGGAGACGGTGGCTTCCTTATATGGAGCACGAGGCAGCGTGGCAACCCTGTCCAATGGCGCCACTGACGGACGAGACGCAGCTACTATTTCTGATCACTAGCTCTTGCAAACACCTCCAAAAGCTGCTAAAATTAGGGCATTGTGGCCTGCTCCTGTTCTCCAACTTGCTGCTATTTGGTTGTGATGTTACCAATGTGGATTAGATTGGCTCGAGTCCCAACCTTTTCAATCCATATTTAGACTTTACTATTTCGATTCTTGGTCATGTAGCTGATGACCACTTGTGTCCCTGACCGTACGTGCGGATGATTAGTACACTTAATACTTTAGTTTGCGAATCAACTTTGTAGATGACAGTTTGGCACGTGCTCGATGGACGAACATGAGAGTAGCATGTCCGAATGTGTGCAACATCTCTTCTGCGCTACTTCTGCGCTACTTCTGACATGCCCATCTCTTCTGCGCTACTTCTGACATGATCTTAATATTCTTAGACCTGCCAAAAACTCATGGGTACTACTAGTGTCGGGTTAATCCTCGAACTTAACTTCCCCACCTCCCTTCCTTCCTCTCTAATACAAAAAAATTAAATTAGAAAATTTAACTTTAAAAATTTTAAATAAAAAGTTTTAACTCAAAAAATTTTAGCTAGTAAAGTTTCAATTTGAAAATTTTTAAATTAAAAATTTAAATTAGAAGGTTTCAACTTGAAAATTTTCAAATCAAAAGCATCCAAATTAGAAAGATTCAATCGAAAAATTTTAAATTAGAAAGCTTCAGCTTGGAAAGTTTCAACTCCAAAAACTTTCAATCCAAAAGACTTCGGTTCGCAAAGTTTCGATTCAGAAATAGTTTAAAAAATATTTCTTATTCAAAAACTTGAGGAGAGGATTTGAAAAACAAAAAACTATTTTTCACAACGAGAGAGAGCATTTGAGGGGGAAGTGTAGTAGGAGAAGAAAGGATGTGCTACCACTTTTCGCAACAAGAGATCCTTAACAAAGATTTAATGAGAGCACCTCAAATTAACTCATTGTGGGACTCGAAGGAAATAGTGACATGTATCCGACAACAGCGGTTCACAATTGACAAATGTTCACGGCAGGTCTACATCACAAAGATTGAACTATTCGTTTCCGCGGGATTTCGAAGATGCATCGTGATTTGGAAGAAGCATACTTCAGCTTTATACTCTTTCAGTTCCAGTAAGCTCACAGTCCACAACCGTATATACAATTAGCACAATCGCATTGAGATCTCTTGCAAGGGAACATATCTGCAACAACCAGAGAGTTGTGAACCACGGTGCAACCTAACTAGAAAAAGTTTCAAAAATTCTGAAAAAATCATGGATGTACATCTCAGCTTACCCCATCTACATATAAAATTTCATGATCAAATTAGTCTGTGCTAAGAGTAATAAAAAGACAATCATGATCAAGTTTGTCTTTTTATTACTCTAGCAAGACTAATTTGACATGAAATTTTATATGTAGATGGTAAGTGAGATGTACATCCATGATTTTTTTCAGAATTTTGAAACTTTGTTAGTTGGATTACACCAAGATTGCACCAACATGTGTGATTGCACTGAATATTTTTCCCTCTTGCAAACCACAATGACTTGATGTAAGGGGTATATGCATTATTATACAAGGGCCCAAGTGAGCTAACTGAGATGTTTCTATACAAAAAAATACATGGAGTAGAGAGACAGTTCTGGACAGCAGCGTTCTACCAGTCAAATGAACCAGGGAAAATACACGAGCAGGGCAAGTGTCAAAACCAAACCCAGCCAACAGGAAAAAGGGTATGAAAGAGCATACAGCATTACAAAATCAGGAACAAACTCGAGAACCATTCCATCTCAGGTTTTACCATCCATAGCATCATATAGACATGGTCATTGGAAGAATCTTCTGAGCCGTTGGTTGCGGTTTGATCTCCCATGAAGCCTTTTCGTCGGACTCTTCAGGGAGAATGAAAGGCATTGAGATCTCCTTGATCATTAGATCACCGCACAAGGGGCACTCACTTGCTACAGCATCATCCAACTGTGACCTCAGCTGTCAAAATAAGTATGATGGCATCAACATAAGAACTGTAGATTGCACGATATCGGAGTTTAGATATCACCAAACCTTATCAACCGGTGTTGTGTTCATGATAGATTCACCATTCACACTTCCACCATTGTCTTTTGCAGCTTTCCTGTCCATTAAGCTAAGCCGCTTCTGAAGGTCCAATATTCTCTCAGCCTACAAGAAAATGAACTCATCCATAACTGATTGGTACAAGAGAATGAATTTAAACCTAGTCTATTATCGAATAATGGAACAACAAATTGAACTATTATACAGAAACTTACTTGCACTTGGTTACTGCAACGAGTTACATGGGCAATCAAACAATTCGCATGGAAGGCGTGTCCACAGGGAAACACATAAAAGGGGGCCATGTGTCCAACAGACGTATAGCTTCTTCCTACCTGGTGTAGCCCTCCAACAGTCAATATTTTGCGCCGGCATACCTGTTAGTTAAGGGAAAGAAGTTAGCATCATGACATATTGGAGAAGATATTAAGTGCATAAACTCATACAGCCATCTGCATTAAAACGGGAAAGAATTTGGATGCACTTGAGAACACAAGCAAAAACAACAAGATGGATATCAACATATATAGTGGGTCATCTTTTCTCTCAAGATTTTTTAGTCACATGTTTACATACTTGAAATGCAAAAGGAATAGAAACTAATGAAATGTCACCAAAAAATGCAACAGGTATAACATATGAGTCAAGTAAAGAAAATATACGACACCATTTTGGGTGTCATGAGCACCGGTCTCTTACCCCACATTCCTCTTCACGATCAATTACAGTATATCTCTGAGCAAGGGCCCCAATATCACTCCTGATGTTGTCTGCCCCTCGAGTAGCATCATCCATCTCCTGCTTCAGTTGCTCAATCTGGCTGTTATAGTCCTTAAGAGATTTGCAGATTTCTTCCTGTTCATAACATTATTTCATTGTTATTACCAAGAGAATAGGTATAAAATTGAACCATAAAACAGTAATTGCAAACAAGGAACAGTATGAATTCGTGAGTCTTCAAGAAAGAAACGAACATCAGATGGACTTTTTTGTAATAAAGCAGCTCAGACTGCATGAATATATCTTACTTTAAAGTCGTCAATCAATACAAAGTCTGGGAAAAATGGCAAGATATCCTCAATCTTCAGCAAATTGTTAGTCTCTGATAGGAATTCTATAGCTTTCTTTATATTCTCTCTCTTGACTCCTTTCTCTTGCTTGATGACATGCTTTGCAACCTTAAGCCACAGCTTCTTCCTAAGCTCTTCATCATCTTCAACTTTGTCTGCTTCAGCCTTTGCAAGCTCTAAGTCCACCTAGTGAGGTCCAAATAAAGTAAAAGAATAGGACTACTTCAGGAAATAAAACTGTTGAACCATCAATAAGTAAAGGCAGAGTGGATGCTTCACAGGTGAAACTTAGCTCAAGTGAGGCTTACCGTCAAAGCAAGTGCCACAGCTTCCTCGTGCATGGACATCATGCTGTAAATACGAACACAAGCACGCATTCTCTTCTCTTGAAGACATAGACGTAGAGCATACTGGGGTTCATAAAAGAACTCAGGGCCATTTATTTGTCCTTTACCAAACTTGGTGTCCAGAAATTGCAAAAGCTGGGACTCATCCTCCTACAGGTGAATAAACAAGAGTATTAAAAAAACTTACTACTTAATTAATGAACTGCTAGAAACATGAATGAGGATGTCAGTGCAACAGTAAGTAATGTTGCTATGATGAATGAACACGATAATTCCATGTTTCCAACAGAAATAACTCAAGATGTACCTTCTTGGAATACAGCGAGAGTAACAAATTATGCACTCCAGGATCCTGATTGTTCAAATCTTTGACACAAAACTCCAGGTACTTAATGACCTCATGTGTTTCATTCCTGCAAGATTTGCTAATATGTAAATTCATTACATCATCTACATTGAGGAAACCAAATTAGCCACTTAGGATTGTGGGTTGCTCCAGAGCTTGAAAAAAGGGAGGTTAAACATTTTTAATAGTTTGATTCAAAGTTTTGCTATCTCAGCGTGGATTGAAGTCCAATGGAGCATGTTATTCAGTTCTGCGGCTTCTGCCTATAGTAGCTGTGGATTTGAAATTAATATTTCAATATAAGTATATAACAGATGTTTTTTGATGTAACATTCATAGTGATGTGATAAAACCTTTAGCAGTAAGCCAGTAAGGTTGTTAGAACATGGAAGACTCATATAGTATGCTACTAGGAGAAAAAAATGGATAATAAGCTGTTTTCATATCATACTTGGCATGTGGTTCGCTCACATAACGCATCATTGCTGGTATAAGCTTCCCTGGATTCAACTTGTTTCTTGCCATCATCCATGATTCAACAGTCTCATAAGCATCTAACATGATTAAATCTGGCGCAAATTTATACTGCAAGAATACAAGATACAGGGAAAAAAGATTAGCTGTTTAATAGCTGATGTGAGTAAATAAAATGGTAAGTTTAATACCGTGTAAAGAACAGCAATTTTTTTAAGTCCTAGAACAGTGCAGTTGAAAGAATAAATGCAAAGAAATTCTGTACCACAAGCTCTACTGGAACATTATGTCGTTGAAGCACTTCCAATGCTTTTCTTGATTCTCCTTGCTGAAACAGTAAATGAAAATATATTAGGGCCAGCCCCTCAGCAAAAGTCAATGGGTTGCAAGTAAAGATGAATAATACTCCATATAAGATATACAAACATGTATTTTGATATATGATTTTTCCAGACAATTCAATGTACTGAGGCTGAAGCAATGGGCTTCAACAAAACATGTGTAAGTGTGTAACTCCAGTGATACTTTCTCATCAAAAAGTCCGGTGATACTTTCTCATCAAAAAGTGCAGTGGTACTACAATAAAGTATGTGCATTCAGACATCCATAGAAGATGAAAGTTTGGAGATAAATACACATCGATGTATTATGTGGAATAACTATTTATTTTTCTATTTTTTAAACGGAGAAGAACTGATTTAAAAACTACAATTTTTCAAAGAGAATAGATAAAAAGGGAATTTAATGGTAGATATTAGAGCAAGAATACAAGCTCATCCCAGCCTAGATCCTGCCAAAGTGTAGCCTGGCTTGGCCCAAGCCCATTCCAGAACATATGTTGAATATTCTTCTGTAAAGTAACTAGTTGGGTTGTGCTATTTGCCAACACCCTTTTGACCTCGAGTAGGCATAAAGCACTAGTAGCAGATATGTTATCTATGCGTGTATTCCTTCGCACAAACAAGATATAACAAATAGCATGTCAAGATTAGCTAGCACTTGGCAGTAAGCAGCGTGTCCTACAATCAGGCCCAACAACAGTTGTGTTAACACCTTTCTTAAAATGATAAATATCCCATATGATGATACTGACCTGAATGTAATGATGAACAACAATTTCAAATTGCTCCTTCAAACCAGCAAAATACACCAGCTCATCCACTCTTCCATAACTGCAAAAGTTTTGAACAGGCTGGTCAGAGGCTTACACATGCAATCAGCAATGCAATGAAACAGACGAGAAAACACAAGGCCATTTCATGCCTTACAAGTACAAAAGAACCATCTAAATTAAAGAAATGGCTTTTTTTTTTACATTTATCCATTTATGCAACTCAGGGCATTTTCCCTGATAAATAAATATGCTATCAAAGGTTCAAATATACAGTTCTTCTTAATCCATAATCTTACTGGGTATACACAAAAGCCCTGAGATTACAGCAAAAGGACATGATTAGCTTTCCAATCATCTGAGCTCCTCAAGGTCTAATAATCTTTTCGTCACAAGTTTGATCAACACTTTGAGATTGGTTTCAGCTTATCGCAAATTCATACCCTATAGTCTTAACTATTAAAACTATACTTGCGATATCCAAAGATATGTTATGTATCTGTATGGTTGTATATATATGATACCGGAAACAAACCTAAAATATAACTGAAACATAATGTGCAACGATAATACAACATGCCTTTCCAGTAGTCTCATTGTAGTTGCCTCATCTAATACATCTTTGCTATCACTAAGAAACGCGCGGAATTCATCTACTATTGAACGATATTCTGAGTTGTTGGACTCTGATACTGCATTTGTAGCGGTGCCTGTGCCATCTTCCAATAGGAGACGATTAATCTACAAAAATTACACAAAATATATTGAATAAGCCCCAAAAAATGCAGTTACTCAACCCAGGATTGAAGTAAAATTTTCGATACCACTGCAATAGATGCCATATTATTTTAGAAGGCTAGAAAATGGAATAGTGGGCAGTAGGTACCTTGTCTAAGTACAGCTCCGTAGCCCAAGTCGAGATCATTGTAATCTGCATCTTGTCATCTTTGGTGAGGTTATCAAGCCTTCTCAATAAGAAAGTCCTGAGAGCATCCTGTCAAGTAGACAAAGTTGATAATTTCAGAGATAAATCCAACATGTCCATGAAAAAGGTAAATGCAAAACCTATAAGTAAATGCACAACCTTAATAATATTATATTTCTCATGATCAATCTTGAAAGTACCAACACTTCAATTTTACACATGGATGTGATGAAGATCAGGTATATAATAAATGAAGAGATCTCATAGAAGCTTTCAACAATATCTTATTGACTACTAAGAGTATTCTAGAAAGATAGCACTCTCACAAACTTGCAATAATGTACTGCATCAGAAAGTTTTTAGTAAGTTACCTGCTCACCTACAGATATAAATTTCAAGCTGATCTCCTCAAATGATACGATATAATTCATCTGAAACCAAGAAACATGGCACTAATCTCAATGTGAACAGGGCAGCCAGAATAGCAATAACCCCACCCTTACTAAGGAACACAATTAACAGTAAGGGTCTCACCTTTGCATAGAAGGAAGCTGCTATGTAATACTCTTTTGCAGCAAATGCAGCATCAGCCTGCAAAAGAGAAGGTTTTTATACAAGAACAGAAGTCACTGATCATCACAAGATTCAAAATAAGTCCCAACTTATCATCATATAGAAGAAAATAATGTGGGGGCAAAAAAGAGCAGATTATTGTGCAAACATGCTCACATGCATCAACATGTATGAACATTACCCGCACTAGATAGACGTGGTCTCGCTGGAATGAGTTACGGCAATGGGACAAAGCAGCAGCATATTCCTTCATATCCAAGTATACTTGCCACATGTCACGACCCTCATCAGAAGTAGATACCTAGACAACAGATAGCATTAGCAAAGCAATTCTAGAAGCATTTATTACATGACTCAAAGCAATATCAGAGTGTCCTAAACCTGGAATATAGAATTTTCGTCATATGCATAGAAAAGTCCAGTTGATGCATCACTACAAAGTCCAATGATCCCTTTTGAAGATTCTGGTGTATTATCAACTATGAGTTCCTCCACAAGTTGCTGACTGATTCTGTTCACAACCTAAAATTTACAGGTTATGTGTTGTCTTTATAAAGAAATACATATAGGAGGACAAACAATAATGTGAGAAAACAAAGTAAATCAAAGAGAAAAGGTGCAAAGGTCGTTTTTCACAGAATCATACCTTAATCTTGTCCCCAATCAAAAGCAGAAAATGGAATTCAGACAATGCAAATGACCTTGGTTTAATGCTAGAATCTCCCAGTTTTGAATAGTCAAAAAAACCCTTATTTTCCACAAAGTTCTCATCTCCACTAGTCGAGCTGCAAAGCAAAATTTAGTTAAAATAAAAACAACAACAGAGAATATAGTGCCCTAAATAGAGTTCCCAAAATTTATTTAAGAAAGCAACAAAAGAATAATGCAGTAGTAAAAGTATTATTATAGAATGCAAGATAGACTAACCAAAGTACTTAGCAGACCCAATGGGTTAAAAAGCTTCATACCGAGACTCAAAAGTTCATTTGGCCTAGCTTCTTAACATTAAGTTTATCATCCAATATGCCTAAGCAGATGCAATGCCAAAAATGTGGCTTACGAGTGAGCTTGGTATGAATGTAAGCTTGAAGAACCCTACCCCTAAAGAGAAGCTGAAGCAGCTAGCAGGGGATTGTCAAGTCAAATATTCATTAGGGCTCATCTTATAAGGTTCACCTGTTCCTAAATAGAACTTTTCACAGTTTCCAAGTCTTGAAGGTACAACGTTGATCATTAATTCCTATCAAAATAGGTTGGTCATAAGCTCCAAAAGTAATCTTGATGAGGAATCTAATTGCCTTTTCATGTGGCCTATCTAAGTATTTTTTACATACATAGTCAAAATTCAAAAGGTTTGAATGTGCATTTCCCAAAACAACTTATATTTGGGAATGGCGGAGTAGATTACTTGCCTCAATTGATATAAGCTCAAAAATCAAACATACAACAAAGCTAGATCAATTAAGGAAAATCCGTGTACTAGGAGCATATGAATAATTCAGTGGTTCATTGTGTTGGGTGAAAATCTGATTACGCAAAACACTAGAGAAAACTATAGAAAACTTGATAGATCTACTTCAATTACATATTCTGTGGTGAAAAAAAGGTTAAATCCAGAAATTACATATTTTACCTGTGTTGAGCTCCAAAATTCAGTTCACCATGATAGATTCCAGCTCCAGAAAGCCATCCAAAGTGTTTAGCCCTTCTTTGCTTGATAAAGAAATGTAGTTCACTGGATGTCATGCAATGGATACATATGTCACACACAGCAAATAACTGTGCACAATAATACAGTGTCTGAAATGCAGCTCCTTACCCTGGAACATCATATAAATCAAATCAAGCTACACTTACCTATTAGGTATTTCTCCTGGGAGCTCCATAAAGTGGATGGCACGATCGGAATAGCTAGCAAAAACAGTCTGTGCAGTATAGTTGTTATTACAGTCTTGCGTATAGGAAAATTTTAAAATTGAAATAAACGCAAAGATCTTCTACAGAAAATTTTAGTACGTGATGCTGCTTCTAGATACTGACTTGCAATGCCTGTGTATATAGTGTGGGACTTCTTGAGGTTACTAAGCCATGTCATTCACTGTAAGCAATGACACCGATGAGGCCTTCAAATCTCAAGTTTAAAATTTGGTTCTTTCAACTAAACTCAATCTGGATTGCCCCATTAGATTCAATACAAGCGCGTGTCTTTGAAACTTGTAACTGATCACATTGCACAATAATACTTACTTCCAATGAACCAATGCCGGTGAACGAGTAAAGCCGCGTCGGCGTGACAGCCATCACATAGAACCTTGTGGCGTTCCCAACCACGGCGGTCTCCATCTGCACAACCGAAATGCTCAAACACACTCCAACCGAAATAAAGTAACACAAACGTGTAAGTAACCAAGGGGTGGACTGACGATAGCTCAAACCTGCAGGTCCTTGATGCCCTCTCGCAGCTCGGTGAGCTCGAAGAGCGGCTTCACGTACTTCTCCCTTTTGTCGGCCTCATCGACAGCCATCTCAAAGATCTGCCCGCTCTCCGTCCCCAGGATCACCTCCTTGGTCGACGCTGCAATACCAAATCGCAGAGACTCCACAATCAACAACCATGGAACAGCACGGAGCGCCGCGATAAAGGTATAATTCGATCAAGAAACAGCGATATATCACATTCGGTGATGGATTGGCGGTTCCAGCCGACGGCATTGACGAGGAGGCCGCGGAGGCGGGGCAACTGCTTGGGGCGCGGCCACCTGGCGTGGTGGTAGTAGGTCTCAGCGCCCCCCGGGTGGACCACCGTGGTGACGCAGTGCTTGCCGCCCGGGTCCAGGAACACCCGGTGCACCGCGTGCTCGCCGGAGCGGCCGGCCCCGAGGTCGAGATCTGCAGGAAGAGGGCGATAGTTAGCTAGGAACGAGCGAGGAGACGAGGCCTACGAAGAGGACGTAGGGGCGTGCCGTGGGCGTCCTCGAAGGAGAAGTCGTGGCGGACGAGCCAGCCGCGGGAGGTGCCGAGGACGATGACGTCGCTGCCGGCGGCCATAGAGGTGACGACGCCGTGGCCCCGCGCGGCGTGGCGCTCTAGAGGGTCGACGGAGAACAGTTGGCCACCGGGGACCGCGGCGGAGGCGGCGTCCATGGTCGCGGCCGACCGGCGAGATGGTCGGAGGCGATACGCGATTTTGGACTCAGGACGTGGGCTCACGGGGAGGTTTCACGGGTGGAAAAGGAAGCGAGATGGTCGTGGGCCCCGGCCCAATTTGTTCGATACGGAAGAATTAGTTGGATTCAAATTTTAGCGAAATTTAGCGGTAGTTGGATCGAATTTGTGCCCTTTTTGTTCCGCAAAATTTGCTACAGGACATTTTACTCTTTGACATTTGGCAGAACGCACTGGAAAATTGTGATTCGGCCAATGCACACTGTAAATCACGCACATGGGCTAAAATGCACTTTTGCTTGTTCATATAGATACATATATACGAGGGATTAACATGAACTAAACTAATATCTCACGAATTCAACTTAAGAAGTCAGGATGCATCAGGCTCCCAGGTCAGATGGAAACTTCACAGGATCAACCCAAAAGACAAAGAAAAGGAAAACTTAAGTTGATGATTATTCTAAAATTACGACAGCCTCAGAACAAATCCCGTTAGTATGGTCATGGACTATCTCAGCTCTTTCGCATTCGTGCCACTTGGATTATTGATGCTGGACAATGTCTAAATTCCCAAGGCCCATCGTCCTCTTCAACATCCCCATCCAGCAGATGTATACGCCGGCCTCAGCACCTGCGACAGCTTCATTATCTGCCTGACCAGGCCAATGTCCGTCTTTGCTCCATCGAAGCGAATCACGACAAGTTCCTTCAAGTGATTGTACTGAGGATGTTGTGCATCCACCCCAGTACAAACTTCACCAATGTTGTTCTTTTCTGAACTGTCCATATCATATGCATCCAAAGTACTTCCATCAATTTCAGAATTATAGAAAACTCAAGTGTACATCAATGAAAAGAACATAGTTCTGCAATAAAAAAAACTACATGAACATGGAGCGTCTCCAAGACAGGTGCGGCATCAAGGAGGAAGAGAATCCAGAATATATCCCACTCCACAGGAACATTTGCAACAAATAGCCTCTCGAGAAGGAACCGACTGGGAAGAACCAGTTGTTCAACACACATCTACATGCACCCAAATACAACAAAAAATGATCAAGCAACACTGTAATTTTACTAGGATGATTCATTTCAGCCTTTCAGAGATTATTACTCACCTGACGTCCTTTCAATTGCAGAACAAGATTCTCTAGTGGAGGGATCCTTTTGAAAAAAAATTATTCAGTGGGTACATCTTGTTGCTACTTGTAATGTTATCTTCCCTGTTAGCTTCAGGTTGTAAGGTAGTCCAACCTCAGATGCCTGAGTTGAGGCACATTGCCATAGCGTACTTTGGTTGGCCCATCCAGCAAACTAGAGTTTCCAGACACGGCAGGGAAAACAGATAAAGTTTAACAAAGTTACAGCTGCCTACTTTAAGATTCTTTATCTTTGATCTTGGGGCATTAATCTCAAACACTGGTGGGTCAATACAACAAGACATGAGCCAGGGGTCCTTTATCTGGGTACAATGTTTGAGAACAGCACCAGTCCCCTCCATACAAGATTGCTCAAAGAGAGCTTGGTGAGTCTCCGAAACACCTGGTATTTATGCGCATTCACAGCAGTCCAATTGGAGAGAGGCAAACATTTCAACCGCACCTTCTGGCACCCACCCAAGCACTCAAAGTTGTAGATCCATAGTCAGCAGCACTGAGATCCAAATCCTCAACCTTCCACCTGACAATGGCAGTGGTAATCCACTGATTAATCCAATAGCGTGAGGTACTTCCAAAGGTTTGAAGCCTCAAGATTCTTGATAGACTGGCATGTGTGCACCCGCTTCACATAGCTCCTCATGACAGGGCATTCATAACGTACGGGTAAATCGATCGGCTAAAACTCTAGCTTAGAAAACCGACCTCCAGAGAAGCTCAATGCGGCAGATCATCCTCATCCAGCGTTTGGGTCGTTCTTTGATGGCACACATGTCAATCAGTTTCTCTTCATTCTTCTCGGCCTCATACCCTGCCTTAGCCTCCTCATAAAGACGCTTCGGCGTGTGGTAGTGTTGTGGGAGGATGTCGTTGACGGCAAAGTCATAACAAGTGTGCAACTGAGGGAGGCAGTGCCATCGCTTCGAGAGAATAGTGGTGGTCATTGCTGCGTGCCCATCCATCTTGGAAAGGATCGTGATCAGTATGTCATCAGGTAACCTGCTTTTCATTTCTTCGTCGTCTGCTGATTCCTGGCTCAGGCACATCTGATTTGTTTTGATGAAAAACAACATGATAGTGTTACAGTTGCCCAAAGATAAACAGATCTAACATCTAGCTAAGCCACCTCACCTAGCTTATAATTACCAATATCACTCCTAACCACATAAATTGAAACCCAGAGACTATTTGCACCTTACACAATCAGACAATCTTAACAACACAAGACAATTTCAAAGCAAAGGTAAGCTTATCTAATTGAAATGCTTTGGTGTTTGAGCTCAAGATAAGACTCCGCAGCTTAAAGTAAAATCTTGAAGCCCATAGTTTGTGTTTGCAAAACTAGTATTCCTCAAAGTAGGATGAGGTTACCTCTAGTTAGATCATTTTTTTTTTCACCAATTGCCTCAATTTCAGTTTATCTGCTAAATAGTCTCCAATTTCAAAAGGCTTGCTTTGGTGAGAAATTGAGCACACGGATGACAAATACCAGCTATAAGAGGAACCAGAGCTCGGCCACTTGTTGTTCTAGCTGAGAATTCTTTTTCATCATCAAACATGTACACAGAATTCTTAAACCAGATAAAATCTTCAACCTTCAAAGCTCCCTGATTTAATAATCCCCTGTACCAGTACCACCGGCAAAACGCTGAGCAAGAATGATGTTTATGAGAGAGGGGAGAGGCGTGGGGAGCGTACTCGTTTGGAGGAGGGCGCGGAGGGGAGATCGGAGGCCTTCCTATGGCGGCGGTAAGGGTGAGGGTGAGGTGTCTCCACCGACGCCGGCGGGGAGGAGACGGCGGCCGGCCGGCCGGCGAGCGGAGACGGCGACGGAGGGCTCTTCGGTCGGTGCTCGTTCTGTGATCTGTAGCCTGTAGGCCTACGCCACGATAAGAGTTGTGTCCAGCTCTGATTCTAGAGAAAATATTATTGAGATTACTTTTAAAAAAGATTTATTTACTTATCGAAGTAAATCATTTTCGATTTTTTAGAACAAAATAGGAATTTGAATCGAATTAAACCAAAATCGAAGCCCCACCTGAAAGAAACAATGTGTTTAAATGCATGCATTTCTTGATCTGAACTTTGAATTGCGTAGCTGAGCAGCCAAAATGTACATGCAATTTCTTGCTACGAACAGTGATAACTGTAGCGTGTGTACAAAATGATATTTATTAAGGGTGCGTTTGGTTGGATGTATGAGGATGAACCGAACCGTTTCGTACAGGATTTGGTTCTGTCTCTGTGTTTGGTTGGCTGAACGGAACCATTTAGTACAGGATGAGATGGTACAGATTCTTGAAATATTTCAAAAAGATACTACACCATCCTATACGGGCAATTTGGTTGAACCAATCGATCCAAAACAGGATCATTCACTCGCACCATCCCTCCAACCAACCTTATCTCTCAATCCAATCTCATCCCTTCAACCAAACATCATCTTGTACCATTCTGTATCATTTTATCTAAGCAACCATACAAAATCTTGTATCATTCCGTTCAGACAACTAAACACCTTTCCTATGCCATCTCATCTAGAATCATTCCATCTATTATGTAATATCCTATCTCATTCATCCTTGTATACCAATCAAACGCACCCTAAGGCAGGCAATTGTAGTTCTAATAACAAAGGGGAAGCCGTGATTGGCATGGTGTTTGATCGTCGTCCTCTGAACGTCCATTAGAAGTAGGAATGTAATCGGATCGGATACGGTCGGATATTGTTCATCTCGTATCCGTATTCATATTTTTTATCGAATCTGAAGTCGGATCTGAATGGTGTCGGATGTGAATACTGAATGCTAATAATATCGGATACTATCACTTACGAATCTGAAAGCGAATACGCATCGGATTCAATACTGCACGAATATTTTAATTTGGATAATACACGAAAATATAGATCATTTATTGCACATGTAACATATTGAATGGTAGATTACTTATGAGTTATGAATAATTATTGACAAAATGTGAAGAAAATAGTACAAAAATTTACTATAGTTGCATTGTACATAATTAAGAATTAATAATGAACGCACTAGAGATTATATAAAAGCTAAATGTAGAGTCATAATAGAATTATCAAAGACAATGGCACTAGCAAATTAGAAATTACAAGCTAGTAAGGTAAACATGATAGAATCATATAATACCATCGAGTCGAGCGGACGAGCTGGTAGTGCTTCTGGACCGTAGGTGGTGGCTGCAGACTCTGACTGCAGGTGTGGTGCACCCGGATCACGGTGGCTACAACCTCTGAGGGTTATGGGCTATGGTGGCCATGGCATACGGATCCGTGGTCTGCCTCGATGCCTCCTCAACCCAAGCCACTCGATTCAACTAGGTTTTGTTTGGATTGGGGATTTTAGAGGAGAGAGACTATCGACTAGTAGAAAATAGAGATAGAGAAAGAGAGCACGAATGATGGATTGGAGATTTTATGTTTTTGGTTTTGGGTGCGCTTTCGTGGCGATTGTCGCATTGCCTTGATTTTGGCCTAGCGCCGATGACAAGCCAGGAAGTAATGCAAACGCAGTAAACTTTTGGTTTGGCACCACACTTGTTGTTGTGGTGCACTTGGCGTTAGCACTTTGGCGATGGCGATGTGGCACTTGGTAGAATGGTAGTTGGTACTTGGCGATTGGCACTGGTAGAGTACCAAGAGTGGTATTGGTACACTGGTACTAGTGCCTTCAGACTCTGGTGACTGGTGCTCTTTGATTGGAGAGTTACAGAATCACAGCCTTGGAGAAGTATTTAAAGTTTTCGGATAAAACCATATTTTATATCCGAATATTATTCGATTATAAACTCGGATATTCCTGTATCCGTCGGATAATTACTATCCGTATCCGTATCCTTATCCGAGATAACTATTCTTATCCGTATCCGTATCCAGAAAATTCTTCGAATATTCGAAAAACTATTCAAATCGCTATCCAAATTGATTCGGTCGGTCGATCGGAAAATATCCGTTCCAGTTGCACCCCTAATTAGAAGGAATGAATTTCTTCACACGAAACAATTTATAGTCCCCACAAGAACCTAATTAGAAGGAATGAATTTCTTCAGACGAAACAATTTATAGTCCCCACAAGAATCACGTAATTTCCCCGAACAGAGCCAAAAATACAACAGTTTCCAGCCAAAATACCTGGTGTGCTGCTGGCTACGGAATCACGAGGGAGAGCCTCCAATTGGGCTAAAGGTGTTTGCTAGATTCTTTCCCATGTCTTGTTGCATAGCGGAAAAGGAACCGCAAGCAACCAAAAACATGCACAGAAACCAAAGAAAGCATATATAGACATGAAAAACCTCACGCGATTCATGTCATCTCACACAAATAAGAATCCTCGTAAGGGCTTGTTTGGTAAGCCTCGAATCCAAACAAGGTCTAAAAGTAGTAAGTACTTCAGCATAGATTGCTACCTAGCATAGGCCATAACTCTCATAAGCGACTGCTGCACCAAACTACACGAGCTAACATGAGCCTATCCACTGGGAGACCAGCATCTGAGGGCATAGGTCTTGACTAAGCGAGAATCATCAACGCGTGCAGGCTTATGCCCCGTCAGCGTTTTGGAAGGGATTGGCGATCTCATCTGTTCCCTCGGTTGGTGAAACGAGCATTACCGCTGTGCCCCTGCAGACCTGCAACAAACGGCAATAAGAGGCATCAGGATGATCAAATAACACAATTAGAAAACAAAGGACAGGAATGGAGGAGATTGTAAGAAACTATGGAGAACACTAGTTCCTGATTCAAGCTTATTTCGTTTAATTGTTGTTATGTTACAAACATTGATGATAGCAACATTTCCAGGAAATTAACTATGGCACTTATCACCCAAAAAAAATAGGAAATAATTAGGATATGCCACTCCATTCGTTTGCATTCCAGGAATTGCCACCTATTGTCTCAATAACATGTGACCCCTGGACCTACACATCAGTGAGACATCAAGTGGCAAATCATAAAGTGCCAATGAATGGAGTGCCAAATCCTGAATTCCCCCCAAAAGAATATATGGTACACTTCAGCACCACAAAAAGGTCATAGAGGATGACATCCACTACTCTTGGAACTACAATCGCCGAACCACACAAATTATAGGAATAGAAGTCGAGTATTGAAGTCAATACTGTAAGAAACTTACAATCAGACCAAGTAGTCTGGTTTTCCCCGATAGTTTCAATGGATCGTCTTGCTCTACAAAAAATGAAAAAACATGAAATCCATTAAACTTTGCAAAAAGACAAAAAAAGGCCTTCTATTTGTGCTACACCTACATCAGCAAATAGCTATTATGGTATGCATATAATATTGATCTGATGTATTTTAGCCCATCACCTCCTTTGTATGGAAACAGTATATTAGCATCATAGAAACAAAGGTAATGTATCCAGCAGTACCTCTTTCAAACTCAATCGCTTCATCAAGCACTAAGTTCAGAAGCTGGTCATAGCCCTTCAAAGTCCCTGTAACTGCAGGTGTACAAATGCCAAAGTCACAGCTTGTGGTGTGGTGTTACAACAAATTGCAAGATAACTAGAATGGTTTCTTCCATTTTTGGAAATTCGAAATATTGAGCATGCATATTGGAACAACAAACTAACAGGCATGACATAAAAAAGTTAACAAGCCATATAAACCTGTAAAAGATAATATGATACACAGCAAGTGATTTGATTATTTTACTGATGTCAGTGCAGAAATAGAATATCCTGATATCCACGAGAACCTTGATGTTGAGTCATCTTTCTTCAGTTTGTATATGATAAACACAGTTAGATCAAAGTATCCCATGGATAAATAGTGTAATTGGATCGACAGGCATGCAAGGAGGGAATGTGGGGACCAAAGTAAATGATCAAGTGTGAACTTACTTTAGAATTTATATAAGTCTTACGCAAGGTGATATTTATTCCATTTTTATCTCAATATTACTACTAATGTCATTGCAACTATGGTAAAGAACCGCAAAAGACATATTTGGCCAGGTACGATAACAAAACCACACCATTTGCTGCTGGACATCGTGGCCAATATAATATGATATCTAGGCCAAAGTGGAAAGAGAAGGACAGTGAATTGTTGCAATAGCCCTTCGGGTCGGAACCGATCGTATTTGGCTAAGATGGATCATATGGCCAGTCGTCCTCCCATTCCAACCTAAAGGGCAGTTGCAACAATTCATCATCCTTATCTCTCCCTCTTTGGTCTGAAAATCATGTCATATTGGCCAAGGTGTCCAGCAGCAAATGATTGCAGTTTTATAATGGTACCCAGCCAAGTATGGCTTTTGAGGTGTGTTTCGGCAAAGGACAACAAAATGCAGTGTCCATGAGACAATTTTGCCAATTTTTTAACGGGCTGGTCACCCATGAACTTCAGGGGGTTTTGTCCCATTATGGGCTTGGTGGAAATGGAACATGAGACGAGAGTACAGAAGTGAATTGTTTTTTGGACAAGATCATACAGGATAGCAAGAGTCAAGAGGCTAACATTTGGGTGCACAACAGGGCTCGTCCCTGAATGTCAACACTTGGGGCAATTTTCTAACTTTCTGTTTATTTCTTGATCTCCTAAGCAATAAATAGACTCCTAACAAGATGGAAACTAATTCTTGGATATGCATCTAATCAATTAACAAGATATGCATGAGACTACCACCAAATTATGAGTTATGCCAACTAATGCAACTTCCAAGTATCCATATCAGAAGATAAGCTTCCAAAAGCTCAAATGCTTCCTTATTGAGCACATTGCATGTCCTAGCAACAGCTCTCCCTCGTAGGCCCACGTCGGAAGTATGTCTTCCGCAGAACGAGTCCACAAGACTTCCACCCGCCTGGCAAAACAACTCGTCCTCAAGCTGGAACAATGGGTAACAATGGTGAAATTCGTCGAGTGGCATCCAAGAGTCAGCTAACGTACTTGCATTCCAATGTACAAGTACCTCATGTGTCCCCCGGTTCAAGCGTGCACACAGCACATGTAGAGGGGTAGGAAACACCTAGCTAGTGACATAGTCCGAGAAGCGTGGCCAAGTCAGCACACCTTCATCTCTCTCCAATTGGTAGTACCATTGATGGACCGTGCCAGTCAAATGGTTCCGCACCAACCACAAATTGTCTTCTTACATTGTCCGCTACCCCCAGAAGTAATGTTCGCACCGCTTTAGCTAGGGCAACGGGTCTTCCTTGACGTCATAAGATGGGAAATCCAACTTGTGGTATGGGGGAGCACCCAAGATGTTGCTGCTGTGGTCACTGTTAGATGTATATATATATTCTTGTGTATCCTCGTTGTATAAGGGGTTTAGTGCTTATTTACCCACCTGTACTGGTGTATATATATCGGCCTTAGGGCCTCATATTGAATACAAGTGCTATTCATAACATGGTATCAGAGCAAGGTTAGGGTTAGGTTTTCTCTCCTTCCAATCAAATGATCCTGGTGTTGCACTTGCACCTTCGTCGGTTTTCCTTTTCGGATCGGGCTCTGTTCTTCGTTTTGACGGTTCTCCCGGTCCGATTTTCGTCGATCTCGTCGTCCGGTGTTATGAGCCTCTTCTGAGTCCTTCGCTTCCGCCGGTGCCTCGTTCGGCGGTTTTGTCGAGGCGTCTGTCTGTCTACTACTTGCGGCTCCGCTCACTTACAGACCTCACTCCGCGCCTCGTCGTCCAACCGTCTGCTTTCGCCGCTCGGCTCGCGCCTCGTCGTCCGGCGTCGCTGCTTCGCCGCTGCCTTACGCTTGTCCGTGGCGTGCCATACCGTCCGTCTCTTTGGTCACGCAGCGTCGTCCGCGCCCCGTCTTGCGGCTGCCCCGCGAAGCGCCCGTCGCTCCGTCCGGCCTCACGCACGCCGCGACCGGTAGCCCCACGCGTCATCTCCTCTTCGCCGTCGGTCTTCTCCGTCTTGGCTGGCGGCGCCTCTGTTTTTACCGGTAGCGTTGTGACTGTTAGGTCACGCTGTGTAACAGAAAAAAAAAAAAAAAAAAAAACCTGCTTCCGCCGCTATTCTTTTTGCGCTCTAGCCGTCGACCGTTGCTGTTCTGTGATGGCGCCCTCTTCGTCTTCTTCGAGCGGCGTTCCTGTTCTACGCTGCCCGGTGTTGTTTGATGGTACCAACTATCGTGGCTGGGTTTCTCACATGCGTCTTCATATCGTGGCCTTCGTCTTTGGGATTTTCTCACCTGGCGAAGCTTCCTGTCGCCTCGTCCTACTACTCCCAAACGGTTTCGTGATTCCGCACAAGGCTATCGATGCGAGATAAGGAAAAGCTACTTGCAGATTATGAGGATAGTCGGTATCTTATGAGTCTCGATTTAGTGCTTACAGGACATGGTTCGATGAGGATGCTCGTCTTTGGTTCTTACAGGCCGCTAGCATGGAGGCTCGTTTAGGCGATGACATTGTTGCATTTGAGCATGCTCATCGATGTGGTCTTTTCTTCGTGATCGTTATGAGCCCATGGTCGATCTACCTATCTTGTCGCTATTCGTCAGAAACGGCTTCTCCAAGCGTGGTGATTCTCATCGTTGATGAGTTCTACACCGGATATACGCTATATGGCGTCAGCTTGATGCGCTTGGTCCTCAGTTGTCACCTAGTACATGTCAGTTCTGTCAGGGACAGAAGTCTGATCTGGAGATGCGTCGCACTTATGACTTCTTGACCCGGCTTCGTGATGAGTTTGAGCCTCTTCGTGCTCAGCTTCTTGCTCGTCATCCTTGTGTCTCGTTGATGGATGCTCTTGCTGATGTGCGTAACGAGGAGACTCGTCTTCGTGCTGCCGGTCTGCTGCAGTCGTCTTCAGTTTTGGTTGTTCGTTCTTCGACGCCTCGGCCCATTGCTACTCCTCCTGTTCCTGCGTCAGCACCCTCTCCTTCTGCTCGTGGTGAGGGTGGTGGTCTTCATTGTAGTCACTGTGGGAAAAGTGGTCATGTGGAGGCCTTTTGTTACAGGAAGAAGGAGCAGAGGGCTCAGGCTCGCCGTTCTTCACAGGGTTCTGATAGTGCTAGTACTGGAGGCTCTCAGAGGAGTTCTAATGATTCAGTCACCCAGGAGATGCTCATGCTCCTTCGTCGCCTTGCTGCCTCTTCACCGTCCGGAGCCGCTAGTGTTGTGACTCACCTTCAGACTTTGCCGGTTCTGCTGCTTTGCTTCCTCGTCTTCTATCGAGGGCCACCTACGCTTCCACTTCAGGTACTCATGCATGGATTCTCGATTCTGGTGCTTCTTTTCATATGACTCCTCATTGCACCTATCTTTCTTCCATGCGTCCTTGTTCTCGTTCTCTTACCGTTCATACAGCTGATGGATCCCTCATGCATTCTTTGGACAAGGCACCCTTTTGTCTAACTCTTTTCATGTTCCTGATGTTTCACATGTTCCAAACCTAACCATGCAGCTTATGTCCGCAGGCCAGCTTACTGATCATAACTGTCGTGTTATTCTTGATCCTGACTTTTGCTATGTTCAGGATCGTCGCACGGGTCGCCTGGTTGGTACTGGCCCTCGCCGCCGTGACTCTCAGCGTCTCTGGGAGCTTGATTGGCTTCATCTTTCTTCCGCCGACTCGCCCGATCCTGTCGGCTCCGCTTTGTTGTTTCGTCCCCTTCGTCTTTTGCTCGATGGCATCATCATTTGGGTCATCTTTGTGGCTCCCGTCTGTCTACTTTGATTCGTCGTGGTCTCTTAGGTTTGGTTTCAGGTCATGAGTCTTTAGCCCAGTGTCAGGGTTGTCGATTGGGAAAGCAGATTCAGCTTCCTTATCATTCTAGTGAGTCAGTGTCTGAGCATCCTTTTGATCTTGTTCACTCAGATGTATGGGGTCCCGCTCCTTTTGTTTCCAAAGGAGGTCACAGATATTATATTATTTTTATAGATGATTTCTCTCGCCACACATGGATTTATTTTATGAAAAATCGTAGTGAAGCTTTATCCATCTATAAGAATTTCTCTGCTATGGTTCGCACTCATTTCGACACTTCTATTCGTGTTTTCATCGACTCTGCGGTAGTATCTTCTCGAGGCTCTTCGTCGAGTTCTTTTCGAGCAAGGTACTCTTGCTCGATTTTCTTATCTGGTGCTCATGCTCGAATGGCGTTCTCGGCGCAAGCATCGTCATCTTCTTGAGATCTTTCGTGCTCTCATGCTCGCTTCTTCGTTCCCTCACTTTTGGTGAGGTTTTTACCGCCACTTATTTGACTAATATTCAGCCTTCTTCCGCCCTTCAGGGGGGTGTTCCTTTTGAGCATCTTTGTAATAAGGTGCCTGACTACTCCAGTCTTCGTCTTTTTGGCTGTGTGTGCTATGTGCTTCTTGCGCCTCGTGGCGACTAAGTTGATTTTCGATCATCTGAGTGTGTTTTTCTTGGGTATAATGCTGAGCACAAGGGATATCGGTGTTGGGATCCAGTTGCTCGACGGATACGGGTTTCTCGGGATGTGGTCTTCGATGAATCTCGTCCTTTTTACCCTCGTCCTTCCTCTGATGCTTCCTCTGCGTCTCTTGTTGATCCTCTTTCTTTTCTGTTTATCCCGATGCTGCTATTGCGCGTGTGCCAACTTCCAGATTGGTACCTTCTTCTGTAGCACCTTCCCCTATTGTGCCTTCCTCTGACGTATCACCTGTGGTGTCTTCTTTGGAGCCTTCTCCTGTGATTCCTGACTATCTTGCCAAGCCTCCTGTCACTGGTCTATACGCCGGCATCCTAAGGATGCTTCTTCTCGCTTACCTTCCTCCGATGTTCCATCTTCTCCCGATGCTTGACTTCTCCTGCCGACTCATCTTTTCTGTTGGGACATCTCGCTCTGGTTCTTCTTCCCGAAAGCGACTGCGCTCGTCGTGGACATCGGCCGTCGGTAGGTTGATCGGTATGGTTTTGGCCCGATTACTTGGCGGTGGTTTTTTTGGTACCGTTCTTCCGAGCCAACTTCTTGCACGGATGCTATTCTTCATCTGAATGGCGACTTGCGGCGTCTCGAGGAGATTGCTGCTCTTGAGCGGACAGGCACGTGGGATCTTGTTCCTGTTCCCCCTCGCGTCCGTCCGATTACCTGTAAGTGGGTCTATAAGGTTAAGACTCGCTCTGATGGTTCTCTTGAGCGCTACAAGGCCCGTCTCGTTGCTCGTGGTTTTCAGCAGGAACATGGTCGGGATTATGATGAGACCTTTGCTCCTGTTGCTCACATGACCACTGTTCGCACTCTTCTTGCTGTGGCCTCTGTCCGTGAGTGGTCCATATCTCAGCTTGATGTTAAGAATGCCTTCCTTAATGGTGAGTTGCGTGAGGAGGTCTATATGCAGCCACCACCTGGGTATTCTGTTCCTGAGGGTATGGTTTGTCGTCTTCGTCGCTCACTTTATGGCCTCAAGCAGGCTCCCCGGGCTTGGTTTCAGCGTTTTGCTTCTGTAATTACTGCTGCTGGTTTTTCTGCTAGCGATCACGATCCTGCTCTGTTTGTGCACACATCGTCTCGTGGTCGGACTCTTCTTCTCCTTTATGTTGATGACATGATTATTACTGGGGATGATCCGCAGTATATTGCCTTTGTTAAGGCACGTCTGAGTGAGCAGTTTCTTATGTCTGATCTTGGTCCTCTTCGTTATTTTCTTGGGATCGAGGTTTCCTCCACGCCTGAGGGCTTCTATCTTTCTCAAGCAAAATACATTCAGGGTCTTCTTGATCGTGCTTCTCTTACTGATCACCGGACTGTGGAGACTCCTATGGAGCTCAATGTTCGCCTCTGCGCTTGATGATGGTGTGCCTCTTCTCGATCCTACTCGTTATCGTCACATCATAGGAGTTTAGTCTATTTGGGTGTCACTCGTCTCGATATTTCATATCTTTGTGCATATTCTCGAGTCGATTTGTTTGGCCCTACCCGGCTTCACTATAGTCATCCGCCCGTGTTCTGCGTTATCTTGGCGGCACTATCTCTCGTCACTGTTCTTTCCTCGCTCTAGCTCCTTCATGACTCCAGCCCTCTTGTGATGCTACAGGCTAGTGATTCCTCCGATCGTCGATCTCTTTACGCCTATTGTGTTTTTCTTGGTGGTTCCTCATTTCTTGGAAGACTAAGAAGCGGATAGCGATTTCTCGTCGAGTCTGAGAGGTGAGAATTACGTGCTATGGCTCTTGTGACGGCAGAGGTGACTTGGCTACGGTGGTTGCTTGCAGATTTTGGTGTTTCTGTTTCTATGCCGACTCCTCTTTTGTCTGACAGTACAGGTGCTATTAGTATTGCTCGTGATCCGGTAAAGCATGAGCTTACTAAGCATGTTGGTGTTGACGCTTCTTATACACGAGCACAGGTTCAGGATGATATTATTGCCCTTCACTATGTTCCTTCAGAGCTTCAGGTGGCTGATTTCTTCACGAAGGCGCAAACCAGAGCTCAGCATCGGTTCTTTCTCTCCAAACTCAGTGTGTTTGATCCACCTTGAGTTTGAGGGGGGGTGTTAGATGTATATATATATTCTTGTGTATCCTCGTTGTATAAGGGGTTTAGTGCTTATTTACCCACCTGTACTGGTGTATATATATCGGCCTTAGGGCCTCATATTGAATACAAGTGCTATTCATAACAATCACCACCATTAGTTGACAATGACGATGGCTGGGACAGCTCTTTGGGTGACGTGGTCACTAGATTACCATCAGGTGTAGCCTTGCCATGCTCAACACGCGCCATAGCCAAGTTGAGGGCGTGTTGTTGTTCTTCGTGAGTCAGGCCACCTGTGCCACGATCTAAGCCAGCTTCTTGCCTTAGGCTTCAAAACCTTCCACACTGTCGATCATGGTGGAAGATGTGGCAGATAGCTCTGATACCAAGATGTTATGGGCTCGATGGAATGTGAGAGGAGGGCAAAGTGAACGGGTTTCTAGATGGGATCATATAGGATAACAAGGGGAAAGAAGCTCACCCTTGGGTGCACAATAGGGTGAATCCCTAGCAATCATGTACGAGGCTCTGAATCTTGATATTTGGGCCAATTTTCGTTTATTTCTTCTTCATATCCAAGTAATGAGTGTCCTCTTTAAATAGAAATACTAAAAGATGGAAGCTAATCCACCTAATAAGAAGAGAAACGATATCCACCTAATATGAAGATAAAGATGGAAGCTAATCCACATAATGACGATAAGCTTCCAAAATCCAAACAGCTCAGTTGCTCTCTTCTTGCGCGGATTGTGCGTCTTGGCCATCAGTTCTCCCTCGCGAGCCCACATCAAGAGTATGTCGTAAGCATAGTACAAAAAAAATGGACTGGACTAGTGGCTCGACAAGAAAATACCGAGATTCCGAGACCGATATTAGTCTGGTCCAATTTGGAGCAAAGACCGTTCATGCATATGAGCCACTCTAAACCGATGAAAACATGTTCGAGAACGGTGGATTCTGTGCTAAACCTGCATTAAAATCGGGACCAATCAGACTGACTCACTCCCTAGAAACAAAAAAGTATTTGCGCCCGAGGGGAGTCTAACTCCAGACCTCAAGGCAGCAGCATAAGGTGCCCTAGTGCCCCACGAAACCAATAAGGAAAAGTTGGTTTGTTGCCTTCGGAGGCAAAATAAGTATAGTAAACCCTTTCTTCTCTACCAAACTGAGAATAACTGTTTTTTAAGTCCAATTTACAACCCTAAACTTTAGCCTCTATCCGATTTCCAACCCTCAACTATGAAACCGTTCAAACTGGGGCCTCAAACTAATGAAACCGTTCAAACTGGGGCCTCAAACTAATGAAACCGTTCACTTTACCCCCCCCCCCGGGCGCGCGACCCAAACCGAGGTGGTTTTCTAATGATGCGTCGTCCACGTGGATCCCAGTTGGAATTACATGTCGTCCTCTAAGCAAAAAAAAAAAAAGATGATACGGCAATAGTGCAACACAAATAAAGGAATTAGTAAATAAAAAAATGAATATGAGGGCCCACATGTCAGTCCATCCATACCTCCTTCCTCCGTCTCCCTCCCCATCTTCTTCCTCCATGAGTCCCTAACCCTGCAAACATGCCCTTCTCCTCCTCCCTCTTTCTTCTTCCTCTCGTAGGGTCAAGCATGCAATGGGGGAAGGAGATGACATCTGCCTCGCCACCAGCGAGCATCTGCTCTACATCACCAACAGTAGTTTCGTCAGCCTGCATCCGTGGTCACCATGCACACGACCGCCAAGATGGCTCCCAGCCAAACCATCTCAAATCTACCTCGGAGGAGAGGGTGTTGGTGGCCCGCTTCTTGTTCTCCTCCTCAATGCAATCGGACGCGGCAAGCACTGCAAGCATCCACACGGTCACCTAACTGTCTTCACGATGCCGCTGGCTCACGCCAACGCGAACATCATTGTTGGAGAGGAAGGCGGCAAGCTTGTGGAGCGCCAAGCAAGGGTCCAACCAAGGGCAGCGCCCTAGCAGAAGAGCTTTGCAGCGGCGATGGCCGAGGCGGGGCTGATGGCGGAGGGTGCAAGGGACGAGGAAGAAGCAATCATCAAGGCCTAGGGAAAGGAGAGGGAGCAGGCGAAGGCGTATGGGCGGTAGCATACGGCAAGGTGAGATAGGCGCGACGCCATGGCGTGGTCTAGCTCGGCCCTTGCCAATGCCAAACATGGAGAAGAGGGGGAGGAGAGGGAGAGATAAGAGTGGGAAGACAAATAGATGAGTAAGAAGGGGAGGAAGAAGAAAGGAGACGAAAGGATGACATGTGGGTCCCATAAATATTTTTTTGGTTTTATTTGCAGAGTGGCTGCCATGTCATCGAAAACAAGTTTATGCGTCAAAACCACTGACATGTAGGCGCCACATCAGACAAAGCCACCATTGTTTGGGTCTGAAAGGGTAAAGTGGACGGTTTCGTTTGTTCGAGGTCCTGATTCGAATGGTTTCAGAATTGAGGGTTGAAAATCGAACCATGGCCAAACTTCAAAATGGTAAATTGGATTTCTTTTTCTTCTTTTGGAACTAGTGGTTGGACCAGTAAACCAGTGGTCGAACCAACAAACCGCTGAACCGACAAACTCATTGGGTCGACCACTAGTCCGGATTTTGTTATGGTTCTAAGAGATGCCGACTAATGCGACTTCCTAATATGAAGATAAGAAGATAAGCTTCCAAACAACTCAGCCGTTTTCTTCTTGCGCAGATTGTGCCTCATGACTGCCAGCTCTCCCTCACGGGGTCCACATTGAGAGTATGTCCTCCCCTAGAACAAGTCCACCACATGTCCTTACTTACATCAATATACAGATAGCATGGTCCTTCACCTCCTTATGGAAATTCAAATGGGAAAAAGGTGAAAACATGAAAAATGAAACTCTTCCTTCAGTTGTTTGAACCAACCATGTTACCTAGGAGAGATTAGCAGTGAATAGAACACATGCTGTTTTTTACTTATGGCTTCGAGAATATACCTTTCAAGTATCTTGGTATATCTGTATTTTGTCAGTCATACAAGTTTATAAAATCAAAAGTGGAAGACTCTGAGAGATAAAAAAGGAAAATAAGGATAGGTTTGGTTTATGCCCAATCTAGCCCCACCAAACTTGCAAGAATTGGCTAGCCAATTTTTTGGCAAGAGAATGCTGCACCCTCAATTTGGCCAAAACTTTCGCAGGAATTGTGAGCGGATGACCAAAATACTCCTAGGCAGCCAAAATTTTGGTAAGAAACCAAGCAAAAGCCAAATACATTGCCATGACCAATATTTTGGTAGGGTAAGTTGCAGCAACAACCAACACGCCCATGTCCTATCGTGAAGTTTCAAAAAATGACATCCAATTCGTGTGCCTTTCAGCTCCTGTGTATGACATGTGGGTCCATCTGAGTCTATGACAGTGGGCCAGGATGTCAAATACCGAAAAAACGAATTTTAAAGGTGGCAAGTTCTGAAATCTCTCTGTCCTATCAATGGGGCAATATTGGTGTTGTCCGGTACTTGGATGCATGTAAGCAGAATGCCAATTTATATAAGGTGTTTGTATAATATACCAAAAGCAGTGTTCAAGAGAGTGAGCCGATTTAGAGACTTACTTATTTGGAATGAAAATTAAGGAATTAGGAAACATCTTTTAATAAAGTTTTCATTCATCTGGTTGAGAGAAGTCAAGGTTGGTTTTGGGGCAATAATTCTAGAAACAGTAAGCATTATCCTGTTAATTGGGTGGGCATTAATCAGCTGTGGGGCATGCCACTAAACCATAAGAAAATGCATTATAGTGACCAAACCTTACCCCCGGTCAAGCCAAAACCAGAAGGCTCCCAATTTTGGAAGCAAGTCGTAATTTTTCTGCTAAGTTAGCTCTTATGGAAAACTAAAACCAAGGCATGTTGAACGCTGAATGCATGATAACCACCAATCCCACTACCATCATCATCATTTTCATCAATCTTCATGCCTAACAGGTTACAATTTTTCCCTGGAATGCACTCAGAGAACAGGTTGCAGTCACAAAAGGCACAAGGATGCCGTGAAGGCGAACTGCAGTCCAAGCCTACCAGTCCTCTGGATCGGTACCAAAGTTAGTGCATGCAGTGAATCTCACTGGAGTTAGAAGCTTGGTGTCGTGTTGGCTATGTAACAATCAAGAAGTCATAGCTCCATCGCCCTGGTGTATCTGCTCCTACATTGTAAGGTTACATGCCATGGTGTTTCACTACGCATCTAAACCAACTCGAACTAAGCCCGTAGCCACCAAGATTCAAGAAACATGTAGATGAACAAATGAACAACATTAAACAATTCAGGGCTCGTGATTGATGCGAACGAAATTTAGCAACCGACCTTGCCTGCCGCCGGTGAGCTTGACCTGGACGCCCTTGTCGACGAACTTGGCCAGGTCCAGCACCGTCTCCTTGCGCCCTGACTGCTCCAAGAGACACCAAGAACCAAAGTCAAACCGAACCAATTTTTCAGGCGAAACTAGAGGTGGGGAAAGGGGAATATCAAAGCTTACCATCCCGAACCAGATGCTCTAGCCACTTCAAAGCTGCAGAGCGATAAAGGAAAAAAACCCACCAAAATCAGCGAGAAAATCCGCGACGGCGAGTAGGAGGAGAGAGAGGAGACCCCGGCGGCTTACCGGAGTAGGGGCAGGCGGCGGCCGATGCGTCCTCTCCTTTTTTTTCTTTTGCTTTTCTCTCTCCTTTTTTTATTTCCTATTATTTTAAATAATAAAATTGTATTGGGCCTAACTAATTGTGCCATGGCCTCGGGCCTCTCGGCCCAGTTCATGTGGCCGTGCCCGTTGGGCGTTGGGCACTCCTCTTCTTTTTTTTTTTCCTTTTTCTTGTCTCAAAAAAAATCCTTATTGCCTTTTTCACTGACTTCCTTTGGAAGCTGGCATGCAACAACGAGACTCTGGCTCTGATTGTTTGTGTTTTTTATTCTAGCCCTAAATAAATAAAGAGGTTTGTTTTTAACTGAACTTTTTTAAAAGGCATAAGACTGTATAATAAAAGCCATAAGCCATCCAGAGGTTCTTTATTGACTTTTATTATTGTTTGGTTTTAGATTAAGGTCATGTTTGGATGAGTGGTAATTCCTTAGGAGCTTTTGGGATTTAGTTTAAATTTGAGGTAGATCCTAAAACATTCTAATAAAATACCCCTAATCCAAACACCCCGTAAGATTACTGAAGTTAGGGTAAAATTAGTCAACTCTACCATATACAAAAAAATATATTGCTTTTAAACTGCTTAAGCCAAAAAGACTAAGCCTAAATAAAAAAGAACCTCCCTTTCTACTTTTTTTTTCGAGAACACGCAAAAGCTTTGCGTGTCATTCATTAAAAAGAAAGAAAAAACCCAAAGAAAGGCCTTACAACAATAATTGTTGCAGTAAAACACCCACCAAGACCAAAACATCAATGACGCAGTGCTTGTATTTGGGCACTTGTCCACATAAAAATCTGAAAAGAAAGACATAGCTTAAAAATAACACTAGGAAAACCATAAGCTCAAACATGTCGCTCTTGTCTGAGCCCATAACATGCCTTCTTGTTTGATTATGTCCAACAAATTTTACAAGGTACATGATCTATTATTAAAAACTATGTCATTCCACTCCTTCAATATCCGCCACATGATCAAAATTACCAACATACCATATCCCTTTTTTATGTTCCAAAACAACTTCTTTTCTTGAATCAATCTACCAATCCATCAAGCAACAGCCCCATCCGGTGTGGACCAACTATGATTTGATATAGAAAGAATTTCATGCCAAATTTGTTTAGCCACCGAGCAATCCACTATAAGTTGTTGATCTGTCTCATTCTCCTTATCACA
This sequence comes from Guadua angustifolia, assembly GCA_036346375.1. NCBI lineage: Eukaryota > Viridiplantae > Streptophyta > Magnoliopsida > Poales > Poaceae > Guadua > Guadua angustifolia. The sequence goes on from CM070517.1 coordinate 40,486,387, forward strand.
TAGCACACAGGATTCTGGATATTGCAACCCTCTTCGTCTTCTTAAATAATTTGTTGTCCAACACCTATTTTGGATCACCAACTAAGCGAAAAACTTACATTTTAGTGGTGCTCGTGACTTCCAAAGTTACTTGCTGCAAGAGATCTTTAAAAGCTCTAATGAAAAAGGACTGTAACGAAGACGACCACTCCCAACAAATACTGTTTTCTCTGTCTCTACTTCACTCGGCTATTCTTCTGAGTTTCTCCCATTCGCATTCCTCCTCCTCTCAAAACTGTTCTCTCTCTGAAGTTCTCTCATCTCGTTTCACTTCCTTTGGAAGCATGGCAATGTGAGTTCCTCGATCGATGTCACTAGCTGTTGTGACATCGATCAACAACTTATAGTGACATCGATGGCAATGTGAGTTTTTTGGATCAGGCTAAGGTACTCAAACCATAAGGAGTTGTTTGTTTTTTTTTTGAAAAAAAAAACAACTCCTTATGGTTTGAGTACCATAAGGAGTTGTTACTACTGGGAGCCGATTCCTGGAGCCTGATGGTAACAGCTGAATCTTTTCTTAACGCCGTTAATCTCCTTTCGCCTTTTCTCTTTGTTTATGAAGTAACACACTGAGGTTTGTTCCCTAATCATATTCTAAACCCTGAGGACAAAACTGCAATGAAAGCCATTAATTACACAGGCAGTGCTTCATAGCAAGGCAGACTTGAGCATCATGTTTCATACTGATGTTGACAGGTACAGAGTAGCTAGCCATTGAGGTTCTGCAGATGTGTGATACACCGGGTCTCCAAATTTTGCTTTTTCGCAGGTCTGCTACTGTTGGCTCCAGTTGTCGACAGTTGAACCTTGACCGATTGATTGCTTTCATGCCTGCCATAGTTGTTGAGGAGGTTAGGTTTTGCTGAGCCGAAATTATGTTTCGCATTAGGCTATTGCTTGCCGCTGACTAATTCATTGCTCTCTTCTGCTCGCATCCAGGAACTACCATTGTGACGGATAGTGCGACTTCAGATGGCCTGACTCTATTTACTAAAGAGATACTTGGTTGGTGCTAGCTATATATTCTTGCTTTGTTTGATTACAAGATCATTTGTTTTTCCTTTTTTTTCACTTAAGGACGGAAGCATCATCATTTCAAGCCAGGGTACAGGAATGTGACAGATGGGGCTATTCGTCTGGTTAGTTTCCACTTTCTGTATAATTCATGTAGCCCTGAAGCAGGACGAAATGTAAGTTATTGACGACCTTTCAGAATTCTATTGGTGAGGAGTTACATTTAGCCATGGAGCATGATGGGTGTCCCAGTAAGGATAAGCAATACTTGTATATATATGCATTGTATGTTGATGTCGTAACGTTCAGCATCAAGTAATAATTGAAGAGAAATAGAAGATGGTTATACGATAGAGTGTTGCATTAAGAGAGTAGCAGTTGAGAGGGATTGATTAAAAAATTAGGCCTGCTATTGGCGGTTAAAACAGAAAAATTGTGGGGCGATCAATAAGATATATAAGACATATGATTCTGCGGGGCAGCCAGCGTGTGAGAAAGATACGTTCAAAGTCGTCATGATGTATCAATCTATACGCGAGCAATGTACTCTAATACTATATAAAATAATTAGCGTATTACTTGAGATTAAATAGAGTTACATGTGTTACATATATTATCAATGTATACATGAGCAATGTACTCTAATACCATATAAAATAATCAGTATATTACTTGAGATTAAATAGAGGTTCATGTGTTGCATATATTTTTAAAAAAGTTACTAATGGAGAAAGAACAGGAGTATATAGCTATATGTTCTATGCAATATAAGAATTGCTATGTTTCTAAGAACCCCCAATAACTTTTTATTTTCAATGATTTTCTTCCATCAAAGCTTTTACCTCAATTAAATTCATTGAGTTGAATTTTTATTCAAGCTTCTATTGTCATTTCTAATATTTATGATACCTTAAAAATCTAAATAATCTACAAAATACGTTAATATATTATCAAGCATATAAGTTATATCATTTGATACTACAAACTGTTAAAAAATCTAGTCGCGCAAATGCGCAGGTCACCATGCTAGTTCACGATTATGGCAGTTTTGATTCCACCTCATTCAAAGTTATGACAAGAATAGCAATTTTAATAACATTGCCAATACTTGATCACTTTACGCTAAACAGAAAAGGAAATAAATAATCAAAATAATTTTTTATTCTGCCAAACCTCTTTATCTTAATGTCTAAACTATTAACCACTTAGTACTTACCATATATATTCAACTTGAATTGAGGGCTAGGACACCACCAAACACCTAAGTCTTTCATTAACTGAGGAGACGAGTGATTCTACACAATTCTACAATTTGGATCGCAATCGTAGCAGATAGACTAAATATACGATTCGAGTCAATTGATGTAGGTGGGATTTTAGGATCGTACGATTCTACGCTTAGGATAGTGATTTTAACAACCCTGCCTGAGTTTCTAGGTTGTGTTCTGCTCTTGCAAGTCTTTATTCACCTGATTGGTTCGCAAGACTTGGTGTCGTTTGCATTCTTTAATTCAGATTTTAATCGGTGCTAGTTGTCCTCCTCGATTTGCATATAGTAGATCGAGAATTACACTACTTCACTTCACTGTTGTTTCCACCGTGAATGATCGGGTCATACATCAAAGATCGAGGCTACGAAGTTCGATCCACATCATTCAGTGCTTGTAATGATTGCTTAATGTTGCATTGTATATTATGTCTTTTTTAGGCCATATGTCAAGCATGCTATCACACTGATAACAAGGTCTACCTGTACCATGCCAGTAGTTTTGAGCTACCATATTGCTTGTATATAGGTCACGGACTCACTAGTAACCACACATGCTTGTAGAAATCGTAAGGCGCAGGATGATTTTACGCTACTCAAGAGGAAAACGTTCGAGTGTTGTACGGACTTTATGGCGAACTTCGTGCAAAATTGCTTTGTCAAGGGAAGATAAATTGTAGAAACATTATATTATCAAGTTCGCAAAACAAAACCAATTGGTGATGTGGTAGAGAATAAGTAATATAGTTGTACTACATTTGCTCAGGCACTTTCTCTGCCTTCATTTCTCCAAAGTATTTCAACATATCGAAATGACACCGGTGTTCTTATCTGCTATCCAATAATCTAGAAGGTCCTTCTCAGGCATGGTATTCTAGCACCGTAATGCGGTAATTTCAAGTCCAGAAAATTCACTCTGGGATCCATGTGGCATCTACTTCCCTTCCTTTTGTAACTTCTCCGTCATCATTAATAGTTGCAATATCGGTCGTCTTCCTTTTCTTGAATCTAGACTTTTTCTTCTTGTGTCTCTTTTTTTGCTGTTGTGTTCCATCATCGTTTACGGACATCTTAGGCTTCACATCAGCAGCGCCAGCCATTTCTTCCGCAGTTTGTTTCGATCTGTTTTGATTGGCATCACTTAAGCTATTTCTGGAGATCTTTTCCAAGTCACCATCAGTTTTGTTTGGCTTGGTTTCATCAGAAGCTTTATCGTTTTCTTTCTCGAGCAGTTTATTGTATCTGACGCGGTCACTGTCCTGGTCTAGGGAGTGCCCTGACAGTTCTTCTTCCTCGCTGTCTACTCGATTGTTAGTCAAAAACTTTTTGTTCCGCCGAGGAAATTCAGACTTCCTTGAATGGCTTTCTCCGTAAATGTCATCTACATCTTCAACAGCATCACTTGTTTTGTCTTGTAAGCCATCATCTTCCATCCTAGTGGTGGATTTCATCTGCTTTTCTTCTAAAGATCGGTCTTTTTGGTGTTTGCTTTCTGTAACTGCGGTGTTGCTAGAACTCTTTCCTTCTGCTTTAGCGAGTATCGCGCCACTGTAGTCTGTAGCCTTTTCGACTACCGCGATGTCAGGTGTTGCCTTTGCATTGTTCGTTTGCACAGGAGTGCTCTTATTACTTACACCGTTTGGCCGCTTTTTGTCTGTTATCTTGTAATCTTGGAACCTGATCTTGATCTCTTCCAGCTCGGCTTCCTTTCGTTGCAGGAGTTCCATCAGAGCTGCCATCTGGTCAGGGTTTGTACCTGCTGCTTTCTCTTCCATTTGGTTGATGCGGCTGTCTTTCTCCGTGAGAGCTACTTCCAGTTCTTTCAGAGTATTCTTAAGATTTGTGGCTGTGACTTCCAGTCCCTTGAGCTTCGTTTTCTGGTCTGTCTTCTGAGTTCTTAGGGAAGATGCCGTGGCTTTCAGTTCTTCTACCTTCCTCTTCATCTCTTTGTTAATTGCCTTTTCTTTCTGGGAAATGGGAAGAGTAATGCAGCAAATTAGTTTGGTTAGTTAGATTTCTTTTCTGTTCAATTGGAAAATCGCACATAAAAAAAAGAAGAAGCTGGCAAAGTGAGATTGAGTGTGTAATAACAGAAAGAAAAAGATGGCAATTTAAGCTCTGTATCTGCTACAGATCTGTACGACTAACAATGTATACAAATAAATCATATGTAGCTCATAATAGCTAGCCTCTCAGTAGCAAATTAAGAGATATTTTGGAACACTATATTCGTACCTCCGTATACCTGGTTAGCACTGATAAAAAAAAATGTCAAGTTTTTGAAAATTTCGGTGGTTAGGAACTTTAAAGCCGACTGCTATTATGAACGGTTTTCCCTTATTCTGATCAAGTTTTGCAATGCCTTTTCTTGTCAATTCAAAATTACGTGTTATTGTTGGAGAAAAGGCTAGCGGTGCAAAACTCTCGATCCTGTCTTGCTAGATCTTGGGCAAAAATTGATGAGTAGTGTTTATATGTATTCTCCTCCCAATACAAGTTGCATAAATATTGAAGCAAATAAAGGAGTAAGTAATCATCATCTACTCTTTATTCATGCTTTAATATTTATGCAACTTCAAAATTGTGATACATAAAAACACCTCCCAAAATTGATTTGTTCTCTTGCTAAGTTGAAACTAATACCGAAGAGAACAAAATTGCATCGGGTATTCAATTATTAGACCAAAGCGGGTCACCTAGTGGTTACTGTTCCCAAATACCTGTATGTGTTGTGTTCATGGGTTGGGAGGCAATGCAAATTTTGGCTTAATTTGGTTCATAATATGCTTGCAGCCCAGAGTTTTCCAGTAAGTGTAGTCAATATGCAAGTCTTCGTTGAGTGTTCTGTGTTCATACATACCAATGCATGTTCAGATTCCAAAACCGCCAAACAAGATCCCAGATAGGTGTCAAAACTCTGATCATTCTATCGTGTTGATAATGGTGAAAAGAGTGAAATAATAGGGTTTTTCGAAGCAAAAGGAACACAAATGAGGACTTCTTCTAATCCATAAAGGATAAGGCCGCAAACTGGATTATTGCAGGAGCAAATCACCTAAAAAAACTGGTGGAACGTCATAATTGATTTTTCTTTCCTTTCTTTTCCTTTTGTCCTCTCTCCTGTATCCTTTAAATCTAGTGCAGTTTTCTACACCTTGTACTCTTCTTATCCTTTCTATCTAATATAAATCATAGCTTTGCTGTCTTTCAAAAAAAAAAACACTACTTGACAACTTTAAAATATCATTTGTGCAGTGAATATTGGTTTGTAGAAAAACGTTCTGAATGTCGTCTTTAAGGTTGGTAATCATGGACAAATTTTTGTACTTTTAGGAGTGCATCCTTTATAAAAAGGAAAATTAGACAGACCCTATACCACCAGTTGTTACTAATAGATTGGTACAATCATCCTATCGATCGATCAACTGCTTAAAAACTAGTGCAATTTTCTGTTGTTGTAGACCCATTTTCCATGCACCTTCTACTTGTTTTTAGGGGCTGCACAAGAATTGCAAGAACCATTTTCCTTGCACCTCCTACTCTAAACAACTGAAATAGCTGCAGTTTGTTTGACACCTTGTTTCTTGGAAACAATATGTAACGTCTTGGTCCAAAATCTGCTCAATGCCCAGTCCACCCATGGGGCAGATATGTACACATATAGCATCCCTTTTATGCTTTTGTTCCCGTTTTGTGTAAAAAAAGTTGACCCGAAGATACTACGTTTGAACCCAACTAGCATTATATGCTACTACAACTCTAACTATCTAGGGTATTACTCATTCCCCTTAAAGGCCGATGCTTTCAGCAGCATACCGTATACACAGCAAATACCCAGAACCACCTCTTGGTAAACGTCCATATGAACATTGCCAGCATATATGCCATACCGTGTGGTCATTGGGCCCACACGTGCCATGGCCATATGCTCATGCCCTTATCCTGGGGCAGATCTTGGGAAAAAGGACATTGAGGTTGCCGAGGTCACTACCAACTCTAGCTTGTAACTTATAATAAAAGGACCATATGCTTATATACTAAAGAAACCATGTATATTAAATTGAAGAGCGGCGATGTGAATTGACCCTATCCATACATTGTAGATCCGTCCCTAGTACTACACTACATGTACAACGAAGGTTGATGTTTTGATACCATATGTAATACCGTGCCTGAAATCCGCTCAACACCCAACCTACCCACGAGGCAAACCCACGCACACATAGCATTCTGCTTACATTTTTGTTATCATTTTGTGTAAAGGAGTTAACCCGAAAGTGCTACTATGACTCTAACGAACCGAGGTATTACACAATCTTGCCCGGAAACAAATAAGTTCCAAGACAGCGAGCAATGCAGGTAAATAGAAGCCATGATCCATGAGACCATGACCGTACCTCGAGGAAGATCCGGAGGGAGACGATCTGCCGGTCGCGCTCCTGGAGATGCACAGCAAAGGCACGGCGCTCCCGCACCTTATGCAGGACAATGACGCTCAGCGCGGCTGCGACGAGGGCCAGCAGCAGCACGTATGGGAGCCTCTTGCCGGCGCTGGCCATTCCATAGCTTTTTGCTCTGTATTTGCTCCCATCCATCTCCTACTCCTACGTACCTGTGTACGATGTTCTTACTCTCGTTTACACCACTCCCTCTTATCCCTTGCAGGATCTTGGTTTTGCTTGTTGCAGGTTGCAGCAATGTGAAGGGATTGGAGCTGCGGCTACAGCAGCATCGTTCTTGGCTTGCTTGGGTTTTGGAATGGCAGGACTTTGGAGGCTGCCTAGTGCAGCATGGAGGAGGGGACGCGGATCAGGCTTTGAGGTGATGCACTCATATGACAGTGCACAGTTGCACATGACATTGAAGTACTATTAGTCTTTTTGTTTGAGCCATGGAATCAATTAATAAGATGATGTGTCATTGACTTACTGCAGCGAAGAAGTGACTACTGACAACCATGCTTTGGACCGTCTAATCGCGCATCGGACGCTTGAGAAATTGCCAGTTAATTTCTTGTATGAACGGTTGATTGGAAGTGTAGAACCGACGATTTTCGCGGTAATGTAATTTCTTCTCCACTGCAGATCATCCAATTTCTGAAGTCAACATTGATCATAAGATGGCAATAAATGAGATACCTCTTGTATGCCTCTCGGATCTCCAGGCAAAGATCACCCTCAAGATGAGTAATCTATTCGTGGAGCAGCAGCACAGCTAGTGCTCCTCCATTCAGGGCCGAATATCTTAGGCCTAGCTAGGCTCCGTCAAAGGACGTGTGAAATGTTAACGAATGGATGCAGAATCTATGGCTTGCTGTCCCCAAAGTCCAAACGAAATTGGCAAGAAGAAAGGAACACACTTGGTAGCAATACCAGCTTCTAGCCATGTGATTGTGGTGAGACAATTTTGCATTGATTTGTACTGTACTTTTGACAAGATGGCATGGTAACTCCATATGCAGCATGTGCAGGCTAGATTTAGAGATGGATAGTAAACTACAGAGCAAGCAGTTGAATAGAGTGTCAGATAAATGGTCATCATAAGGCGAACACCGTTGGTTGGAGTTCCGCAAGCGGGGGTGAATTCATGCATGCAGGGCAAGATAATTCTAGCCGGCTGATGGGCTGCACGTCGACGCTGCATGCCTCCATGGAATCCAGCTGCAACATGCCATCGACATTCCTTGCGTGATGAACTGGCGATTCTTGTGGCTCTACACGAATTTGTGGCAATGAGGCTAAGTTGAATTTTGCTATTGGACTCTAAATTTCTGGTCATAATTAACCTAAAGTGGCTCTTCCATCTTGGTGGGATTATCTCTCACACACATATATTGATATATATAAAAGAACAAGGGAGTCCATAGATTTTTTTTGTGTGTGTATTTTGCAAATACCTTCGTATACGCATATAAAAAAGATATGTCAAAAAAAATGTGCATACCTCGTATGAAAAAAAGTACATCCTACCTAGATAGTCCTATATACTTGTATACTACATATATATACCCTTCGTTTCACAAGATACTCTCTACGTTGTGAGATACGATATAAGGAGTAACTACTCCTGAGAGTAAAAAAGAGGCTTCCTATATATGTATATACACATGCGAGGAGCAGAGCTGGCATGTTGCCGCCTAAGAAGGAGACGGAAAACAGGAAAACCCGCTTTCCAATGCAGAATACGGCTAGTTACGTGTACAAGCGCTTGAGACGGAGCGGGTTCTGAAGGATGGTGCTTCTTCCTTTTGTGTGTACGTATCTCAATGAATGATATTTTGCCGAATTGCTGCCGTCGAATAGCTTCAGGGATTCTTGACCAAGCCTAAGCACCTATTCATTACCTGCATGCAGCTCTGAAGAATGCACGAGCTAGTCATCCACATCAAGATTGTACCGAGACTCTTTCAACTGAACCTACAAACCGTGTGTTTCAGACTTTCAGTAAGAGGTCAAAGCTGATCTTGATTTCCAGCCCTGAAAACACACTGCTGCTCGACTACTCGTGCGAAACGTGCTGGCAACCAAATATAAATATTCTCGTGGGATACTTCTCCTTTATTTATCTATCGATCACTCTTTGACCTCTGACTCCATCAGAATTCAGACATCCCAGTTCCTTGGCTGCCAAGCCATATCTCCCTTGAGTCCTACAAATACTTCACCATCTGGTTTCAGTCACCGGAAGCAAGCAACCTGATGCATTCTGAAGTCTTAGTCAGATAAAAGCAAAAAAAACACATTTTAGCCACTCCTGCAAGCAGCATCTGCAGCCGGCAATGGCGTACGAAGCAGCTGAGGCCATTGTTCTGAAAGGCCAGCTGCACAGAGGAAAGAAGGGCACTGCTGCAGGGCATCAGCATCGAGTGGCCAAAGAGAAGAAGCTCGGATGCGGCATTCTCTGGGTTATCAGGAAGATCTACCCTGTCTCAGGAAAGAAGTGAAGGGTGTGTGAGTGTTAGTAGGAATGCGTAATGAACTGATGGTGTACATAGCACAGTTTTATCCAGGCGTCATAATTAGCAGTTCACTTGCAGTTCTTTGTACTGCAGAATCTGAATCTTAATCTTTCCCTGTGTCATCGGATATCAAGAACAACTGTGCATTTTCCTGTTGATGTTTTGCTAAGTGAGATGCAGGTTTTTTGATATATATTTGCTTTGCTTATGCTATAAGACATAGTCATATATAGGACGATGAGATTCGACAATTTGATAAACAATAAAATTTCAATTCTAATGAACTATATCAAGGAGTAGCAGCAACAACGCATGCCCAACAGAACGAAATTAAACTCCTTTCTACAAGGGGGAATTGCAACAGTTCCAAATCCATGCTAAAATTCAGCCAGGCACCTACCAAAAGCTACATGAAAATAACCTACATTTCTGCATCATCAAAAGCACAACATGAGTAGCGAATCTAGACACTTTCTCTGCATTTTGGTGAGTTGCATCCTCCTTTACCTACAAGCTCTAGTCAACTTAAAGCTTCATGGGCAATTGAAGGCCATGCTTAGTGAGGCACATTACAGTGTCATTCAATAATATATTCTCCACAACTTTAGGGCTCTAGCTTGTTCTAAGCCTCTCAAAGCAATGTGCCTTTGGGGTTGGGGTCCTCCATATATGTATGCGTGGCACAAAGTGGCAACCACCACCCCAACCTATGGCTGCCCATGCAAAGGAGGAAATGAGAAAGGTGTGGCAGAGATGACACATTGACATTGGCTGCTGTATTTGCTGCTTGCTTGCTTTGGCCAGAATTATTGCCTTGTGAGTGGGACAAAAGGTTCATCCTATGTAGCTGTAGAAGGGCACTGTTTGATCCTTTGCAGTTGCAGATGAACTCACCTTGTTTAGCAGAAGCCACTAGTTGATATGACCCTCATGGTCTCAGGTCCTGAATATAAGTTGGTCCTAGCTGGCTCAGATGATCACTAACCAGATCAATGCTTATCTCATTAACAACACACAGGTCTAGTAGGATCAAATTATATTGCCAAAAGCTTGGCTTGAAGCTTGAGTGCACGAAATGTCTTGCATCTACTGATCAGTCTGGCTATAACTAACAAAGGTGAAGCTTTGCAAATGATAACTTATTATATATGGCACCGAGTTATCCAAAACTTTGCGTCTCCCTCATGAAATCTGAAGCCTCATACTATATATTCTAGCTAGCCGTGTTCACTTGGGCAAACTACACGAACCAATGTGCAGTGCATATGACCACGCCTTCTACTCTAGGCTAACTGGATTGGTGATATAAGATACAATGACATTTTTTAAGTGTAAAACGCAGTTATATATTAGTGAAAACTCAAACATGACTTAGAAACACTGATCCCTCGTTAGAAACACTGATCCCTCGTATTTTAGGCCAGTACCGCTCTGACAAAAAAAAAAGAGAAGAAGAAGAAGGGAAAAGGTTCTGAATTTTTTTAAGGGGAAAACAAGTAATTTGACCGGTTCGTGTATTGCTTAGTATGGTCAAATTCCTGGATCCGTCGCTGCCAAGAGGCAGAATCTTGAGTGCTAGGCTGAGTGTACGCAATGCGAAAATATGCATGCATGTTTCACTTGGCATTTCGAAGATGTCATGCAAGGTGGCCTCTTAGGCAGCGCAAGTTGCAAAGTACCGACGAATCGTCCCATGGAAAAACCGATAGACAAATTCCATTCTCCTCAGGCTAGCACTTGCATTTTTGCACACGAAATCATCACCACAAAAGCATGAAAAAAAACCCATATCACTCGCCTGCATGGCCTGGCAACCTTAGGCCGCATCTAATCAGCGATCAGTATACTCACAGGGAAATATCTGGCATTATCTTAAGACCTAAATGATATGTTTAACTAGTCCCTGCCCTCAAGTTGTCCGTAGAATACATTATCGTATATACATATTACCCTATCGTTGCATGCCACTTTTTATCCTAAGACGAGGCAATATCGCAAACAATTTTTTTGTTTCGAGATTTTGTGCAAAGTAAACCTCAGGTCCTCCACCATTCTCTTTTTCACTGATCCAAATCGAGACCCAACTTCACCTTGGAAGCAATTTTTTATTAGGAGATTTTCTTGATTTCGTTTGAACTTAGGGTCTCAAACGTATAATAGGGCGGCTTCATTTGAAACGCAGGAATGTTCGAGGACTTATGTAGAAATTGCATTGTCTTCTGGAAAAAAAAAAACCTTGGTTCGAAAAGGACCTATAGCGTCAAGATTAAAATACATTGGGTGGATTTACTGCCCGAAATCTGGGGATCTCAAATTCTATACCCCGGCAAGTTGCAAATACATATGTGGTATGCATATAGCATATGCCATATATGGGTCCAATCGCAATGTGATGAGAATCTTGGTCATCGACTGTTACCCTTTCGCTCTTGTGAACTAGTACACTTACTCTCGCAACTGCACGTCTGAAGATCCTTCTCTTTTTTTTTTATTAATATGAGAATTTCTATAATTTAAGATTATTGTAGGATTTTTTTGCCTTTAAAATGAAGGAGATGTTTTGAATATCATCGGTTGTTTTTAAATATATAGATATGGAATCCCTCAAACCTCCTGTGAGCCGTTCTTGCTTCTAGGAAGTGCCTTTGCAACCTTTTCCTCTTGGCCCCATGCAAAATTCTTTTTTCACCTCTTCTTTTGTTTCCCTTTTCTTGCGAAGAATCCATGCAATTTTTGGTTAACGTCACAATGACAAGGTACTGAGCTCCTTTTGCGCCAATCGATCGAGCAGGTCCATGCTTGACAAAAGGGGTTACTTTTTCCCAGAGCATAAAAAAGTAGGAAATAGTATGATGGATGTTGGAAAAACAGCAGAAAGGAAGGAGGTGGGAAAGATCGGATGGAAGGGTGCAAACCAGGAAGGGAGAAAAAATAGAGGAAAGGAAAATGAGAACGCGAAGGAACCCCAAACGAAGGAACTGTTGGATCTTCAACGAAAAGGAAGTCGCCTCTGCAAAAGATGGAAAAGAAATGCTGGTTGGGGACTTAGGCAGCTTTAGATAATGCTGCAATCAGCAAGGGGCCCGTTGCATTAAGGCTCGCATAATTAAAAAAATAGACTGATGCTCAATTGACTAGTAACTACCTAGTGCATTGATTCCTCTTTATGCTCTATCTTGGAGTATCTTCTTTAGTTAGGTACAAAGGTCGCGGTCTCCTTAATTTGGGTCCTCTGGAGCAAAGGAGAATGCTTCGTTGCCACGCACCAATGTATTGCTACTTCGTCTAGTGAAGAAAGGATGATGCTTTTTATTTTTCAAAGTAAACAAAATCCAACCATTTACATTACGTTTTACTTCACCCGGTGAATAAAGAATAATATTGCGGACGATTATTGTTGGCAAACTTACTTATGTCACTTTCATATCAAAATGATATCGTTTATCAAAGTTATAATGGTTTTTTTAGACAGAAGGCTATAGTTGTTTGAATATATGGATTCTAGACAACATTCTTTTATGACTAAACGGAGTACTTAACTACACCACGCGTGCACTCAGTTTACCACATTGCCTATGTTGAACAGGGGATCTAGTACTCACTATCTTAAGCTGAACCACACGCATGGAGTGCATAGTTGTGATGGTTAATTAATTAGCAGGACTCGCCTAACTAAGAAAAGCAATACTACTAGTTATATTGCTAATGATGATTTGCTATGCCACCGAAAAAGCAAACATGGATGAAGAAGCTAGACAAGCAACATCATGAATTGATGCCTTGAGGAAAGGGTGTGTAATTGTGTAAAGAAGCCTCTTTTGGGCTTGGGGGGACATGCCATAAGAGGGAAGCTCCATTGCATCAATTAAGTTGGTCAATCTAGTTACTCCCTCCATGATCTTTAATTAATTGCATCATGTACCCATGGAATATAGTAACATGAGAGCGCATCAAATCTTAGTACTAGTGCTACTATGGATCCAATTCATTTCTCATTCTCACCCTTGTACAGCCATGTCTTCATGAGCCTTCAATTCAAGTCAATCTAGCAATGAATGAGTTAATGGTTAATTGTACTTTTCTGAGTAAATATACTGTACTTTTCTGAGTAAATATACTGTCTTTTCTGAGTTTTGCATGCAAATATACACCTTTCTGCCTAATCTTTTTTAAGGACAGGCAAAGCTAAGATTTTAGTCATTATCAGAAATAGTGTTTCAAGTTCTCACTCTTACAATTTGCTTTAAGGAAATTTGCAGACCTTTCTGCCTAATCAGCTTGTGTACAAAGAACTAGTTAGCCTCAAGCTTTTCTTTACTCACCTAAGTACTGAAATGTACATCGTAAGTCATAACTAAAGTCTAATCAGGCGCCAATAGTAAAACTAAGGTTACTTTAGTTAAATTACTGCAAATGGCACTTAAAAAGCATTCTTCTTTTTTAACTTTTACACCTCGAAGTTACCATCTTTCTTGTACATCTGAGTCCTGCATCCCCTTTTCTACCCCTCACTAGTTAGGTGATCATACATGCATATTTACCTGCAACTTTGCACAAATGCACCTGATTAATTTACTGAAAAGAATGATTAGTGCATCCTAAGCTAGCATGAGGTCCTGGTTGCAACATTTGTTAGCAAAAGCAGCTCTGCAATTGGCAATTCCTTTTTGAGAAAAAAGCAGGTGGCTTCTTATATAACCTTGTACTACATGGCTTCATGTTGTCAAGTGGTGTCCTTTGGACCTCAAGCCAGAGCACATACATATATGGGGAGCTCTTAGCCATTTCTTGCTGTTTCATTGCTTAATTGGTGTATCTGCCTGTCCTTATTGGGTTCATCCTTACACCAAGGTACTTACTACTTAGTTCTTAACTTTTTTGATTGGTTCAGTTTGTACATCTTACATTCATTTTTTGTGTATCTTAGTAAGTTTACAAGTAGGGTGACTGAGGATTTGGTCAGTCTCAGACATAGCTGGCATGCTTTTCCCTTGTAGAGAGATGTGTCATCTTAGTTATAGATAACACCACATTGTCCATGTCATGTCATACATGAAGTAGCATGTTCTGCCTTGTAGAAAATAAAATGGTCATACACTTCCTTAGAGAAAACTGCAAAGATACCATAACGAATGGCATTTTGGGGTGCCAGTCTACATCAAAGAATCAATAACTCTAGTTTTTTAGGACACACACAAGTTTCTTTCAGAGAAGTACATGATTTCTCATCTTTTTTGTATGAGTGAAGGAGGATTTGATCTATTCCAGGTCTATAAGCAGTGAGTGACCTACAAAGATTGCTTTTATTTGCAATTAGCAACCATCAAACATAACTTTGTCATTCTTGAATATCATTCCAATCTCATATGTTCCTGAGGGTCGTCTATATACGGCCAGAATGAAGTGTTCAGGGAGATTGATCAAACATGTAAACCTCTTTTGATGAGTATACCTTCTTTTAGGGTAGTATTATAATGAGCATATCTTCCTTCATGTTCATGCATTGCCACACATCCAATCAACTTTTTTCCTCTTATGTCATACAGAAAGAAGAAGAAAATATTCCATACTCTCCCTAGCCTTTTCTTATAAAACAGGAAACCTGATGTCTATTGAATTTGAAATCATGTAAGATTCTATACATTCATAAAATAATATTGCATAAATCATAAAAGCAAGGTAGAATTGAAGTGAATAATCTGCACTGAATTTCAAGTGTGCTTTTAAGATTTGTGTAAATTTGCTTTTACATGAAGGTAGAAAGTTTCTACTCAGTGATCAATTTAATGTGTAGGTAATCAATTGCTCTTTTCTTAACTTTGATAGATATATGGCGATCAACTGAAGTATGATATGGAGCTTTACCCTGGATACCTTGAAGACCATTTCGGCATCCACAAACTTAGGTGAGCATTTCTTACCTCATGTCCCATTTGAATTGCAGTGCATGGTTCTCACACAAAAGTAAACAACAAAAAAAAAAGGTGATTCTGTTAAAACCCTAGAGATGGCAAGCAGAGTGGAACCTTAATCATGTAATGCCACGATTTTAGATAAAGGAAGCTTTTAATATTAAAACCAAGTACAATACATCAGCGATACAAAGCTGACTCACTTTGCTTTAGAACACTGAGGAAAAAGAAAAAGACAATAAAGATAGACACCTCTAGTGATCTGCAATCCAAAGACTAGACCACCTATCTGGGAGAAAAGAAGCCACTTGCACCAAAAGATCGACTCTGAACTGTAAGTCTTCATTGGAGAACAACAACTGGAGGCGAAGCTGAGTGGAAAACTCAAGGTGAAAACAAAGATTTATTTTGAAAATTACATCATTTGCAAATCCAGTGACCAACAAAAAGTGCGCTCAAGAGATTTCAAATCTTTGTTGAAGCTATGAACCAACTTCAAACAAATGCTTGACATTGGCGGTTGTTTTAGCAATGCTAAATGAAGAACACTCCACATAGCCCGAGCGAATCGGCATTCAAAAAACAAATGATTGATTGTCTCAGCTTTATGGCAGAAAACGCATAGCTTTATGTAATGCCACGATATACTAGATTGTGGGGTTGGTGATAAACTGCTAATGGTTCTCTTTAGCTGAGCAAGTGGACAACTGCACTTGTGCATCGCGGCAAAGTGAGGTCAGGTCCACAGTGCTGGGGCTGTGCTCTGCTTTTGGAATCTCCAGCCAGTGGCACAACATGACTACATGCATGCATGCATGCAGAAATGGAGTGCATAGAGAGATATTTTTGTGTTAGGTGTGTGCTGTGCTCACCCTCGTAGATTCCCGTCTCTTTAATTAAATACTTAATTCACCTCATTATCTTTAGAACTCATTTGCGGTACATTAAATTTAATATGAACTATTTTCGATCTAATGGATCAGATTAATTAGTAGTTATTTGTACTTTCTTTGACAGTTGAATAGCAGTAATACACAACAAATTAATAGTTAGATGATTAGATCTGATTTTTACTCCCAACCATATACAAACACTATGACACACTGTAAAATTTATCTCGCTTTAATTAACCTGGAAACAGATAACACCTTGTTTATAAGAGAGAAAAAAATCAAGAGAGAAGCCCAAGTCGCACGACGAAGTAGCTTGTAGACAACACCTAAACCGGTTCATTAAAATACTGAAGATAAACCTAAGGGGCACAATTTTTCCCAAGAAGAGGCCGAATTTCTCACCCGTCATACTCACGAATCTAGATGTTCGGTTAAATGATCGAGACGCCCCCCCCGAATAACACGTACGGCTAAAAATTGACGGTAGAGGATGCGGATCCCATGGCACGATAAGCCAGCATCGAATCCTTAGGATTAGCTCAAGATGTGGATTTTACTTCACCAGGGTGGAAACCTTATTTGACCAGAACAGTGCAGGAGCACTAGCTGATAAATTCCTGATTCCTTCGTGGCATGGACCCACCGAGTACACTAGCTAGCGAGATTCCAAGTGCTGCTGCTGCTGACGTGAAGTCGTGACCGACGCATCGTAGCCAATTTAACTCGATCGACTCACCTGTTGTAGAATACCTAACAATCTTCTGACTGTATAATATAGGATCCAAGAATTATAGTTATATTTAGAAAAAATAAATAATTTTACCTTTCGCTTGTATTTATAGTTTAGCTATCTTTATGAGAGATATTTTGGTGATTTGTACACCCCAAGAGCCTATAAACACCTTATATATTTCTCATTTGTAATTTGAGCTCTCTTAAACAATAAAATAGTATATTCAAACCGGTAAACTCTCGGAGAACTACTTCTCTAAGGTAACCCCGTTAATTCATCGATAGAGGTAGAACAGTCCTCTCAGATCTCCGAACTTGTATAAATCCTTGTGTCATTTTTACCCTTGTAGATGAGAGCTCGTTAAACGGCCGATGCACACTCCTCACTTGTGTTTAGGTTTCACACCAACAGCATGGCTAATCAAAATTCTAACACATATCGCCATCCGAAATTTCCTCTCTCTCTCTCTTTTTTGTGTGCGGTAATTCTGTTCCCAGCCTTTTTGAGAAAATACTATTTTCAAGTTTTCAGGCTGCTCGATTAGTATTTGCACGGCTAAGATTACAATGGGAAACCGTTTCAGTTATATTTAGCATCTCCAAATCTCGCCTATTATCTCCAGCGAAATGGTTGATTTGCAATCAGCTGACTCTTTGAAGTCTTCTTAGAGGGGGAAAAACTCCTTTTAAGACTGCCTTTGAGTGTGTTTGATGGTGAAGCTGAACTTCCAAAGTAGTAGATCCATGATCTATCTATTTACTCTCTTCATTCAAGTTTATAAGACGTATTTTCACTTAGTATATAGACCAACATGTTAAAAATAACTATGTCGGGGATTGGATATTCACGGTAGCCGACCATCGTATCCCGATGGCCCCGGGCATGCCCCTACTCGGGGCTCGTCTCCAAGAAAGATCCTCGGACCGTCGACCATCGGGCTGTCCCCCATCCTCCGTCAAGCTCATCCCCGAGCATGCCCGCTTGGGTGTCCGCGACCAAGCGGCCCGGTCTACTAAGGGGACCTCGGGCTTCGCCCAAAAGCCGCACGGTCCACGAAGATGACGCGGCATTAACTACGCGGCGGCTCGAAGGACTACGCTGGCCCGCTGAATCGCGACGTGGTATCGCGCGCCGCGATCACACATCACTTTTATCGTCGCTGCTGCGCCTACGGAGGCGCGAACAGCTCCGCCCGCATCTAGAATAGTAACACGCCCTCTGTAATAAATGCTGTGTCGCCTGTAACCCCCTATAAATACCCTCTCGCACGAAGGGTTGGGGGTTCGATTCAACCTCATATTTCCACTTGTACCTAGCGCTTGCTACGGTTGACCCGGCAGGGCACTCTTAGAACCCCCGGGGCTCCCCGAGCAAGCGTATTGTAATCCTCCTTCACACGACATTGCGATCACCGGACGTAGGGTTGTTATCTCCTTTGAGTGAGGCCCGAACCGAATAAAAGAGACCCTCTGCTCGCTGTGATTGTCTTTGCCACCTTGTTCCGTAGCTCGGCAGACCCTCAGACGCTATACCCCTTGCGAAAAATGGGCCTTAGGTTGATCCCTCATTCAACAAGTAAGCTCGGCAGGGGACCGGTTCCTGAATCGTCGACAAACTAAATTACCTGTAATTATTGTCTTTAAATACTATATTCAGTACGTACATATAGAAATATTAAGTAAAGCTGGATATTTATTATGACTACAAAGGAAACATTATACTAATTTCACATTGAAAGATGAAAACATGCATTATATTTGTGAACAAAATTATTTAAAACTAAGTCCTATAAAATTAAACAAGGGGTTGGATCCTATTTAGACAAAAGAAGAAACAGAGTAAATAGTTCAATTAACACAGCAACTCTCAAAGATTCCAAAATTTCTAAACGGTGCTTCAGCGTGATATGCATGCTGATATCTACGGGGTTTTTTTTCATATGATATGTGTCAGTTAGTGCTGCTTCCGCTGTTAAGGATGAAGCTATAAGTGCTCTATGCGGGCCCACTCGCATGGTCAGGTCCGGAGGGTGTCGCGCGCGGGTCCTGTGCTGATGCGGAGTGACGCCACTGGTGACGACACTGTCTCCATTGCCGTCCCTGTCACCCCCGCTCGCTAAGTCCAACAAGAGATAAGCTATTCAAGCTCTATTATGAGCTGCCGGGAAATTTTTTTGGTACTAGTATTGTCACATTGGCTTTCCACGTTACGCTGACGTCGGATCACCACCGGACGGTCACTCGCCGGCGATGGCGTGACGTGAGTGACCAGAGAATCTCGTGACTTGCCATGGCGATGCGATGCCAGTTTTTGGAGGGTCGATGTATTGATACGAAGACAAATTTCTTGTTTTTTTTTTGTCCTTTGGAAAAGCAATGTTAAAAGTAAGGGCTGTTTTTTTATCTGATAGATCATATTATATAATATTTATTTATAATTCATTGATAGCATAGTGGTGAGAATATTGTTAACAAATTAATGATTAGATTTAATTTTATCTTGTATATTATATACTATTGGTATAATGCACCGTAAAAATTCTTAAAAGAAAAACCGAATTCGTTTGTTGCAAGGACATCCGATTCTTTCTACACCTGTGCCATTAGTTCTGTAGCGAATTTAATCGATGTGTGCATATGATTAACCTCGTGTCAGGGGGATGGCGCATTAAAAAGTTTGATACCGCACACGTTAGTTTTTCTTCACTTCGTAGCAAGTTTTTAAATCATGATTTTCGCAGTTTCACGATAAGACTTTTTAAAAAGTTACAGTAGTTATCACAAGCTATCATTCGTCGTATTTCTATATGCATATTATACAAGTTACCTCCAAACAAATCAAAAAACCGTAGAACCTTAGAAGGTATTAATATTTTTATAATAAGAATATCAATCAAGTCTAGAATTAACAAACATACCAGTAGGTGTCAATGATCATAATCGATAACTATATCATAATATTCTTAACCACAAGTACCTAATCAATAAGAAATATGAATGCCGATTATTGGAAAAGGCGAGATGAGATATTTTACTAGATTTTCTCATAGTTCAAGTTTATAAGAGAAGCACTTGGCCCTCCTAGCAATGTTGGATTTTAAAATAAGCACAATGTTTTGGCCCATAAATATCTATATAGGGTAGTGAAACTATCGCGAGCTATAAACTAGGGTATATAACGCTTAGTTAATATAGCGGAACATTAGTCCGTAACTTCATATTTAAAGTTAAAAAAATAAAAGCTATAGCATAGCTATTTAGAACGCGACTTGATAGCCTACTTAGGTCACGCATAGGAGTGGTCGGTAACAGCGATTGATTTGGAAGGGCTCAACACCAAACCCTGATCCCCGTAATACAGTCAGAGCATTCTCGTTTCATCAAAGAATGTGAAATTAAGGATGACACAACAAGGTTTTAGAATGTACAGATGATGCATGAACACGGTGAACAGTCAGTAGTAGAAACTAGAACATTTCACAGAATGTGAAACTAAGGATAGTACGGTCACAATATAAGAAATTTTACAGTATACGATAATAGTAAGCATATAGTAGGTAACAGCAAGCCATTAATTTGCTAAGGTTATATATAATATTTTACCGTTAAAAAACTATAAATAAATAATGACTGAGGATCGAAAAGAATGACAATCAATATTGAATTTAGTGCAATACATGGTGAGCAGCCCAGCAGTAGAAATCGGAATATCCTACTACCCTTCTAAGGGTGGAAAAAAACTCGAAACTCACGAGTTTAACGAGTACTCGAAAACTCGACTTGACTTGACTCGAGCTCGTTCCTTAATGAGTCGAGTCGAGTTGGGTTTTAAACTCGTTAAGAAAACGAGTTAAACAAGCGAGCTAACGAGTTTAACGAGTCAGAAAAAAAACACGATAAGTCTGTAACCCTAGTCTCGTTCCTTCAACCTTCAAATCCAATTTTTTCCCTATTTCACATCCACAATTCCCTAATTCTCTACCGATTGCATTTATGCTAATACAGTCATAAAACTATTGAATATTGAAACTTTGTAGCACCTTGATGAGCAGATAGTCAGGGGTATCATAACGAGCTTAACGAGCTAACTTGAGCCAATTCGAGTTTTTAACAAGTCGAACCAATTTGAGCTTTCAACTCGTTAAGAAAACGAGTCAAGGCGAGTTAACTCGTTATCTTAACGAGTTTAACGAGTCAAGTTGAGTCGAGTCTGCTCGGTTAGTATTTGCACGGCTAAGATTACAATGGGAAACCGTTTCAGTTATATTTAGCATCTCCAAATCTCGCCTATTATCTCCAGCGAAATGGTTGATTTGCAATCAGCTGACTCTTTGAAGTCTTCTTAGAGGGGGAAAAACTCCTTTTAAGACTGCCTTTGAGTGTGTTTGATGGTGAAGCTGAACTTCCAAAGTAGTAGATCCATGATCTATCTATTTACTCTCTTCATTCAAGTTTATAAGACGTATTTTCACTTAGTATATAGACCAACAACATGTTAAAAATAACTATGTCGGGGATTGGATATTCACGAGTGGTCGACCATCGTATCCCGGTGCCCGGGCATGCCCCTACTCGGGGCTCGTCTCAAGAAAGATCCTCGGACCGTCGACCATCCGCCGTCCCCCATCCTCCGTCAAGCTCATCCCGAGCATGCCCGCTGGGTGTCGCGACCAAGCTGCCGGTCTACTAAGGGACCTCGGGCCACCAAAAGCCGCACGGTCCACGAAGATGACGCAGATTAACTACGCTGGCGGCTCGACTACGCTGGCCGCCGAATCCTGCCGCCTGTGTATCGCTATCGACGTCAGCCATCGCTCTATCGCGTCAAGTGCGCGCCGGAGGCGCGAAATCGCCCGCATCTAGAATAGTAACACACCCTGTAATAAATCTTGGTCGCTCAGAACCCCCTATAAATACCTCTCGCACGAAGGGTTGGGGTTCGATTCAACCTCATATTTCCACTTGTACCTAGCGCTTGCTACGGTTGACCCAAGAGGCACTCTTAGAACCCCGGCTCCGAAAGCAAGCGATTGTAATCCTCCTTCACACGACATTGCGATCACGGACGAGGGTTGTTATCTCCTTTGAGTGAGGTCCGAACCGAATAAAAGAGACCTCTCGTCATTGTGATTGTCTTTGCCACCTTGTTCAGTAGCTTCGGAGACCTCGACGCTATACCCTTGCGAAAAATGGGCCTTAGGTTGATCCTCATTCAACAAGTAAGCTCGGCAGGGGACCGGTTCCTGAATCGTCGACAAACTAAATTACCTGTAATTATTGTCTTTAAATACTATATTCAGTACGTACATATAGAAATATTAAGTAAAGCTGGATATTTATTATGACTACAAAGGAAACATTATACTAATTTCACATTGAAAGATGAAAACATGCATTATATTTGTGAACAAAATTATTTAAAACTAAGTCCTATAAAATTAAACAAGGGGTTGGATCCTATTTAGACAAAAGAAGAAACAGAGTAAATAGTTCAATTAACACAGCAACTCTCAAAGATTCCAAAATTTCTAAACGGCGCTTCAGCGTGATATGCATGCTGATATCTACGGGGTTTTTTTCATATGATATGTGTCAGTTAGTGCTGCTTCCGCTGTTAAGGATGAAGCTATAAGTGCTCTATGCGGGCCCACTCGCATGGTCAGGTCCGGAGGGTGTCGCGCCCGGGTCCTGTGCTGATGCGGAGTGACGCCACTGGTGACGACACTGTCTCCATTGCCGTCCCTGTCACCCCCGCTCGCTAAGTCCAACAAGAGATAAGCTATTCAAGCTCTATTATGAGCTGCCGGGAAATTTTTGGTACTAGTATTGTCACATTGGCTTTCCACGTTACGCTGACGTCGGATCACCACCGGACGGTCACTCGCCGGCGATGGCGTGACGTGAGTGACCAGAGAATCTCGTGACTTGCCATGGCGATGCGATGCCAGTTTTTGGAGGGTCGATGTATTGATACGAAGACAAATTTCTTGTTTTTTTTTGTCCTTTGGAAAAGCAATGTTAAAAGTAAGGGCTGTTTTTTTTATCTGATAGATCATATTATATAATATTTATTTATAATTCATTGATAGCATAGTGGTGAGAATATTGTTAACAAATTAATGATTAGATTTAATTTTTACTGTATATTATATACTATTGGTATAATGCACCGTAAAATTCTTAAAAGAAAAACCGAATTCGTTTGTTGCAAGGACATCCGATTCTTTCTACACCTGTGCCATTAGTTCTGTAGCGAATTTAATCGATGTGTGCATATGATTAACCTCGTGTCAGGGGATGGCGCATTAAAAGTTTGATACCGCACACGTTAGTTTTTCTTCACTTCGTAGCAAGTTTTTAAATCATGATTTTCGTAGTTTCACGATAAGACTTTTTAAAAGTTACAGTAGTTATCACAAGCTATCATTCGTCGTATTTCTATATGCATATTATACAAGTTACCTCCAAACAAATCAAAAAACCGTAGAACCTTAGAAGGTATTAATATTTTTATAATAAGAATATCAATCAAGTCTAGAATTAACAAACATACCAGTAGGTGTCAATGATCATAACTGATAACTATATCATAATATTCTTAACCACAAGTACCTAATCAATAAGAAATATGAATGCCAGATTATTGGAAAAGGGCGAGATGAGATATTTTACTAGATTTTCTCATAGTTCAAGTTTATAAGAGAAGCACTTGGCCCTCCTAGCAATGTTGGATTTTAAAATAAGCACAATGTTTTGGCCCATAAATATCTATATAGGGTAGTGAAACTATCGCGAGCTATAAACTAGGGTATATAACGCTTAGTTAATATAGCGGAACATTAGTCCGTAACTTCATATTTAAAGTTAAAAAAATAAAAGCTATAGCATAGCTATTTAGAACGCGACTTGATAGCCTACTTAGGTCACGCATAGGAGTGGTCGGTAACAGCGATTGATTTGGAAGGGCTCAACACCAAACCCTGATCCCCGTAATACAGTCAGAGCATTCTCGTTTCATCAAAGAATGTGAAATTAAGGATGACACAACAAGGTTTTAGAATGTACAGATGATGCATGAACACGGTGAACAGTCAGTAGTAGAAACTAGAACATTTCACAGAATGTGAAACTAAGGATAGTACGGTCACAATATAAGAAATTTTACAGTATACGATAATAGTAAGCATATAGTAGGTAACAGCAAGCCATTAATTTGCTAAGGTTATATATAATATTTTACCGTTAAAAAACTATAAATAAATAATGACTGAGGATCGAAAAGAATGACAATCAATATTGAATTTAGTGCAATACATGGTGAGCAGCCCAGAGTAGAAATCGAATATCCTACTACCCTTCTAAGGGTGGAAAAACTCGAAACTCACGAGTTTAACGAGTACTCGAAAACTCGACTTGACTTGACTCGAGCTCGTTCCTTAATGAGTCGAGTCGAGTTGGGTTTTAAACTCGTTAAGAAAACGAGTTAAACAAGCGAGCTAACGAGTTTAACGAGTCAGAAAAAAAACACGATAAGTCTGTAACCCTAGTCTCGTTCCTTCAACCTTCAAATCCAATTTTTTCCCTATTTCACATCCACAATTCCCTAATTCTCGGCTCGACTGCATTTATGCTAATACAGTCATAAAACTATTGAATATTGAAACTTTGTAGCACCTTGATGAGCAGATAGTCAGGGGTATCATAACGAGCTTAACGAGCTAACTTGAGCCAATTCGAGTTTTTAACAAGTCGAACCAATTTGAGCTTTCAACTCGTTAAGAAAACGAGTCAAGCCGAGTTAACTCGTTATCTTAACGAGTTTAACGAGTCAAGTTGAGTCGAGTCGGCGTAATATCCACCCCTATACCCCTCCCGTCCTTTGCCACGTCAGCACTGCCGGTGTGAGCTAGCTAGTTACAACAGTATCGGTCCAGCATATGGGGCCGCAGCCAGTGACAGCTGGGCCCCACTCGAAACCTGCCCCACGTGTCAGCGGAACGGCCGAGGGGACCGCGCTCCCACGGTCGCGGAGTCCTTACGCCATCACGGCGTAACGAGGTACGAGCAGGCGATTACAAAATAGGCAAGGCGACACCTTCCTGTGCCCGTTTCTGCCGTCTTGAGCGCAGCCAACAACGGAACAAGCCCCGCAGCTAGGGTCGCTCCAAGCCAAGCCAGCACGTCAACACAGGGGGGAGAGAGAGAGAGAGAGCATCACAAGCTGGCACGGAAGCCATGAGCAGACCAGAGTTCCTGGATTCTTAAGTTCCACTCGAGCATCCACACCACCACTGGCAGCTAGTAGTAATCAGCAAGGTTAATTCTTTGTAATCGTTGTTCACTGGTTCGTTCTTGCGTACGTACGTATATACGTGGTGTCGCCTTTTCTTCTCTCGATGTAATTCTGTTGTTTTTGTGTGTGAACTTGCGGCCTGATTGTTGTTGTTGCTGTCGCTTGCTCTTCTTAATCGGCGACGAGCAGTGCTTCCGGCCGGCACATGACCTCGGCGGCGCCGACGCAGTTCGCGGCGTCGCCCGGGCCGATGGGGATCTACGGGCGCCGGCACGAGCCGTTCGCCGCCGGCGTCTGGGGCGAGCCCTTCAGGCCTGACAGCAGCACCCAGGACGAGGCCGCCATGGCCAACGAAGCGACGATGGCCCTGGAGGCCAAGTTTGACAACGGGGTAAGCTAGCACGCACGCAGCTCATTCGTCATGTGGCATCTTAATTTGCTTGTGACTTGATTTCATGCATGCTAGCTCATCGTTTTCGTGAACTTAATTTGCAGGTGGAAGACTTCGATGTCCCTGTGCAAGAAGCGCTGAGGTCGTCGCCAGATAGCTTCGACCAGGAGGGCACCAGGCCTAAAGACAAGGTGAGAATTTCTCACCAACTAATTAAGCTAGCTAGTCGAGCTAAATTATTGGCTTCAGTCCTCAACAACTACCCACGGAAAATTAACCCAGTCATATGCGTTTTTGATCAATTAGATCCGGAGAAGGCTCGAGCAGAACAGAGAGGCTGCTCGGAAGAGCCGGCTACGAAAGAAGGTAAGTAAGCGATCATGATAAGTCATTTTAAAGAATCTCGCTCAATTTTCTCATTGTGATAATCAGGCAGATAAGCCATCTCGTTGATGATTTCTACTTTGGTATGTGCGATTTTGACAGGCCTATATCCATAATCTGGAGACGAGCCAGATGAAGCTGGCGCAGTTGGAGCAGGAGCTTAACCGGGCTAGGCAACAGGTACAGAGAGCTGTAGGACACGTACGGCCAATGCGTTGTTGGTTATGACTTATGAGCAGATCCATGGCTTTTTTTTGTGCAATAAATACCTCGGTGCTAATTGCAACTTCGAATTGTTGACTGAGCTGAGTGCAGGGTGTGTACATCAGCAGGAGCAACCCTGTTGGGTTACCCGGGTGTCTTGATTCAGGTCAGGTTACGCATTGATAACGCTTTCATTCAGCATCTATACAGTTTTCTTTTCCGGACCGAAACATTGACCGATCCGCGTGTGCATACAAACTTTGTTGAGAGTTCTAATGGCGACTCTGTTGTGTCCCTTTTTTTATATTATTTTGCAGGTGTTGCCGCGTTTGAGATGGAGTACGCGCGCTGGGTGGAGGAGCAGGTCACGCAGACGAGAGAGCTGAGGGCGACACTGCAGGCGCACGCGTCGGAGATCCAGCTCCGCATCCTCGTGGAGGACGGGCTCGCACACTACGAGAGGCTGTTCCAGGCCAAGTCCATCGCCGCCAAGTCCGACGTCTTCTTCGTCATGTCCGGCATGTGGAGGACACCCGCCGAGCGCTTCTTCCACTGGATCGGCGGCTTCCGCCCCTCCGAGCTCCTCAAGGTCCATTGGATTCACCGAACACCTCTGCACCGTGAACTATGGTGCATGCAGCTCGAATCATCTCCTCAACGCCATGGGCTCTGCATTTTCAGATTCTGGGGCAGCAGCTGGAGCCTCTGACGGAGCAGCAGGAGACGGAGGTGGGCCGGCTGCAGCAGGCGACGCGGCAGGCGGAGGACGCCGTGTCGCAAGGCATGGAGAAGCTGCAGCAGACGCTCGCCGAGTCGCTGACGACGACGGCTGTCGTTGCCCAAGGTGCGGACGCTTCGTTGGACGCCGCCGCCGCCGGCTGCTACATGGGGCAGATGGCGAGCGCAATGGGCAGCCTCGACGCCCTCGTCGGGTTCGTCGACCAGGTGATCAATGGATAGCCAGCAAATCTCGGCACGAATTATATACGTGTTGTTATGATGATTTATACGTGTTGCATGTGCAGGCGGACTATCTCCGGCAGCAGACGCTGCAGAACATGTACAAGATCCTGACGGTGCGGCAGGCCGCGCAGGGGCTCCTCGCCCTCGGGGACTACTGCCAGCGCCTCCGCGCGCTCAGCTCGCTCTGGGCGGCGCGACCGCGTGAGCCGGCGTAAGCTCAACACGGTGGTTACTATCTCGAGTAGAAGAGGAGAAGGAGGAAACTGCATTACGCGTGATTGGTTCCCGACTTCCCGGACCGATCAGCGGAGGAACAATAGGAAGAAGAATCGGTTCAGCTCTGCATCTATCTGTAAGAGTGTAAGGACAAGAGCCAACAAAGGACAGCAGAAGCTGGTCTCCGATCAGGTCGACAGATGAAGGATTCAACATGTGTAAATATACATGCATGCCTAGTGTCATTATTCGTCTCTCAATCTATCTCAGCCTTGTAACTGCCGTCATTCGCCGACGACATGTACGGCGATTATATGGAACTGTACTAGTTCAATGCGCAACCCAGCCCTAATGACCCGACGGCTACAGTGGCACATCTGTTCGTCAGACATCTGGTGCGAGGCGTCTGCGTGGAGCGGGTTTCCTCTGCCCCGTTTCAGCTGCATGCATGATCCCTGCATTGCCATTTTTGCCTGATCTGCATCCTCATCGGCTGCGCTCTGCAGCACAAGCAGTGCTGACATCGTACGCACTTTTAGCGTGATTTCCCCTGCTGATCTCGCTCCAAGTTTCCTGTTTGGAAGTTGCGTTTGTCGAGGATGACTCAGAACGAAGGGCGTGATTAGAACGCCAACTTGGCTTTAGGTACACGCTTTACATAAAAGCTTAGGCCGCCTTCTACGGGAGTAGGCGGATTTCTGTTTACTCTTTCCCGGCACGGGAGGCGTGCTCCTGACCGCACGAGGGAAACGGGCGCTCCGTTTGGACGGAGCGGATAACGCCACATCCACCTCCCCGCGTGCATCCAACGCTACGCGTGAGACCAAGCCAATTAGTACACTCCGGAGGGAGAGCCTCGCCGGTCGCCGCTCCCCTCCCTCTCTCCCTCGTCGCGCACGCACCGCACCATTCGTCGAGCTCCCGGCGGCGACCGCATCCCGTAAGCCCCCGAATCCTCCTCTCCGCTATTACGCACTTCCTGCTGTTCTAGGGTTCTTCCTCTCGCGGTTCGATCCGGCCGCGCCTTGTTTGGGTTGGGTTTGCGGGGGGTTTCTCTTAGGTTCGTCGTGTTCCCAAATGCGTTGGTATTTGGGGCTCCGATCCTGTGGTTGGTGCCTCCGATGCGAGCTCGCTTCCGCCTGCTCGCGATTTCTGGAGCTAATTTAACGAGATCGAGCTGCTCGTGCAGGTCTCGGATTCCCCCGGGGTCACGCCGCGCTTGTACTGTTCCTGTAGCTGAATCTAGGGTTTTGTGCGGCCTCTTCGTGCGGTGCGATTTGGGTAGTTCTGCGATGTTACTTTCTAGTGATTTTTTCGCTGTTGGTTGGTGAGTACTTTTGTTTGAGAATTTAAGCGGTGGGGGAGGCGGCATTTCCAGTGAAGTGATCGGAGGGTTTGTGCCCATCAGCTCTCATTGCTCAATTCCGTTATAATTTGCCGATTTTTTGAGCTAAGCTTTTTTCCCGTACGCTTGTGCTGTTTTAGGCGCGGTGGTTTTTGTGCGGATTTTGTAGTGCAAACTTTACTAATGACTTTCCTTATGATGTAATCTGGTTTTGATCTCGTGGATTGTACAGCTCGTTCATTTTTTTTGTATATACAAATATACATCCTTGTGAGCTATTTTAAGTTCGAATTTATGCTCTCGCTTGGTAGATTGCAGCAATGACTTGTCTTGTGATGATTTCTCTTAATTGTCTCTTGTTTAAATTTGAAGGATCAGGCAGAAGCAGATATGGCAAGTCTAACCAGTCTTACCACAAACGTGAATCCGAACAAGTCATTTGAGGTGTGATGCTTTATGCAGCAATGTCCTTTTATGTGTGTCTTCCCATTCTGTGAAGACTATATATTTACTGTAATGTTTTGATGTTTGCGAGTAAATGCAGGTCCTGCCTAACCCGGGTGACTCCGTCTCAAGCCTCAGTTTTAGCCCCAAGAGTAATCTGCTGGTTGCAACTTCCTGGGATAACCAGGTAAATCTGATTATAATGTAATTTACAGTTATCATTCATTGATGTGATATATCTTACTAGGATTTACATCGAGTTTTCTACAGGTGAGGTGTTGGGAGATAGTCGGTGGGAGCAGTCAGCCAAAGGCATCCATATCACATGACCAGCCTGTATGATCTCAATATTTTTCTTGAAAGAACCTTCATGTACCATATTAGATTGATTTCAATGTTGTTAGTGTCTGTTGTTCTGATTTTCTTGTTTCCTTCCATCAGGTCCTCTGCTCAGCTTGGAAAGATGATGGCACTACTGTCTTCTCCGGAGGATGTGATAAACAGGTCAAAATGTGGCCTCTGTTGTCTGGTGGACAGGCTCAGACGGTTGCAATGCATGATGCACCTGTCAAGGAGATCGCATGGATTCCTCAAATGAATCTTCTTGTCTCTGGAAGCTGGGATAAGACTCTAAGGTGCAAGATCTAATCCTGTGCACCCTTAGTATTCTTTTTTACTTTGGAGTTGAATATATAAAGCCCACATTACTTGCTCTTGAACAATTATTCATGTTTTGCTCTCATTATAACATGGGTTCGTGTTATTTTTAGGGTGAAATCCTCATATGCCACTAAAAGTTTACCTCATCCCTTATTTGCCACTCATTGTGTCAATGACATGTGGGCCCTGGTCCCACATGTCATTGACACATTTTAGGACTTACCCAAATTACAATGGCAAATAAGGAATTAATCCTATTTTTAGTATCTGTTTTTAACTCCACAGATTTTTGTTTTGTTTTGTTTGTAGTGCATTGGCTAAGTTTGTGAACAATAATGTTGGGCAATTGATGAAAAAAAAAACAATATTCAGACTTTCAGACACTGCAAATCAAATATTGCAAAGGGTGCATCTCATCTAGTTTATCTTTCCACTACTGTTTGTATGCCTTCTATGATCCTCAAGGTTTTACTACTTGCTGGATCATATTATCCTATTCTTATGAAAGGTTATGCACTTTCTGTATATCATTTGCTATCTCATGTTTTATTTACAGCTGCAAATAATTTTGTTCCATGATGAAATTTCTATACAAGTAACAATCGATGCAACAGTTAAATCTGCAATTATTGTTAGATCCCGGTTATTAAAGCGTTCGGAAAGCAGCGTTTATCGTCGAAAACGACGTTTACCGTCGTGTAGCGTCGAAGCGTTGCGGCGAGAGAACGTCCGGGCGTTTTGCAGGTAAAATAAGTGAGGTGGGGTTATCTGGACTCGGAGAAGAAGCACCGACTCGAGTCAAATTTGGGCGGAGAGGAAGGATTTGGAGAGGAGGAGAAAAGAGGCGAGCTAACCTAAAGTCGCCGTCAGCCGCCGTCATGGCTTGAGGAACTGCCCCATGCATGCTTATCAAGCGTCGCCTAGGCACTGCCTAAGCGTCGATCGGCGAAGCGCTTGCCCGGCTTTCGCCTGCTGGGAAGAAATCTCCTCGTCCAGTGCCAGAGCCTCTGAGTCCTCTGCCTCTCGAGGTGGCCTCGCAGAGGAGGCGTACAGGACGAGGGAAGCGATAAGCTGAGCGATGACAAAGCGTGAGGCGGCAGCATGAGGGCGATTGGTTGAGGCGGCTGAGCGGCAATGAGGGCGATGCATTGGAGGAGCTGACCTGCAGTGTGAGGCGACGTCGATGGAGGAGCTGGCACCGGCAGGAGGATGGCTGGGAGCTAGCTAGGGGAGGCGATGGAGTTGCTAGGGTTTCTCGGTGTGGATAAATTTGAGTGGATGTGGTTTCTCAGTGTGGATCGCTCGATGGATGCTGGATGGGCTGAGTGGTGCTTCCTCTAGCTGGGCCAAGCCCATTTGCTTCCTCTAGCTGCCATTTGCTCCTCTAGTGAGTGTTTTCTGCTCTTACGCTCTCTCTCTCTAGCCATTTGAGAGAGAGAGGATGGTGGGCATGCAGCTTCGTAAATGATAAATAGTGGTATTAATGTGATATATCTTTGCCCTATATTCATTTTGCAATAGTGTCTAAAACTACGTTTCAACACTCGTTTAAACGTTTAAAAGTTAAAAAGGGGTGGGTCGTTTCGTTCTCGTTTTACGTTTCAATAACCATGTGTTAGATATACTCTTTTGGTGTTCTAGCATGTGGGGTTGGAGGTATTGATCATGTTAATGAGATTTAGGAAACATTAAGTTAAATATTACAGTTCTGGCTTTCTATTTAATTAGTATCTATGACTTGCGTATTTGTGTTGTCTGTGATTGTTTTACTCCATCTGTGTCGTGTTGAATACACTCCTGTCATTCTCTGATCTTCACTCCCCATTATGGCCAATATACTAGTATTAGCTCTGATCCTGATGACTTCGATTTCTTGTCTACCTTCAATTCTGATCACTACGCTATTCATAGGTATTGGGACACAAGACAAGCAAATCCTGTGCATGTTCAGCAACTTCCAGAGCGTTGCTATGCTCTTACAGTGAATTATCCCCTTATGATTGTGGGAACCGCTGATCGCCATCTTGTGGTCTTCAACTTGCAAAATCCTCAGGTAATTGTGTTGTTGAACTGACTGTGCGCGTGTTGATTCCTTCATTTTTCTGGTGGGGCTCGCTCTTTTATTATCAATGGCTTGTGTTATTGTGCCGACTGATTTAATGTATTGTTGCTGTGATCATTAGACGGAGTTCAAGCGTATTCAATCACCACTGAAATACCAGACACGGTGCGTCACTGCATTCCCCGATCAACAAGGATTTCTGGTAATCCTTTACTCTCTGTTCTACCACACCTGAAACTTCCCTTTGTTTATATGTATAGCCTATTTTTAGTTTTCTTACTGTGCTTTAGCCATATGTTCTTTACTCATCTGTTGCAGCATAATGATTTGTATTTATTAAATACATTTCACCTAAATACATTGTATTATGCTAGTCCTTGAGTTTTTGGCACCAAATTTTTGGTACAACCTACCATTTTACTCAAATCAGCTTTAGGTACAAGATTGGGGATATTGGCCCAACAACAGTTTCAGTGTCATGGGTGTTGTGTTCCTTTAGTAATTTGCATTCCAAACTTCAATTGCTAGAAATGTTAATCAAATATAAACATCACTGACGCACATCTTTATAATTAGTCACTAAGAGTTGCATGAAAGAGCATGAAGCTTACTCTTAATCACACCTGCAAACTGGCTATGCTTGGATACAATATCCATTACTAGATGTCTGGAAGAAGAGATCTTAGCATGTATCAATTGAAAGTTAAAACCAATCTGAAATTCTGAATATAAAATCATGCTGTAGCACAAATGGTCAGAGCCATCTGGGGCTTCAAGAAATTTTTTTCAACTATAGATCTTTAGAATTGTATAGTTGTACATCTTCTTGTCCTTTACCTGCCTATTGACGTAATATCCACCATCTAATGAGCGTTGAGAATGCCGGCCAACGTCGAAGCCACCTGTCCCCTAGGCGATTTCGCGAAAAAACCCCTCCATTTCTTCGAAATTGCGGATAGGTCCCTGTGTAATTTTCTGTGAGGCAGAGATTTTTTTTTCGCTTCGCGTTTGGGTCCCTGGTGCAGCATTTTACAGAAAAGCCTCCCGTTAGTTTCAAATCGCGAACAAGCCCTTTTCTAATTTTTGGGATAGCGAATGTGTCCAAAAATAACAAACAGTCCCCTTCTTACGTTCAGGTCCTTTCTCTGTTTTTCCCGGAAAAATGTTTTCGCCAGAAAAACACGGAAAAAATGTTTTCTCCACCCAAAAAAACCGGAAAAAATGTTTTCGCCACAAAAAAAAACGTTTTTCCCGGAATTTTTTTCAGCACCAGAGAAATGTGTGCAGCTCTATGCCTAGACTTTTTCCCCAACTCGATTTTCCATCTCGATCTCTGATATTTTTTTAAACGTGTATTATTATTCGGTGAACGCGTATAGTGTTAGGCTCGACCTAAGAAGATTGTCGTCTCTAATAGTTTTTCGCCCCTTTTCCTCTAGACTATTTTTGCCCGGTGGGTGGTTTTGAAAACATAAAAAAATGCATCTGGCCCCTTCTCCGCCGGTTATTTTGAAGAAAAGACACTAGTTAGCAAATTCGATTTGCAAAAACTCATACGGAACTGCAGTCCGCAAATTGATTTGCAAAAAACTCATACGGATTTTCCCCAGCGATTCTACCTAGTGTCTAATGGGTGGTGGTCTTTGTATTGCCTTAGACCAATTAATGCTTTGCTTGTACCTTTATCCAGTATTGATCTTGTTCAACATCTGTGAATGATGTTTAACTCAATATCTTGGGTAAAATGGTTGGTACCTGACATTTTTTTTTCTTTTATCATCATTTCTGTTTTTGCGAGGGTTTTATCATTGTTACCATGTGACTTCCAGACAAAATGTCTATTCCATGTGACTGACCCTTTGCTTTTGTTTAAAGGTGGGTTCAATAGAAGGAAGAGTTGGTGTGCACCATATTGATGATTCACAGCAAAGCAAAAACTTCACTTTCAAATGCCACAGGGAAGGAAATGAAATTTTCTCTGTCAATTCACTAAACTTTCACCCTGTAAGATCTCTCTCTCTCTCTCTCTCTCTCATTTGTTATTTATGTGGCAGCCTGGCAGGTTCATGTTTCATTTTTTGTAGCTTAACATATTTGTACCATTTTCTTAATTGTTACCTTGCTACAGAGAATACACAAATGCTCTACTAGCCTTATGAGAATTGCTCATGCAGGAGAGTTATGTTGAGTGGTGTGTCTATTATTAATTGATTTGTAGAAACCAAAAGCACAATTTCTTGTCTTCCATGAAATGTGTTGAGCTAAATATTGGGTGTGATACTGCATTTATCTAACAAACTGAATGCTATTATCTTAGGCATACGAGTGTTGCTAAAATACTCCAAACAGATTAATATAGATGTTGCAAAAATTCTTCATTAAATTTATCTCAATTCAACTGTGCAATTCTTCTTTTGCTAACTTGACATATTATTCATTGTATTGGTATGCTTGATTGATGATAATTTACATCCATTGAGTTGATTATTCTTGTAGGCTTATTTCATTAAAAAAAGCAGTACCAACCTATAAGTTTGGAAATCAGAGTTAGTGAAGTTACATTTAGGATTTCATATTTTCTATCACTTGTCACAGGTTCATCACACGTTTGCCACTGCTGGATCTGATGGTGCTTTCAATTTCTGGGATAAGGATAGCAAGCAGAGACTGAAGGTTTGATAATTTCCGAGGGTCTTATGAAGTTTCACTTTTGTTGGCTACTGCACTATGATTTTTGTTTCCTTGATTATTATTCAATGATTTCAAGATGATTACTGTTTGTGTTGTTAACTGTGCACATCGTAATGCCCTGCATGGTCGCATATATATTCTTTGTGCATGTACAACTGGAACATGAAACCAAGGTCAAGTTCAAGAACTTATTATTGTAGTCCTGAGGAAGAAGATATTAGCTGTTAGTGTTATCAGTCCTTCCCATTTGCCTAACCTTCTGACGACTGCCTTTTTTCTTTGGCAGTTAGTATGTGATTCTTTTTATTCTTGTCTTCTGAATGGAAACTTAACTCAATGGCATGAACCAGTTACCATTTGAGCCATCTGGCTAATTTGTCATCAGATATCCTTTCAGTTTGTTGAAATAGTACACTCAACGTTGCAAACTTAGAGTTGCCCAGTGTTCCCCTAGGCGGCTCTTAGGCACTAGGCTACACCCTCCTTCCTAAGCAGTGATTAGGCGCTAGGCTCCGGTGTGCTGCCTACCTAGCGCCTAGGGGACCATTGGAGTTGCTTAGCATAAGGTGTTATCTCGGTGCTCCAAATTTATTTTTTTAATGCTCTCATTTTCTCATACGCCTCCCTTTATTTCATGGATAACATACGCTTTTACACTGTTTCTGTACAGGCTTTTAGTCGGTGCCCTCTTCCTATTCCTTGCAGTACCTTCAACAGCGATGGTTCAATATTTGCTTATGCGGTAAGTCAAGTGATGCTTGAGTGTATTGTTGTTGTTTGTAAGAATTAGGCTTCTTCGCTTGCAATTTCAACACCATGTTTGTGGATCAGATTGAGTTTAGATGTCTACTGTAGCTTTCTGCACTGTGTTTCTGCAATGGCCTAGACACCATGAATGTACGTTTTAAATATGCAGAAATTCTGAGTTTGAACGCCTGCTTGTTCCAGTTGAACTGCTATTTTTAAAATGCATTCCCTTGTCATAGTTTTCATTAAATTTTGAAGAAAACGTAAAGGTTATATAACCATCATTACTGGAAAGCAGGTCTGCTATGATTGGAGCCGTGGGGCTGAAAACCACAATCCTGCAACTGCAAAGACATCCATCTATCTCCACAGCCCACAGGTATTTTGTGGCACTACAGTGAATCATTCCTGAAATTATATCTAACTATTATGCTTTGGCACTGAAATTCCCTCATCTTGAATAGGAATCCGAGGTTAAAGGAAAACCACGGCTTGCGACAGGAAGGAAGTGATTACATCCCGCCTATGCAAAGTTAATGGGTGCACAAGAAATCATGTATATTGAAAGACGTTTTCTTCTGGTCGGTCAACCGTTTCGTTGTGTCCGTCCTGTATTAGCATCTGGTACATGTGAATCTGAATATACTTGTAGGCATTGATGATAGGGACTTAGCGTGTATCTGCTTGCAATGTCTTGTCCTCTTAAGGAATGATTACCAAGGTTTTGGTTTGTAAATCAGAACGGTGTTTTTGAACCCCCACTCTCCACGAATATTCACGAGGCCAGGTTCCAAAAGGATTTCAAATTGTAAATTCGAATATGAATTTAAAGGGGCCGGTTCATTAATAAATAAATCCCGATCTGGGCTGACATTGCTGGGATTTACGGATATTCCTCATTGATTGGCAAGGTTGTAAGCTGTCATATCGGATATCGGATCACAACGAGGCGCCAAAAGAGGAGTGCATGACTGCATCAGTGGAGGATCTAGGATTTTGAATTAGGGTATTCTGAGCTAATACTATAATATACAATTTGGTAAAATCCAATGAATAATTCGGTAAATAACTACAAATATTGTCGAGAAATTCGGTATACGAGTATAAAATAAATAGAAACATGATAATACAAGTATAAATTACATATAAATAGTTCGAACATTTTAAGTATGAAATATGCATAAAAGAAGCTTACACACATACAATAGTTCAAAGAATACAATATTACTTCTTGTCCTTCTTGTCTGGCCTCCGTCTTCTAATAGCCATGAAACTCTTGATTATATCATTTTCAATAACTTGGAAGAAAATGTCTCGCTCAATAAACGTTTCTGAAAAAGAGATGCAATGTCTTTGTTCCTCTTCATAATTCAACAACTCTACAAACAAAAAAAATAATGCATCAACAAGCAACTCTCTAGTCTCTAGCAAAGTAGCAATTATATTTGTTTCTACTCTATAAATCAACTAGCAGTCTTGCACTCAAATCACATGTAGGATCGGCATACACTAATATAGCAATCAGAGGGGAGTGAATGATTGCGCGGAAGTTAAAACAAATTTTTATTGATTCTCAAATCACCCCTAAACAAATTAAAAAACTGCTTCGGTTTCAACAAAAACAAACTGACATATGTTAACTAAAATAGTAATTTCTGAAGATCCAACCGTTGGATTGATATGAAATTTTAACTGTAGAAACTAGATTCAATTTCAAAATTAACCTAATAAGAATCAGCTCAATCAGATCTACGGATCTAAAGTTATGGCCTTCACAAGCTAACTATATAAGATAATGATGGTATTATGGACTGTATTAGGCCTAACCTACAGGGTATGCCGTGGCCCACCTGGCATACCCTGTAGATCCGCCCCTGGACTGCATCCCATGCCCAAACGGCTGTGATGTGGTGAGATTATGAACACGCGGAAGAGCAAAACGACGGTGCAGAACACAGGTTGCGTCTGCCATTGTTTAGGTTCTTACCCGGCTTTTATTGACATCTACCAGCGACCAAAATATATATAGGGCAGAACTGCAGAAGCATAAAGCGATGACAACCTCTGCTGTCAGAATCCCAAATAGTACAATAACAATAACTAGCCATGTGCCCGTGCGTTGCAATGGAAACTCAATTTGTGATAAAAAGTTTATTTACAAAGAGCACTAACAATGGCAAAGGTGGATGATTAAAGAGTAGTGGTAAATATGGGTAATTTTGATGAAGTGACACGGAAAGAAACTCTTACTTTATATAGTAGAAATTAGGCGCCGCAATACCACCAACTAAAAAAACCCCACGAAGATTGAACAGGAGTTATAGCAACTTGGGCAAAGTGAGACTCCCGAGCTCCCAGCCCCTAGCTGGGTAGCTCCTTCCGAGTTGCGGGAGCATGACAGGTGATACATGTCGTCTACCAGCACTTTCACGGTTGGGGATAGGGGAAAGAGTCCAAATTTGCAAAAAAAAAAAATTGTCACAGGGCTAGAAAAAGTGATGATTTCTTTTTTTTTAGAAAGAAGGGGCAAAAGAATTAGTGCCTAGGTAAAAATTTGAAAATTGTTGAATCAAGATTTGTGGTAACAAAATAAATTGTAGTACAAGTTCTAAACTTTCCAGAGAGTATAAGAACATGCAATTTGCAACTTGGGTGTGATAGTTATGGCTAAAAAACCAAACACCTCATAATTGACCCAATTTCAGCCGACGAGATCGAATCCCAATTAAATTTGGATTGAATGAATCCGAATAAGAAAGGATGCCCAAAATTTTTTTGTAGAGGACTCTTGAGAATTTAGAAAAGTAAAAAAATTCCAAATCATAGTTTAGATGCAGGAGTTATGGCCAAAATACCAAACCGATCTACTAGAAACCCTAATTTGGGCGAGCCGACTTTGACGGCCAAAGATTTCACATATAAAGGCCAAATCTAGACTAGTGCAAAAGAAGAATTGTAGTGCTACTTGTAAGGTTTTCAGGGAGTACAAAAATACTAAAATCCGAGCTTGTATGTGAACGTTATGATAAAAATACGGTATTAGATAGATTGAAATGAAAAGCTACGTGAAAGAAAATTGATCAAAACTAAAACAAAACTCCAATGGATCGAAACCTAACAAAACTCACTAAAATACCAAATTGAAACTAAAGGTTGAATTTGTGTGGAGCAGTTTTCAATTTAAAACATGAAAATAAATCTAATATAGGAGTAAATAATCCAACTGTGTCAACCCAACGCTTTGATGCCAACATGATATGGGATGCTCGATCTTCACGATGTAAGATCAAGGATAATTTTTGGATCCGTGAACACTGATGAAGATGATGATGCCAATCACTGTCTCAATATAACAACCCATGACAGATGAATTTATCTAAGAACACGCTCATGATCTATGTTTACTCGACCACATAAGAAGTAGGCACATGGTTCCTACAATCATAGGAAGAAATCGCAAGAACAACAGAGGTATCTTCAAGAAAATTGCCTAATTTCCAAAAGGTAGTGCATAGCATAAACTTGAGAATGAGCAATATTAGGTATCTTAAAAATAACGTGGTTTTGAGTTTATAATAGAGAACAACACAAATATAAAAAAGAGATTAAGAGGGCATGCAACCTATCCTAGGGCCAGTTAAGCTAGGTCCCACCTTTCTGGACTCTATCTCTAACATTAATTCCTAATCTAGTTCGGCCAACCGGGAAGTACATACATATCAACCAAATTAAAGATAGAAGGAAGCCAATTCTAGCCTTTCCCATAATAGAATTAAATAGAAAGGACTTTCTAAGCTTTCAAAAAAATCCAAAAATGCCTCAATCTGAGATCAAGAATGAGAGCTATGGGCTTCTTAAGACCGATTGGCCTCACAATCCAAATTGGACTTATTTGCTCTCCAAATCCAATTCGATCATATCTCCTTCTTTCTTCTCTTAGCCAAATTGGGTTGGGTCTTGCCTCTCTTGTACCTTAGCTGAGTGGGCTTGCTTCCAGCTCACTTGGGACCATGCTGCCTAGTAGTTCTTCCATGTGGCTTCTGTCCTCTCTCGCCTCTCGTTGGGGTCTACCATGATTATATTGACACAATTTGCCTCTAATTTACATTTGTGCAATCTTCATATCTAATGACAAGAAACCAATACAAATTACGCGGCCGATTAATCAATAATCTCTGTGATTTTATTCTGGCTACTGTATTCCTAGCCTGAAACTGCAGACTGCATGTTGTAAAACAGTTTTCATATGAAATGGAATATGCCCCAACGTGGAGCTCTTATCCTTCAAAAAAGATATTAATCTGTGTGAGGATTGCATACGAGCTAGTCAGTTGCTGCTCCACTGAAGGAATTATGGTGTGTTTGGCAGGGATTTAGCTTCTCCAGATTCGTAAATTTGGTGAAGCTGAAAATTCTAGCTTTACCAAATTCGTGAAGCTGAAGCTGTGAGTACATTAAGAGTGTTTAGATAGATCATCTTGTTTACATTTTAGACCAAAAATATAAACTTAATTCACTTTATTTTAGCCTACAAGTTTCAAATTTCAGGTAAAGCTAGAATCTAGAGCTCTACCAAACATGCCCTTAGAGCTTGTTTGGTTTACGGCCTGGATAACCTGCTCTGCAAAAAGTGTTGCCTGGAAATTTGATGATTTTTACCAAGCGGACAAGTCTAGACATGTGTTGTTTTGTGGTCTGTGGACATGTAACTGAGAAAACATGCAAAGTTCAAAGCAACGTGTTGTCAATGAGAACCGTAAAAGCTGAAGTACGCTTTCATTAGAGATAGTAATCTCCATCACCCATCAGCAAGAACTCGATCCATCCATGCCTCCTATTCGATCCCCCAATCCACTACACGGTGTGGCGAGGAGGAGGGGGCGGGATCCAGGCGTGGTGGTGGCAGCGGCATGCGACCGCGGCACCGTCGGAATCTAGGCGAAGAGGCGGCGGGCGTGTGACGGCCGCGGTAGCATCTGGTGGCGCAGGCGACAGGATCTGCGTGAGGATGTGCGGGGTCTGGGCATGATGGCGGTGGCAACGTGATCCTCGCGAGGGGACGCCGACGGCGAGATACAGCGTTCGACTGCGGTGGCGGAGCTTGCCGAACTCTGGGCGACGCTAACAACATGGCTATGACCGACAGCGAGCATTACCTCCGGTTGCGACGACGGAGGCAGGAGCAGCGACAATGAATCTCTTCGATTTGGCCATACATTTTGGATTTTGGAGCTGCAATCGGGGCCATTCTGGCCGGTTAACAAAGCCGTCGCCTAGGGCCACGATGGAGGGCCCGGCCCATGTAAATGTCGGCATATATTATGGACATGGCTCTTCATCTCCTCTCTGTTCCAACTTCCAAGAAGCGAGGCGGGTCGAAAGAAGCCAGCAAAGCAGACAACGGCCTTTCATCTCCTCGTTGTTCCAACTTCCAAGAAACGAGGCAGGTCGGGCGTGGCGAGGCGAAGAGCGGGCAAGCGGCCTTCGCCTCCCTCCGGGAACCATCTAAATGTCCGCCTCGTTGGTGTCAATTGTCAAGACTCAAGAAGTCCACGGTCAAGTGTTCATCCTCCGACTCTGAGCTCCGGGAAAAGAAGAGGCC
Source organism: Guadua angustifolia (assembly GCA_036346375.1). Classification (NCBI taxonomy): domain Eukaryota; kingdom Viridiplantae; phylum Streptophyta; class Magnoliopsida; order Poales; family Poaceae; genus Guadua; species Guadua angustifolia. The sequence continues at coordinate 40,527,207 of CM070517.1, forward strand.
CGAGCAAGGCGCCATGGTGTCGCCATATGTGAAGACCACCGACTGGGTCATGCATGCATTGTTTTCAAGTTCTCCTAAAAGATGGAAAGTTTTGCTTGACCATGTTCCAAATCTAACCATGAAACCTTTGTCTAACACTCGTTGGGAAAGTCGAATCAAAAGTGTAGCCGCTATTCGATATCAAGCGCCTCATTTAAGGTTAGCTTTGTTAGAGTTAAAAAAATCTTCCGATGATCCCAAGTCAAAGAGTGATGCAAAAAATTTGTATGATGTGCTTGGAACTTTTGAATTTTTACTTGGTATGGTTATTTGGCATGACATATTATTTTCTGTCAATATGGTGAGTAAAAAATTACAATCTGCATCCATGTGCATTGATTCTACCTTGCAACAAATCGAGGGTATAATGCAATATTTTCATAATTATAGAAATGAAGGCTTTGCATCTAGTATGGACATTGCTAAAGGTATTGCATCTGATATGAATATAGAACCGTCATTTCCAATAAAACGTCGTGCAACTAGGAAAAAGCAATTTGATGAAAGTGATCACATTGATGAAATTCTTTCCGCCTAGAAGTCTTTTGAAACAAATTACTTCTTAGTGATGGTGGACATGGCAAATACTTCATTGAAAAATAGATTTGAGGAACTTCAAGGGTTTAAAAGTATATTTGGGTTTTTACTTAGTTCAAAGAGCATGAAGTCATTAGATGGTACTGAATTAAGAAAATGTTGCATTAAATTTGTGGAAACTTTTTCTCAAAATGAATCATGTGATGTTGAGTTAGATGTTTTTTGTTCTGAATTAAGAGTGTTGCAAATGACTTTGCCAGATGAGCCTTTGACGGCTATTGAAATATTTAAGTTCACTAGAGATGTAGATTGTTATCCAAATGTTTTAGTTGCTTATCGAATATTATTTACTATACCAACTCTTTGAGCATCAATTTGAAAGAAGCTTTTCAAAATTGAAATTATTAAAAAATTATTTGAGGTCAACAATGTCTCAAGAAAGGTTGAATGGTCTAGCCACTTTATGCATTGAGAAGACTATGTTAGATCAGACTAATATAGATACCATTATTGATGATTTTGCATCTAGAAATGTGAGAAGAAATTATTTTAAATGATGGGTTTGCTTATTTTGAATTCGCAGGTAGTAGATGGTATATGATGGCCCTCATTTAGCATGGTCTAGTTTTTGGGATATGGAACCTGCGACCACCTCTACAATTATTCTCTCCCCCCTTTCTTTCTCTCTTCTATCATTGATATCAGGATATGTCCTGTGCTTGACATTCTCTCCCCCACTCTCTTTTTCTCTTCTATTATTAGTTTTTTGAGGGGATATATCATGTATATTTGCAACCAGATCGCTTATTTTGATTATATATCATGTATGCGTCATCTTTGCAACTGAAGAAATGTCTTGATTATATACTTAACATATGCCTTTGCAATTAATAGATAAAAACATTTTTATGTTGCTGAAATCAAGGGCCCCATTTCATGACTTGCACTAAGGCCCCCGAAATACGAGGAACGGCCCTGGCTGCAATTAGTAGCTAGCCTGGTGGTGTCGCCTGGACTAGGAAGTTGACCGGGGTGGCAACCAAGGCCTCCGCACAGACTCGGCCGGCGTCCCTTGATCAACCAAGCACGCCAGGACACCAACCAAACTAAGGCTATTCACAGTGCATTGTATCTTGTCACAATATCCAAAACTGCCATGTCATATGATATTAGAGCATCTCCAGCAGAGCCCCTAAACTAGTCCCTAAACCTTAAAATAGGAAGTTTAGTAAAAAATACAGATCCAGTAGGGCTCTTAATCTAGCCCCTAAAATTAGAAGGCCCCTAAATTTGCCTCTTCAGCCCCAATTCCCAGGGAGCCCCTAAACCAGCCCCTAAACCTTAAAATAGGGAGTTATTAAAGATACACCAGGAGATTGAAGAAGAGAAATACATGAGAGGCTTCGAGATGATCTTATTGAGCATTTGTGGGCAATTCACAGCGCTTCGTAGTTTGATTCATTGTTCGGAGTTTCTATTTATCTATTTATCATGTTTTGAAAAAATTTAAATTTAAATTTTAAATATCATGTTTTTAAATTGAAAATGTTAATATGCTTATGTTTTATGTATTGCAAATATTTTTGATTGAATTTTAGTGGTATCAAATGAAGATTATACATAGCGGATATGTCAAAATAGGAGAAAAAGTAAAATAGGGGCTGAGATTTAGGGGATGTTGCTGAAATTGTGGGCCACTTAGATGATTCAAGTTTCAATGTCTATGATTTCGTGCCTAAGTGGTATCTTCCTCAAGATACAGCTTTCTTCTCTCCCCTCTTAACTCTCTTGTCACATCATCAAAAATGCTTATGTGGCATGCATTAAATAGGTATGTTACCATGTGTCGACGATTGGGATCGCCTGACCGCAAAAGTGAAAAGGGGATCGGTGTGAACGAGGGACCCAGGAAGCGCTTCGCTCAACAATGGTGCAGACGTAGGTCGTAGGAAGGCGTCAACGAGTAGGGGACAGCAAGTTATACTGGTTCGAGCCCCCGCAAGGGTAACAGCTCTACGTCCAGTCTTCTCCTGCGGTGGAGGAATTCACTAATCGCGAGTACAAAGTGGATTACAGCTCGAGCTTCCGTGCTCTGTTTGTGTCTACTGGTCTATTGCTAGAGTCTCCGCCCTTCCATACGCACGCCTTGCGAGATCTTATACCCTCTCGGATGCTGCCTGTAACGGACGGAAGAGATCCCCGGAGTAGTGGCCTCGTGCGCATTGAAGGTGGGCTGTAACCGCTCCGGATATGCCGCCCACGTTCGCCTTGACGCCATCATGCAGGTCTTGGTAACCGCCGAGTAAACGCACGCCCCTGAGCCAAGGTCAAGGTCGTGCGGGAACGAGACCCCGCCGCCCGAGCTCGAGGTCATACGGGGATGAGCGTCGCCTAGGTCATGGTTGAGGGCCCTCGCTGCAATGTCCCGAGCCGGGGGCCTTGTTAACCATGCATCGACTTGTCAGAGATTTTCCAGTCCCCGACACAAATTATCCCAATTCAACATAATCAACAGGGAATAGCACAATAGCCCATACAACACTTAGCCATTCTTGAATTCAACATTTGATATGAAATTCAATCGAGCCAACTAATCTCAAATATCAAAACTAATATATCACAAAAGCAGAATTCAAGACTGACAGCACTAAGACTTTGTTTGGAACATATACTTTAGAAGCAAGCAATTTTGCACTTCATCGGTATGTTCATATATATAAGATGACATGCCCAAGTAAATTACAACCACTACAAATAGCATCCAATGTTTCAAAATATTTCAGACATAGCCAAATATATAGTTCTCCACTGCTAAAGCTAACCCTGGCCTCCAAACTAAAGTATATGTAGCAAAAGGCACCAAATAGTTTGTACTCTATATATTTCTTGTACTACAAGTAGCATCCAATGTTTGAATAATTTCTTGTCTGAAGTTAGATGTCATGAGCTTCAGCTCCTTGTAGGTGAACCGTCAGTTCTCAAATACATTTGATGTGTGTCAAGGGCTATTAAGACTTGAGTTGTTTGCCATCCATGTTTCTGGAATCAAACCACATCTTATATGAACAAATAGAACACACTTCTATGAATAGAAATTTGGTTCACTTAATGAAAGGGCAGCGTATACTTTAATATCAGCAAAGATAAATAGGTAACCTCTAAGAAAAGAGAATATGCAATATATCTGCTATTATTCATTATTGCAGAGCCTCTCTGTGTAATTTGGGAAAATCAAACGCTATGAGATCATATCGCTATTTACTTGTTTAAGATCTATTTATAGCAACAAGTCTATGATTTTGAACCGATCGATCTTATAGCACAAACACAGGTAATAAATAATTAGATGCGTCATGTTTTCTTACCATCTATCAGCAGTAGCGCCGTCGTGGTCAGAAAATGTGGCTCGAACTTTGATAGGGCTGCCACTACAGCATGTGGTTGGAATTCACTGTCTGCTGAGATCATGATTTCCTTTTTCACACATACGGAAGGCTTTCTCGACCATGGTTCTCAAAGAAGAATGCTACCTACGAGAGACCTGAATTAATGTCATTTAACAGTATTTACCTCCTCAGAGACGGGACACACTTCGCCGTAGACGCCGGAAACATTCGATGATAAAGCTTGTCATCCACAAGTCTGCATTTAGTTTGTTTCTGCTTGACCTCGCCTCCGCTTAAGTAGGTTGTAGGGTCGAGGATGCGCGCCAGAGGGTGAAAAGAGGTAGCGCGATGAAATTAATCGCCACTAAAATCGATCGCCTAATACACCCCTAAATCAAAACCTAATCAATTTATATATGCGGAAGCGATAAATAGGTTTTGACAATTAAAGCCTAAATCAACTAGGCTCACTAGTGCACTAACTAAATTATGTTCTATGTATGAATTGCTAAATTGATCAAATCAATAATACTAAGCAATTCTAATTCAAGCAATCAATAATATGCAAAAGATAAATACTTGAATGTAAAGAGACAAGGGACAACCGAGTATTTTTCCGTGGTGTTCGGAGACTTGCTGTTTGCTTCCCTAGTCCACGCTTGAGGCTAGCCCACACTTGGACCGGCCCCGCCGAGCACCCGCCTCTTTCCACTAGTCGTGGTTTTTCACGCCGCTGTAGGCTCAACCCGAACCTTCACAAACTTGCCGGGCTTTCACACCTCGAGAGTTCTCGCCAAGACGACGCCCACGCCTGCCTAGGAGTCGGCAACCTCCAAGAGTAACAAGCCGCCTCCTTCGCTTGAACCTCACCGGCACAACGAACGCGCCTCGATGATCACCAAGTGCAACACATGCACAAGAGATCACTAAATCACTCCTAATTGCAACACATGCAATTAGTTCACTCTTTAGCTCAAGAACTAAAATGAGAGTGTGCAACACATGCAACACCTCTCCCAAATACTCACACAAGAGCCAAAACACTTCTCAATAACACCAAGACTTCCCATCGCCGCCCAAGGTCTCCTTTTATAGCCACAAAGGAAAACTAGCCGTTGGGGTCGAAATGGGCAGACCAAGATTTTCATTCCGATCCGTTTTGGCATCCGCCGACTGCCTCACATGCCAATCTATCAAAAAACCGATCGGTTATATCACTCACGCATCAGACGACACCACCCGGCCCGATCAAGACGGCTTGCCAGATCGACGAGGTTTGGCCGCATCACCAAATAAACCGAGCAAAGCATACCGAAAAATCACATCGGAGGCGGCGGTTGCACCGCATGGTCGGTCCGACCGACTGGGGTCCGGTCACACCGACCCCAGTGACTCCACCTCGGTTTTTCGCGCAATCTCTTTTCCGAAAATCCAAACACCATTCTTTGAGCTACTAGATGATCAACACATGATCATACACGCATGCAAAACACATTTGCACCAATTTAGCTCATGCTCAAGGAATTCAACCAAATTCGCGAAGAACACATCTCGCAACCAACTCAAGATCTATTTGCAAAACGTATTAAGCAAATCAAACTTGAGTTTATGAGATTAATCCCTAGCCATGTGAAGGTCAACACAAGACCCTATTAACTTGCCAACACCGCTGGCAAGCCCCACTCATGCTCTCGGGATTCCTGACTATAAACCTCGCTTTATTCGCACAACGACTTTGCAAATAACACGATAAACATCATTTCATGCTTGAGCATTACTTTGCAACACATGCAAAAAGTCTAGCTCCAAGCAACATAAATCATGATGCATGAATCTCTAATTGCAACACATGCAAAACTCTAGTTCCATGCAACACCAAAACCAAACACACTAAAACTAAATCACATGTATGAGCTCTTTACTCGCAACACATGCAAGCCTCTAGCCTCTCACACACACACAACATAAAAATCATGCTTGAGCTCTCTCCTTGCAACACATGCAAAACTTAGCTCCAAGCAAACTCACTGCTATAGAAAGATATTCTCATGAACCAAAACATGAAGCTTCAACTAATGCAACACATGCAAGAGTGAACTCCACGCTAAAGCCAACGATTAGCTTATCCTATTTGCAACACATGCAAATCAAAGCATAATGCGAAAACCAAATGCATATACTCTTTCATCTTTGCAACATATGCAAATCAGAGCATAACACAAACAATTACATAGGCTTAACACATTTGCAACACATGCCAAATGGTTAACCCATATGCAAAAACCAAATCAAATAAGATTTGAGCTTTGAGTGAACGCGAATGAGATCATCAACACATGATGAAGCTCAAGCAAAGGAACGACCCTCTTAATAGCACGGCGATAAAAACCTTAGACTCAAAGACTACAAAGTCCTTAGCCTATCTAATTATAATTCTTCACAAGACGCAAGCAATCCTTTGGGGTCTTTATGATCATCACTTTGATACTCCCCCGATCTCTACTCGACTCCTCTTCGATCCACTCGACGCCCATCAACTCATGATGCCGCCCTGTCCTGTTCTCATCATCTCATCCATCTTTGGACCTAACTCAAACATAACTCAAGAAACTTGTTAGTCAAGATGCATGGTTGTCTCAATTATCTCTTGCACTCCATTAGCACATAATGGATGCCTTTAGATCAATTGAGCACAACCTAAATCAATTTGAATGATTTAATTGTGCCTTAAGTACAATAATGCAACTCATGCTTTATTATACTTAAGAACTATTCATTTGTCCTCAATTAATCACGGAGCACCATCAACACATGATGAAGTGTTCTTTAACGATTAACAAGACAAATGAACTCAATTTAAATTATCATTTAAATTGACTCTCCATAGAGTGTGAACTCCCCTAAATATGTGCATCCATGTAATATATGGATTGGGAAACATGATGCACATTTTGTGGTTATTTCAATGGGAATGTTCATACTTTAACTTGAATCCAAAGTATGCAATTAATGCTAAGATGAATACGCATACATACCTTGGGTTATCCATTTTCAATGCGATGAGACTAATCAAAGATATTCTAAATAAACAAGTTAGTCGATATATATAAGATCATTAATAACAATATCGCATTAGGATAAACACAATATTAGATTTGTCATTAACACCAAAACCATAACTAATGAAGGTTGAATTTAAGGGTCGCCTGAAGCTCCCCTTCGCCGATAATTGTGAATTAGCTCTACCACGAGGGAATACTCGATGAAGGCTACAAGGCCCTTGGTCGGAGATTGAGGGCGACGTTAGGGTCTCCAAGATCACATCTCGAGGGATCGCGCCGCCGATGACCCGAGCTTGAGAGGAAGTCCATCGGAGTTGTCCTTCGCGCCACGCGCGTAATCTCCAAGTTCTCGAACCACCTCTCCATCTTGCGCGCCTCAAGGTACTTGGCCATGGAATCTTCCGAGCATTGGTAGCCCTTGTTGAACTCGTCGATGACGAAATGGAATCGCCTCGATGACCAACCGACGAACACCAACGACTTGCAAGCCCGGAGTCCCGCCAAGAGCTTTACATCACGCATTATTCGTCATGGGAATCCGGCTTAACGACATACTCAACCTGTCGCTCAAGGGTGAGAATGAGGATTCCAAATTTAGCGCTTAGGACCGTGACTGTCGAAATACATGACCCACGGCTTTCCTCGCCGACTTCGAGCTCGGAGCTGGCCGAGAGGAGTTTCGGAGGGTTGACAGTATACCTTCAAATTGCCGGCCCGCGAGCCTTGGCGCCCACTGAAGCCCTGCTTGCGCAAGGCCTTGAAGAAGGGCAGCCCGCCTTGCCGAGTTTGAGATAAACTGGCCGAGGATGACCATGCGCCGGTGAGGCATTGCACCTGCTTTATCAACTCGGGAGCCATCTTCTATCGCCGATCTTTCTCGGTTCGCCACCCCGAGCCCCGATCATGTAGCCGAAAGCACCTTCCAAAGTCACGAACACGCACTTCTCTGGATTGAGCTTGATCTTGTGCTTGTTCAGTTGGCGAAGATCTCCTCAAGATCTTGAATGTGGCGGCTTCGCGAGTTTCTGGACGATGATGTCGCCCACGAGACCTCGAGGTTGCGCCGATTCGAGGCTCGAACGTTTGGTCATCAGCGCCGGAAGGTCGCGCCGCGCTGCGGAGACCAAACGACATGGTCGTGTAGCAGAGAGGTCCCGAACGGCGTGATGAACGACGTCTTGCTTTCGTCGTCGACTGTCAGCTTGATCTGGTGGTACCCAGAATAGACATCTAGGAAGCTTAGCAGCTTGGCGTTCACCGTGGAGTTGACGATCTGGTCGATGCGCGGGAGGGGGAAGTTGTCCGAGGCACCGAAGGTGACGGGCAGGACAACCTGTCCCAAGGGGGTGGTCGAACTTCCGGGTACGATCCCAAAAAACGGAATCGCGATATTCTTGACCTTCGACCGGGATCAGATCGATCGAGCGCGCTAGCCAAAAAGAAGTTGAGGGAGCTGCCCCATCGACCATGACCCACCCACCAAGGTGTTACTAATGGTCGGGTCACAACCGAGGCGCTCTTGAGATTTTAGACATATCTTGGGGGCATCCTCTTGCGTAAAGGTGATCGTTGCCTCGCCCACTTGTGGTCGGGTCCGCTTCTTGGTGGCTCAGTAGACCACGGCATGCATCCTTGATCTCGATACGAATCGAGACGAAGAGCCACCAAGATGACGTCGATCCGGGCGGTCGCTTTTGCTTTGAACTCCGTGTCGAGGTCGCCTGGTCCTTCTAGTGTTAACCCTATCGCCGATCTCCTCCTTCGGAGCACGGCATCTCCTCACAGACGTCATCAGAAAGCCTCACATAGCTCGCCGGCCCGCAGCCTCGCAGTCGTGGGCCGGCCCCTGTGGAATGCAGAACAAAATTTGCCTTCACAACCGAGGTCGCCGATCGAGACCTCGGAGAGGCCGTCTGTCACGCTCGACCTGCGACCAGCGACGATCCTCCCGCCGAGGTCATGGCGCCGGTCGAGGCCGAGCATTCTGGAGCTGGGTCCCTCTGGGCCGAATCCGCACCTCCATGACATCGCGGTGACCGTCTGTGGAAACAATCACCCGAGGTCGGCCACCATCGCGCTTATGCGGTCCCTCTTTCGCTTCTTGGCGGCCGAGAGCCTCGTCGGTACTTTGGCGCTGAAGGGCCGCTTCACCGAGTTGGCCTGACGCTGAACCATTTTGAGTCGAATCACGCTCGGCCGACCGCATCGTCGCGTCTGCCGTAAGCGCCCAGCTACGCGAAAGAGCTTGCAAGCGGTAAACTTCGTTGTAATTTCCGGAGTCTTCGTGAGGCGCCCGGTCGCGGATGCCGAACTTGAAGGCCTTGATCACTATCGTCGATACACACTAGGGATCGATTCTCTAGCGGATGAACCATCGCACGGTCGCGGAGGGTTCATTATTACCCCGATAACTCACCTGTGTCTTTTCTCTACGGCCACTCAGAGTAGCTCCGAAGTTTGAGCGAGGGCGCTCGAATTTGGCGCCCAAGCGGAAAGTGCCGTGCTTCGTTAAAGAGGCAAAGGCGGCACCGTCCAAGAAGGGTAGGGAGTTAGTTATTACGTATTAAATGCCGCCTCCCGCGGCGTGATGGCGATGGTGTAGATCAAGGCGACCGAGGGCCCTTGGTCGGAGATTGAGGGCGACGTTAGGGTCTCCAAGATCACATCCGAGGGATCGCGTCGCCGATGACCCGAGCTTGGAGAGGAAGTCCGCATCGGAGTTGTCCTTCCGCCACGCGCGTAATCTCCGTGTTCGAACCACCTCTCCATCTTGCGCGCTTCGGCAAGGTACTTGACCATGAAATCTTCTGAGCATTGGTAGCTCTTGTTGAACTGGTTGATGACGAGCTGTGAATCGCCCTTGACAACCAACCGGCGAACACCCAGCGACTTGCAAGCCCGGAGCCCCGCCAGAAGAGCTTCATACTCCGCTGCATTATTCGTCGCGGGGAATCCAAAGTGAACGACATACCTTAACCTGTCGCCCTGCGGGGTGAGAATGAGGATTCCACCCGAGCGCTTGAAGGACCGTGACCCGTCGAAGTACATGACCCACGGCTTTCCTCGCCGACTTCGAGCTCGGAGCCTACCGAGAGGAGCTCGAGGGGGTTGATGTATACCTTCACTGCCGAAGGACCGCCGAGCCTCAAGCGCCCACTGAAGCCCCTGCGGTTATGCTAAGGCTTTGAAGAAGGGCAACCAGGCCGCCGAGCCTCGAGATGAACTGCCGAGGGCGTGCATGCGGCCGGTGAGGCATTGTACCGCCTTTATCAACTCGGGAGCCATCTTCTATCGCCGATCTTCTCTGGTTCGGGCCGACCTCGAGCCCCGATCATGTAGCCGAGCACCTTCATAGAAGCGGCGCCAACACGCACTTCTCCCGGATTGAGCTTGATCTTGTGCTTGTTCAGTTGGTGAAGGTCTCCTCAAGATCTTGAACGTGGTCGCTTTGGGCGAAGCTTTTGACGATGATGTCGCCCACGAGACCTCGAGGTTGCGGCCGATCCGAGGCTCGAACGCCTTGGTCATCAGCGCCGGAAGGTTGGCGCCTGCTAGGAGACCAAACGACATGGTCGTAGCAAGAGGTCCCGAACGGCGTGATGAACGACGCCTTGCTTTTCGTCGATCGCCAGCTTGATCTGGTGGTACCCGAAATAGGCATCTAGGAAGCTTAGCAGCTTGGCGTTCGCCGTGGAGTCGACGATCTGGTCGATGCGCGGGAGGGGGAAGTTGTCCAAGGCGCCGAAGGTGACGGGCAGGACCACCTGTCCCAAGGGGGTGGTCGAACTTCCGGGTACGATCCCAAAAAACGGAATCGCGATATTCTTGACCTTCGACCGGGGGATCTGCATCCGGTCGAGCGCGCTAGCCAGCAGCAAGTTGAGGGAGCTGCTCCCATCGACCATGACCCGCCCGACCAAGGTGTTACTAATGGTCGGGGTCACGACCAGGGCAGTCTTGAGATCTTTAGACATATCTTGGGGGGCATCCTCTTGCGTAAAGGTGATCGTTGTTCTCGCCCACTTGTGGTCGGGTCCGCTGGCTTCCCTGATGGCTCAGACCACGCTGCATCCTTGATCTCGCCGGATCGACACGTCAAGAGCCGAAGATGACGCCGATCCGGTGGTCGCTTTGTTGGAACTCTGTGTCGAGGTCGCCTGTCCTCTCCGATGTTAACCCTATCGGCCGATCTCCTCGGAGCACGGCATCTCTCGGCGTCCGTCATAGAAAGCCTCCATTTTAGCTCGCCAGCCTCGCACCTCGCAGTCGTGGGTCCGGAGCCTGTGGAATGCATAAAATTTGCCTTCGTTAAACCGAGGTCGCCTCAGACCTCGCGAAGCGATCGTCCGTCTCGCTGGCGAACAGCACCGGCGATTCTCTCGCCGAGGTCGGCGCAGCGCCTGTTGAGGTCGAGGCCGATTGCGCTGGGAGCGGGGTTCCTCCTGGGTCGAATCCCGCACCTCCATGACCTCGCGGTGACCGTCCGCTGAAACAATCACCCGAGGTCGGCCACCATAGCGCTTGCGGTCCCTCTTTCGCTTCTTGGCGGCCGAGCCCTGGTCGGTACTCTTGGCGCCAGAAGGGCCAGCTTCACTCGAGTTGACGCCGAGCTTATCTTGGTCATAATCGTGCTTCCAGTGGACCGCATCGTCCGCGTTCGCGTAGCGATCCGCCATGCGAAAGAGCTTGCCGACGGTGAGCTTCGTTGTAATTTCCAGGTCTTCGGTGAGGCGCCGGTCATGACATCGAACTTGAAGGCCTTGATCACGGCCTCGTCGGACACACTAGGGATCGATTCTAGTGCGGATGAACCGTCGCACGAAGTCGCGGAGGGTTCGTTTTACCTTGGATAACTTTGGCCCGTGTCTTTTTTTCACCGCCGCCAGAGCAGCTAGCCGAAGTTTGAGCGAGGGCGCTTAAATTTGGCGCCACAAGCGGAAAGTGCTAGGCTTCGTTAAAGAGCCGGCAAGGGGCACCGCCCAAGACAGAGGGAGGTAGTTGGCCATTACATACTGCCGCCTCCGCGCGCCAGATGGCAATGGTGTAGATCAAGAGGAATTTGCCAGGTTCTTCGTCTCCGTCGAACCGCCGATCAATGCGGCTTGAAGCGAGCCGCCATCGCACCCGCCAAGGTTGTTTCGAGTACGCGCGCAGCCCGTATGCCGGACAAGGGCGGCTCGAAGGTTCTCGCCGCTGAGTTGATTCTCGATCGCTTTGGCCCGCCAGGACCTTGACGCCACGGCGATGGGCCCGAGCATCACCGGGAGGTATCAGAGGCGCCGTGGATCCGCCGGCGCTTTGGTGGGACATCAGAGAAAGGCTCGACGTGCGCCGCTTGAGCGAGAGTCACCAGACGCCGGTCATCGCCAGACACCGTCCGAGTCACACTCGGGAGCGACGGCGAGGCGGTGTGACGGATGTGTCTCGAGATCGCCGGCCTGGAGACCGGCGGGGGCGCGCGCCTCGCAGGAGCCGCCGCCGCCTCAACGATCGGACCCACTGGGGGCCTGGTGCTGTGTTGTTGGCAGCCAGAGTCAGCTTTGTCGAGCTTCGTCCGCGAGAGCTCGGCCAATGCATCGACGCCGGACGCAGGATCGGCCATGACTCGTGGGATCGCGTGGAGGCGCTCGCCCGAGTGGGGGAGTGATGAGGACATCCCAAGGACATCAAAGGAAATATACCATGGTCCAATTACACGCAATCGTGCTAAACAAATCCAAAACCAGTGAAAGCTAACTTGAGTCTAATTTTTGATTTTAACGACTTAGCAAGATCGCCAAAGGTGTTCTTCTTTTGTGTTACTTAGGTACATGGGAGAGGAACCAATGTATCAAGAAAGGAATGTGCATGTCTTGCTTGCATGAAGCAAATGATGAGTGCTACCTGGGACGAGAAGGAAACACACACACATGCATGAAGAAATGCATGTTACATGACATGCTAGTTAGCCTCCCACGCATGCATGCATATCACATAAGATGCTAGTTACGCTCCACTTCTACACATGCATGCAAAAAGTCTAAATAATGGAAGAGGAGATTAGGAGGATGCTCGATCGAACCTGAAGGCAAAATTCAAGTAGGAAAGGGCGCCTAAAAATTATATGGCGTGAATTATTTTGTTGTCGGAGTTGCCTTTTGTTTCCATGTATTCCTCGTGATACTATATGAGGCTAAGAGAAAGACAAGGCGGGGATGATGGTTTTTTAGATGGATATGAAAAATACTAAGACTCAAGAGAGAGTTCTTGCTTCCATGTTCTTGTGATTCCTCGTGAATTGCACCTAATCGTGCTACACATTCGTGTGTAGTTTGTGTGGATTAGTTTTCTTCGGCTTGTGGACTAGCGATTGTTAAGCAAAGAAAGCTACGGTTGGCGCCCTCATCGTCGGGTCACAATTCCACCAAGTTATCCAAGAATCCTACGTCGTGAAGATTGAAAACCTTGTGTACCGATTTTCTCACAAAGTTGGTGCATATCATCCTGTATCGAGCCATGTTCACACTAGAGGATTGTTTACCTTTATCCCAAAGATAGAATAATTCTTTTGTTTTCGCTCTTTCATGCAGTAGTTTGATTTCTATCCTAGCGTCCAAAACCGAAAAACCAAAAAAAAAACCAAGCCCTTTGAATTAGTTCTGTTATTTGGAGTGCAGTTCTCAAGTTTTAATCCTTCGTATCGAGTTTAGTATTGCTGGTCATCTATTTGTTGTATACAAGCCCTAGCTGTTTTATCCAATCCAGTATTTGGCATTGGTACTATTTCCCTTGGAGATTAGTGATACTAAGTGTCAAAAAAGAGAGGAAATACTACAGTGAAAAAAAGTGAAAAAAAGGTTCTAGACAAAAAGAAAAGAAGGAAAACGAAAGGAAGCAGAAAAGTGTTTTCACGTTGGGAAATTTGAGGGACTTCTTGTGTGCTTCTGTTTTGCGCACATGGAAGTGATAGTAGTAGTACTGTTACGTTGTTCTTACACATACATGTACCAATTTTTTCAGATTGACCCTACTCGGGATGGTGTTAGACCAGCAATCTAGACGTCGTTACTAGTTGGATTTCTATTTGATTTTTGCTACTACTAAATTTTAGAACTGCTCCTTTGTGTTATATCATCTAACCGATGGTGTTAGACCAGCAATCTAGACGTCGTTACTAGTTGGATTTTCTATTTGATTTTTGCTACTACTAAATTTTAGAACTGCTCCTTTGTGTTATATCATCTAACCAAGCTCCACAAAAAAAAACATAAGCGCTGCTTTTATTTCAATCGCTTGTCCACTTCCGATCTACTACCACTGTGCACACGTGCATTCATCGAGGAGCATAAGAACGTGGTAAGTAAGAGGTGAGCTGTGTGAATCCATATATATATATATATATATATATATATATATATATAGTTTTTGTGATTGTCCAGTAGCACTAACATGGTAGGATCGTCGAATAGCGTGCGTGGTCTTGATGTTGATGCTGCCTATGCGGTGAGCGAGGACAATTACAACGGAGCACTGGGGGACCCTGCCCTCGAGTGTGTGATGCAACGTGATTTCAAGCGTCATACACAACACATTGAAGGGCGGATCAATCGCAAATCGCAGATTAGAAGAACGCTTGGAAGGAACTTTTGCGAGGATGCTTAATGAGCGTTTTTCATGGCAGCAACAGGTACCACAAGTCCCTAATCGTCGCCTACAAAGATGATGGTGCTGGTCATGGGAGAGGCGCCCATGGAGGAGGCGCCCGGCCTTTTCAGGGTATGGCGGTGCACATGGGCATGGCTTAGGCCCCGTGTGTTCGATGAAAATCAGATGGGCATGTTGCCTCACGCAAACCACATGTTTGATGAAGACTACGACAATGGTGACAATGAACATGATGAATTTCACCAATTTGTGCAGCCACCACATCCTCGACGTGGTGGGAATTATGGCAATGGTGGTCGCCCACATGACTATCATAACCGTAATGATCCGGACAGCATGGCAAAAGTGAAGATCAATGTGCCTTCATTTACTGGACAAGAGAATCCAGATTCTTATGTTGATTGGGAAGAGAAGTGCGATCAAATCTTCCGCATTCATGAATTCTCCGATGCAAAGAGGGTAAAGTTAGCTTCCATTGAGTTTTCCGGTTATGCACTAACATGGTGGAATCAGTTACAGGAGGCCTTATATGCTGCGGGTAATGACTACATCACCACATGGGAAGGAATGAAGCGTGCTATGAGACGTCGCTTTATTCCTCAACATTACCCAAGGGATCTCCATAATAGATTACAACGCCTTGTTCAGGGTTCCCGCACAGTTGATGAGTTTTATAAGGAGATGGAAATATTGTTAATTCGTGCAAGAATTCAAGAAAGTGATGAAGCTAAGATGGCAAGGTTCCTACGTGGTTTAAATGATGATATTGCTGATGATGTTGAGTTGTATCCCTATAACACTATGCAGGAACTTGTGCACCAAGCCATGCGAGTGGAAAGGAGAAATCGCCGAGGCGCTCTCGCTTTTTTCCCGCCGCCTCTATACCAAGCCGAGCCGTGGAGTACAAAGAACTGGCAACCGCCACCGCCACCTCTCGAGGAGGCCCCTCATGCTATGCCGACCTCGACCTTGCCTCATCGGTCGGTCTATAGCTTCGCTTAAGATCTTCGCTTCAAGCATCACGCCCGGTGATAGGCACCCCATCGATCGCAGAGGAGTGTCTTCTACTACACCGCCGCAACCTCTTCTTCCGCAGACCATGACGCATGTTGCTTCAAGTGTAAGGGAAGAGGACACATATCTTCAATGTCCTAGTCTGGAGGGTGATACTAATCATCGAGGAGGGTGAGTGGGAGTCCGAGAGTGACCCCGAATGTGATGCTAATGCTAACAATGAAACTGCAGCCAATGATGGTAATGAGGAGGACAGGGACGGTACTGTTTTGAGCCATAGTCATATTGGAGGGGAATCCTTGGTTGTATGCTGTGCTCTTAGTGCCCAGGTTGTGGAAGGAGACAAGGGGCAACGACATAACTTGTTCCATACCCGTTGTTTGGTAAACTCCAAGGTATGTCGAGTTATTATTGATAGTGGCAGCTGCAATAATATTGCTAGTACAGAGATGGTGGAGAAGTTGGGTTTGCAAACTAAGCGGCATCCTCATCCTTATCATATGCAATGGCTTAATGATTGCGGTTCTATGAGAGTTACGTGCATGGTTAGAGTCGCTATCTCAGTTGGCACTTATCGTGATGTGGTGGAATGTGATGTGGTGCCATGCATGCTTGTCACTTGCTGTTGGGACGTCCTTGGTTGTTTGATCGGGATGTGCGATCGCTGGTCGTACTAATCGCCTCTTTGTGCATAAAGGGGAGAAGTTTACATGGCTGCCCATGACACCCGAGGAGGTTTATTTAGATGAGACAAGGAGGAAAGTTCAGCAGGAGAGAGCGCGGAAAACAACTGGAGTGAGCCACAAGAAAAGTGAGGAGTGATACCACACCCAAAAGCTCCAAAGCCAAACATATCCAAGCCAACGGAAAACAGGATTAGTCATGATGGCTAGAAGGGGACTTAAAAGAAATGAGTGAACCTAACACAACATTCTTTGTACTCTGCACAAGGAATCTTTGATTTTGACCGACGACTTATCCTCTACTTTGCTCGGTGTTTGTTTAGATCTTCCGCAGAATATGAGGACGTGTTCTGATGAAGTACCACCGTGGTTGCCATCAAGCGTGATTGAGCACCAAATAGATTTGGTTCCAGGAGCTCCTTTGCCAAACCGGGCACCTTACCGCACAAATCCAGAGGAGGCTAAGGAAATTCAACGCCAAGTTCAAGAACTTCTCGACAAAGGGTATGTCAAGGAAAGTCTCTCCTTGTGCGCTCCTGTTATCTTAGTTCCAAAGAAAGATGGTACTTGGAGAATGTGCGTTGATTGTAGAGCTATAAATAATATCACTATTCGGTATAGACATCCCATACCGAGACTTGATGACATGCTCGATGAACTTAGTAGTGCTACCGTATTCACAAAGATTGATCTTCATAGTGGCTATCATCGATTCAATGAAAGAGGGTGATGAATGGAAAACATGCTTAAAACTAAGTTTGGTTTATATGAATGGTTAGTGATGCCCTTTGGTTTAACCAACGCACCTAGTACTTTCATGCGACTTATGAATAATATGCTTAGAGAGTTCATTGGAAAGTTCGTTGTGGTATACTTTGATGATATCCTAGTTTATAGCCGAACTTTGGAAGAGCACATAGAACATGTACGACGCGTGTTTGTTGCTTTTGAGAGAAGAATGTTTATATGCTAACCTTAAAAGTGCACCTTTTGCACGCATAAGGTTTTGTTTCTTGGCTTTGTTGTTTCAGGAATGGAGGAGGTAGATGAAGAGAAAATCAAAGCTATTCATGATTGGCCACCTCCACAAAACGTGAGTCAAGTGAGGAGTTTTCTTGGACTCGCGGTCTTCTATCGCCGATTCGTGAAAGATTTTAGTATCATCGCGGCTCCAATTAATGAATTGACGAAGAAGGACGTTTCTTTTACTTGGGGGCCGACACAAGACCAAGCATTCCATGAGTAGAAAGATAAGCTTACATCAGCACCACTACTAGCACTACCAAATTTTGGTAAGATGTTCGAAATTGAATGTGATGCAAGTGGTGTAGGTATTGGAGGAGTGCTTATGCAAGAAGGTAGGCCGATTGCTTTTTTTCAAGGAGAAGCTAAGTGGTCCAACACTTAATTATTCAGTTTATGATAAGGAATCAGATAAGTTAGTGCGTGTGTTGGAGACTTGGCAACACTACTTATGGCCTAAAGAATTTGTTATACATTCTGACCATGAATCACTTAAACATCTTAAGGGTCAACAAAAACTAAATCGTAGACATGCACGTTGGAGTGAGTTTATTGAATCCTTTCTGTACATTATTAAGTATAAGAAGGGGAAGGATAATGTTGTAGCTGATGTATTGTCTAGGCGACATTCTTTGCTTAATCATCTGGATGCTAAGATTTTGGGATTAGAGAGTATAAAAGAATTATATGTTGCTTATGTTTTCTTCTCTCAACCTTATTCTAAGTGTGGAGATGGAAAAGGATGGGATAAATATCATTTGCATGACGGATTCTTATTTAGAGCTAACAAACTATGTATTCCAGATCGTTCTTGGTTCGATTATTATTATTGCAGAAGCTCATCTTTGGTGGCCTCATGGGTCACTTTGGTGCAAAAAGATGAGAGTGTCTTTGGCAGATCACTTCTTTTGGCCCAAGATGCGGCGTGATGTTGAGCGCTATGTCTGTGAAATGTGTGACATGTCACAAAGCTAAGTCTCGTCTCAATCCTCATGGTCTATATACTCCTTTACCTATTCCTAGTGTTCCGTGGGAGGATATTTCTATGGATTTTGTGTTAGGATTGCCACGCACTAAGAGGGGGAGAGATTCAATTTTTGTGGTAGTTGATCGCTTTAGTAAAATGGCGCATTTTATTCCTTATCATAAGAGCAACGATGCTTCACATGTTGCTGACTTATTTTTCAGGGAAATTGTGCGCTTACATGGTGTTCCAAAGACTATTGTGTCAGACCGCGATACAAAGTTCTTAAGCTACTTTTGAAAACGCTATGGGGAAGCTCGACGGCTACTCTTCTCTACTACATGTCACCCCCAAATGGATGGGCAAACTGAGGTTGTGAACCGTACACTTTTTATGATGCTACGAGCGGTTCTCAAGTGCAATTTAAAGATGTGGGAAGAGTGCCTTCCGCACGTGGAGTTTGCTTATAACAGGGCAGTCCACTCTACCACAAAATTCTGTCCATTCGAGATTGTTTACGGATTTAAACCTACTGCTCCCATCGATCTTTTGCCTTTGCCCTTGCAAGAACGAGCAAACATGGATGCTAGTAAGCGTGCTGACTTCGTTAAAAAGATTCATGAGACAGCGAAGGCAAATATAGAAGAGATGACAAAGAAGTACACGCAGCGAGCAAATAAAGGACGAAAGAAGACAGTGTTTGAACCAGGAGAACTTGTTTGGGTACACCTACGAAAAGAACGTTTTCCAAAGTTACGCAAGAACAAGTTGCAGCCCCGTGGTGATGATCCTTTTAAAGTACTAGAAAGAATCAATGATAATGCCTACAAGATTGAGCTACCGGGAGAATATGGTGTAAGTGCTACATTCAATGTCGCCGATTTATCCCCATTCTTTGGTGAGCTTAGCGAGTCGAGGACGACTCCTCTTCAAGAGGGGGAGGATGATGAGGACATCCCAAGGACATCAAAGGAAATATATCATGGTCCAATTACACGTAGTCGTGCTAAACAAATCCAAAACCAGGTGAAAGCTAACTTGAGTCTAATTTTTGATTTTAACGACTTAGCAGTACTGCCAGTGTGTTCTTCTTTTGTGTTACTTAGGTACATGGGAGAGGAACCAATGTATCAAGAAAGGAACAGACATGTCTTGCTTGCACGCTGAAGCAAATGATGAGTGCTACCTGTGGACGAGAAGGAAACACACACATGCATGAAGAAATGCATGTTACGTGACATGCTAGTTAGCCTCCCACGCATGCATGCATATCACATAAGATGCTAGTTACGTTCCACTTCTACACATGCATGCAAAAAGTCTAAATAAAGGAAGAGGAGATTAGGAGGGATGCTCGATCGGAACCAGAAGGCAAAATTCAAGTAGGAAAGGGCGCCCAAAAATTATATGGCGTGAATTATTTTGTTGCCGGAGTTGCCTTTTGTTTCCATGTATTCCTCAGGATACTATATGAGGCTAAGAGAAAGACAAGGCAGGGGATGATGGTTTTTTTTGAGACTGGATATGAAAAATACTAAGACTCAAGAGAGAGTTCTTGCTTCCATGTTCTTGTGATTCCCCGTGAATTGCACCTAATCTGTGCTACTACGCATTCGTGTGTAGTTTGTGTGGATTAGTTTTCTTCGGTTTGTGGACTAGCGATTGTTCGGGCAGCAGGCTACGGTTGGCGTCCTCATCGTCGGGTCACAATTCCACCAAGTTATGCAAGAATCCTACGTCGTGAAGATTGAAAACCTTGTGTACCGATTTTCTCACAAAGTTGGTGCATATCAGGGAGTCTGGAGCGTCCCGAAGACGTTCCGATCTTCTCAAGTTCCTCTCGTCGGAGGGCGGTTATGGTCTGGTTGATGGCAACCTGGGCCATCCGGCGAGCATCTTCAGGGGTCTTCGGGCTACGCTCCCTCTCCTCGACGTCCACATCATGGCTAGCGGCCATGAGTACGAATCGATTTCGTGATGGCGGAAAGGGGGAGAATAGGGACGTGGAACTTCCATGCTCGGGGGCCGTATTTGAACCCGAGTTCGCGGAATGCGCTGCTACAGAGGACGCCATACCTCGAAAATCTGGGACTTCTTTCGGTTGAACGAAGCTCTCGGGCCCCACGGTAGGTGCCAGTTGTCGACGATCGGGATCGCTGACCGCAAAAGTGAAAAGGGGATCGGTGTGAACGAGGGACCCAGGAAACGCTTCGCTCAACAATGGTGCAGACGTAGGTCGTAGGAAGGCGTCAACGAGCAGGGGACAGCAAGTTATACTAGTTCGAGCCCCCGCAAGGGTAACAGCTCTACGTCCGGTCTTCTCCTGCGGTGGAGGAATTCACTAATCGCGAGTACAAAGTGGATTACAGCTCGAGCTTCCGTGCTCTGGTTATGTCTACTGGTCTATTGCTAGAGTCTCCGCCCTTCCATATGCACGCCTTGCGAGATCTTATACCCTTCCGGATGCTGCCTGTAATGGACAGGAGAGATCCCCGGAGTAGTGGCCTTGTGCGCATTGAAGGTGGGTTGTAACCGCCCTGGATATGCCGCCCACGTTCGCCTTGACGCCATCATGCAAGTCTTGGTAACCGCCGAGTAAACGCACGCCCCCGAGGCAAGGTCGAGGTCGTGCGGGAACGAGACCCCGCCGCCCGAGCTCGAGGTCGTGCGGGGATGAGCGTCGCTTAGGTCGTGGTTGAGGGCCCTCGCTGCAATGTCTCGAGCCGGGGGCCTTGTTGACCGTGCATCGACTTGTCAGAGATTTCCCAGTCCCCGACACCATGCACTGGGAATAGCCTTATGTGACATGCATTAAATGGGTATGTTACCATGCACTGGGAATAGCCTAACTAGCCTTTAGAGCAACTCCAATCTAAACCCCTATATTTTCCTCCTAAATCACTCATTTAAAGGTGGTGTAAAAATTAAAGACACTCTATATCAAATTTATCTCCAACCCACACTCCCTATTACTCACCCCTATTATTTATCTAAACATTATTATTACTTTGCACCCATGAATTATTATTTTAAGATAAATTATGGTTTTAAATGGCTGCGTTTTTTTAAGGGTGTCATGAACTAGTCATGTGAACTAGTATTATACAACCGAGTGTAAAAATTTTTCATGCATCTTTGCATGTAGGATTATTTACAAAAAATAGAAATTAATGCAAATTATGGTTTTGAATGGCTACATTTTTTATGGTGCCATGAACTAGTCGTGTGAACTAGTATAGTATTATAGGTAGAGATTTATTCGTGCATGCTTGCGTGTAGAATTATTTATTAAAAATAGAAATAACGGATAAAAAATTGCTGAAGAAAATAGTAAGAGGAATGAGAAAACCCTTAGATGTAGGGGTGAGAAAGGATCTTTCTAAAATTTGGTTATCCATATCTTTATAAATATTTAAATAGGATATATGGAAATGACATGGGTAAATTTGTCCCGACAAATAATTTTATATTATTATACTTTTATTATATTTCATAAATAAATATATTATGACATAAATTAATGTTCATAGTTTTATTCGGCGTCCATACCTGAAAGGTCAAATCTTTTCCTGCTCAACATCGACAGCTTTCCCTTCAGAGATGAAAATACGCCTTTCACAATATAACATAATACGTGTTCATGGCAGCAACACGCGTTGATACTACGCTATCTAGGCAGGGCAACGGAATCCGCCGATACCTCCAGGCTCCAGCCGCTTAAACCCTCGTTCCCGTATCTCCCAAACCCTCCCTCGCCTCCTCCTCTTCCCTCTCTCCGCTCGACTCGCGCCGCGCCGCCTCCTGCTCTCGCGCGTCGCGCAAAGACGGCGCCCTGCGGCTTCGGTTTCGGAGGGAGTGGTGGTTTAGTAGGTGGAGGGAGACGAGCTGGGTCCAAACTGAGGCGGTTCGTGGGGTCCATGGCGGTGGCGGCGCCCGCGCCCGTGCACCTCCGAAGGTGCCCGGGTTCGTCGCCGCCGTGGCTTTCTTCGCCCTTAGGCCGACGCGGCTTGTCGCCCCCGGCTTTCGCTGGCAGAAGGTAGCCGAATCGGCAACTTTATTTTATGTGTTTTTTTTAGCTTTTTTTTTAGTTTCTTGCGGCCATGGGTAGGTTGTTGAAATGCTCCTTTCAAGAAGGGGAAGAAATTAAAGAAATAGGAGGCTGTTGGGTAGTGCTTAATTGTGTTGAAAAATTAAAGTATGTGCTATTCGAGGTGCAAAGGGTGAGGTTTTGGTGAATGTCTAGGTGGATACGTGTTTGGAAGCGACTACAAAACAGTATACCGTTGCAACAACAGTTTTTGTGCAATTTTAGCAACTTTCAAGAAAACGTTTGAAAAGTTTCATGTTTCAGTGAGTTCCCTACGTTTCCAGAAGGTTCCAAAAGATTCCAAGCCAAAGTTTGAATGAGTTTCAGATTTTGGATATCAAGTTTCAACAAGTTTCAGCCAGTGTGTTTCAACAAGTTCCAAACAAAAGTATCACGAAGTTTCAATAGGTTTCAACCAAGGATTCAAGAAAGGTTCAACTAGTTTTGAAGCTCACCTGGCTACGATGGCACTAATGCGCTACCACAGAGCTGCCTGATACCATCCGCTGCCAATGCACCCTCCTCCGATTGCAGCCTGACTACCGCCACCGCTGAATCCATGCTCAAGCTCCGCATTGTGCATCCATCTCTCTCTCTCTCTCTCGCTCACTCCGGCCTGAGCTCCACTCCATGCCACCGGATCCGGCCGCCCCGAGTTGCGCCGCCGCCACCGATCACTAGATCTGGAGCCGTAGGTGAAACATCATGCTACCCACCGCGCCAAATCCGGACCCAGATGTGAAGGAGGGAGGGGGTGCTGGAAGCGAAGGAGAGGGATGGCCATTTGCCTTAGTCGACTCACTGGCTGCCCTCCCCTGCCGAACGCGGCAGAGACATCAAGGAGGGAGAGAGGTAGATGGGCGTTGGATGTATTGTGGAGAGAAGGGATGGCTTATCCAAGGAGGTTGGCTAGGGGCACGTTGGATTTGATTGTATGGCTCTGTCCTATACCGTCGGAGCGGTATAGGGTTCCGTAGTTTTTCTGTATGTGTTTTGCATTTTTGCTATCTTGGTGAGTAAGATTGTGTTAGGAGGCCATGCATCTGTTCTTTAGATTTGTACAGATAGTCTTTATCAACTTATTTGAGGTTGTGGTGATAGCCATTCGTTATGTTAGACAAGGCAACACTGTCTCACATTCTATGGCTGTATGATTCTTCCTACAAATCTGTGTGTTACCTGGTAATAGTGGTCTGCCAAAGCTTGTCTCAGCGGTCAGCCTAGCTCACTTCAGTTGGCACTAATTGAAATGATTGTTCTTTGCCTTGTTCTCATATTTAAAATTTCACATCTCTTTGGTGCTTTCTAACTTTGGATATGGTTCTGGCTGACAGGCAAGACTACTCTAATAGTTCAGGCATGAGAGTTAGAGAAAGCGGCACTTTCAAGTTTGGATTTTATGCCAACTTAAATGTGCAAAGTAGTGCACAAGAATGGGTGGATGAGAGCAGGAGGCTGTTTTATCTCAGAACCACAAACAATGTCAGAAATAGCATCTATAATGGCACCACTCCTCTACGTGCTGGAAATTTACATCATGAACCATCGGAAGATCACAGCAGTTCAAACTATCCTTCTGTGTATAGTCTAAGAGAAAGAGTTTCATCTAATTCAATTGTAAATAGACATGTCAGTACAGATTTGGCTAAGCGTAGTGTGATAAATCAGTCTGCCCATGCTGTGTCAACCCCAATCAGTATTGTTAACAATGACATCAAACCATTGAGCATGCCTAGTGGCTCTAAGTTGCAGATTCCTTGGCATGATTGTTCATTGGCGGAGGCTCCACTGCCTAATATATCTAATACAGAGACAACTTTGGTGGTTGATGACATGGCTAATGATGACTATGATGAAAATGAGCACAAACTCATAGCTAAACAGGTGAAACCAGGTTTCCAGGCTAAAACATCCTTTCCCAACGAGTCAAAAAATGCACGGATGGCGCTTGCTAGTATCTATGACAAAGTTTTGGTTGTTGACAATATTGAGTCAGCTAGGAGTGTTGTTCAACTGCTTACTACAAAGTACAAAAGCTTTGTTCATGCATGCGACACAGAGGTATTTCATAAAAACCCTGCTTGAAATATTTTTTTTCTCTAGAATGGTTATGTTGTTCATTCTTTTGTGCTATCAGTATTAGATTTAGCTGAATCATGTCTCGTTACTGTGAGGTGTCCATGTATTACATCTAGTTTTTGTTCCCTTTTCATAGGAAGAAGTTTATTTCTGATGGATGATAGCTGTTTGGTCCTCAAGTGTCCTTTCATCTTTTGATGACTTCAGGCTTTTGGTTGTTTTGTTTGGTCCATGTTTGGTCCTCAAGTGTCCTTTCATCTTTTGATGACCTCAGGCATTTGGTTGTTTTGTTTGGTCCATGTTTCTTCCTAATGATTTTCAGCATCCACGAAGATAGTAGTAGAATCTATGCCAAATGTCACGAAGAATGTTGAATGACTTTAAAGTCTGTATCCGCTTCTCTTATTTGCATGAGCTAATGTGCTCATAATCTTCTGCTGGGATAGCAAGCTATGCTCAGGAGTACTTGGAATTTTATCGCATATTTCATCTAAGCTCCTAAAAATGTTCTAATTTAGGACAGTACAATCTTGTGCAGGTAGCAAATATTGATGTCAAAGAAGAGACACCAGTTGATCATGGAGAAGTAATATGCTTTAGCATCTATTCAGGAAATTGTGATGCGCAGGCTGATTTTGGAAATGGCAAAACTTGTGTTTG
The DNA here is from genome assembly GCA_036346375.1 of Guadua angustifolia. Classification (NCBI taxonomy): domain Eukaryota; kingdom Viridiplantae; phylum Streptophyta; class Magnoliopsida; order Poales; family Poaceae; genus Guadua; species Guadua angustifolia. The sequence continues at coordinate 40,552,385 of CM070517.1, forward strand.
GGTGGATGTGCTAGATGGCGGAAAGGATGTCCTGATGGAGTTTGCTCCTTTCTTTGAAGACCCATCTATCAAGAAGGTGCAATTTTATTCCTCCTTATTTATCTTTGAGTAACTTATCACTGGCTATTTTTCTCCTTTTGTATGTTGAATGAAACACAGAAGTATAACGTTTCCTTGTGCCTCCTCCTTTACTTTTGTAGTTGTGTTACTTCTTTGGAATAGGTATTACCTCGAAAAACCTCCAATTCCGATGCCATTGTTTATTTACTGTTGTGAACTACTATTGAAATAGACTGGATGTACTGCGCTGTTTTTACACTTTTCATTTCACATGATGTTCAGCACGATAAAGTTGCCGGCTTTCTAACAACAAAATCCTACCTGGCTACCTGCCAAAAGAACCAAGCGATATACTACTTGGCTTCCTTCCAAGACCCAAACCAAGAATGATAATGTCACTGGACTACCTCAAGCTTAAGAGTTTAGGCAGCACATACCCTTTTCTTGCTTGTGGTACCGTGTCTTTATCTGTTTCCATTCGAGCCTGATTGATTTTCTTCTTCCTGAATTTGCTACTAAGATTCCCATTGCAGCCTACAAGCTGTTATCTTGGAACTGTCAATTTAGAAAGAACTACAGGGTACAGATTGATCATGACATATCAACTATCGTAAGCTTTGTTTTTTTGAGTCACCTGAAGTGATCATCCGTTTTTTTCTCTCTTCATCATGTAGGTTTGGCATAACTATAGTTTCGATAGCCATGTCATTGAGAACTATGGAATCAAGGTTGCTGGGTTTCATGCTGATACAATGCATCTTGCCCGCCTTTGGGATTCTTCCAGGAGAACTGATGGTGGATATTCACTTGAAGGACTTACAAATGATCATAGAGTCATGAGTGATGTTCCAAAGGATTTACCTAAAATTGGAAAGACATCATTGAAAGCCATATTTGGTAGAAGAAAGGTAAGAAAAGATGGATCTGAAGGGAAAATCATATCTATTGAGCCAGTCGAAAAGTTGCAAAGGCAAGACAGAGAGATGTGGATTTGTTATTCTTCAGTGGATTCAATGAGTACATTGAGGCTTTACGAAAGCTTGAAAAGCAAGCTTGAAACAAAGGAATGGATTTTTGATGGTTGCCCTAGAGGAACAATGTGTGATTTCTACGAAGAGTATTGGCGTCCCTTTGGTGCCCTTCTTGTGAAGATGGAAACGGAGGGAATGCTTGTCGATCGTGCTTACCTTTCCGAGATCGAGAAAGCTGCTGTTGCTGAACGAAAATTGGCCGCAGATAAGTTTCGGAAATGGGCATCTAAATATTGTCCTGATGCCAAGTACATGAATGTGAATAGTGATACCCAAATACGCCAACTTTTCTTTGGTGGCATTGAAAATAGGTATTGTCACCACCTAGTACCGATCTCTTCTTTAAAGTTTGAACTTTGAAGGTCTTCTTGATTTCCATATATTTTGTGCTAGGATATCTTCTAGAGTTTCTGTCATTTATGGGATCTTCGCAGAAGGATGTTGCTAACTTTGGCAGTGGTTTGCGTTAAAACACTTTAGTTGATTGCAATTCATATACACAGTGAGATTCAGGGTCTAAATTGGATGATAATTGGTCTTTATTTAGCTGTCCAAGCATCTGTAATTCTTCATATCTGCAAGAGAGGGAAAAGGAAATTGAATCTTCCTTTACCTTTTGTGCCTGCCAGTCATTCTGTGTATGATTTTTGGGGAAATGTAAACTGAAATATTGAACCTTTCATTTCGTTTTTACCTGCTTAATAGTCATTGCTTTTATATAATTCCTAGGAAAAAGGAAACCAAATCTTTCTTTGCCTTTGTACTTACTGGCCATTGCTTGTGTATAATTCCTAGAAGTATTAACTGTTCTAATCTTTGTAGCAGAAATAAACCTGGTGAAACTTGGCCACAAAGTAAAACATTTAAAGTGCCAAATGATGAAAATGTAGCTACAGAGGAAAGAATCCCAAGTTTCGCACAATCAAACTTTGCAGTATTGTGGAAGATCTGAAAATTGATTTGTTCACCCCGAGTGGCTGGCCTTCAGTCAGTGCGGATGCATTGAAAACTTTGGCTGGTAAAATACCCACAGATCATATTTACACAACAGATGATGACCAAGAGCATGATGAAGATAGCAGCGGTTCAGAGCTTCCTGAGCAGGATATACAAGACACATCCTCATACGGAACTGCATATGAAGTGTTTGGTGGAGGAAAGAAGGGAAAGGAAGCATGCCATGCCATTGCAGCTCTTTGTGAAATCTGCTCTATCGATTCGTTGATATCCAACTTCATTCTTCCCTTGCAGGTTAGCCAGCTGATCTTACCTATGTAGACTGCAGTTGTCATTCCTACCTTTAAGACAGCACAGCTGGCATGCACTGACAATGAAAATCAAGTTGTGCTGGTGCTGGTGTGCAGCATGCTCAGCTCAAATGGACTTTGCCTGGTGTGCTGCAAGCCATTAGAAAATGCGGCGATTTGCTCAGCATGGGATATGTTTTTTTTAGAGGAAGCATGGGATTTTGTTGAATTCAGTGTCGTTTACACCATCAAGTTTGAATTTTAGTTGCTTTGGATTATTGTTGATTGGTACTTTTTTTAACTTAAAAATAGCTGTGTTCATGTGATTGTTTGATTTTGACACATTAATTCTACCATGATCATACTTATCCACTATGGCCCTTTGAGTATCTTTGAAAACTTTAGGGTGTTAGGCTGCGTCATGTTGAGCTATGCTAGTGTGGTTTGTGAGTGAGACAACTATCATGTATATATTGCTGGGGGCTGCTCAAGCTTTTTCAATAGCTTTGGGCAGCATACCAATTAAGCTCAGATAATTAAATTCAACTGCTAAGTGTCACCAAGTGTTGTGGGTCTTAACACTCTTGTATCCATGATAGGGAGATCATATATCATGTAAGGAGGGGCGCATTCACTGTTCGTTAAATATCAATACTGAAACAGGGCGCTTGTCAGCACGAACACCAAATTTACAGGTATGCGTCTTTTGTATTTATGTTGGAATCTTAAATCAGTACAACACCAAATTTACAGGTATGCGTCTTTTGTATTTATGTTGGAATCTTAAATCAGTACCTCTCAGGAAAAGACCGAAGCGGTAGCTCACTTGTGGATTGTTATTAAGCACATGGTATACTATTATACAAGAAAAGGAGTTAGGGGGTGTTTGGTACAACTCTAGCTCTACCAAAATCTGTGGAGTTAGTGGAGCAGGGTATTCTTAGCTTTAGAAATTTTTGGAGCTGGAGCGTAGGTACATTAAGAGTGTTTAGATGGATTATCTTGTTTATATTTTAGACTAAAAATATAAACTTAATTCACTTTATTTTAGCCTACAAGCTCCAGATCTGAGGTGGAGTTGGGATCTGGAGCTCTGCCAAACAAGGCCTTAAATAAGTGATAGATATAAGTTCATACAAGAACAAAATAGGCAGATTAGCATTGGCAACTTTTGCTCACTGATGTGCTTGTTTTGAGTGGGTTCTAAAGCTGCTGTTTCAAAGAGGCCCTTATCAAAGATAGGCGTGTAATGTATATGCATGTTTTCCAGAGCATATGCATATGTTCTTTCACACATCTGACCTTCGAATCCGATGGAAAGGAGGCTTTGTGAAGTAATTAGGGACTAAGTTGCATATATTACAAATTTCATAAAACACAGGTGCTGATGATGGATTCGAACTTCAGCATTCACCAGTGGCAATATAAATAAAATGCCCCTTAGAAAATCTGATATAAATGATGAAAGGAACCTAGCTCCCTGTTCAGCAATCGTTGTTAAATTGAGATGCTCGTTTGAAATCTCTATTTTTGTAAATGAGCTGTATACTATTTCAGGATAACTGGTAATTATGTGCTTCATAATGAGGAGTATTTGGCCCTTGCTAAACTTGATATTAGTTCCAGAAGATGATAAATGCTTCATTTCTAACAGTTAGAGCTGTAGTAAATGGTGCTATATTAAGTTATTTACTTGTGTGGTACATGGTGTTAAACTAACTTGAATTAATATCTTACTCTTAATGTCAATATTATGTTTTAAACTCAATATATCTCCCTTGCAGAATCAACCTGCTCTTGAAAAGGATCGATATAAGATTCGCCAAGCTTTTGTTGCAGCCCCAGGGAACACTCTTATTGTGGCTGATTATGGCCAGGTATGCTAACTGGTGCTTAATGGTAAATTTTTGTGTCCTGGGATTGCCTGTGTAATTTCAGGCTGATGAAATGGCATGTGTTTTATGTAGCTGGAGTTGAGGATCTTAGCCCATCTTACTAATTGTAAAAGCATGCTGGATGCTTTCAAGGCTGGTGGTGACTTCCATTCTAGGACAGCTATGAATATGTACCAGCATATTCGTGATGCTGTTGAAGAAAAGAAAGTGCTCCTCGAATGGCATCCTCAACCAGGTCAAGAGAAGCCTCCAGTGCCATTGTTGAAGGTACTTAAGAGTGTCACTAATCTTTTGACAGCAGCATATTTCTTAAAGGTTATGCTTGATTTCATTTGAACTGTTTACAAATACTATTTAGTCATATTTGTTGATTGCACTTGGATGCAATTATAATTTCCTTAGTTTGTAGTTCACTCGATCAAATTCTTACATTTTGTGGTAAATGATCCCTGGTGTATTTTTTGTATTTGTGAACTTGTGAATGCCATGGCACTTATGGAATGGTGTTGTTCCGCAAAATTTGTTGGATAGCCCCCATCCCACTACACAAAGTTGTCGAGTGTCATTATTCTGTCAAGACAGATGCACTCATTCTAGCATGAGCTACCAAACAGGCAATAAGTTTATTGTATGTGTGCTTCAAACACCATTTTTCACTAAAATATTTTTAGGCCTCACATCTTCAGTAGCGAAACCTTTATAAGTTATATCAGGGATATTATTTTTTTGGGCAGGTGCCCTTTTTGTAACACAATACATGTTAAGGCCTCACATTTCTTTGTACTTTCACAGAGAAGTTACATCCAATTTTTATCAATTGTTATTGGGCATGAATCTTCTCTATATATAGTGTTGGTTTACTAGATGCTTTGTGCCCTGTAGAATTGTGTATGAGAATGTGAAATACTAATTATCATGGAGTTAAACTAAATTTGATGTCTTTGTTTTGATTTCAGGATGCTTTTGGTGCTGAGAGGAGGAAAGCTAAAATGCTTAATTTCTCCATTGCATATGGAAAGACAGCTGTTGGGCTATCTCGTGATTGGAAGGTATCAACTTTATCGCTACAAGCCTTCATCTGCATTTTTGAACTAGCTAGGATAGTTTGGTCGACAACCCAATCAAGTATGTTTAGGAAACAACATGATTAGTAATCTATCATTTTCTTTTAGACTTGACCCTAAAGTACACTTCAGTTAGTACTGTTACCAGGTAGGATTATTGCAATTTTCTCCTCTCACCTGTACTCTTCTGCCCAGGATGTATTGTCCTTTGTCTTCTCTGTGACAACTGAAACCACCAAAGTTGAAATATGCTTAATAAATCCTTAAGATATATCCAATATTTTTGTTTCATAGGTGCTTGTTTGGTGATTATCACCAAAGAAAGTATGATCCAAAAATGATACAGGATGTAAATCTTGTACACAGCAACAAATACCCAGCAAGGCAGCTGGTGGTGGGCCCTGTAGCATTTGTCAGTCCTAGCATTGAGATTGCTTTGTTACCCTTACTTTGTTTTTGCCAAATGATGAGATACATGACAAATTAACTCTATTTGCATTGCTAGCATGCTAGAGAGGTGCCACTTGATAATTATGTCGTTATGTAGTGTTTTTATCTTGTTTTTGTACTCAACACAGTATCACAAATTCTTATAAAAAAGAGTGCTACAATCAGTTCCAGAGTTATAGCCTACCATCTTAGCAGGTTTCTGTTAAGGAGGCAAGGGATACACTCAAACTCTGGTATAGAGATAGAAAAGAAGTTTCAGCTTGGCAAAAGAGGCAGAAAGAGCATGCACTTGAAAAGTGCGAAGTTTACACACTGCTCGGACGATCACGCCGTTTTCCTAACATGACTCATGCAAGTTCTGGTCAAAGAGGTCACATTGAGCGTGCTGCTATAAATGCACCAGTGCAGGTACTTGCTATTAATCATGATCCAATGGCTGTCATGGTCAAACTTGATTTTCAGTTTTGAAATATGCGTACTAATGTATCTCCATTCTCCAATCCACAGGGTAGTGCAGCAGATGTTGCTATGTGTGCGATGCTTGAGATAGAAAGAAATGCTCGCCTTAAGGAGCTTGGTTGGAGACTCCTATTGCAGGTTTATTACAAGATCATTGCTAGGGCTTTCTATAAATAGCACAGACGGATGGAGCCAATTCCATGGTTTCTTTCTTTGAAAAAAAGAGAGAGGAAAACGCAAGAATTATTACATCATATTTAATAACTAAACTCTTATTCCTTCCAAATTATTCTGTTTTGGTCCCCAAGGTGAACTCATACATTGTTTCCAATTTTATGCCTGCAGGTGCACGATGAAGTGATTCTGGAAGGTCCTACAGAATCTGCTGAAATGGCCATGGCCATCGTGGTAGAGTGCATGTCCAAGCCTTTCTATGGAACCAACATCCTGAAGGTCGACTTGGCTGTCGACGCCAAGTGTGCAAAGAGCTGGTATGCCGCCAAATAGATTCCGCGCTCATTCTTCTGTCCTATAAATGGCGAGATGCACATGTTTGTCTGCCACCAAATTAGATGTCACCGGTGCAATCAAGCCTCTGTTCATCCGATGAAATATGGTGGATTGGAGCCAGCATATAGACTGCAGCTCCAGGATCATACAGCTCGATGTGGACAACAACACACATCCATTTTTTTGGTTGCAGAAGCAGAGCAGTGAGCTGCAGACTCACTAGCAGTGGCCTAGGGTTAGTCTAGCACGCAGATGACTTGTCCCAGCAGGACCTGATCAATTTCAGATAACTTAATCTTGCGGGAAGTAGCGATGCCAAAGCATGCTGTTTTGTTCATAAGACCTGTTCAGCGTGCTGATGATGTATTGAGGTGGTTACTTTACTGAACTGTTCTGTTCCAGTGAGGCCTAACGTTGCGGTTGGTAAAACTGTGGTTATGTTGGTCGAGGGATAACACAGTTTAGCATAAGCAATATTGTCCTTTTCTTCATATTTTTTCGTTTGGGATTGAATCCTCGTGGAGGACGTGTGACTTTTGGATGCACTCCGCCGCTCCGGCCCTGTTTGGAACGCGAAAGAATTTTATAGAAATTTTGTAGGAACAGTTTGATGGATATCCCACTTTCAAGCACTGTTCTCCGAGTTTAGAAACATGGTATAAAATTGTCAAAAATTGCCGGTGCGGTTGGACTTGATTTTCTTTATGACGTACTCTTTTTTGTCATAAATAGTTATCAATTTGGTATAGATAGTCTATGAACGATTTTAATCACTAATTTTTATTATAATATATTTATAAAAACCTAATAAAATTATAATATTACGAAAGCATTTTTTAAGATAAATCTACATATGTGATTTTCATGTATCCAATTTAAATATTTAAAAAGATATTAACAGTTAAAATTTTGAAAGTTTAATTATACATATGTTCAAGACAACAATTATTTATAATTGAAGGGAGCAGTGCGTGTACAACCTTTGGTGCAATTTTCTCCAAGAAATCAATGCACTTATCAAGTACTAAGCTCATCCTGGCCGTCTGATCTTGAGACGGAATCTTAAGTTTCCTTTGGAGCGAAGCAAAGACAAACGAACAGAGAACGTTAAGCCACCACGTCAACCACCCCAAACGAACGGCCCAGATCCTCCCCGCAGTGGAGCAGGTGCCCTCACCGGGCGACGTCATCACCGAATCCTCTTCCTCCTCCCGGCGTCGCCATTGAGACCGAAATCCCACGCGTAAATCCCTCGCTTAACAAATCACTCGACGATTAGGCAACCACTTGCTTCTCTTCGCCGTTCCATCGATCGATCGACCGGGCGCCATGTCGGTGCTGGACGCCTTCTTCAGCAAGGGCGGCGGCTTCCGCGGCGCCAAGTGGTACGCACGGTTTCTTGGAATCTTTCTTGGTTTCTGATATGGTTTGATTCTTTCTGAGAAGGCGGTGGTTTTGATTTGATTCGATTCGTGCTGTTTCTGGTCTGCGCGAACAGCAAGACGCTGCTGAAGCTGTCGATCCCGCGGATAAAGCTACTGCGGAACCGGCGGGAGCTGCAGCTGCGCCAGATGCGGAGGGACATCGCCAAGCTCCTCGAGGCGGGCCAGGAGGCCACCGCGCGGATCAGGGTATGGATTTGTGCGTAGATTCGTGTATGGATTGCTTGGGTTACAGTGGGATTGGGCTCTTGGATTTGGGGATGAGGGCTAATTTGCTGTCCTGTGTCGCTGTTGCAGGTGGAGCACATCATCCGGGAGGAGAACATGATGGCAGCGCAGGAGATTCTCGAGCTCTTCTGCGAGCTCATTGCCGTCCGCCTACCCATTATCGAGGCACAAAAGTTCGTCCCTTGTGTTTTCCTTATTCGGTAACCGTAGATGCTAGTATTTGCTGGCTTGCGCGATCATTTAGCTGATCAATTGCCTTGCGCCCTCATCTAGGCATGTCGAGAATCTAGCTTGATTGCACCCTGACATGGTAGAGTGTGATGGAGCTGCGGTGCTCGCCGGGGATTCCTAGTGACTAGATGACTTACTTTTGTCAACCTTTGACATGTGAGGTGCTTTTTGACATGCCCAGCTTGATGCATTAAGATAAACACTTTGGCACCAGCATCATTGTATCCTGTTGTTAGTGCTCAGCTGCATTTGCAGTCGAATGTGACATGTTGCCAATGGTGCCATTATTTAACTTTGATGACATGGCTTTCTTTGGTATTTGTATAATATAAAAATTTGTCCTATTGCTCATGTTGTCAAACATGTAATTTAAGGGCATAATATTAGTTCACTGCTCTGATAGGTTATGGCACTATGGGAGTTTTGTTCTGTAATAGGACAACTTGTTTGCTTGAACTTTGTTACGATGAATATCTGGCAGGATCTATGTCCCTAAGCATCAGCTTGTTACATCCTTCCCGGGAGAGGGAAAGAAGCCATTTTTATACCCTCTGCATACTCCCTGTGCACAATGTTGTTCTTTAGGTCTGCACCTGCCTGGTCTGAATTCCCTGGATGGCGCTAAATGATGTTTTTAATAATGTGTTTTGCAATTCTTTGTTGAAGTGTATCCTCTTCAATAATAACATGGGAGATTCTGATTCCAGATCTTAAGTAAAAAACTATCCAGTTAGTAAAAATTTAGGGTGTTTCAATAGGCTTGCTGCTAAATGAATGGTGCTGACTTATGAAATTTCTTTGGCTCCTTCAGGGAATGTCCTATAGATCTCAAAGAGGCAATATCCAGCATCTGTTTTGCTGCTCCAAGGTGTGCAGATCTGCCTGAACTGATGCAAGTTCAAATGATGTTTGCAACTAAATATGGGAAAGAATTTGTTGCTGCAGCTACAGAGCTTATGCCAGATTGCGGGGTCAACCGGCAGGTCATATGACACCTTCCATTGGAAGTAATTTAATTATGTTATTTAATGATTATAATTTTTCTTAAACGACTGGAATCAATGCTCCTGCAGATAATTGAACTGCTTTCTATCCGTCCTCCTCTTGTTGATACAAAGATGAAACTGCTGAAGGAGATTGCCGAGGAGCATGAGATTGATTGGGATCCATCAACCACAGAGACGGAATTTCTTAAACCCCATGAAGACCTATTGGTAAATATTTACATACCAGAAACTATGGCTCATTATTCCCTTATTAGGGATAATTCATACTATACCACTCCAAAGGTTGGCATAGCTTGGGATACCACTCCAATAAGATTTGGATTCACACTATACCATTTCCTCCCTTTTAAAACATTTTGTAGCTTTGAACTCATGGGAAAAATCATTTTTGCCCCGATTGGAAACATGCTAGGAACCATGTGCTTGTTTCTGAAACTCTCTACTTGCTTGTTTGGTTATGTTTATTCCTAGCTCGATCAAGATCTTGCATGTATGGGTCATCAGTGGTGGTTCAGTTATTAATTACAACGAATATTCAGTTGATTAGGAAGGTTGAAGCAAGGTGCATGTCTTCAACCTGTAAATAAAAGTAACTTGTTTGTTTGTGTTTGACTGGATGTTTTAGCTATGAAGCTTGCTTTCACCATTGATTGATACCATCCGTCTATTACAAATGTCTGCATGTAGCAAGTCATCTGTTGGTTCAGTTGCACCAGAGTTGCACCACGCCTATGTGGAGTAGGATCCTATTGAGGCAAAAACGACTTTCCCCACAGGTTCAAAGCTGCAAAATGATTTTAAAACGGAGGAAATGGGGCTAATGATATTGTATGAATCCAATAGTCTTTGGTGTGGTATAGTTTGAAGAAAATTCTTTGAAGTGATGTCCCAAGCTATGCTAACCTTTGAAGTGGTATCGTATGAATTATCCTTTTTTTTAAATGTCACATGATAACATGTATCATTTCATTAGAATGGACCAGCCTACTTCAATGGCTCTACGCTTCCTCTTCCAAAAGAGAAACATGAGAAAACAGTAGCTGCAAGTTCTGTGGACGAACCTAATGAAGATTATGAAGCTGATACTGGCTTTGAGTCACTGGATTTGCCTGAAGTTCCAAAAGCAGCAATTCGCTCAGCTTCTGATACTCCATCAACCCCAGAGATTGGTCCACATCCGCAAACCTCCCAGTCGGCTGCTCCTGAATTCTCAGGCCCAACTGATTTGGAAGAGAATCCGACAGCTGATGCTGCTTTCAAGACTGAGCTGAAAAGTTCAGAACCTCCAGTTTCTGCACCATTTGCTCAGCCAAGTATGCCAGCTTTGCCACAGGAAAAGAAGCAATTTATTCCTTTTGCCTGTCCACCACCATTTGTTTCTGCTTATTCAGTGGAGAAAAATGAGTCAATTCCGTCACCTACATCTCCTGTGAAGCCAACGGAGCCAGAAATTTTCACAAGGAAAATTGGTGAAGTGACCCCACCTCCAGCACCTCCTGATTATGTGTTCTCAAAACAACCAGAACATGTACACTCATTCAATCCTACTGACAGTGGGGCAAATGTAGACTTGGATGACATGCTGTCTGCTGCCCAGACTGCTGCTGAGACTGCAGAACGAGCTGCATCAGCGGCCCGTGCTGCTGCAAACCTTGCGCAACTGCGCATTGCAGATCTGAAGAAAAATACTAAGGTTTATGAGCGCTATAGTGATAGTGTCCAACAAGAAAGCCATCATCAAACTGAGTTGATGAAGAAACCAGTATTTGATCACCAGGACTCCTTTTCCAATGAAACACAGGAGTATGTACCTTCTCATGTGCCTCAGAGGTCGCCATCGTTGGAGGACGATCCGGACTTCTATCCCAACCTGTTCTCATCAAAACCTTGAGGGCACAAACTAGTTGTCCGCAGATAGTTCTTCAGCATAGTTTGAAGTCTGCAATATCGCTTCTTCAGCCTTGTTTGGTCCTCTTGTATTGGCTGTTGCCGGAATATTCTCTGTATGCTGAGATGATACATAAAAGATGCTGCTGCAGTTTTACTAGGTTAATAGACGATCGTGTTCAATGTCTGTAAATTGTAAATGCGTGCTTCTTGCACTAAATTTCTGAAACTTTTCCCACCTCTACATGAAATAAAAACTGAATTTTTGTTTAAGATTGTTCCTTGTCACTCAGGAATCTGGATAGACACGATACTCTTAAGTTTCAAAAAATTATTCCTCTCAGACCCTGTTTGTTGTCATTCAAGAGAGTAATCAAGCACTGCTATTGTATTAGTATGCTTGGTGTTACTTAGTTCTTTGAGTTCATCTCATGCTTTGAAACAGCGTCGATAAGTAGATGTACCTTGGTCATTTTTTTTCATTGTTCGCAATGTTAACCGAATCCTTAGTTTTCGAAGTTGCTTCATCTAGACCCTTATATCACATATATAATTGAGAAAAGTTCACCCTGATATTTAGGCATATAGCTGACACTTCTTTTTAGTGAGTTTCCCAAAATAACACATAGAAACAGCCACTAATTGACCAGAACTTCGTAAGCACTGTTCAATCTTCTGAGATTAAAAAAAACACGGCGGAGTGAACTGAAGCCTGATTAGTTGCATGTGAACGCTGGTACATAGTACAGTGGGCACCGAGTCGCCTTTTACGAGTGTTGACAGAGCACAATGAGCATGACTGCATGAAGGACATGTGCAACAGAAACAGATGCTGCTGCTGTTGAACTTGAAACTCTGAAGGATGCTATCTTCTTCCCAAGATGGCTATAAATTTGGGTCGACCTATAGAGCAACAGCTTCACAGTTCAATGTAGGGTGGCATCTGAATAGACAGTTTTGTTGTTCCCACACACTACTGTTCTAGCTAGTTTTGAGGTGTTTGCCAGGCACTGAAAGTGAGAATTGGAGGAAAGCAAACTGATCGATCAGATCTGCAACAGATGGGCAAATATGATCGCTGATCAGCTTGGTTTCCTCCAATATCTCACCTTCAATCGATTGCCTGGTGGCTGCAGTCTACAGATAATGAATAGACTAGCTAGGAAAGTACATGTGGCGATTAAAGTGAGTATTAGAGGAAACTGAATCATCCCTCGGAAGAAAAGAAAGATGGTTCAGTTTCTTCTAATATCTCACCTTGAACGGTCCATTTGCGAAACAATATGATCTTCATACATGCAAAAATAAGCACATCCTGGGACAGCAACCCAACGTGAGAATGGGAGGAAATCAAACTCAAGAGGCAGATATCTAAGATATAAACTGCCTTCTTTTCTAGTTTGTTTTCCTCCAATATCTTACCTTGGCTGAATTGCTTGATTCTGACTTTCTGAGTTGAGTGGCCACGAGTCTGTCGAGAATTTGACAAGTACATATTATTGTAACCTCTCGCCTCCGGAACACAGGGATTTCACTAGAATTCTATGGGACAGAATCAGAACACGTGATAACTATCCAGTGAGATACTCCCTCTTCTCGATTTTTAAGGTAACGATCCAACCTCCTTTCCTCTGCTAGTTCATTGACTAGTTAGGGTTTAGAGTGAGCATTAGAAGGTAAATGCATTTTAGATGTGGGTGGAATTGTTTGTGCAGTGTTTTAACCACGATTTTGATCGACGTAGTCGATTAATATGAAGACATGATCAGCTAGGCAGTGGCAGATAACAAGGTCCAACAGCAGAAATGGAGGGGAGGGAAATGCATTCTGTTACAGGTCATCTTCAAGTCAAACAGATATTTTAATATAATCCTATACAATAAACTCACCGTGAGCTTGACTCCAACCTTTCGATAATCACTTTTCGGCAATCCTTTACAATCTATTTGAGCCAATTCATCGGTCAAGAAAACTTCTCAAACCATCAGCACAAGACTAGTATAATATCCGGTCTTGGCTGTGAAATGGCACGGTTGGTTTAGCCATATCCAAGCTTCGTTAAAACAGGAACATGTATGCCCTTCTTCTTCTCCATTGCCTTCGTCTCCTCTACTGTGAGTCCTTGTATTGTTGTTTCATTAGCCTCGGGTAGACAGATTCAGCGGGCTTCCACAACATCAACGGAATAATAGGTCTTTTCTTTGGATTGTAATGCCTTTCCCTGTACGGTATCGACTGACCCACATGCCTGTGGATGATAAGGCCACCAGTTTTTCCAAAGAGAGAAGGCAGGAGCTCTGCCAATTGTATTAAGAAGAGATATCAGAAGTTACAGCAGCAGTATGATGATAAACACAACTACAATGAGCGGGGAGAGGCCACCCTTTAAGCACTACAAAGACCCAGGGGAGCTACTCTACTCAAAGGAGAACAATACAATACAAATCAGTCGGCTACAGCAGATTGCAGCTTGCACATGGGCTGTCTGAGTGATCAAATAAGAGCTCCTACTGGACAGTAATTTCGATTGCATCAAATAAGAGCTCCTAAAATGTGCACCAATATACTTCATACCTGACCGCCTCACCATTCTTCCAGTGATTGTGGATGTCATTTAGCATGCTCTCCCTACAGAAACATCAGCCAGCTGAATCACCACCATCATCATCATCAATTACAATTTGAACTGCACCCCAAATTCACCATTCTTGCTCCAACCCAACGCCAAATTTACCGAGATTGATCTGCAGCTTGGTCCGGTTCTTCTGGCACTTCTCGACCAAGAACGCGCGCTCCGCGGGGAGAGTGGCTCGCCGAGCACGCGCTCTCGCTCGCGCCGGCGGGCCTCCTCCACTCGGCGGCGGGACACGGTCGTCGGCTTCGACGTCGTGGGGCGTGGAGTCGACGGCGGGCCGCGTAGAGGCCGGTTCAGGGGCGATCGAGGCGGCCGGGGCCGAAGGGCGAGTACTCGAGCTCGCGGAGCCCGATGGGCCTGGCGTCCGGGGTGCTCTCGGTGTAGCTGAAGCGGAAGTCTAAGGGGAGGTCCGAGTGGGCGGTTGGGCTGCTGCCGCGGTCCAGCGAGGACGGCGGACGGTAGGGGGCTTCTTTGAGCAGCGCTTCTTGTAGGCGGCAGCGTGGGGTTTCTTGCGGGGTGTGGATCAGGGAGGCGGGCGGCACGAAGCCGTAGCGGTCGAGGAGGCGCGAGAGGTGGCGGAATGGAGGGTGGTGGGGTGGAGCCGTGGAGGAGGACGGGGAGGAGCAGCATGGGGTGGCCGAGCCGAGCGACTTGTAGTGCTCGCTGGCTGCGCCGGGAGACAAGCGGTGGCCGGTGCTAAAGCCTAAAGGTGTCCGAGCGAGGCGCACGGCACAGCCCGGCCCGTTTAGGCCCGGCTACGTGCCGGTCCATGTACCGGATCCCCAGCCCAAACACAGCCGGTGGCCTCACGGGCCGTACCATGCTAGCACATGGCCTTGCGGGTTGAGACCGACCCGTTTGCCCGTTTGGTATAAAAAAAATTCTAAAAACTAAAAAAATTGAAAATCATAGAAGTTTGAAAAAAATTAGAAAAAATAGAGAACAATATAGAATAATTAGGAAAAACTCAAAAAAATAGATTTTTTTTAAAGTATACGCGGGCCTAAATGGGACATGCTTTGTTGGCCCGCTGTGCCGGGGTGCTGACCTAAGCACAGCCCGACTAGATGGGTTGTGCCAACCCAGCCCGTTTACGATCAAACTGTGTTGTGCTTGAGCTGTGCCAACAGTGGCGGGCCATGGGCTGACCCGTTTGGCATGGCCTATTTGGCATGGCCTATTTGGCCATCTCTAGCTGGTGGGTTCAAGGAACAAAACCCTCTCGTGTTCGTGGGTTTTTGGGGAGACAACGATTATTTGTATAACAAAAAATTGCCTAATTTCATTCTTTATTTTTTTTGAAATTAGCCAGGAGCTCTAGTATTCGTTTAAGAGGAATGAACACCTAGGCGAATCAAGGATTCAAACCTAGGTGGGCTGAGGGGCCACACCTGCTCCTCGCCAGCCAAGCTAGACTCGGATCTCAAAAAATTGCCTAATTTCATCTAGAAAAGAAAATGATCAAGCATATGATTCTATTTCTTGTGTTGGTAGAGCAGAAATTGAAGATAATTCTTTGACCCAAATTAGCTATATGCACAATTTCATTGGAAGAGACGGTCAACCCTAGCGTTGCGTTTTCGTGAGTTATCCGAGCAGAAATCAACGGTAATATTTTGATCCAAATCACCTACATAACCCAATCTGGTTAGGAGAAATTATCGATCATGATAGCATTGAGTTTCCGAGAGTTGCTCGATCACAAAATCAATGTTTACTTTGATCTTATTGCGATCGGCAAAATAAAAGCTGAGGGCTCTAAGCATCTCCAACAATTCCCAAAATCTTAACTCCCAAAACATGTAATTAGGGTCTTCCCAAAAAGTGTTTTTCCCAATAAAAATTCCCTTCCTCCAACAGCTAACAGTTTTTCCCAAAAAAAACTGTTATTGTTGCAGGAAATGAAACCACAGAACACCAGCGGGGTTAAAAATATAAGTGATCACAAGCAAATTACCCTATTGGACATGTTGCAGCTCTATCAATGCCCGTTGCAGTAGTCCAAGTGTCACCAGACTATATATTTCGACTCCCCACAACAATCGCTACCTGATGGAGGCCATTTCAATGTTCAGGGGACAGACAAAGGAATGTTTGGTATCATAGACTCCGTCCCTAAATTGATTCTTCTGCCTACCTGAACACCATGACAGCTTGCCACCTGAACTTCTATAGCAATTGGAATAATCACCTAGAAAGAACATCAAGTTTTTTTTGGTATTGCAAAACCATCAGCATTGTGGATGTAACACGGAATTATTGACGTAGGGACTCATAATCAATAGACACCTTCGGTCCAACATTTTCAGATGCAGCTCCCACTAATGCACTGCCCCCAATCTTCAGAAGTGCCCTTTTCCATCTTGGATTTGAGAAAAGTGTCCACCCAGAGCCAACACCGATACTAAACAGGCCAGCACTTGAAGGGATGCAAGTGCAATGCAAATCAATTGCTCATTTTTCCACTAGTGCCCAAAATGAACTAATTGAAAGTGACTTGTATTTCTTATACCTCTTGTTGTTTTGTTGCTGCTGATGGGACGACTTGTCATCGTGAGCGGCGGCAGACTTGGGTGAAACGACGGAGGTTGCATTGCCAACTATGAATTCCAGGCGCCTGAATCAGGGCCATTGGTTGGAGGTGCCGCTACTGCCGCCGGCAATGCGCTGGTACTCCACCTTGTAACTCCCCTCAGGTTCCCCCGCTTCAGTTGCTCGAACCGCTCCGTATACGCGTCCAGGAGGCTGCCGATGGCCTCCTCGCTCCACTCCTCCCGGTCCTTCCGGTAGTCCACACCCGCGACCGAGGAAGCACTACCGCTTCCGCCGCCGCCCCTCCCCTTCTTGCTTCTCTGACCGCCGCCGTTTCTGAAGCAGGAGCAGTACTCACCGCCATCCCCGACTCCTCGGCACCGCCCCTGCGCTTGGCCGCCTGGTGATGCTTGTTTCGGTCCGGGCGTGTGGGTCTCGCCCTGGGCAGCCGGCGAGAAGTGACTGGCGGCGGCGAAGCAGGAGGAGGGGGAGAGTAGCCGCCTTTGCGAGAGGTAGAAGCCCTGCTGCGGCGGTGGCGGGGATGGGTTTGGTTGAGTTTCGAGGAGCGGGTGGGCGCCGTCACCGAGGAGGCCGAAGTCGTCGTCGCAGGTGGCCATGGATGGCGCCGGTGGTTGATGGTTGCTCTGCGCAAGAGGTGCCGCGAGCTGATGGTTGCTCTGCGCTGAATGGAGGAGGACGCCGGATGGGGTGGAGGATGGAGCTCGGCTGGATGGTGCGGACGAAATCTTCTACGCGGGTGAAAGGGCAGGTGATGTCGCCTAGAGGGGGGTGAATAGGCGAATTAAACTTTTTAAACTTAATTGCAGCGGAAATAAAACAATCCAAGGTTTTCAGTCCGGAGTGTCCGGGGATTTTATCCGGATACTCCGGTATAAATGTCCGGACTATCCGGGGTAATTGTCCGGATACTCCGGATTGGGCACCTCGAGATGAAATTTGAAATTCCTCCAACTTTTAATCAAACTACTTGAATACAAAGATTCTAAACACTAGCAGGAACCTAGAACATGTATGGATCTAGAGCCAAACACAGTAGAAAAGTAGATCGGGCAATTTCAAGATTCAAAATCAAATACTCTAGCAAGAATAAAAATAAGCAAGTATGAGAAGCAAACTTGGAGACGATGATTTTTCACCCGAAGTTCGGATCCTTGAGGGGATCCTACGTCTCCGTTGAGGCGGCACCAAGCCGGTCTCTTTCAACCCTATCCTCCGGTGTTGCACTTTGCACTGCCATGTCTCGGTCACCCAAGACAGGGTCTCTTTCAACCCGCTTAGGCCTTGTTGCACCTTGCACTCACGGGTCTTCACTTCTTTGATTCCTTCCCTTGAGGAGATGAATCCCCTTCACAAACTTCCTACTACCAACCACACAAAGCTCGGTGGCTCGTAGGCGACCTCCTAGCCGTCTAGGAGTCCTCAACCTCCAAGAGTAACAAATATTCACGAAGAACAAACTTGGAGATGACCTCAAGTGCTCAAACAACTCAAATCTCACTCAATCCCAAGCACTAACCACTTTCACACCCAACCCTTCACTCCAAAGGGGATCACTAAGATCTAGGGATAGAGAGGTGGAATGGGGGCTCAAGAACACTAAGAATACACCTCAAAGCACCAAGAAACCAGCCCCAAAACGCCTCCCAACGGCTACCCAAGTGGGGGCTTTAAATAGCCAATCCCAAAAACTAGCCGTTTGAATCACAAGAAAGGATACTCCGGACAATTAGTCCGGATACTCTGGACATTTTCCCCGGAGTGTCCGGACTAAATGTCCGGATACTCCAGACTTACCAGAGAAAACCAACCGAGGACCCCAGCCCGGAGTGTCCGGACATTTTCCTCGGATAGTCCGGACATTTTCCTCGGATAGTCCGGACTTAAGAATAAAACAACCAATTTAAAACGAGCATAACTTTTGATTCCGGACTCCGATTTAAGTGATTTTGGACTCTATTGAAAGCTAAGAACAAGGGCTACACAACCAACAAGGTCTCACTACCCAAATCTCAAAGGATAAATCCAGATTTCACCAAGAATCCAAAAGAGACCTACAATTCTCACTTTCCGGTACCACCAATACCACTCTCTCTCTAAATTTCACAAGGATGGATCATTTGAGCACTTGACACATCTAAAAGTCATTCGACGTCGCATCCCTCTTAATAGTACGGCAATCCTTAGACTCAAATTCAAACGAGAAATATAAGTCTTACATTCAATCCGCATGCCGTCTTCTCCGTGGATGCAATGTGCATGATGTCTTTTACCAAAATGATTGATGACATCTTCGTCTTGTCCAACTTGACTCGATTCACCTCATGAGACTCTCATCCCATCGACCTTGACTTGATCATCCTCTCGACGATCTCCACGCCAAGTCGATCTTGACTTAGTCCTCAACTCTTGGTGACACCGCCGTCTTGTTGACCTCGGCTTAACGGTCATCCTTCAAGATACCTTGGTCATCATGCACACACGGGACCTAATTCTTTCCAAACCACTCATGAAAAGCATTAGTCCCAAAAGCTCAATAGATATGAAGAAATTGATATTTGTGAGCAGTTGATTACCACAAGTGTTTCATATAAAGAAGCACAATATAAATGGAAACACTTGATATAAGAAATGTTCTCTACTAAGTGCATCATGATGAATATGTAATTGATCTATATGCACTAGAGAGATAATTGCCAATATGATGAGTCAATTAAAACTTTCACGGAGATGGAAAAAATCGCGATTGGGAAAGAACGCAGCGGCGAAAATCTGGAGAGTTCGGTCGCTAAGATAGGGCGTGCGGAGAGATTGGGAATTCCTTTAGGGAACTGTTGGAGCGCTAATTTTCTGATTAGTTTCTAAAAAATGGTTTTAGGAAATACTTTAGGGAACTGTTGGAGATGCTCTAAGGTTAAGCACTCTTGGTACAAGCAAGACAAAACTGAGGGCTAATCAGAGAGCTCCATAGGCGCCAAACGGCAGTAGCGTCACATTCCATTTTGCTACAAGGAAAAAGCTGGGACAGTTGTGGATGGCCATATTTGACTCAGAACTCGGAGCTGCTCTTTTTGTGAGTAAGCCTAAGCAAAATTCACTTAATGCGCTAGCTCACTGTGCGATGTATCTGTTCATGTATAACATACCGTTTACACTTTGTTCTCGTTTCGTATAGAAAGGTTAACTTAAAGATACTACGTTTAGACCCAACAAGCATTATATATTACTACAATTCACTTTAAACAAACAATATAGAACTAATTCCACAACCGCTCCATATGAGGCCTTCACTCTAACGGGTTAGGGTATTACACTTTCTGTAACCATAAACGCAATTTCAACCATCGGTGAAGCTCAGTCAAAACAGTAATGTTGGGACCCGCATAATTAGCCCAGGATAACAACATCAACACCACCATTACTCTGAGTTAATTATACTGATCTTGGTATATTAGCTAACAAAATACCGAGTCCATTCGATACTTTATCAACTAATACACCGTATTCAGAGTGTTGCAGCAGAAACAATAATTAGAGACTGAAATAGAAACTTATTATATTTTATTGCCACGCAGGCTATAAGTTCAATACATTAATTGTACAAAGGATCCAAGTACAACAAAAATATAATACAAAAGTACTAATTACCTAAAAACTGATAAAACCAAAGTACAATCTACCCATCGATCTAGGGAGATTGGCGCCACTGACACTCTTTAAAATTCGTGATTCATTTTATGACACTCTGACCCACTGTCATACACTCAGATGGACCCACATGTTATAAACACATCACTAAAAACCAACGAATTGGATGTCGCTAGACTAATTTTTCCCATCGATCTAACCCTCCTGATAGCCCTCATCCTGGTAGCTCTGATCTTGTGGGTGTCCTTTACCCCATGCCTCACACGCGAGTTCATTGGGATCCATGTACCAACTAGATGCATGACCTCCAAAGCAGTTTTCTAAACAAAGGAGGATTTAGTAAGAATAAGTGCAAAAGCACTCAGCAAGCATTAATAACAAAATATATTATATAATTTTTTCCTACTTCCATATCTATTTCAAGAACTTCCCATAACCATCTGTGTAACCTTTCCTCAACACCATTTTCAGAAAATAGAGTTTATTAGGAAAGTTGTGTTGTTGACTTTAATTATCCAAAACTGCTACTAGCACTTGAATATAAGGCAGACTTAGCTTCCATAGCCTCTAATCCAGGAGACAGGTATAGATTCATGTTTTGACCCTACGTAGGTTTTTATCACTACTTTACCTATAGTGACCCCATCCTATGAGACCCTAGAATGTTTATCACTATTTTAGAATTAGATCTTCAACCCTAGTAGCCAACGAGTAGTAGTGTCCTCGATAATTCCCTACCTACCCTCAACATAACATTGTACTGTGTTACCACAGCAACTCAAAATTCTCATCCCTTAGCTAAAGTTCTAACTATCTCTATTCTAAAATCTCACTCCGTAGCTGAATTTCAACCCTCAATCGAGTCCTACATTCTCAACCCTTAATTGAGTTATACCTCGGTGGTCTCATCGGGCCATCTGACCTACCCGACTTCCACCCCCTAGTTATCTACTCATACCATATATGGAAATCATAATACTTTTATAGGACAACCTTTTTTTGGCTATTTTCACACACTATAGTTGATACGATAATTGCAGTTCATTGCCCGATTGTAGTTGTTTATCCTTATACCATAACTTATGTAGAGGGCCCCACCAGTATGACAATCCTTCTCAAGGCACCCCTCTACCCACCACCTATATATAGATACATTCTCCACAACAATATCCATTACCGTCTCAGCATTCATTATCAAACCATCCTTCCAACTGCATCCAATTTGGTGGTTTTATATTAAAAGATATTTTTCCCATGCAGTGATGATATCTAAAAACATTTAAAATCGATTTCATAAATATGATCAAAAGAAGCTTGCCTAAATTTGAGTAAAGGTAATCACCCTCGACCGGTTGTTGAAGATGAGCTCTGGATAGATTTGATTCAATTCCTAAAATAACAAAATATTATATTTTAGTCAATTTTAGTATGTTTTATGGCATCCAAACCTTTCCTTAAAATTTTATTGTTTAAAATACATATAAAGCCTCTTTTTTTAAAAAAAATTAGAATAATTTAATTTTATATCTTTTATTAATTTATCATATTTTAATTAGGTATAGTTATTTTGGATGATGCACTGAGTTAAAGAGATTTTTTTGTCCTTTTCTTTTCTCTTCTTTCATTTTCTCCTGTTTTTTTCTTTCTTTCTTTTCTTTCCTCTCTTTTCTTTCATTTTTCCTGTTGACCTTATCTTCTTAACTCTCTTCTTCTTCCCCATATCTCACTCCCTCTCTCTTCTTTTCTTCTCCTAATTGCTCTCTCTGGCTCCTCTCTTCCTCCGCCCATTTGGCACTTCTTCCTTGGCCGATGCCGGCCACCGACTACCTCGGATCCCTATCAGGTCACACCCTAACGTTGATCGCCCCCTTCTCCTAGCTCCACGCTGCACCTTCTTGGGCCATGTGCTCGGTCTACCTCCTGTGTCGCCTCGGCCAGTGCCCTCGCCACCGACTGGCCTGCTCTCGCATCATCTGGCCTCCTGGGCCACCTCCTCTACCCCACGCCCTGGCCACTGCCTCCTCTTGGCCCCGAGCCACCTCCTCCTGGCCTCCCTGAACCTATGCTTGCGCAGGTCGAGCTTGGGCTATCGCGCCTCCACCGGCCTCCTCTTCGACCCGTGCCGATCGAGCCCCTCGCGGTTTTGACCCTGTCGATTTTTTCTACCCCCACCGAGCTGCCTTTACCTACTCTTCCCCTATGGGATGATTTATTGTTCTATATATTGTTTGCATTTCCTTTTTTTACTTAAGCAGTTTTGATGGATCTAGAAATTCTTACTGGTTGATGAATGATGATGATATAGTTTGGGTTGCCAAGGGTTGGCGGTGTTGTAAAGATACCTGAGGGTTCCCCACACGTCGAAGAGTGCTGGGGAAAACATTGGGCATGCATGATGCCACCCCTAAAGCAGTCTTTTTTGAAACCCTAGTTGCTTCTACAGCTATATACATTGGTCTCTTAGTTTGTTTATTAGCTATGTTGTCACCTAGGTTGTTGAAACTAAATGAGTTGCAAGATGATTTATACCTAGGAATGTAGAAGGATTTGGAAAAAGGGTTTTTGGATGTGATACTATGGGAAGGGAATGAGCGAGGGCCTTGCTCTCTGGGCTGAGTGCTCATGGCTTCCTAGGACTTGGCTTGCTTGAGGCTTGGTTTCTCCTAGCTCCTTGATGGCACCCTCTTGCTCTTGGGGCTTGATGGTTCCCTAGCCTCCTCTTGTCCTTCTGATGGCTTGCTCCTGACTCTTGTGTGGTTGTGCTCCTGGAGTTCGGGTGGCTTGTGCTTGTATGGCTTGAGCTTTGACTTGGTGTGGTTGCCCTGGTGGTGTACTCTCCTAGGAGCTTTATGCTTGTGCTTGGAATAGATGGCTTTGCTACTCGTGGTGTGCTCCTGGAGATGTGTTGCTCCTGGGAGCTTTGTTTGCCTTGGGGGGTTTGCTTCAAATGGTGCTCCTGGGAGCTTTGTTTGCCTTGGGGGGTTTGCTCCAAATGGCTTTGGCTTTATGGCTTTGTGCTTGGGAATGGATAGCTTGTGTGGTTTTGTGGTTGGGGCTTTGGGGATGACTCTTGTGTGGTTATCCTAGGAAGGCTTTACTTTCCTTTATTATTCCTGGGTGCTTTACTTTTTCTACTATGTGGTTTTTATTTTTTTACCATAAGATATTTGGGCATGGCTAAGGTTATTGGACGATTACAGGTTTGTTTAACGCCGAATGATAAAACCTTAAGTAATGAGAGGTGCCGACTGGCTCTAGACTATCAGGTATCGCGATGAGCGATACACTCGCATACGGGTCTGACGGCAAGTCCTAAAACTTTAATTTTTTGTATTTCTTGTCTTATAATTAATGTGCATGTTTGCGAATGATTTATGATTTGCATGGATCAAGGACCATGGGAAGCTGTAGACTTTAGGAATTTTGAATTTTCTTGTAATCTTCTTCTGATGTAACTTTATTTTCAATGTACATTGTAATTATACATCTGTATACCACTTGATCATAAATAAAGTTGATGGTTAATTTTGTTAGCAGTTTAATTATGTATGATTAATTTGTGTTGAGGATCTCATTGTAGGAATCAACGTTGGACGGCCAAAATAAGACGATGTAACAGGCAAGGACAGCTAAAACATCTGAACCTACCAAAAAGAGGGGAGAGATATATAATGATTTGGCAAGTTCTTCCATCCTTACATTTGGTACAAAATAGTTAGATGTCACTCGTCAGTACAATTATCGGAGACCCAGCAAATAGCCATCATCCCTACTACCTTGTCATGCTGAACATACAGGGACCTTGGCGCAACCACCGCACAGGAACTAGTTCCTCGTGCCCTGCTGTTTTTGCGTATCGAGGGAGGCAAGCAGGCATTGTACATCAAAACATATTGTGGCTGGCTACATCTCTGCCAATTGATCGATATGAACAAATGGGTGATTTCAACTAGGATGATTGATACACATTGCTCTTACTCTTACAACATACAAGAAATAGCAGCAGGTCATCTTGGCCCAGATAGCTCAACCGCATGGAGATTGTCTGTTGAGTCGACAATCCACTCCGACTTTCGATGCGGGCCCAGCTCTACCTCCTGCCGTACTACCTCTACCTTTTGCCACTCCTCCCATCTTTCGGCAAGGCCGTCACCTTCGAGCATCCTCACCACCTCCGACATCTTAGGCCGGTCCATGGGGGAGCCCTGTGTGCAAAGAAGTGCGACTTGGATCAAAGATTCCACCTCAACATCAATGTAGTTGTTCTGTAGATCTGGATCAACCAGCATCTCCAGCCTTTTCTCCTTGAGTAATCCTTTGACCTGCACACAGCACAGAAACTCACTATTAGCTTGCCAATAAAAACAGGCATTTTATCATAAGACACTAAAACAACTCCCAAACAAGCAAACGCAAAAGAAAATGACAAATAGAAGAATGTTCAGGGACATACTGCTCTACCATTTGCTTACTTTAGCTGTAATAACATAACAAATCAAAACGAATATGTTCTTTCTTAGGCCCTACTAAAGCAAATTTTGTTAGATGAACAGATTTTTACAGTAGTAAAGAAAAAGTTAATATCCAACTTCAGCACAATATCGAGCCGCAAACAGGCATGAATATGTACGGGTGCAATTTGAACCGATGGAATGTCACTAGTCGATTACCCAATCAAGTAGCATGACATCGTCATCATTGGCAAGGCGAGCAAGATCAAAGGCACGTTGTCCTGTGATAAGCTCCAAAAGCATAATTCCGTAACCAAATACATCAGTTTTCTCAGAGGATTTTCCTGTTGAAAGATATTCCGGTGCGATATGCCCAATTGTTCCACGCACAGCAGTTGTTACATGGGTATCCTTGTAATCCATTAGTTTGGCCAAACCAAAATCCCCCACTACAGCTTCAAAGTCTTCATCTAATAAAATATTTGCAGCTTTAACATCGCGATGGATAATCTTTGGATCACAATGATCATGTAAATAGGACAGGCCCCTGGCAGAACCCAATGCAATCCTTTTTCTCGTTTGCCAATCGAGTGGAGGTTCAGATGGTGGTCGTTCTGCAACATAAAATTAAACATAGCTTGAGATTGTAGTTACTAAAAGATCCAAAGAAAAGGCTGTAACATGGGAGGAAATGAGATAAGTACCTCTTAAACGTGATGCAACACTTCCATTAGCCATGTATGGATACACAAGCAATCTCTCTGTCGGTGTCATACAGAATCCACGGAGACGCAATAGGTTTCTATGTACAGCCATACTGATCATCTCGACTTCTGTTTGAAACTGTAATTCCCCACCAGGTGTTCTCTCCTCTTTTAGTCTCTTTACAGCTACTAACGAACCGTCCGCTAGTCTTCCTTTGTAGACTTTGCCAAATCCACCTCTTCCAAGAATGTTCTTATTGCTGAAGCCATCCGTTGCAACTTGCAGTTCTCGTAGTGAAAACCTTTTAAGCTGACCAAGATGGACCTCTGGATCCTCCTCAGCTGTACCCATAATAAGAAATCTCAGACTAAGTTGACTCAATGTTAGCTTCCAAGTAATTTTCCTTCTTTCACTGAATGCTTACCAGGTACATCAAAGAAATGCTCTTGTGGTTTCCTGCGTCGCCACCATGCAAAACCAATTGCAGGAACAGCAAATAGCAAGGCTGCACCAGCAGCCACTCCTCCAGCAATTGCTCCAGTACTAGAGGAACTACTTCCTGTACAAAATAATAAGCAGCAGCAACATCATACACTCCATACTGGTATAAGTACCAGTGTACCACATGTCACTGAAGAAAAAAGAGGTGTTGCTATGCAAGGATCTGGAATCAGATAACAAATTGGAGAACCAAACCAGAAAACAGGTCATTGCATCCTATAACATACTCAGAACTCAAAAAGGATAGAAGGATCAAAAAGGATCTATGTTGTAAGCCAATAAAAGATTAATCTTAAAAAATTTCCCAAATAAACTTACAACTAGCTACGGTTTTAAGAACAGGCCAAAAGTTCAACTTCTACAGGTTTGCAAATTTGGCAGCCGCTGCCAACACAATAATGTGGCTACGGGAACCTGTCATACCACTGTAACAAGACAGAAGGGAAAGAAAACAAAGAAAAAGAGGGTGTAGTGTTCGACTCAAGTGCAGCTGCACCATACGAATAATTCTGTCATGGTTCCAATGGGGTGACGGGCCCTGTAGAATCCCAGGTCAATTCTGGCAAGAATTATAGTGCAGTGTAAATAACAGTGCAGACCTATCAGTCACAGCCCAATGGTGCAGCAGAGAGCAAGAATTGCAAAATTACAAGGCAACAGTTCGTTCTTAAAATTTAACATTTTAATTTGATTTTCACAACAAAAAAAATCCAGCTCTTCTTTTTGAGCTTTAACTTTAAAAAAAATACATTCAATATAGATAGTGGTCTCCAGTTTCATTGTATTTTATTGTTTTTGGAAGTACACTCATCCCAATTAGGATGTTACATCAATGAAGAACATCAAACATAAATCCTATTGGATTCAATTATTTGCATGGACTTAAAGAGTAGTGAATCTGATTTGCATGGACTTAAAGAGTAGTGAATCTGAATAAAACCTGGTGATTGCACTGGAGTTGGAGGGTTATATGGAGGAGGTGGGGAAAATGGGGGAGCACCGGGACAAGGTTTTGTGGTGCCAGGACCACACAGGGCAGGGTTGTTGGCAAAACTGCAAAAATTAAACAAGTGTGAATAGAAGCGGCGTCAAGGCAAAGAAAAGTGGATCTACCAACTAAACTTTTAGTTTTACCTGATAGGGGTGAATAATGAAAAAGAACCAGTAGATGGAACTTCACCTGACAAATTGTTATTTGACAGATCCCTATAATTCGATAGAAAAATAAGTCGTTAAGCATTTACTGATTATACCACAGAATACAAACTGTAGATTACACTGAAGAAAAGGGTGTAAACTTACACTAAAGAAAAGGATGTAAAATAGTTCATACTCAGAGAAATAAATACTTACAGAACTTGGAGAGCGGTGATAGCAGTTAATGATTTAGGAATTGAACCCGAAAGGCTATTGTTGTTAAGACGCCTGTCCACATAAATAAAATAAAATAAAGATGAACCAAATTAGTAACATAGTAACATTCATAGAGAATGTTGCAGTGAAAATACAATGAAGAGACTCCTGACAAGAAGTTCTACTTTGAAAACCTAACAACATGATAGATGCCTTAAACATCAGAAAAGGAATGTCAGCAAGCTAAATATTCATCGCCTGACTAGTGTGGCTATGTGTGTGTGTTCATACATATACATATAAATACATATGTGTGTATGTGTGTGTGTGTACATACATATACATACATGTGTGTGTGTGAACAAGTTTACATAAAAAGATTGAATGATAAATCAAACAAAATCCTTTTATTACTCAGAATAAGCTTGATACAATTTTGTTTCCATTTGAAGTGCTGGTTGGTAAATGTGTTTAAGCAATGACAAAGCATGTGAGGAGTTCCTGTGAAAAATATGTAAGCACTGATTTGTCCGGTTGATTTCAAGTAAAATAGTTGAAGAAAACTGTTTTGACTATGTGGTTACACTAGCATTGTTTTCAAAACAAGGGCATTATGTTGCCATGAACAGCAACTCCATCCTGACAAATGAAATTCATTTCATGTTGACCCAGTGAGACTAGGAAGTTCGTGTCTTCAATCCATATAAAATGTGGTAATGTTAAACAAAGTGGCTGCATCCATGAGTCTTTCAAAATACTGTTCTTTACATAGTTTTTGTTATGAAAATGCTTTCAACTTTCCAAACCATCAAGTTAGCAGCTCAGGGATGCTGACAAAGTAGCATGTCTGTAGTCATGATGATATTCTCAATGTCCTAGATAATCTCCTTGGTAATGTATAATGAAAATATGAAGTGATTGACAATATAACTGAGATACTAGCATGTGTACATCCAAAGCATCCCTACTATATAACATGTTGATATGCTGATATCTAATTATACATAATGAGTAGTATAGCTAATAAATAAAGAAATCATACAGGAATCGCAGCTTCAATAGATTCCCCAATGAAGCAGGTATTGGACCAGTGAAGTTGTTCAAGTACAAATCCAAACTGACCAAGTTTGTGAGGTTTCCGAGTTCACTAGGTATTGTGCCGCTTATGTTATTACTGTAGAGCTCCCTGCATCACAAAGGTTGAACCAGTCACTAAATTGTAAATTGTCGAAACAACAAAAAGATGGGCCAAGACCCCAAGACGTAGCTGATTTATGAAGTTTTGCAATTAATTGTTAATGTGGTCGTGAAGACTGTCAAGGTTATCTGGTATCAGTATCACCTTTTGCATGCACTAGTCTATGTTACTATTATCATGATCGATAGTTCCAACAACCTTGTCATTTGACAATTTGCCACCACGAAGCCATGGACTATAGGCTTGCTATCTAAAGACTGAATATACCAGCACATTTCGATTGACAAGATGTGCTTAATGTGTGGCTTGGTCTGAGCACCATGCAGTTTTTAGACATGTTTTTCCACATAACAGTAGACATTCTAGTGATGTAGCATGCAGCCCTATCTCCATTCTTTAACAACAACAACGAGAAACATTGTTTACATGAAAGAAAATAAAGATTTTCATAACAAAATATTTCTTTACATGCATTTGTATATTCAATGTTTTCACCTAAGCTGGAAGACCAGAAAGATGACAAGCATCCACGATTTGCAGGCAATATGGCATTTACGTAATAAAAAAACTTAGCAACAGGAAGAGAACTTACAGGTACTGCAAGTTTTTGAGCTGGCCAAGTTGCGACACCAAAGTACCTGATAGAGCAGCATTTCCAAGATCACTGAAAAATGCAGATAAATTTCAGTAGGAAATATAGAACAGGTGTAACTGCATAGTAGAGAGAAAGGTGCACCTACACTCGGATAACGCTGTTGTCATTATTGCAGGTAACATGAAACCAAGTGCATGGATTGACCAGAGTTGGATCCCAACTTTGGAGCACATTATTAGGATCATTCAAGTTAGTTCTTAAGCTATGCAACGCATCACCTGTCAATAATGGAATGAAAAATGAGCAACTGCCAGATAAAATTTAACCAGATTAAAACTAGGATTCTAAGTCCAGTTGTCAGAAATTATATTTATCCCAACATGAGCAAAGTATCCAATTACAACCAGTACAGTTGTTAGTGCTACCAACTAATATTCCTTTATGATGTAGATGAAACATGATTTTCATTTGAAGAAACACATCCGAATCCCAAGTCATCAAACACAAAATAAAGTAAAAACAATAAGAGCAACTTGCATAGACCTTTATACTTGCAACTAAAAGAATCTGGCAGAAAACCATTTGTCTGTTATGTTGTCAATTTGTCGTTACACCGCACATATACTAGAAAATCTTGTCACGAGAAGCACACAAAAAAGCTTTAAATTGTCCTGCGTTTTAAAAGCTAAGCATCAATTAAGACAAAGGTATCAATGGACCACATAAATAACGAAAGTTACAGCACAGACTTGGTCGCTATATATACCACCAGGTTTTCTAAGACAAGCTCCTGAAAGAATTCCAAATCGGCATGTTGTACGGAAGACTCGTTAAAAAGAGAGGAAAGTAAACAATCACCTTCAGATGATTGAAGCTTCAGCTTCATACTTCAAATACCAACTATCCCACTCTCAATTACAGAACAGCCATAGCAACCATTCAGTAAGATGATTGCTGATTGCATATGGATTAACATCAAAGATTGCTTCGAGAAACAGAATTCGATCAGAGGCCCACATGGGAATTACCCAACCCCTCACTAGAACTATAGACAAACTACCAATCATAACCCAAATTAGTAATTTGAACCTATCAGTGCCTGAAGCAATATATATACACCGTGAAACGTCCTAATCAATCCTAGGCACCACACCAGCAACCGAAGACCGAGACTTCACTAAACCAGCCAAGCTCAAGCATATCATAGGCAGACGAACAATTCGCTCCGGTAGAGCAAAAGCAAAACAGAGGCCCACTTGAAAATCGCCCAGCCACCAACCAGAAACACGCACAAGTAAGCAACCAATCATATCACAAATTCAGCACCATCAGTTCGAATCTAACAGTGGCCTGAAACAACAAAATCACGTCACGAGACGTCCTAATCAATCAGACCTAACGACCGCGAACACGACTCGACTAACTTTGCCCAAGAAGATCGATACATAAGCGAGCGTCAAGCAACATATGGTAAATCAATTGAATGCAATAGTAGCCCTCGGAAGCACGCACCAAAACGAAGAGCAGACATCCCAGCACCCAGTGGTCTCGAGTCTCGACGACCACTTGATAAGAAACCACGCAGAGCCTCAAAAACGCAAACCAAATCACGTCAAAATCAAAGCAAACGCGAAGAAAGGGTCCTATCCAGCGATGACACTTCAGTCCAATTTGCATCGAATTTGGCACGAATTTGCAGCCGAAACTGCGTAGATTCAAATTTGTTCGGGCAAATTCACAAACAGCTCCGATTTGCCCGCGAAAGCCAGAAATGGGCATCCAAGAAAAGCACCGCGCATCAAAAAACCAAATAATAGGCAACATCTCACAAAACATGACGCCCAAATGGCACGGCAAAAGCGCACTCCGAAGCAGCTCAAATGAAAGCAAGTAGCCATCCACCCCAACCAGCACAGGAACCACTCCAAGCCAGCAAGCACTCGGAGTACCCCCACCCGCAGCTCAAGCAACCCAGCAAGCCAAGCCTACCTAAGCCGGTAGTAACCCACCTTCCATGTTAGCGAGCACGCGCGCGACGGGGTGGAGCAGCCGCAGCAGCAGCAGCGCCCACATCGCCCAACGCGGCGCCGCCATTGCCGCGATCCGCCCTAGATCTCGCCGCCCCCGCGCATTCCCCCGCCGGATCGGGTCAGGACTCAGGTCTCCCGCCCCTCCCCCGCAGAACCCACTGCCCAAGCCTCGCGGCAGCGCAAAGGCGATCCGGCGAAGGTTCCAGGCGCAGCTTTTGGGCTCCTCCTCCCCCTCTCCGCTCTACCTCTCGATCTCTCCGAATCGATTCCCCCTCTCTCTCGCTTTTCAACGACTTTTTTCTGGGATTTTTTTTGGGTTCGTCTCCTTTTTATCGCGGTTGCTTTGCTTGCTCTCATACGAGACACGCATCGGTTGGAGAATTGGATATAATAATTTTATTATTTAGATGGAGCTTTTTAATTGAGGGGTTTAATTAAGCTAGGTGGGTTTAGGAGTCAGAACTCCTTAATTAGTGAGGAGAGATTAGGGGAGGCTGAGGAAATGAAATGAGCATCCGTGAGGAGTTGGTGTGGTATGGGAATGGAGTCAACGGAACGGGATGCGTCGGGTTGAGGCGAGGGAATCCCATGTTGGCCAACGAACAGCGGGCAGCGGAAGGTTAGATGTTACTCCCTCCGTCAACAGGGGTATTTGAGTTAATATTGTGTTAAAATTAAGAAAGGTAGGAGAGAATATGATTTAGATGTCCCTACTTAATTATTCTGAAAGATGATAGATAATACTTTGTTTAGGTGGTAATAAATAAATATTTATAGTTGAGAAAGAATAAATAGGGTATTGAAGGAAATGTCTCATTAAATCTACATGCAAACTTTATATTTATAGACAAAATCATTCAAAACATAAGTCTTATAAACTTAAACGGAGTGAGTAGGATTTAGGACCATTTTATACAAGTGGTAATTCCTTAGAAGATTTTGGGATTTAGTTTGAATTTCAACTAGATCTT
The DNA here is from genome assembly GCA_036346375.1 of Guadua angustifolia. Lineage (NCBI taxonomy): Eukaryota > Viridiplantae > Streptophyta > Magnoliopsida > Poales > Poaceae > Guadua > Guadua angustifolia. The sequence goes on from CM070517.1 coordinate 40,584,533, forward strand.
ATAACATTTATATGAAATATCTCTAATCCAAACATCCTCTTTGGAGTAGTTAGTGAACTTTTGAGTCTTCCGTTTTACCATAAGCACACCTAAAATAGGACGGCAAAACCCAAGCTTCTTTCTAACCTTGTAGTCTATGTTAGAACTTTTATATTAAGGTAGTCGTGATCAGCGGAATGGTAGGCTAGATTTGTGTAATGACAATCCTTCAAGTTAACCGACATTAAACCATGGTTGTTTGTTGGCGGGTGAGCAAAAATTATGTGGACAACAATGAGGTAGCTTCATACAGCGCTAGTGTAGACTACAAGGGTGAAACAAACCCCCCGTGGTTGATCGTTATCACCGCTCGTGAAAAACAGTGACTTCTAGAGATACTATAGCGGTACTTTAGCGATGATATTGGATACGTACTATGTTTAGATGTTCTTGATGTGATCATTTACCACCACCAATAAATATTTCACTATTTTTGTTTAGATGCTATAAGAATTCCACCGATTACTAACATAAAAATTAACGAGAACAAAGTCCATAATCTAAACGTGGTTTTCGGTAAGTAGGATACGCGCATCACATGTAGTTTTGGTTTCCGAGTGCTCTGCTCACCACCCCGCCAGGCCAGCACTTGCTCTACCACTCCTGCTGTCCTGCACGGGATCCGGTCAACGGGGTTGTTCTCCTCCGTCCCTCCCCGTTCCGTTGTGGGCCCCAGCTAGCCATCCTGGTACTTCCGCTCCTGCATTTAAGAGCACAAAACGGCTAGTCTTTGGGCGTGTGCATCGTAACGTAACGCCGCCATTATTACGGGGCTCTCGCGAAAGTGAGCCTGAGGTGAGCTGCATGCACGGACGGACGGACGGACGGATGATGGGCTCCCGCATGTGCGGCTGTGATTTGACGGTTGGGTTTGATTTTGGCTCTCATGAGCATGTACTGGGACGGAATGTCCCAAGGCTAAGAGGGAGTATTTCGGATGGCTCGTCTGAATTTTGCAATACTATAGTGTAGAGCACAAGAGAGATAAAATATGGTGTGTGTGTCTATATATATATATATATGTGTGTGTGTGATTGTATCGTGTCACGGAACAATATATCGTCATGCCAAATAAGAAACAAAGATTATGTCGATTGGTATCAAGGAATGAATGGATCACCCGTACACTTCTTCGACTGCAGCAGAGTGCTAGAGCCTAGGTAAGAGATTACATGAAGTAGTTGGATTGTTTTTACCGTAAGATGAGAGAAAAAAAGAGAATTTAATCAATGTGCCTATAGCATGAAAGTGAAAGAGAAGAAAAGATGAATTGCTTTTCTTTTCTTTTTTTTGCTTTTATACCAAGAGGAGAACAAGGTTCCAAAATATCTAAATGGCATCTCGATTTTTCATCCATTCTTTTTTCCCCATACCGGGCTTGGGACTTTCTTTGGTACTACTGAAAGCATGTGATTGATCACGCAATAATATTTCCATTGACACACAGCATACATAAATAGCCAAAGGCTAAACACGGTTAATGCTACAGCCAAGGCTACAAATCAGGCTAATTAAAGCAATAAAGGAGAATATTTTACTACTAAATATACAATGGCGAAATATATTCTAACAGCCCTTCGCAGTGTTAGCGAGAGTGTCACGGACGTTGAGACTGGATCTGAATTCCTCGAACCGCGTTGTCGGCAAGCCTTTGGTGAAGGTATCCACGTACTGAGAAGCGGATGGTACGTGAAGAACGCGAGCTTGGCCTAAAGCGACTCGTTCACGGACGAAGTGAAGGTCGATCTCCACATGTTTAGTGCGTTGGTGCTACACCGGGTTAGTGGAGAGGTAGATGGCGCTAACGTTGTCGCAGTAGACGATGGTAGCCGTCTGTAGTGGTCGATGTAGCTCAAGAAGCAATTGGCGAAGCCAGCAGGCTTCGGCGACGGCGTTGGCAACCCCACGGTACTCGGCCTCCGCACTGGAATGAGACAGTATGTTGGCGCTTGGAGGACCATGAGACGGGATTATCACCTAGAAATAGGCAGTAACCAGAGGTGGACCGACGTGTGTCCGGGCAGCCGGCCCAGTCAGCGTTGGAGTAGGCGAGGAGGTTGCTCGTGGAAGAGCGGGTGAGCTGCAAGATGAAGGTGATGGTACCCTTGAGATACCGAAGGATGCGTTTTAGCATGTGGAGAGGCACTCGCGAGGATCATGCATATGGAGACAAAATTGTTGGATAGCATGAGTAATGTCGGGCCATGTAAAAGTGAGGTACTGAAGAGCTCTAGCTAAACTGCGGTAGAGGGGGCATCAGCGACCGGCGCACCAACTGTTGTCGGCAACTTGGACCGAGTATCGAGAGGAGTGGCATACGGGTTGCATTGTTCCATGTTGGCACGGTCAAGAATTTCAGTGATGTACTTGGTTTGGGAAAGGAACATGCCATTGTTGTCCCATGAAACAGTGATGCCAAGAAAGTAGTGGAGAGACCCAAGATTGGACATGGAGAAATCGCGACGAAGGAGAAGGATGAGACATTCTAACAAATGGGAGCTGGATGCTGTGAGCAAAATGTCATCAACGTACAGTACTAGGTAGGTCATGTCAGAGCCGTGGTGGTATATGAAGAGCGAGGCATTAGACTTTGATCCAGTGAATCCAATGGAGAAAAGGTAGGATGTGAAGCGGCTAAACCACGCGCGAGGAGCTTGTTTAAGGCCATAAAGAGATTTGTTGAGGCAGCAGACATAAAATGGTTTGGCGGTATCAACAAAACTCGAAGGTTGCTGGCAATACACGGTTTCAACTAAGGTGCCATGGAGAAAAGCATTTTTGACATCAAAATTGGTAAATAGCCCAATTGTTGCAAAGAGCAATACAGAGGACAATACGAATGGTGGCCGGTTTGACGATAGGACTAAAGGTTTCATCAAAGTCAACACCGGACTGTTGGGAGAACCCGTGGAGAACCCATTGGGCTTTGTATCGATCAAGAGAGCCATCGAGTTTGAGTTTGTGGTGGTAAACCCATTTTTCGGTGACAATATTGGCATGAGGAGGAGGAATGAGATCCCATGTTTGATTGGAGCACAAAGCATGGAACTCATCCTGCATGGCCGCCCGCTAGTTTGGATCATTGAGGGCACCACGGTATGTTTTCGGGAGTGGGGAAATAGCAAGCAGAACGGCAACATAAAGATCAAAAACTTGTCTAGGAATGCGAAAATCGTGTTTGCCACGAGTTACCATGGTGTGCTCATTGGAGACAGGTGGAATGGCACTTGAGGAGGTGGTACAGGTGTTGTTGCTAGCTCGGTTGCACCGGATGACGCGTCTACCACGCGTGGCGCGCCACCAGCGTGTAGCGATATGGGCGCGAGGACAGGGCCAGTGCGCGGTGACATAGGCATGGGCTAGTCAGAGGAGGCGGCAAGAGTACATGTCGAGCCAACATCAGCCGCGCGTGGCAATGCATGCGTGGTTGAGGTGCAGACCGCTCGGGGCAACTGGGCTCCAGATGCAAGTGCCGAGCCCGCATCAACCGTGCGTGGCGACGAAGCCACGAGCAGGGCAGTGCACTGAGTGGACATCATGGCTGCACCCAAGGGTGGCTCATGGGCGTCGATGGGAGTCATTGCAGCACCCAAAGGCTGCACGACTGTGGCAGGACCTATCGTTGTAGCACCTGAAGGCGGCACGACAGTACTCGGAGAGAGATCGAGTGGAGAGGGCACATCATCAAGGAATGCATAGGGTAATGAATAAAATCATTTAGACATACGAGGTAATACTTAAAACCGAACACACTAGGAATAGGTGATGTCCACAAATCACAGTGAATGAGTGAAAAAGCTTTATTCATCTTTGTATTAAAGGAATAAAAAGGGAGACGAACATGTCATCTGAGTTGCAAGCATGACATAGAGTAGTAGGTGGCAATCGCTTATTACATGAAATGCTAGACGAAGAAATTAAACGGAAGAGCTTGATGGCCAAGATGTCCCAAACGACGATGCCATAATGACTCGGAAATAGTGGTGGTGGTGAGAGCATGAGGTGGCTGTGGTGATGACAATCGGAGTGGGTAGAGGCTTCCCGCACTATTGCACCTTAGAATCACGTTCTTGGTTTGGAGATCCTTTACAGAAAGATTAAATGAGTCAAATTCGACAGAACAATGATTGTCTGTAGTAAATCGACAAAGGGAAACAAGGTTTTTGATAATTTTTGGAGAACCAAGAACATTATTAAGGTGAAGAGGTTGCAAAGTGGAAGGCAAAGTTGTATTACCGGTGAATGTAACAAGGAGAGATGTGCCATCGCCAAAAACTATATGCTAAGGAGTAGAATGAGAGGGTGGATGGACGGAGGAGAGTTTACCAGGTTCGGACATGACATGTGCCGATGCGCCGGAGTCCATGAACCACTTAGATATGGTGGGAGGGCACGGGGTCATGGCGTTCATCGCTTTGATGAGGGATGCCTAATCCCACCTTGGTATGACATGGGAAGCGTCGCCAGAGGGCGCGTACTACGCGTTAGGCGCCACACTGGGTGCGGCTAGGAATGCCGCTAGGGGTGCGCCGGGAGGGCACTGGCCGAGAATCCCTGGCCCACTGAGAGGCAAGGACTGGCCGATCCACAGTTGGAAAGTTCTAGTCCATGGATTGTAGGTGATTAGCATGCCCGTCTTGCCCTTGTTGCCACCGGCGTGGCCACCGTGGCCACCATGATTGGTGGACTGGCTGGCGGAACCCCTGCCGTGGCGACGATTGTTGCGCCCCTTGCCTCCGTTTTTGGGGCGTCATGCCTGGTTGGAGGACCCAACACCCGAGGAGGAGCTGGATCCGAAGGAGCCCTTGGTGGCGATGACTAGGGTGGTGGCCGGAGACGACTTGACAATCTTCAGGTCAGCCTCCTCGAGGAGGAGCATTGACCGAGTCTGCAATAACGAGGGAAGGGGAGTCCTTGTCTTGATCACCGTGGCGATGTTGCGGAAAGTGTCGTTGAGGCTACGGAGGAGGGTGAGGACGAGCGTGTTGTCGCGCACTACCTGGCCGACATCGGTGAGGGCATCGGCATACGTCTTCAGGCTTTGAGAGTAGGAAAGGATGGAGAGGCTGCCTTGAGCCATGTTGCGGAACTCAGCCTCAAGGGACAGTGCGCGCGATGCCTGCTTGTTGTCGCGGAAGAGGCCCTCTAGGTTTTCCTAGATGGTGCGAACTGAGGCACAAGGGATGAGGACGATCCCGAGGAGGTCATTGGAGATGGAAGCGTAGAGTAGCAAGATGACGGTGAGGTTGGTGGCTATCCAAACCGCATCGGGAGCATCAGGGGTGTCGTCGAGGTGGTGTGCTGTGGCGCCGAACTTGCCGATGAGGATGAGGAAGAGCTCGTGCCACTATGTGTAGTTGGGTAGGTCGAGCTATAGGGAGAACGATATGTGTGTGTGCACATTGATCGTGGATAGAGTGGAAGCGGGATTGACGGGGATGACCGCGCTGGTGGCAGCAGGGTCACCAGGTGCTGCCATGGAGTCATGGAGGAGGATGAACGCTGATAGGAGAGGCAGAGAATCAAAGTTAAGGATCACTAGGGATCGGATATGCCATGGAGTCATGGTTTTCATTTTTAACACTTTAGGAGGATGATTTGCGCATGATAGGTGAAAAATATCGAATCCGTATCCGATTGATAGAGAATCAAAGTTAAGTTGATATCCATTACTAAAGCCTAGTTGATTGATCATTGATCAATGATCTTTCCATTGATACACAATGTACATAAATAGCCAAAGGCTAAACACGGTTGATGCTAGAGCCAAGGCTACAAATCGGCTAATTAAAGCAATAAAGGAGAATATTTGACTACCAAATATACAATGGCCTGGCGAAATATATTATAACAACTACCCTTTTTTTTTTACATACATACACACACACACACACACACACACACACACACACACACACACACACACACACACACACACACACACATATATATATATATATATATATATATATATATATATATGCATTATCTCTAGCATCATAAATTTTCATGTTCATATATATAATCATAGTTCAAATAATTTGGTATGTAATGTTCACCATACGTTAGTGGACAAGAAACTCAAATGTTTCTCTAGAGAAATTGAACATCTTATTATTATTTTGAAAACAAAGGACACCTGAAATTCACAATGATCGTTGTTAGCTAGTCGTCAAATGAGAACACGCACCCAAAAAGAGATGCAGCTATCATTTCATAACATAAAAAATACCTGATTAAAAGGAAAAAAACTGGAAGAAATGGGGACAAGGAAGAAATATATTGAGGAAATTAAGGTCCTGCTAAGAGAAAAGTTGGTGTGCAGTATGTAGTTTTAAGGAGGAGAGGTTAGTGATAGCAACGATCGATCCAAAACTAGCTGGAGAAAAAGATGGAAAGATGAGGTTATAATCCATTAGATCTTTGTTGATTTTCAATGTCAACTAGATACCCTTTTTATCTCATGGTTCCATCGAGTATAATAACATATATATGGATTGGATTGGATAATGATGCATGTGGTGGTGGCCTACGACGTTGAAATGTTCTTCCCTATCTTTTACATATCTCTTGTGCTAGCTTGTTGCACAAAACTGGAAAAAAAATATACATGATAAACTTTGTGATTAATGTCAACGACCGCAAACCACTTAGTCTACTTGGAAATTGATATAAATAATTTCAAGGGGATTAGTGGCGACTGAGAAAGAATTATTCGCCCATGTTGACATGTAATATTTGAGAGCTAGCCGGCATCATTGAACTAAGAGCCAGTTGTGTCTAATTCCATGTCATACGGAGTGAGCCCTCCAACTAATATTATAGTCGAACTTTGTGTGTACAAATGATGCTGAGCAGTATTTAAATGTTGCATTTGTGTGTACTAATTATTTTTTTCGATGCACACTGGTTGCTTTAGAAGGTTCTTACCACATGCTGAACAAAGCTTGAAAGCTCACAAAAGTGCAGGTACTGAGAAAAGGAACAGCCTACTTTGCTGTTCGTTTTGTCTGGGGCTGCTTTTGGGCTCTGGCCTGTTAAAGCTATCTTGAACTTGGGTTAATTTCAGCCTATTCGGCTTCCCCAGTACGAGCATAAACATAATTGCACAAATCTTTAAGCAATACTGTTTGTATTTTGCTTTAAAAATTTGTGCCTATTGGAGTACTATCGAGCACACTGGTGTTGATCCAGCTCCTCATAAACTCTTGTCATCTACACACGAGCATTGTTGGGCTGGGCCGGGTCAGCCCTCGGCTTGGGTCCTTCTAATCAGATGGGCACGATCCGGGTTCATATTGGGTCCATTAGAGGTGTCGTAGCCCTTGTTTTCCTAAGCTCAACCTGTTGGAGGCAACGGGCTGACCGGGCTAGGATGGACCCGGGCTGGGCTCGCCCTGCCCGTGAGTCATGTTTTCGAGGCTCGACCCAGCCCTAAACACGGTTTAATGACAAGTTTGCCGAGGTCAAGTGTCGTCCAAACAGTGCTGTTGAAAAGAACCGGCGTCTAAACACTTAAATTAAAACAAGCAAATGCTTGCTCCGGGATCTGACAAATGGCGCAATCCCAGTTTGTGGTGAAGCTCCGGCTGCTAAAACTAATCACTCTCTCACCATTCAAACCTCCAAAAGCGTAGCATCTCCCCTGCATCAAGTTTCCCAATGCAAAGCCTGCTGCCGAAATGACTAACTTAATTAATCCCTGAGCTCCCGATTAGGTTAATTAATCACCACCCTGCACCCAACTTGTCCTCGTATATTCTTCTATTATTGCGAGATGTGATGGCGCGAATAATCCATGAAGCTTTGAAGCGAGAAAAGAAGAGAGAGAGAGAGGGCATCTCTCACAAGCCCCTTTGCCCTTTATCCCGCCTTTCTTGAATGCACAAGATACCATATTCGATCGGCAAAGATATTTTGGAGTCTAAGTCGCAATAATATGCGTTGATTTCTGGATACCATCGTTAGCTATGTGAAGCCCGTTATTTGGTTAAAAGATTGCAGTTCATCAGAGCCACTAATGTGATGCCTTGCCTTTTTTTTTGTAAAAAAAGCTTTTTTTTTTACTAGGAGGAAGGACGCACATGCACACACAACTTCCACCTATACACTTACAATGAGTGTGTCTATAGCACATGTTTAATCTAAAGTAGAGAATAAAACCTCACAGAGCGCAAGCACACGCTTTGACTACTGAACATGTATGCATGTAATTTCCCATCCGAGGCTCTTAAGCCTGAGAAAAAGATGAACCACTGGCGTCAAACCCAGAGTTTGAACGCTGATAGACAGCTCGCTCAGAGTTGCAAGCGAGCTACGCCCACTCCTCGTGATGCCTTGCCATTGGTCTAGCTAGGACCCTCCTCAAATCTGAGTCGATTGGCAAGGGCAGTAAGTTTGTCTCTTGTCAGCTTCGATCAAGCTCCAATTGAGCTTAGTAGCAGAATGGAGAGTCTTTTTATCCTTCTTGAAAAGCACCAAAATTTATATTAAGCTAATACTAATGTGTATGAAAAGCATCTTTCAATCAAAGACTATGAAAAGTAGAGTAGAATTGACTGTTTCCATAAAATCTTAACCGCTGAAGTACGGTACCGAGGCCTGCGAAGTAGTGCTGCTGTGGTGTGTGTAACTTGTGTTGCTCTGTGTCCGCTCCGCACGCATCTATACCGTCTTCCCACTCGCATCTCCCGCTTTCCAGCTTTAAAAGGAGAGCTTGCACCACTCGATCCCCAGCTCCCGAAGCCTCCTCTCACTCTCTCCTACTGCTGCTAACCTGCTACACATGAAGAGCAGGAAGAGCTATGGGCAGCAGAGCCACCTGATGAGCCCGGTGGGCAGCCCGCCGTCTGATAACGAGTCCGGCGCGGCGGCGGCGGCCGCCGGGGAGCTGCGCCGGGTATGGGGGCGGCGACTCGCCGGCTAAGGAGCAGGACCGGTTCCTGCCGATCGCGAACGTGAGCCGCATCATGAAGCGGTCGCTCCCGGCCAACGCCAAGATCTCCAAGGAGGCCAAGGAGACGGTGCAGGAGTGCGTGTCCGAGTTCATCAGCTTCGTCACCGGCGAGGCCTCCGACAAGTGCCAGCGGGAGAAGCGCAAGACCATCAACGGCGACGACCTGCTATGGGCCATGACCACGCTAGGCTTCGAGGCCTACGTCAGCCCGCTCAAGACCTACCTCAACCGCTACCGAGAGGCCGAGGGCGAGAAGGCCGCCGTCCTCGGTGCGCGCCACGGCGACGGCGGCGCCGATGACACGCATTCCTCGCTCATCGCCGGCCTCGCGCCGCCCCCCGACCGTGCCGGCCAGGACGGTGCCGACGGCGGCCACGACGCGCACGTCAGGCTCATGATGGGCGTCAACTTGGGGTTCAGCGCCGGGACAGGGACGACGTTCTTCCCGGCAGCGGCGGCCGGGAAGGCTTACGGCGCCGGGGAAGGGGCGAAGCTGATGGAGTTCGATGGCATCGCCGGCGAAGAGGAGAACGGCGGTGGGGAGAGGGGGTTCGCTGGCCACCTACACGGCGTGCAATGGTGAACTTGTAGCTAGGCATGAATAGGAGATATGCATGGTGCTACCGCTACTTAATTTGCGTGTTAATTAATTGTTGCTGCTGCTGCTGTTAATTAGTGCTCGGATTCTGTTTTTGATGAAATGTTTGATAAGTTAGTTTAAATTTTCCCTAAACTTCAAAGAATTGTCTTTAGTTGGGAGCTCAAAATTGGGACCCATTTGGAGTGGAGGATCGTTGTGCCTTTTTTATGTTGTTTTTGCGTGCGTACTAATAGAATACACACGAAATTGTTGTGTTCTAAACGGTCTCTCCAAGTTGAACTCTCAATTACGACATGTAAGACGGTAACTGTTATAGTATAAGACAGGACAGTACAAAATTAATAAGGCTGCTAGAACTAGTAGAGGCTCTGGCTGTAGCTTTCTGAAAAATAGCTTTAGGTTGAACTGTATGGTTGGAAAGCTGTATGACTAGATTGAATAGGTTTGGTTTTTTTTCCCAGTTTGGCTTTTAATATGGCTTTTAGGTGTGAGGGGTGTGGGTTGGGAATGAGAGTGAGAGGGATATGGTTTAGAATTTTATATTTGATAGGAAGGGGTAATTTTCTTCCACTAAAATGGTAAAGTCAAAACCCTAACCTATCAAAACCTAGGAAGCTACCCAGATCAACTTTTAGCATTCAATTTCTACCAGTACCAATGGGCTACTGGCTTTTGGCTGCGGAGAAGCTAGTCGTTTGGAACAACTTTCGACTTTTAGAGAGGAGAAGGTGAAGCTGAAAATGTCCCAAACAAGATTTAATGGGAGTACTTTAAGTATTTAGCTTAATCATAAATGATTAATTAAACATGGTTAATTATGAACTTAGCATACTAAAAGAGTATGGAGGCAGAGAGTTTGGAAAGAATTCCTCACAATCAAAGAGACGTGAGGTTCCATATATATATAGTTGTCAGGATCCTAAATTAAAGGGGTTACAATCCTAGATTAGAGGGATTACAATATGTTACAGGAGATATACACAATCTCTAATACCCCCAGGAGTCTAAGCGGGAGGTTGACGGACGCAAAGGCTGGACCGAAAATCAAGAAACAATTGAGTAGGCAATCCTTTCGTCGTGATATCGGTAAACTGAAGACTAGATGGCACATGCAAAACTTGCACATGACTAATAAAAACTTTTTCATAAACAAAATGAATGTCGATCTCAATGTGTTTGGTGCGGCGATGCTGCACTGGGTTAGATGACAAATAGATGGCGCTGACATTGTCACAGTAGACAACGGTGGTAGACTGCAGGGGATGATGAAGTTCATGCAGGAGTTGGCGAAGCCAACAACACTCAACCACAATGTGATCAACAGACCGGTATTCGGCCTTTGCATTGGAACGAGATACAGCCGTCTGTCGTTTGGAGGACCAGGAGATCAAGTTGTCACTGAGGTAGACACGGTAACCAGATGTTGATCGGTAGGAGTCGGGACATCCAGCCCAGTCCGCATCAGAGTATGCAGTGAGGGAGCTAGTCGACGTGATGTGAAGTTGGAGCCCTTAGTTGAGTATACCCTTGATATAGCGTAGTATATGTTTGATAAGGGCGAGGTGAGGTTCGCATGGTGTGTGCATGTGTAAGCAAACCTGTTACACCGCGTATTCAATGTCGAGTCGAGTCAAGGTAAGGTACTAAAGAGTACCTACAAGACTTCAATATTGCGTGGCATCAACGACTGGTGCCTTAGCAATGGCGGATAGTTTGGCATGAGTGTCCACAGGAGTAGTAGTGGAGTGACAGTCAGTCATGCCCGCCCGTTGGAGAAGATCGGCGGCATACTAACACTGCAATAGAAGTAGGTCCGCTGAGGAGCGCAGTACTGAGATGTCGAGGAAGAAGTGGAGATCGCCAAGGTCCGTCATGGTGAACTCGTTGTGGAGACAGCTTGTAAGTCACTTGAGGAGGCCAGTGGAGGAAGCTGTGACAATGATGTTGTCGACGTACAGAAGAAGGTAGGCGATGGCGTTGTCAGTACAGAGCACGAATAGGGATGTGTCAGAGATAGAGGCGACGAATCCCATTATGTGAATATGGGTAGCAAAGCATCGGTACCAGGCAAGAGGTGCTTGCTTGAGGCTGTAGAGCAACTTCTAGAGGCGGCACACATGCTGCAGTATGGAGGGGTCGACGAAACCAGATGATTGCTAGTAGAAGATGGTATCCTCAAGAGTGTAGTTTAGGAAGGCATTCTTGATGTCAAGTTGTTGAATCGGCCAAAAGCAGGAGATGGCGATGCTCAGCATGATGCAGATCGTCATTGGTTTAACAACAGGCCTAAATGTCACATCGCAGTCGATATTGAGCCACTGAATAGTTGCAGACAACCCAGTGAGCTTTGTACCTAGCAAGGGAACCGTCGGAGTGGAACTTGTGCCTGAAGATCCACTTGCCAGCGACAATGTTGGCACCGGGCAGACGAGGGACAAGTGTCCAAGTGCTATTGTCCAGGAGAGCCTTGTGCTCATCGATCATGGCCTACCACCAACAGGGGTCCTAGAGGGCTGTGCGATACGATGTTGGCATGGGCAAAATGCCAGAATAGATGGTCGAGATGTTGAGGTGGTTCATCGGGACAACGATGCCATCTTTGGCGTGATACCGCATCAGATGAGGCCTAGACGTAGGATGCACCACATGTCTGGCAGGGACACTTGAAGCACATGGAACTGAGCTAGGGACTTAGTGTCGTGGTCGACGGACACCACGTCAGGCGAGTGAGGTGATGACGAGCCAGCAAGGACTCCATCATGTACGGGAGAAAAAGCCAGTACAGCATCAGATGATGACTGTACAGTCAGGACAGCTATGTCTGTATTGGATGTAGACGTTGTTATCAATGGTGCAGCGCCGGTCGAGGAAGGAGTAGGAGTGGTGGTCACACGCACAACAGGGTGCGACATCAAGTCATAATCCTGTAAGAAATCTCAAGTTGACACGAGACAAAGAGTGATGGTGAGGCATGCAATGCGAAAGGGAACATGGACTCATCAAAAACCACATGACGAGCAATGATAACTTCGATGGAGAGAGGGTCATAGCAACGATATCTCTTGTGGGATTCGGGATACCCGAGAAAAATGCATGCAATGGAGCGGGGTTGCAGTTTATGTGCGGTGGTGGCGGTCATGTTAGAATAGCATAGGCACCAAAATACGCAACGATGACTATAGATGGGGTGCTAACTGTAGAGTTTGAAGTGTGGTGTCACAGATGCGATAGCTCTGCATGGGTGACGATTTAGAAGGTAGTTAGCAGTCGCAAGGGCTTCGGCCTAGAAGTGAGGAGGCATATGCGCTTGGAGAAGAAGAGTGCGCATGGTATCATTGATGGTGTGTAGCGTGCGCTTAGCTTTGCCATTTTGTGGCGATGTGTAAGGACATGATAAGCAAAGTAAGGTGCCTTAGTTTTGCATAAATGAAGTGGTGGAGGAGTTGATAAACTCGATCGGTACCACTATCAGCCTAGACAGAACTAATAGTAGCTCCGAATTGAGTGCGAACAAAGGCAAAAAACTGCACGAGAGTAGGAAATTTAGATGATTTTGTACGGAGAGGAAAGCACCGGTAGAAGTGCAAGAAATCATCAATGATCAAAAAAATAGTATTTGAAACCAAAGGTGCTAAGGACTAATGATGTCCATAAATCACAATGTATAAGTTCAAATGGAGCACTAGACACGGAAGTAGAGCTAGAGAATGGCAAGTGAACATGTTTGCCAATTTGACACTCATGACATAAATGATGACTCAATGTTTGTTTAGGAATAGCCGATGAGTCGCTGGAGTGTGATGGTAGTGTCGTGACTCGGATAACCCAAGTGGCGATGCCAAACTTTGGTTGAAGTGGTGGTGGATAGGAAAGTCGAGGCCTGTGATGCTGAGGAGGATGGCGAGATGGTGTAGAGGTCACCGCCACTATTGCAACGAAGAATCACATCCTTCATACGAAAATCCTTCACAGAAAAACCATGAGAGTCAAATTCAATGGAACAGGAATTATCACGTGTGAATTTACGGACATATAGAAGGTTGCGAATGAGGGATGGAACATGTAGAACGTCATTAAGAAAAAAGAATGACCGGAAGGTGTGTGGAGAAGAGAATGACCTGAGTAGGAGATATGCATGGAGTAACCATTCCCGACGGTCACAAAATGAGGTATGGGAAGGGCACTAGGACGATGTATGTTACCATCATCTGGGGTCATGTGCGCAGACGCATCGGAATCCATGACCCAACCACCATTTTGGAGGGAGAGGTTGTTCATGGCGGTGATGAGGCCGGAGCTGTCCTAGGACGGTGTGGCATTCGAAGGTGTGGACGGTTGTGATTGAAGGAACAGTACAGCCGTGGTGGAGAAAGCTTGTTGAGGGCGTGCGCCAAGAAGACTGGGACCGTTGGAGGTGTGATTCCACTAGGTTGGTGCACCAGGACTAAAGCCTAGGTTGAAGCAAAACTAGGGCCTCGCCAGAGTGGGTTTGCTACGATGGACAGAGGAGGACATGACTAGGGCCGCCCCAACATTTGCCCTTGCCGTGACTGCCCTTGAACTTGCCATGGCTAGAGGGCGAGCCCTCACGACGGCAGGTGCTACCATTGTAAATAGTGGCCTTGCCGGTAGCGGAGATGAGAACAACTGCAGTTGGGGTCTTCTTGGAGTTGCGAAGGCGCATTTCTTCCATGAGAAGCATCGAACGTGCCTTGGTGAAGGATGGAAAGGGATCTAACATAGTGACGACTATGGCCACCTGAGACATTTGTGGGTTTAGGCTGCACAAAACGTTGAGGACGAGGGTGCAGTCAGTGATTGGAGAGTTGGCGTCGCGGAGAGCGTCGGCAAGACGCTTCTGCTCTTCGCAGTACGTGGTGACTGATAGATTGCCTTGGAGGAGGCCATGGAACTTGTTTAGGAGAAGAACCAAGCGACTCACCTTGTTGTCACAGAAGAGAGACTCCGCAACAGCACAGAGATTGGCGGCATTTTGGTTCGGCTCGAGGATGATGTCGAGGACATCTTCGGCCGTACATGGCGGAGAGGATGGCGTAGTCATCTTGGTCCCATGTAGTGGTGATAGGGTTGGGAGTGTTGGCGCCATTGAGGCGAGAAAGGAGTCTCTGACATCTAAGGTGAGCTTTGAAGAAGATGCTCCACTTTGTGAAGTTGGAGGCTTGGAGGTCAAGAATCACCGGAAGTTGAGATCGAGTGACAACAGGTAGACCGGTTGAGGAGGAGAGGACCGGTGCTGCGACGCTGGAGTCAGGGTTAGAGGAATGCTGGAGTCATCAGTCACCATGGTGGAGTGCAACAGAGAAGACTAGAATATCATAATCCAATCTGATACCATGAAAGAGTATGGAGGTAGAGAGTTTGGAAAGAATTCCTCGCAATCAAAAAGACGTGAGGTTCTCTCTCTCTCTCTCTTATATATATATCGGCGTATTCAGTGCAAACCTCTCTTTTGGTGCAATCATGCAAACTCTTAATCTCAGCTCTTAGATCCCTCCTCAATGGCTAGATTAAAATTGGTGCGATTCCCCTAATCCACTTATAGCTCTTTTCCACAAAACCCCTTAGAAACCTTTTCTTCTCTCCCCACTTCCCTCCTCTTCTACCCTCCCCTCTGCTTGATCGCGATCTTTGGAGCAGCGCCGGTCTCTTCTTCCCTCCTCGGCGGTGATCGACAGCGTGCGGTGCATGCGTGCATCTTGGATCGAGGCGGCGGCGTGCCACGAGATGCCGTTCTTGCGAGGATAGGCGTGAGAGGCGAGTTAGCACGTCCGCATGCTCACAGGGAGATCCGCCAAGTCGCCGACCGCCACACCATCCTCTACACCACGCTCATCGAGCTCTCCGGTGCTCGCGCTCAAAAATCGCACCGTCTAGATGCCCGCCGAGGACAAGGCGAAATGTGCCTCACCCATGAGCTCCGGCAGTGCTTGGCGACGCCTCGTCGTCGAGGCGACGGCGTGGGCGTCATCGATATCGGGAGTAGCGGCGGCGTCAAGCTTTCGGGCGGATTCGCTCCTCGGTCGACGGCGGCACGGAAAGGAGGACACCGCGCGGTGGCGGCGATCTGAATGCCGATGCTCAAGGTGTCGGATTTCAAGGCGGACGCGCGTGCTCGTGCCTCCCACCGACAAGAATTGGGGGCCTCACGAGCTAGAAATCGTGGAGGTGGTCGCCGACCAGGTGGCCGTTGCACTCTCGCACGCGTCGCTACTCGATGAGTCACAGGCGATGCGCGACAGGCTGGCCGAGCAGAACGCAAGCTGCTGCAGGCGAGGCGGGACACGCTCACGGCGAACGAGGCTAGGGACGCGTTCCAGCGCGTCATGAGCCAGGGAATGCGGAGGCCCATCCACTCCATCCTCGGCCTCGTGTCCGTGGTGCAGGAGGACAGCCTATGCCTTCCAGCAGCCTCTGCTCTTGGTGGTTTTTCAGGTACCTGCCTGGGAGCACAAGGCCTCTCTGATTGATCGATATGATTGATCGCTTCCTGGATGTTTGCCCCCACCCCCCGCCCCCCGGGTTTACTCTCCCTTCTTTTCTTTCGAAAAAAAACTAATCAAGGCCTTTTGCTGCTTATTGTCTCCTGCAGAATTGGATGGTGCACTTTCCCCGTACCCAATATGACAAGGATCACTGTTCCAGCCAAGAACAGCTGTTCTTGAACCTGAGGTGTTTCATATCTTTATTCAAGCCTGTTTCGATGTCTCGTCTGTAGCTTCAAAATTCGTTGGATTTGCTCCATTTCCCTCTCGTTTATAAGGATTGAAATGCTATAGAAATCGCTTGATTGGTTTCTATTCAGCTCTTGTTAGTATAAAATTAGGACAGATGTCCAGTTCGAACCAATCCACGGAATTCTCATCTTGTTCCCCTGTCCCTTCGTTGAACAGCTTTTGCTGGTGCTGATTCCTACATCCCTTTCCTCGTAGAGACAGCTGAAGTTTTGATCTCTTCCTGGTAAGTTCAGAAAGAAAGAAAGACAGAAAGAAAGAAAGAAAGAAAGAAGAAAGCTCCAATCTTGGGAGTAATCCACGCAAGGTTTGGAAAGTCAAAATGGTTTAGTTGTTCTGATTCGTTTGTTTTCCGCATACAGATGACACGAATAGCTAATGCCCAGGACATCTCGTGGCACGTCCGCATACAGATGACGCGAATAGCGGGGCGTGCCAGCCAGGAGCGGCGGCGAGCAGGAGATGAGGGTCGGTAGCGACGACGAGGATTCCGGCTCCGGCGCCGACAACGTCGTGGAGAACCTCGAGTAGCGACCTGGACTGGATGCTAGGTTGAAGAGGAGGGAAGTGGGGAGAGAAGAAAAGGTTTCTAGGGGGTTTTGTGGAAAAGAGCTATAAGTGGATTAGGGGAATTCCACCAATTTTAATCTAGCCATTGAGGAGGGATCTAAGAGCTGAGATTAAGAGTTTGCATGATTGCACCAAAAGAGATGTTTGCATTGAATACGCCGCCTATATATATATATATATATATATATATATATATATATATATAGTTATCAGGATCTAAATTAGAGGGATTATAATCCTAGATTAGAGGAATTACCATATGCGAGACATACACAATCTCTTGACACATACAATCGATCCAGCCGGGCCGCAGCATGCAGAATGCATACATACGCATTGATCACTCCAGTCAGCTCCGGAGTCCGGAGTGCTCCTCGAACGCGTCCATTAGCACGGCGTGCAGCCACACGGACGCATGCACGCCGTCGCCGCCCTTCCCGACGACGAGCACCATCTGCCCGTCGCGCCGCATGGTGACCAGCTTCCTCCGGCTCAGCGGGCCCCACCCGAAGTCGGCCGCCTCGTACGCCGGGAACCGCGCCGACCCGGACACGCTCAGCACCCGGTCCAGGAACAGCGACGACGCCGTGGCCATCCAGTCCCATCCGGCCAGCGGGTCCTCCTCCGCGCGCCGTACGCCCGTACCTCCTCCTGCTCCGCCGCCGCGGTGGGGATGCCTTCCTCTTCGAGGAGGTCCCACGCGGCCGCCCTGGCGAGGCACACGTCGATGCACTCCCAAAGTAGCGATCCTCCATCGGCGGGTGCAGGCGCCGCGGCCCGCGACAGTCGGCGAAGAAGAAGAGGTAGACGTCGTCCTCGAGGGAGATGGTGTCCCTCTTGGACCGGAAGTGGGACGTCCACGCGAGCGCGGCGAGGGCGACGAAGCTGGACGGAGGCTGCGCAAGTCGTCACCGCGCGCCGCCGGCGTCCATATCCACGATGCGCTGCTTGAGGTGGCGAACGTGTCGAGCGGGGACGGCGAGCGTCCAGCGGGAGAGTTGCGCCCGGGCTTTGGCGAGGTACTGCGGCATGTCGGCAGCCTGCATGAGACGGGCCGAGAATGTCCTAAGTAACAACTAACAGCATGTGTAGTATACGAAACAACTCAATTATCGCAGGATTCGAGAAAAAATTTTCGTTCTAAACGGAGCTTATCAATAAACAACATTTAAATGCCAAGATTTCTCCAATATGAATTGGGTTGATCAAGCTAATCCTATCTGTAAATCAGTGAATACTTATAATCTGTTTGGATCTGTCTATACAAATGAAATGATACTGCTGGTAATAAGTTCGGAAGGTCACTATTTTAAATATTAAAATATGAATAAAAGATATATAATGATTATTTATTAGTTTGATTATCACTATTTTAAATATTAAAATATAAATAAAAGATATATGATGATTACTTATTATTTCGATTGCTTTAAGATTTATATAGCTTATACGGAGAATTGATCAATTCAAAACCTTGCTGCTTATGCATAATGTGGCGCTGCCTTCTTGCAAAGTGCAAACCATATCATTACTGCTAGTGATCAATTATCACACTGTTCATGGCGCCTGCTTTAAATTGACTAGTAATTTCATAGCGCGACCAAGAAGAGCGAAAAAAAAAAGCATTGGAAAACCAAATGTAACTAATCCGGTCCATACCACAGGCAGATTCGTCGCGTACTTCCGTAGAAAGCTCGAACGTCGGCGGCCCCTCCGCCGCCGTATCCCCGCGGCACGCCGCCGCCCACGCCTCGAGGAAGCTCCACACAGACCGGCCGTCGGCAATGGCGTGGTTCATCGCCACCCCTGAGCGCCGCGCCGTCCTCCAGCCACGTGGCCTTCACGGCTAGGGCTGTAAAAAAAGCTCGAGACTTGCGAGTTACTCGAGCTCGGCTCGTGAGAGACTGAGAGGCTTGATCCGAGCTCGAATAGTTCGCGAGTCTACTCGAGCCTGGATCGAGTTTGCTTAAATCGAGCTTTCTCGAGCTTATTACCGAGCTTACCGAGTTTAGTCGAGCTTACCGAGCTTCCCGAGCTTATCGAGCTTACTCGAGCCAAGCTCGAGCCTGCTCGAGCCTGGACCGAGCCGAGCTCGAACCTGAGTCGAGACTCGAACCCAAACTCGAGCTCAGCTCGAGCTCGGTTCGAGTCTTACCGAGTTCGAGCCTGGAGAGCCAGGCTCGATCGAGCTCGACTCGTTTACAGCCTATTCACCGCCAGCGCCTCCACGGGGAGCTCCCTGGCGTCAAGCGCCAGGACGGCCGCTGGACACGCCTGCCCCGGAGCAGTCGATGGCGGCGTAGCCGGTGGACGGCAGGAACACGTCCTTCCCGGCGAGCGGCCGGGACCAGGTGTCGGTTGAGGCCGGCTGACAAGGGAAAAGAATTAAGATGGTCACTCTGTTCTTAATTACCACGCGATGTTTTGGTGGTGGCACGTGTTGTACCACTGCCCATGCATGGTAGGGAGCTTTTTACACTGTTCTAAAGGAATTTCTATACATCATGTATTCATGTATCCGGCAAAGGTGAGTATAAAGATATGTAGATAATACATGCATATATAGAGTAATATACTATAAACTATATGAGTACCTAACCATAATAGCAAGTTATATCAACCAAACCAAATAGACATCATATAAAAAATATGCTAGTTAAGGATCAATAGAACCAAGTAATTGTCAAGATAAATAGGCTTTCATGAAAAATATGTAATAAATGGGTTAGGTCTTGCTGAATATCCGAATTGAAAAAATACGATACCTGGACCATGTCCCGAATTTACCGGATATTGATTGCTCCAAATCCGATCCCAAATCTAGATTCAAGTAGTGCTGGATCCGGCCGGATAGTCAAATCTCTTCCCAAATCTGATCCGATTAGATTGAGATCTAGATCAGACGAAAAATATCCAATCTATTTTCACCACTATGTTAGATAGCTTCTTCTTCTCTTCTTGTTTTCTCTCATCCACATCATTAGCAATCTTACCGATAAGTACTACAGACGATTGATGTCACCACACTGTACATGTCCTTACCAAAGTTTCTACAACAAATAATTCACTAGAAAACAAAAAAGAGCTCAAATCCAATGGAAAATTCTCCCAAGGTCTCTCACGAATGAAAATGATGCATATCTAGACGGCAATGGAGCAGCTTGTTTTGCCTCGAGGCGGTCAATCTGGCCATGGATGGGCCCTTCTATCTAGCTCGCAGCCGCTATCGCCCTGCCCACGGATCTCCTCAGCGGCCTACCGTTGTCTCCACCCTAGATCGTGGATCTCCTCGTTGGTTCACTATGGTCGCCACCGTAACCCGCCAAGCTCTCCCGTCGGTCCGCTATGGTTGCCATCACCGCTTGCGGAGCCCCCTTACAGTCCCGATGGAACCCTCACGACCAGCCCATCATCATTGGGTGGGGAGAGGATGAGAGCGATTGAGAGGAGAGAGAGAGTGTGAGATTAGAGATTGCTGGGAGAAGTATAAGAACAACCCATTTCTTATATTGATCAGTAGGGCCCAGTTTAGTTGACCCATCTATCAATGAGGTCAAGTGGAAAAATTTGTAGTAATGACACTTTTGTATTAGGAAATTGCTAAGTAGTACTCAAGTGTTTTCTCACCTTAGGAATACTCGAATTTCCATCCCACCGATTTGCCTCGAGAATTGCGCTCTGACTTCATATTTGACAACATCGGCGACTCTCAATGATTGCTCTAGCAAGTTAAGGTTTAGGAACTTACTAGATTTAGGGTTTGCATTCACCGAAACCCTTGATTTAGAGGAAGGAAGGGGGGCTAGTAGATCGACGATGGGTGGAGGAGGCAGTGGAGCGGTGAGGCGATGGTGGCATCACTAGCTATAGGCATTGAGCGGTAGGTAGCAGGCGAATCAACCCTCGGACGAGGATTTCGGTTGTGCTGGGTTGTGCGGCTATGTAAGAGGTGGTGGGCAACGTTGGGAGGCAAAAAGCGGTGGCGAGTGGCGCTCGTTGATAGACCGCGACAGCGTAGAGGACAGTGATGGTGCGGTGGAGGGAGGCAACACACCGGTGGTGGTAGGTGTAACAAGGAGGTGGAACGATACAGGGTAGCTCGTCGGAAGGGAAGAGGAAGGGCAGTGCAGGGTAGGCGGGAGCAACAGCGGCTCGCTGACTAGCAGCGCAACCACCAGGGACAGTGATGGAGTGGCAGTGGCAGCAGTTGGTGACACAACGGTGGCTAGGGTCTGGGGTTGAGGGGAGAGGAATTTATATAGAATGAAAGAAGGGATAGCATCTTTTATATCCAGATCCAATGGCTGAAAGAGTACCCCTGACAAAAAGGCACTCGCTTTCCACCTATACACTTCATTTATATTATTCATATGTTTTCTGTTTCATGTAATTTTCATTCCTGCATTTCAAATATCTCTTCCTACATTTTTCTTATGTTTTTCAATCCTCTATTTTGTCATCACATTTTTATACTTTTCCTGTTATCCACATTCCTTCATTTTTCATTTCTACGTTTCAAACATGCTCTAGTCTTTGTTTCGTGCAAACATACGATATCACATGCAAACTATGGCTTTACATTCTCTTTCCTCTCCATCTATCTACCTAGACAAAAATACGGTTTACATGAACCATGATAATTTCTTCTCCGGACCAATTTGGTCATTAACCCTAAATCTAGCAAAAGAGATAAATGCCAGATTGTCTTGTCAAGATGGTTTCGTGTGCCACGTAACCACGTAGCCCAATCGCAAACACTACTACAAAAAGTCTCTTCCTTACCGGTCTATCACTGCCGGTTCACCTAGAACCGGCAGTGATAATATTTTTACTGCCGGTTCATAAGTTAAATCGGCAATAATACTATTACTGCCGGTTCTTAAGAAGAACCGGCAGTGATATTTTATTATCACTGCGGTTCTCAATTTGAACCGGTAGTGATAATGGAGGAAATATCACTTGCGGTTCGGATTTTGAACCCGGCGGTGATAATATTTTTGAAAAAATCATAACTTTTGTATACAGTGTCGGATGGAGACAAAATTTATATGAAAATTGTAGCTCTCGATGAGATCTACAACATTGTAGTTGACAACTTTTTTATTTGAAGTCATTTAGATGTTCAAATAATCGTTGAAACTTTTGGGTATGAAGGGATAAAAGTTGTCAACGATTATTTGGACGTCTAAATTACTTCTAATAAAATTTCAACTAAAGTTGTAGATCTCATCAAAGCTACAATTTTCATATAAATTTGTCTTCATTCGACTCCGTATGTAAAAGTTATGATTTTTAAAATATTATTACTGATCATTTGTAATCCGAACCGTCGGTGAGACTATTACTGCGGTTCTTGTTGAGAACCGGCAGTGATAATATATCACTGCCGGTTCTTAAGAAAAATCGGCAGTGATACTATTATCACTTGCCGGTTCGGATTTCGAACCGGCAGTGATAATATTTTGAAAAAATCATAACTTTGCATACGGAGTCGGATGGAGATAAAGTTTATATGAAAATTGTAGCTCTCGATGAGATCTACAACTTTTTAGTTGACAACTTTTTTATTTGAAGTCATTTAGATGTCCAAATAATCATTGAAACTTTCGGATGCAAAGGAATAAAAGTTGTCAATGATTCTTTGGATGTCTAAATGACTTCAAATAAAAAAATTGTCAACTACAAAGTTGTAGATCTCATTGAGAGTTACAATTTCATATAAATTTTGTCTCCATCGAGTTCATATGCAAAAGTTATAATTTTAAAATATTATCACCGCTTGTTGGAATCCGAACCGTCGGTGAGATTATTATCATTGCCGATTCTTACACCAACCGGCGGTGATATATATCACCGCTTGGTTCGGATTTTGAACGGCGGTGATAATATTTTGAAAAAATCATAACTTTTGCATACGGAGTCGGATGGAGACAAAGTTTATATGAAAATTGTAGCTCTCGATGAGATCTACAACTTTGTAGTTGACAACTTTTTTATTTGAAGTCATTTAGATGTCCAAATAATCGTTGAAACTTTCGGATGCGAAGGGATAAAAGGAACATATATCTTATAGTAGTTGAGAAGTGAGTGTTAGGTGAGATGGTAAGGGTGCTCACATGAAGCGGCAGTCCGAGTTGAATCCTAGCAACGCCTGCACGCGTATTTTCTGGCAAAGTGTGACTTGTGACTTTGCCTAGAAGTAAATCTTGGCCGGTCGGTGTAAATAAATCTGTTTTTTTATTTTACCGAGTGATTTTTGGATTTACACTATCACTGCCGGTTGGACAGTATGAACCGGTAGTGATAATAATTATCACTGCCGGTTGGTAAGTATAAACGGCGATGATAATGATTATCGCTGCCGGTTTATATCGGCGATGATAGTCCTTGACTATCATTGCCACTTAGGTTATCTTGGGTCCACATCCGTGATGATGGCGATGTGGACGGCGGTAATGACATGTTCGGTAGTAGTTAAATGCGATTTTTAAATAATACATTTCAAAATAAAATTATAGAAAATATATGTAGAAAAAACAGTTACATAAATATACCATTGTCACCAATTCATTTAGCTACAATGCTCATATCGGCAAATGATCGAATTCGCGATATATGCCCTACTAGGCTACCACCAATTTATTTGGCAACAGAAGTCTGCCGCTAAATGAATTGACATAACAGTTTTATTTAACCAATGATTTTTCCGCTAATTCATTTGTCCGATAGGTCCATATGTTGTTAATTCATTTGACCGACGGTCCATTTGGCCGGTAGGCTTTTGACACTAAATGAATTGGCACCAGAAATCCTATCACCAATTCAACTAGCCAATTAAATTAGCGACAGAACTTTTGTCACCAATTTATTTGACGATAGTGCTCTTTCGCCAAATGATTCGATGACATATATATATTTATGTAATTAGTTTTTATATATTTTTGTAATTTTATTTATGAAATGTACTATTTGAAAAAAAAAATCCGCAAATGTGGTTCATATCGCTGGACCATCGTGCCACAACATCTACTAGCTTATGGCATACCTGTACGCATCTAGTGGCGAATTGATGTAATTTCAAATACAGACAATTTTATACAAGTATAATACCAATTTTGGACAACATTGTACAGTATTTGCAGAAATGGCGTGCATAAGCAGAAGACGTGGCATCTTGGCTATGCATAGCCGGCACACCACACACCGGCTATGGCATAGCCTAAGACACCACATGCCGGCTATGGCGAGCCCGCACCACTTTGCATCAAAGCATGCATGGCTGATTGCTGTCTCCTCCCGTGATTGCTTTCGCATGCATTCGTTTGTCTCCCGTTGCTTTCACATGCATTCTTGTCTCCCGTGATTGGTTCTAACCTAGAGAATAAGTAGAGGGAGGGATGGCTCTAACCCAGAGAATAAGTAGAGGGGGAAGCGGCGGGCGTGGCGCATGAGAGGAGGCTCGGGGAGCGGATCAGCGAAGGAGGAGCAGAGGAGAAGGAGGATCGAGGCCAGGAGGAGGAGGCGACTGCATTGGTAAGTCATCGTTAGAGTAAATTTTATTCGTAATTACTTAGTTTGATTAATTAGTATGGAGCGATCGTAAACTAGAGATGCTATTATAGTTAGTATATTAATTATTGTCTCAATAATGCATCTCATTCATACCTCATGTACTTAATCTCCGTTAGGAACTAACTAATTATATTTTTTATTTGTACATAGCGACATCGTTTAGCGATGAGCGAAAAACTTTGAATTTATGGATTTGAAGTAGCAAGAAAAAATCACTAGTAGGATCAAGAAAAAATCACGAGTAGAAGCAAGTATGTGTAGTAGATAAAATAGCACATTTGGTTATGTTATATAGTTAGATTAACTAGAACTCCGAATAATTAGGCTTGAACTTAGTTATGATGTGTTTAGTTAGATAAAATAGTTATGTTGTTAAATGTAAATGTTGTAGCGTAACTCATAAGCGTAGTCTTAGTAATTATTCATGAAAAAAATTAATTTACTCGATAATTAATTTGAACCCTCAGTATAGTTAATTAGTTGTTATTTTTGAAACATTTTTAGGTACCACGTGGCGTTGCACCATGAATTTTCATATTTACTACGGTGAGCGGCTGTCATATTATACGAGAGAATAGTCACGATTGCAAAGCTGCGAACACACATATAGTTTAAGTGATAGTCCATTAGACTTGGAAGGCCTTAAATCACATGTTATGGCGTGTTGCGTTTGAACCAGAAACACACACGGTTTTCACGGGCGGTGCGACCAAGGGTAGTTCAAACAACAACGTCATTGTCCATACTTTGTTGGATGACAAATAATAAGGCTTGGTTATTGTATGCACGAAAAGCCATAGAGGCGGGTTTCGATGGGTGTTTATGTAAACATATTGCCACTAGAGGTGAATCCGATCTTTGGGCCTAGCGGTGAAATTTTAGGCCACCGGGAGAGGGAGAAGTGGGGCAAGGACATGTGGGGAGGGTAGTTTGGGTGCACATGAAGAAGAACCACTTCCTTAGAGGTAGATGCGACATGTATGGATGATGAAATTTGGTGGAAGCGAGGATGAAGAGGGCGGCGACAACGATGACCCGACTCAGCGATCCGATGCTTCCGTGGTAATGGCCTTCGGAGTGTAGCATTCTTGACTATAATAACTTATCTATGTGGGGGTACCGAGCAGCGACATCAGTTGGGAAGCGGTTCCCCAACAAGTTAGAGCTAATCCATTTCATCGACAATTATCTTTGTCATCACTAGAAGGAGCACAAGTGTGCGGTCGAAGCCCACCGAGTATGAGGTTAGGTGCACCAAGGCCTGACCGCCCTTTCTCGTCCGTGCTCACCGGTAAAACACGAGCACTACTTTGTGGTGAGCGGAACACACCTCATACATGCGGAGGAGTCGATCGAAGTATGAGCCACGTGGTTGGCGCTAGGTTCATTGCCCAACTAGTCGTGACCCGGGTTGGTTCAGATATTGGACTATCACCGAAATCGATTATGGAGCAAGTGCGATGAAACGAGGATGCATGTAAGTTACCTAACAGCGTGGCGAAACAAAGCGAAGCGTTGAAGATGCTTTTGGATCATTGAAGACTCATACAACTATGCCCCGAGGTTCTTTGCGAAGATAGCAATGACCAACCTAGGGACTCGATTCGCAATGGCGGACGAGCACTGTTAAGCTTCAAGATGGTTAAATGCAGACTACGGAGCGCTACGATTAGGGTATTACGGGCTTTCGGACAATGCATTGAAGCTTTCAAGCATTGCAGGCTGTCATTTGTGTTGGCGGCACATTTACGGCGGGAAGTACTATGGCACCCTCTTGATGCGATCACGGTGATGCAAACAACGAGATAATACCAATTGCCCACGCATATGTGGAGAGTGAGAACAACGATAGTGGTTGTGGTTCCTCTCTTTAGTGCGGGCGGCGTGTCGTGGGGATAGACAGAGAGTGTGTGTTGTCTCCGATCGCAATGCGAGGTCTTCTCCACGCTCTAGAGGTCTGCATGGCAAAGACGAACCCGTCCATAGCATGGCACGATGTGGAGAGAAGGTGGTGCATGCGACACACAGGTGCAAACCTATATTCACGGTACCATAACACCTCCCTAGTGAAGAAGTTCAAAGGGTTGTGCCTTGAGAACCAGCTGCCAAGTTTCGTGAGATCTGGAGCAGTTGAGCGAGACCACTAGGAAAATGATGGAAAATCGGCAAACCACGGGAGGAAGCGATTGCAATCGCAAATGGTGGGAGAACAAGCTGTCATTAATCATGATAATCGCACCTTTAGCCAATGGATAGCGAGGGAAGCGGTGGGCGTTGGTCCCTAATGCACGACACACAGGCGGTGCAAGGTTAGTTGCATCTATTAATTTATGAGATTAACTTATTCTAAGAGTGTTGGACCCATTAAGTGATAAACTTTGCGTGTTTCTCCGTTAGGTACACCATTATGACGACGAACATAGCGGAAGCCTTCAACAATGTCCTCAAGGCGTTCGTGGGATTCGTTATGTGCCATAATAGAGTTGACGTTCTCTGAGCAATGAGACTATTTTCGAGATCGTGGTCGTCTTTGGCGACGATGTAGCACTCAATTCTCAACCAAGGTGGAGGAGATCATCGGTAGTAGGAGGAGCAAATCTACGTGCCACACACTTGCGGTGTATGACCTCGGTAACCATATATTTGAGGTAATGTGCGCCGTAGGTACCACTCAGCTCTGTGCGGTGACACCATCGACCAATGTACTCTAGTCAGCGAGGAGGTGGTGTGCTCGTGCAATAAGCCAAAAGCGCATCATATCCCTTGCTCCCATGTATTCGCGGCTTGCGAGGGATATGGGAGGAACGATGCATCTCAATACATATCATCGTACTACACGATGAAGCCTACGAGAAACACTTGGCGTCCCAAGATGAGTTCCTTCAATATTGGTACGAGTTACAAGTGCATCGGCGAGCCTTTATGGATACCTTATCCGTTAACACGGCATAAAGAGCACAGGAGGCCCGGAGGAACAAGAATGCATGGTGATATGGATCATTGCTGCTGCGTCTGAGCGCAGAGAAGTGCAAGATTTGCAAGCGAGTGGACATGATCGGAGGACATGTCCTAATAAGCGATGAAGCGTGTTTAGTAATTTTAGTATTGTATGGTATGGTATTGTGTTGTATTGAGTGGATTTCTTATGTGTTGTATTGCACCGTCTTGTTTAACATCTGTTGCGTCCCTAATTGTGTATGCTATCTTGTTGCGCCGATGATTTTTGTTGCACTAACCTATCACGGTGGTATTATCGGCATAGCTCTGGTGGCCTTCAGAGCTTCTTCAACACCGTCGATGATCGACATCGTGGGAGGATGATTTTCCGCGAACCTTGAGTTAATCTTGTTTTATTTATTGAGGTTAGCTTTGTTGTATTTATTGTTTCATATTACGAGTTTACATTGTAACCATTGATTGTAACATGATCGTGTCCTTTTGCGGTGGGTCCATTGCGTGCTCGAGTCTTCCACAAGATCAAGGCATTAGACCCCGTTTCTATAGCCGCCTAGCACGAGTTGGACTACTCCCATTCGCTCTTTTGATGGATGGGACTCTTGAGCCATTACGCTTGAGGTGGGGTCGACACACAACTCTCCCGCAATAGATGTGTCCACGGTATTTCTTGTTGCTAGATAGGTGGTGTCTGAGGCGCTACGTTCCACTTTTCCTTTGGAGAGATGGCGATAACTTTGAAGGATGTGGCTATGATTCTTGGGTTGCCGATCGAGGTTGCCCTTAGTGAGTGGCGGCCCACGAAAGGATGAGTGGAGAGTGCGTGCAACGAAGGTAAACATATATCTTCTTTGCTCGTGCGTAATAGTTTGTGCTCTGAGTTAACCTCACATTCATTTGTTTACATTGCGAGGTTTGGTCGTCAGGTACTCGGGAAAGGACCACGGCCTCTCTTTGAAATGGTTTCATGAATTGCGAGTCACGGGCCATGTCACGAGGCGAAGCGAGGCACTATTTCAAGGCACTGGAGGTGTACCTTTATGATTTATTTGGAGGGTTATGTTACGCAGCGCAGGGGACTATCTCGAGCCACACCTCATCTTGTTAGCGCGTGATCTTGCCATAGCCGGATCAGTGCCACAATATAGTGGGGTTCCCTGTGTTGCTGACTACCTATAGAGGCGTGTGATGGTACCCATCAGACCACATGAAGGGTCAATGACGAGTTGTTTCCACCTAATGCAGTTGTGGAGTGGGAGTATCTTCCTATCTCTCGTCCTAGGGTGGAGAAGGCTATATACCCAAGGATATCTCCCGGGGCGTGCACGAGGCCATGAGGCCGGCGATGGGCTATAGGTGGATCCATGCTAGGTTGCGTTGGAGCCACCTCCGGGATCGAGAAGCTACCCAGCTTGTGGTAGCGATCTTGACTTCTGAGTTCGAGCAAGTGAGTTGGGATCTGTGGACACGGGGGAGATTTGCCGAGATCATAGCAGGCGCCACGCATCTCATCGATTACGTACGCAGGATGAGCACCTATGGATGACTACATGCTTCATTTTATACGAGTGCAGCAGAAGTGTACTCCCTGGCGTGTCTGGCGACAATTCGGATCTGCGGCGGGTAGTCCGGTACCCCCACCACGGGGCTTGAGCGAATCACACTTGTAAGTCTAGTACAATCATCTTGCATTACTACATTATGATCATTCTTCATTTTGTCGGTTATAACCCTTCATACTTACATGCGGGAGGAGTGCAAAAGAGCAGGAGGAGCGTTGGGTGGTCCATCGTCCATCGTGACCACATCTTTGCGGTGGAACGGCGGGCGAAGCTTCGTAGTAGTCCCTACAGGTCGTCGACCCTTCCTCATCTTGGGAATACTTGGCGTGGTACCGTCCTCGCTGCGCGCCACTCTACTCGGTGGTGGCGTGGAAGATGCACCAAGACCATTCCCGAGGACCGTTCGTGACTTCACATCCTTGTTAGTACTTTGATGCATGCAATCCTTTCAATTTCTCATAAACAATACGTGCTTACGTGAACCTCGTTTTGTAGTCGCGAGAAGCGTCTGGCTGCACACTATGGTAGACCATGCGATGCGTGTGGCGAGTCCTCCTCGGTTCTAGCAGAGCGACCTACAAAGGTACTTCATGAGAGGAGGTCAAGTATATATTTATATTCTATGCTATGTATATCAAGTTCTTAATATGATGTACTACAATATCGTTGTCTTATTGCCCAATGCACGAGATACTTGGGATCAAAGGGTCACGTTTGGTTTGACTATCCGTTCTTTTGCTAGATTCTCACCTAGGTCAAATAGAAGTGCGAAGTTAGGATATGGATCCCTCACGTGCCTCCCGGGCGGGCACTCGGTGGATGCTCGTTCATCACGGAGTGCTCGTGCCTCCATGGCGAGCACTCGGTGGATGCCCGTTCATCACAGTGCTCGTCCCTCCTGGCTTCGCCCATCCACGGCTCGTGCGCACGACTATCAAGATCCTCACCACGAAACTCGGGTTCCGTGACTTACTAAGTTCCATGTATAGTTTCGTTTTCTCAATTCAAAACAAGCTGTTGTTAAATACTCTACTTTGTAGCGTAACTCATTACATTTCTTAACTTCTGCCGGGACTACGGCGTCGTGATTACCCACATGTGATGCAACCAACATATGATGCAAGCCATCAAGATGGAGGTGATCTGTGAAAGTTCACCAATGGCGGTGATGGCCTTCGAGTTGAGGTGAGCATCGCCACATTAGGTGAGGATCATGCTTCAAGCTGAAAGGTGGAATGGAACAGCGACTTTCATGACCTCCTCAATTGTGGACAATGGATGCCTCTGAGGTCAATCCTCACAATGGCGTGATGCGCATGAGACTCGATCGGCGAGGATCCCATGCGGCACATCCTCTGATCGACCACGCTTCCTCAGAGGACCGTCGGCTGGTACACCCGAGAGCAGCTGGACCGGTGCTAACTACACCTTCAGGGGGCCGGCGCAGCAAATTGATGAGGACACGGGAGGCGTCCTGTGGCGGGGCCCTCTCGGTGCGGGACTTAGGGCGACGAGGCGCCTAATAACTACACCCTGACCAAGTTATCGCCGCCAAGTGGTAGGGGTGGATGAGTGTACTTTTCTTTTTGAGATTGCGACTCGCCATATAGGATAAAGTCTCATACCAACACGCCTTTGTATTTCTTCTTGCGAGGCGAAGAAAAATAAAAGCGTGTTGGTATGAGACTTTTTCTGTTCTTTACATGTAGTTTTGTTCTTACTTCAATTTGATGCTCTGCTGTGCTGCTTTGAATTTGAACAAACACCAAGAAACCTCGACGATGTGTTCACCCGGGCTTGCACGATATACGGATTGTCATAGGATGATTTCTTGCCTTGCGGCAACACGGGCGAACTTCTACTTGTACTATTCACATATTACGGTCTGCGGCGATATTATCATTTAGGGTTTTTGCATTAACGTATTTTATTTGATAATTAAGTAGTAATTAAGATATTTTAACATAATTTGGTTTTCCATATATTGAATTAACTTTCTGGACCAATTCCTCTAGAGTTTGTGTTTAGGCAGAGCTATTTTATAAGCGTAGAAGAGGCTTAAGTGATAACGATTCTGTCTGATGTGATCATTTGGGGTCTTTCTTCGATTGGATTAATCGCATAAATGGAGTTATAATTAACATATTTTTCCAGATTAAGGTAGAATATATATCAGACAATGATCCTACACTATTTTCTCATAACTTTATGTTTATATGTGATATTTTACGGATTGCGAAAAAGGCTTAATGACCACATTTTTAGCGCTATTGCGGTTCAGTTTTCTTTCTTGATTGCGACTACACGAAATGGATAATCTAACCATTTTTCAAGGGTTATTAGGAATATCCTAAGAGTGTTTTAAAGTTGATTCATGATGTTTCTCATTTGTTCAAGGTGTTTTTCGATTGAATAGTGATTTAGGCTTAATATAAGCAACTCAAAGTTTATCAAGCTGATGTTATTTTTGCATAGTAAGCTAGGAATATCATTTTAAGGTCATGGAAGTTGGTTTTGTCGAATTTAAGCTCCGTTTGGTAAAATTCTGACTATTTGTTCATTTCTGGGTGCATGTTTGGCTAATGAGCAAGCAGGGCAAACTAATGAAGAGTCTAAATATTTTTGTATATTTGTGATCTATGCTATCCCAGAAGTGCAACTAAACTGGTTTCACCACTCGTTGAGCTCATTTGATACATATTTTAACCATTTGAGTCTTGCATGTTATTAAGGTATTTACACAATCAATACTTGATACAAAATACATTTAAATCTGATATATCACATGGAAGACTCAAATGGTTAAAATGTGTATCAAATGAGCTCAAAGTGGTGAAACCAGTTTAGTTGCACTTCGGGATAGCATAGATCACAAATATACAAAATATTTAGACTCTTCATTAGTTTGCCCTGTTTGCTCATTAGCCAAACATGCATATAAAATGAACAAAAATAGTAATTTTACCAAACGAGAGCTTAAATTCGACAAAACCAACTTTCATGACCTTGAAATGATATTCCTAGCTTACCATGCAAAAATAACATCAGTTTGATAAACTTTGAGTTAAGCATATTAAGCCTAAATCACTATTCATTAGAAAAACACCTGAACAAATGAGAAACATCATGAATCAACTTTAAAACACTCTTAGGATATTCCTAATAACCCTTGAAAAATGGTTAGATTATCCTTCGTGTAAGTCGCAATCAAGAAAGAAAAACTGAACCGCAATAGCGCTAAAAATGTAGCCAATCAAGAAATATAACATATAAACATAAAGTTATGAGAAAACAGCATAGATCATTGTCTGATACATATTCTACCATAATCTGGAAAAACATGTTAATTATAACTCCATTTGCGTATTAATCCAATCGGAAGAAAGACCCCAAATGATCACATCAGCAGAATCGTTATCACTTAAGCCTCTTCTGCGGCTTATAAAATAGCTAAATCTAAACACAAACTTTAGAATTGGTCCAGAAACTTACTTCAATATATGGACAACCAAATTATGTCAAAATATCTTAATTACTACTTAATTATAAAATAAAATACGTTAATGCAAAAGCATAAATGATAATATCGTTGGCAGTAATATGTTAATAGTAAAAGTACAAGTCTTAGTCCATGTTGCGCAATGCAAGAAATCATCCTATGACCATATAGTAACAGTGAATAACTTTAAATTTCAGATCTCTGATATTTGCGGTTATAATATATATATCAATCTCTCATACCAAAAGAAGACATTCTAGTAGATGACCTTCAATATTGATGATTTACTTGCTGCAGATAGGTGGTGAATAGTCGAAATGCATCAAGAAATATGTACAAGGAAATGGAACTATGAAACAATTAATTACTTGTAAAGATGCATGATCACGGTCTTGTATATGATAGAACTTAGATGCAATAGACTAAGCACTAAAATCTTTGAAATTCTCGGCATTAGATGCTAACAAAAATAAAACTAGCAAAATTGGGTCTTTGGTCCCACGGCGAATTCATGAGATCAAAACCGCGGGATTCCTGGCGCCACGCGTCCTGCAGCGGAGGCAGTGGCGTGGGCGCGAGCCACGTCATGAGTCTTGAGGCACGTGGCGGGCGCGCGCCACGAGGACGGCGGGTGCATGTCACGTTTGAAAAAAAAAAGAGGAGGAGGCGGGCTTGGTGCACGTGTCACGTTGGGAAAAAAAAAGGAGAGGCGGGGAGGGAGGCACAGGGAAAAGCAGCAGTAACTAGAAAGAAAAGAAAAGAGGTCCACATGAAAAAATCGGCGCGTGGAAAAACGCCATCTTTGTCTTGCAAAGCGAAGCTATTTGATGCATATGTGTGACTACAAATTCTCATCGATCCGATGGGTTTCGTTCAAAAGCGAAAACGCCATCTTTGTCTGCTTGAAAGCGAAGCTATTTGATGCATATGTGTGACTACAAATTCTCATCGATCAAATGGGTTTCGTTCAAAAGCGAAGAAATTGGTGAAGAGTGAGAGAGATCGAGTCTTGAAGAGAGGAGAGTGAGGAAAGCAGAGAGGAAAAAGAGGTGGACAAGGAGATTTGGAAGTGCATTTGAGAGAGGTTCCATGGCCTATCCCTCGAGCTCAAGTCTTTGCCAAGAAAAGCCGACGACAGGGCTCCGTTGATAGAATGCCCGAGATGCAAATCCATAATCTTTGAGGGCATGTCACAAACTGCCCTAGACCAATTTCGATTCTTCTTCAAGTGCACAAAAAACAATGAGGTCAGTTCTTTGTCCTTTTGAGTTGTTCCATGTGTTCCCACTAACCCTGCATTCCTTCCATGAAATCACCGGGCATTACGTCCCCATGACTATAGTTTACGGGCTTGGGAAGAGGACTATCGAACACAACTCCACATTTGAGATCCATTATGCCAAGTCTTGTCGAGAGAAAAGCCACTTGCGCGGCACCTTCCCCGCCGCACCTAGACCCTCATTACCATGAACAATGGATGCTATGAACCGCAATGCCTATGCTCTGCCACTACCAAGCAGGTCTATCCATGGAAGTGTCGGTAGCGACAGAGCGCCTCAAAAAAAGTCGAGGGCTGACCTCGTAGCTAATCCCGAATATGAAGCAGCAGTGGAATGTTCGTTTCCATCTTGCGGATGTCTATGCCACTTTGTCCATCTTTATTAGAGTTAGTTCCTTGATCTTGCATTGTTGTTGCATTTCCTTGTCGCTTTTGGTTTATGCTTTCTTTTGGTAATGTAAAATGGGTTGTCTGGGACCTTAAAAGCGGTATTGTGTACAAACCATCCCTTAATTAAAGTCTATGTTTCCTATCTTAATTATTTTGTTTGGCTTGCAATATCTGTATAACCTAACCAACTCAAACTAGTTGGAGCAGGATGATCAATCGACTATAATCATTTCAAATCTTTAAAAATTCCTCGAGATCTTAAAATCATTTCAAATTTTTATGGTAATATCACTCATTTATCGAAACTCCATAAAAATGTAAAAATATTTTGAAATTTTTCTTGTTATGGCGGCATGCGTTTTGTAAATTTGGAAACTAGCCTCTGTAGCGTTCAAAATTGCAAAAATGGCCTCCCGTACACATAGTCGCGTCTCGGGATATTTGCACAATATTTTCTCATTTTTTCATGGTGGGCCCACCTTGCCTTGATTGCAGAATCTTTGCACACTCGAATCTCGCCTTGGTGGGCCCATCAAAGCCGCGCCTGGGCTAGCGCTTCACTTCCTCGATTGCACCGCTTGGGACAATTTTTTTCTGCGTTGCGCTTTTGCTTTTCGTCCGGTGATTCCTCGCATGCAAAATCATTTGGTCAAGCCAACCTTGGTGGAGACACGAGTAAGCCAATCGAGCACAGGCCAAGGTAATTTGCATGAAGCGAGCCAAGTGTTGAGCGTTTGAAAGCGGCCCGGTAATGTCTTGTCTGGCCGAAAGCAATATATGGTGAATTTTTCACGCATGCATGCTCTCAGGAAGACACTATAAATGAGGAGGCGCTATCGAAAACTCCATCCTTATGAACACGAGTCTTTTTTCCGAGAGCTCTGCGAAGCGGAAGCTAGAAGTTAGGAGGCGAGAAGAAAAGAAGCGAAATAGGAGGTGGATAAAGAAATGTGGAACCGTATTTACGGAGACATATAATGAGTGTTCATGTTTTTACAAATATGAACAAACTATTATTTGTATATGAAATAATGGTCTTAGTACCGTAGTATTTGATCTGGGGTTGTTATTTTACGGTATTGTTTACGAAGATTATTTTGTCTGTTGATCGGGCTTTAGTGATCTCTGGTACAACCCGAAAGGTTAGTACAAAATATTTGGGAATATTAGTATGATAAGTGTAATATTAGTACAATTGAAGTGTGTGATTTGATGTTTTTGTACATTATGTAGCAAGGATCGAAATTTGGTACCACCTCGCTACCACATATCCTCGTCTTCATCCGTTCCTTGCCTCAAAGACTATGTCTCAAGCAGCGAGCTCTGGAAATCGGAGGGCTCGTGCGCTTGCCAATGCAAGGCAGGTCGAATGTCCTAACTGCCACGTGCAAGCGAATGTGTTCTACGCCAAGACTCAGGAAAATAATGGGCGAATGTTCTACAAGTGCCCTTTTTACTCTGTAAGTGAAAAGCTAGTTTGATTCCTTCTTGTGCGCACTATTTCTTCTATTCGAGTTGTGTAGTTGTTCTGAGATATCTCATTTCTTCGCACGGCCTAAAAGCTTGTTCACCTCATCACGTGAAGCTGCGGGGTGCCAATATTTCGGTGGGCGGACACCATGGACACCTCGGCGGGCGTCCTACAACCATTGTACCACTGAGAGGATCAGCTGACCTATGGAGGAGAGGATGGACCCTATGCTTGGCGGAGGTGAACATCTTGATGTTCAAGATGGAGCACATTTTAGATCATATGAAATGGTTAGAAGATTGTGTATGTGACTATTGTTCTTGTATTGTACTCTATTCTTGCGAAGTAGTTCATTTAGTGTAGAGGCGAGTTAGTCACGGATGTCTTTGAAGTGGTTTCGGTTTGTATCCAGTATTTTCATGTATGGTTTTCGACTTAGTCCGTCCTTTGCAGATTATGTACCCTATGTTGTATCGACTTTATGAATTCCTAAGGCATTTCACTTGACATGGTATTATAGTTGTTCTACTTACTTCACTTTGTAATATCAATCTTTGGGTTCTATTCAATGCTTAACTCGACTTAACACACACTAAAAGAGAATGGCGAACAACTTAAGTCCGCATCTAAGTGGCGACAGCGACTTCACCTCCACCTCGGCGTTCAAGCACTACAAGAAGCTGGGCGTCCTCGAACAATACAAGGGGCGTCCGACCGGCGTGAAGGAGGGCTTGCTCTAACTATGGCTATGGCGATGATGGCGACGACTTCGTGTCACCACCATCTCGACGTTCAACTACTACGGCTGGCGTTCTCGAACAATACAAGAGGGCGTTCGACGAGCGGCTGCGGGAGGGCTTACTCGTAACTATGGCGATCGTAACTATGGCGATGAAGATGGCGGCGGCGACTTCGTGTCACCACCACCCGACATTCAAGCACTACGAGTTGGCGTTCTCTGAACAATACAAGAGGGCGTTCGACCAGCAGCTGCGGGAGGGCTTACTCGTAACTATGGCGATGAAGATGGCGGCAGCGACCGTGTCACCACCACCGACGTTCAAGCACTACTAGAGCTGTCCGTTCTCGAACAATACAAGAGGCCTATTCCGACAACCATAGCCTTAGAATGTATGGTTTTCGACTTAGTCCTTCACTGGAGTTATGTACCCTATGTTGTATCGACTTTACGGATGTCTTTGAAGTGGTTTCTAGTTTGTATCCGTATTTTACATGTTAGCGAGGCTTTAATTAGAACATTTTCGTGTGATTGAGGCTGCATTACAAAATTTTAGTGGCATGATTCACTGTATTACAAAATTGAAAAGGCATTGAAATTGCGGTGTGTTGTCCACTCGATGCGAAAAGGCTCGAGGCTGCGAGTGTATTTTCTAGTCATACTGAAAAGACTCGACATTGCGATGTATTGTCTACTCGGCTGAAAAAGACATTGACGCTGCGGTGTGTTGTCAAGTCCGCTGAAAAGGCTCTGAGGCTGCAATCGTTGTCAACTTCGACTGAGAAACCATGGGATCTGATCTTTGGGGCGGAGGCTTATGTGCCGTGTTTGCTCTCTGAGTGCCCCTAAGGCCTATATAAGAAGGGCGATGCATTCTAAGAAGCACGGGAGAAGAGGAACAACCAAGGTGAGGAAGTCTCGAGATATATCTGTTCATTTTAGGTCGGGATCAAGATAAAATGCCGGCGTGCAAGTTCAAAGGGAAAGGGCAAAGCAAAACAAGAGGAGGCTCTTGACCTTGCAGCGCCTGCGTTCGAGGATCTCTTCCTACTGACCGGGGTTGTCGCACCGATGTGTTTGTGCGGAACTCCTTGAGCTTGTCCACTCATACAAGCTTCCAACTTGGAAGAGGCGGTATTGGAAGTGCCGCAACTCTGGTCGACCAGCAGGAGAAGGCCGGAAGCTTAGCCTCATGGTAATAATCATCGTGTTTCCTAATATTTCTACATGGAACTTTCCTAATTTTAATTTCATGCGATCGCCTCCCGACCTTTGTGTGAATTTGAGAAGTGGTCTGACGAGGAGATCGACCGGAGGACCAAAGGCTCCTTGATGAAGAGTTAAACAAGCGGACCGTGGGAGCGACTTCAAGCCTTGTGACGTGACGCGATGAGGAGGCGCCGCAAAGGAAGCGGAGGAGAAGGAGGCGAGAGAGAAAGAAGCGAGAGGGCACGTCGTGCGGAGAAGCCCACCGGAGGCATGGGAGAAGGGAAGTGGCCTCGATGCACTCGATGAGCGTCATGTTATATGCTCCTCCCAATTTTAAGCCGTAATAAAAATGTAGCCTACCTTATTTTCCATGATAACCACGAGTTGAGAATCACCCTATCTCTTATTTTCATGATAAATTATATGAATTTCTTCTATATCTTCTTGTTGTATCCCAATTATATTATTCTCTTAATTATTACGAAACTACTTTACTTAAACAAAATTCCCTTAAACACTTCAAAAACCCATTGTGTCATGACGAGGAATAAAATTTGACGTTCAACGATCATAAAAATTTCTCACTCGTCGAGTCGAAATGTCTTATTCAACGGTCCAAGTAGGAAAAGGTTATCACGCATAGAAATAAAATTCTCCAACAAAAATATTTCGATAAAAGATTTTCTATATCACTAAAAAATAGATTTTTTATTTATTCAACCCTAGTTGACACATGAAATTATCGCCGTCCAGGCCGAAATCGACCCATGTGTCTGAGAGGCCACTTTTGCAATTCGAGCAGCGGAGGCTAGTTTCGAATTTACAAAACACATGAGGCGAACAATAAAAATTTCGCGAGTTTTGGTGGCGTGGCGCCGGGCCGGGCCATAAGCCAGCACATGGTGTGCGGCTATGCCATGCCGACATCCCACTTGGCTATGGCATGGCAAGACACACCCGTCTTGACGGCTATGCATAGATGGCGTACCACATGCCGGCTATGCGCTATTTTTGAAAATACGAAAAAATGTTGTCCGAAATTGATATTATACGGTATAAAGTTGTCTGTATTTGAAATTTTGCCGAATTGATGTGGGGGCTAAAATTGAGCCAGGAGAATAGCTAACCCGATCGAGCGAAATCGGCCTGAATAGAGACATGGTTTAATTATGGCCAGGCCTGATTTCAGTCTGGCCTGGTTTTTCAATGACCCATGGCGTGACCCGAGCCCAGCCCAAAATGACTAGTCAAAGATGGACCTGAGTCGGCCCTGCTTTGGCAGGCTCGGGCTCAACCCGGCCCCGGTGTTTACTCAGGACTCAGGTGCACCGGACACATGGACCATGCATGAATATGACATATGCGCAACAATGAAGTCTACGTGCACAAATCCAAATTGCCAATCACGCTGGAGGCAAAAACACGTCTCTCGTCTTATAGGCAAAGCTAGTGTTACACTCTGATACCTTTTTATACGTAGCAACCTTTGAATCGGATTAGAAATTTGCAAGATAAAGATATAAGCGTACACAATCTTAAGAATGAAGAAAATAAATCTTGTAAAGAGAAACAAAATAATGACGTTGAAGCAACCACAACGAGCGAGAATGATTTGGCGAAGTTGACCGCAAATTCTTTTAGCACAACTACAAAAGATTACAAGGAATCGTTGCTCTCTCATAACCTCTCGAACCTTTTAAAAAAACCTTGATTCCTTGCTAATCTAGTATTAAAGAATAATCTAGTCTCTAATTCTCTCGTGCACCTCTTGCTCTAGATGAGTTAGCTTATTTCTTCTTATTTGCTTAGGTTTTCCATAACCACTCTCTTGGTTTATATAGCTTTTTCTAGTTTTCCTCCAAAGCAAATATGAATCATACTCCCATTAGTATTAGGGATCCCTTTCCTATTAGGATCCTAATTATATTAAAATTTATCTAGCATATCTTTTCAAATCCTAAAAACTAGATATCGATCATCATATTTAACAGCTAGCTAGAACGCTGGGGATCAACCGATCAATTATATCTCAAACCCTTCTAGATAAAGAAATGTCGGAATGCTGACTCCCTGTGGATCGCTCGACCCTGCGATGTTATCTCTTACGTACCAAAGCATGCATCTTCATGTCAGGCAAGCCGTCATGCATATATCTCCGTTGATCTGTTGATCAAAAGCTCATGAGAATCAGTGGCGTAGCCATGTCTCAAAACTTTTACAGACGTATGCATGACAGTTCCAGACGCATTTACATTGCATTGCACAAAAGAGAGAATATAAAAGATGATGTCATAGATTACAGAGTTTATAACTACGATTTTCACATATGAGATTTATGGGTTATGTTTTGTTGATGTTACTGTTTTACTAAGTAATTGCTGCGCCGGTTTGGATTCACCTTTGCTTTATTTGTTGTTTAGGTGACCATCGAGGACGTTACGCATGGATGGTGTAAACATCCATGTCTATAATTTCAGATATGTACGTATTTTGGTGATTTATAATGTTTGTTTGTTAAGAGAATCATGTTTCAAGTTTTCAAAATAAGTCAGTGTGTAGCATTGGCTATTATGACTATAAATGATTCGATGAATCGAGTTTGAATCATTTTAACAATATGTTTCATTTTTGTTTTAGCCATACTATTACGAGGGGGTTAATTCAAGATTAGTACCTTGAGCTTTGTAAGATTAGACAGTGAGCTGTGATGTACACTAGTCACTAGGTCTCTCTAGCTCATATTTAGTTAATTGAAGTCAAGAAACCAGGTGAGTATGCCTAATTTGAAATGTGTGTGAAATTCTAAATATGATTAGTTCCAAATGCTTTTGGACAAGGATGATCTAGTCAGACTATTTTGGTGATCGTTTATTTTAATTATTGTCTTATGTTTTAGATAGGTGCTCTTGGGCATATAATTTCGGGTGTTATTAGGCGTATGGGCCCGAACGTTGTAATGCGTGAGACTCTAAGATTCAATATGTGTTACTTAATTTTGTTCTTAGTGGGAATTTCTTGTAATGTAATCCGTTAACATCATGTCTTTTCTGAGTACTATACCAGAAAAGGTATCGCTGAAGTTTTATAATAATGGTTTAAATTTAAAGTGAAATTAGATAGCAGCAGTGTTTCAGACTCGAAATTAAGCTGAGATGTCACAGCTAGCCGCTGGAGTTTAATCCAATAGTTCCGGCACCGGTTTCGTATATACGATGAAAAAAATCGTATCCTAATTTCGCTTGTTCGTGTCCACTAATTAATATATCCAATAGCTATATAGCATGCATGCGCTCCACAATTAGAGCCTACTAGATGCGTAAGCGTTCGACGACCTTGATCTGAGACGTTGCCCCAGCGCCTCCCATTTTCTTGCCTCATGCGCCATTTGGTGCCCTAACGTAAGTACATATTCATAGGTAATGCATTGGTACATATTCATAGGGAAAGAAAACACAAAAAAGGAAAATAAATAAGTTGGACTGCTATTGGAGCACTTAAAAGTTGAGAAATGCAAATATGATTCCTTTGAGCCATGGAATAATTCTGTTGCTAATATGTAGGATCATACCTGTGTAAGCGGTTGAATTTCACATCTAAGGTAAGTTTCAAGCCAATTTTTTTCCCCGAAGAAAGCTACATCACTTGCAGTATTGGTAGACATTGAAAGTATTGCCTGAACCTTGTGTTCAATTCAGCAAACTTCAGTCATAGAAAATAAATGAGGATCATATATGTGTGGCATTAACTGTATATGATGAATTAACTCGTAATACTGAAAGTATTACCTAAAACTTTTGTTCAATTCAGCAAACTTCATAGAAAACAAATAAGAATCGTATATGTGTGGCATTAATTGTATAAGATGAATAAACTCGTAAGCACAAATTAACACAATAAATGATGTATCGTAGAATTGTGATATCAGCTTGTGTGCATTTGGTACATACCTCTACCGTAAGAAAAGTGGGACTAGTGTACTTATTCGTACACACACTGATTGCCTATAGAACAACAACATAATATGGAGAGGAAAGACTGGTACAACTCATTTCTAGCCTATTTGCAAGAGGTACACACATAAGCAAAATGCAAATGTTTGCAAACAATACTAACGATCTAGAAGTAATATGAAGCTGTAGCCTTTTAAGAGCACAATATATAGTAATTATCCCAATACATTTCAATATTTTGACCAATATGATTCAATAAGTATCATCCTTTGTGTGGGTTTGCTTAAAAGTGGACAAAGTATATTGGAAATACTCAGTATCATGAGAGGATAATCCACAGGAAACTACAGCATATTGGAAGTAATCCATTAGTACCATGAGGGGACAATCTACAGAGAAACACATATGTAGAAAAGGCAAGACAACAATTACCTCTACTTTGATGCCTCTTACCCTTCAATCCTCATCTTGAGCTGCATTCCAATACAATTACTATTTTTTTTGCAAGCTCTATATATTGATGGTATGGTATAACGAATTCTAAAGGGCTCGTCCTAACATTGATGCGGAGGTTAGTCATCAAACAAAAGTTTAGTTACTCAGAAAAATACATAGCGGGAACGAATTGATGGATGCAAATAAGATCAAGCTGTCGTTGAACTATAGAGTTGTAACTTGTAGATTATTGTATTTAGGGTTGTAAATCGCTGTATCTATGCTAAGTGTACTGCAATTCTTGGAATGGAAAGATTGAGAGAGTACCTTAGAGAAAAATCCTTCAAGCGACAACCTACCCGAGGCATTCTTTTAAGCACGGTATTTATGTAGATTAGGAGACAGTATAACGTAATTATCACAGTACATTTTAATATTTTGACCAATATGATTTAGTAAGTATATCTTTTGTGTGGGCAAAGTATATTAGAAATACTCAGTATCATAAGAGGATAATCCATAGGAAACTACAGTATAATGGAAATAATCCATTAGTATCATGAGGGGGTAATTTGTAGGGAAACACATCTGTAGAAAAGGCAAGACAACAATTACCTCTGCTTTGATGCCGCTTACCCTTCAGTCCTCATCCTAAACCGCATTCTAATATAGTAACTTTTTGCAGGCTCCATATATTGATGGTATGGTATAACGAATTTTGAAGGGCTTGTCTTATCATTGATGTGAAGGTTAGTCATCAGACAAAGTTTAGCTACTCAGAAAAATACATAGCAGGAACAAATTGGTGGATGCAAATAAGATCAAGCTGTCGATGAACTACAGGGTTGTAACTTGTAAATTGTTGTATTTAGGGTTGTAAATTGTTGTATCTATACTAAACGTACTGCAATTCTTAGAATGAAAAGATTGAGAGAGTACCTTAGAGAGAAATCCTTCAAGTGACAACCTACCCAAGGCATTCTTTTAAGCACAATATTTATGTAGATTAGGAGACTACGGGCTGAAATAGCAAAAGAAGAGTGCTTGTAAGGGAAATTCCAGTAAGGACAAATCACATGAAAAGATTGATCTTAAGACCCTCGTAATGAAAACGCAACGTATTCTATCAAAGGCAATAGAGAAATTAATACAAGATTTCTTAAAAAAACCCGATAATCTATAGAAACTGCAATAACCAACTTTCTCGAAATGCAGTGTTAATGCAAACGTAAATTGATATCATTTTTTTATTAGCTTACTTTTCAGGCATAGTTGAATAAAGAGCCTCCAGCTCATCAGGTAGTAAAAGCTTCTTCCTGGATAGGATACATATCAAAGGCAATATAGAAATTAATACAAGAATTCTTAAAAAACGGTAATCTATATCATTTTTTATTAGCTGAGAGGCTGAGAAACGGTAATCCTGGAAAGATCTGACCTTGTGATCTAAGGATGCGTCGAATGATCCGATTAATCCTGGAAAGATCTAGACTTTGAAATACACAATATGTTTAGCTCCATTAGCCACTATCAAAATGGAAAGCTCAAATAATAAAAAGCACTGCAGAATGCAGATTCCCCTTACACTATTCATGGGAGAACAATAGGTATTAATGGCCAAAGAAAATCGGTGAATCACTTGTAGGAATTTCCACAAAATGCCGATGAAATTTGTTACATAAATTGTCCTCTATTTCCACAAATGCTATCAAAACTTACAACCTAAAAAATAATCAAAACATCATAAAGGCTAAAGAGTTCCAACTAAGAATGAAATTTGCATGCTATTTGGCCCACCTCAATGTCCCGGACGATGAGCTCTCGGTCCTTAGGGGAGAGTTCGTCCTAGAGCGCAAAGGCGCCCTGCTGGCCTCAAACCCAATAAATCTGCTTGCCCACAGATAACCGATCTAAAGGTTTATCGAGGCAGAAGATGAACGCGCAGCGTGCAGCTCTTCGGCTGGCCGAGTGATGCCTGTGTGTATGGAGGAGCCGCGAGGAGCTAACCGCGTGGGGAGGAGCGAGAGGCGTGGCCGTCTGAAAGCGGGAGGAGAAGCGGATCTGGCCAAAATCCTTCTGCCGGATTCGGGGGAGGCGGGAGGGAAGCGGCGGCGACGGAGAGGAG
Organism: Guadua angustifolia; assembly: GCA_036346375.1. Classification (NCBI taxonomy): domain Eukaryota; kingdom Viridiplantae; phylum Streptophyta; class Magnoliopsida; order Poales; family Poaceae; genus Guadua; species Guadua angustifolia. The sequence continues at coordinate 40,628,637 of CM070517.1, forward strand.
CGACGGAATGGGAGACGGTAGAAAAAAATGAGGAAAATATCGATTTGACAGGAATCGAAGCCGATACCTCACGCACGCGAGGCAAGCGTCCTACCGCCACGCCACGCGGGTGTTTCTGCCAAAATAACACCGTTAAAATACATAAGCTGTACAAGCGGGCGAGCCACATGGGCGATGTGGCTCAACGATTCTTGGCCGTCGCAGACGCAGCGGCCGTTTCCTTGTTCTTGTGGTGACACACGGCGAAGCGCCCATCGACGTCATGTGAAGGTGATGTGGAGGCGCCGAAAGGCTGGGAAATCTCCCACCTTTATATACATAAGTATTTAGGGAGCTGTATTTTTTAAAACCTATTTTTTAGTTTTCTAAACTGAAAAGCAGGTGCAACTTTTTATAAGAAACCGTTTGATAAATAGTTAATTTCCTTTAGTAATAAACTGTAAAAGCAGATCCCGTCCAGCTTTAAGCTTTTGTTAGATATATGTGCCTTCTACCTTATACCAAAAGCTACTTAAAAGCTGAGCTATTTAAAATTTGAGTTTGTTTAAATTTGGAGCTTGAGCTTATTTGGTAGGAGTGGAAGAAATTCTTGAAATTTGGAAGAAAATTCTTGGATCTGGATGAGGATGGCAATTTTTCGTAAATAATAGTTAAGTTGTAAGGGTACCAGGGAAGTGGGATTTTTAGAAGCTCCAGCCACACCGAGAAGTATCGTTTTCCTTGCTTCTCTCGCGTAGTGCAAATTGGGCTAGAAGCTTCTTCTCTCCGTCTAGCTGGAAAAATATTGTTTGTTTTGGCTTAAGGCTTATAGAGGTGTAGAAGCCAAATAAGTCCAAGCTCAAGCCTAAACAAACTGAGCCAGAGAAGGAAGGCTTATTGCTTTCGGAAGCTAAGGCTGACTTAAAGCCCGTTAAACCACAAACAAAGCCTTAATTAAGCCCTAAACAGAGCCTGAATTGAGCTGTCCTTTTTCCCATCAAACCTTGTATTCTCCGCCAGCTAGTACGTACTAGCCTACTAGGTGACAGAAGACTTATACTATCTTAGTTCAAATTTACTTGTCAATTTGATTTTGATGTATCGAACTTTGATCGTTATTTTTCTAAGTAATATAAAATCAAACAGCTATGAATATATTATGTTAATAAAATACTTTTGATCATAAAATCTAACAACAGTATTTTTATGTAATATAATTAAATATTTTAAAAATTACCGCTGGTCAAAACTTTGATAACGTGAATCAAAATTGACAAGTAAACCGAGCAACTTATACAGGCCCGTTCCTGAGGCAGGGCGAGCAGGGTGGTCGCTCCAGGCCCCCAAACTATCGGGGTCCCGTCATCTATTAGTATAATCAATTTGTGAAGGTTATAACTTTAGATCTATAGATCCGATTGAGCTGATTTTTTTGAGTTAGTTTTGAAATTGAATCTAGTTTCTACAGTCCAAATTTCATGTCAATCCAACGGTTGGATCTTCAGGAATTAATATTTTAGTAAACGTATGTTAATCTGTTTTTTTTTTGTCGAAACCGAAGCAAATCTTTAATAGTTTGATGAAAATGATTGCAGTAGTGAAGCAATTCTATAAGATGAGAAAATTTTTAAAGTTAATTACTTTTTTATTATGGATGATATGGTCAGTTTATTGAAAAACAGATTTGAAAAACTCTAAGTATTCAAAGGTATATTTAGGTCTTTTCTGAGCTCAACAACTTTGAAGTCATTGGATTATATTGAACTTAAATATTATTGTACTAAGTTGGCAAAAACTTTCTCTGTTGATGATTCATCTGATTTTGAGTTAAATAATCTGATTCTGAGTTAAGAATACTGCAAATGACTTTACCACATAAACCAATGTCTACTATAGAGATTTTTGAGTTTGTTAGAAAAGTGGATTGTTATAGTAATATTTCTGTTGCTTATCGAATTTTATTTCTTGTCTTGCGATAGCGTGGCATCGGTGAAAGAAGTTTTTCAAAGTTGAAATTATTAAAGAACTATTTGAGATCTATAATGTTTCAAGAAAGGTTAAATGGTCTGGCAACTTTATATATTGAGAAGAAGTTGTTGGATGACATTAATGTTGAGGCCATAATTAATGATTTTGCATCTAGCAATGTTAGAAGATATTTTCTAAGATGATCTCTACAAATGTTTGAGGTAAATAATCTCACTTTTGTACTTCCATTTATTTATCGGTAACAATTTCTATAATACACTGAATATTATCTTTTTAATTGATATATGGTAGTATAGAAATATTTTGATGCTTATATTAGAGAGATTTTCGTCTATAATTTCATCCCAGGCCCCAGAAACTCAGGACCGACGCTGGACTTATACGTATATGGACGAACAACGTAGAGTGGCCAGCATCGATCGATCTCAACGTACACCTGCCAAGTAATGTCCAAGTATGTATCGACTCCCTGTCGATTAATTGCTTGGCTCGACCCTGCAGTGACGTCATCTCTGACCGAAGCATGCAGCATAGTCGTATTTATAGTATACTACTATTCATCGGCAGCCATCTCCAGCGTCGTTCTAGCCAGTTGATCTTCTAGAAGCAAGCATTATTCATGCGTATCATCAACGTATTGATTAATTAGTGCCAATTAATGTTCATGAGATAATCCCTTTGATCATAAATAGTGCACCATCCATTCATTTTTATAAGACATATTTTGATTTTGTACAAGGATTAAGAATGTATTGAAATTAAGAAAAGTATGAGAGAAAATGACTTAGATGTCCTCACTTAATTGTCTCAGAAAATGAAAGATATACTTTATGTGGGTAGTAATGAATAAATGCATATAGTTGAGAGAGAATAAATAGAGGTATAGAAGGAAAAGTATCATTAAATCTACATGCAAACTTTATATTTGTGAACAAGACCATTAAAAAAATAAGCCTGATATAAGTGGACGGAGGGAGTAGTCATTTTAGACATTGACACTAATTTCTACTATAACATATTTAAAAGATCTAATAAAATTATAATATTATAAAAGTTCATTTCAAGATTTTTATGTATCTAACCTAAATATTTTAAAAGATATCAACAAACTAAAGTCGTAAAAGTTTAACCGAACTTTTTTCAAACGGAAAAAAAGTTTCTATGAATGGAATGGTATTAAGCTAGCTTCCAGGTTCCATCTGAACAAAGCTGTACTCTCGCATGAGATCCACTGCATGCGCAGGGATTGGTAGAAGTGGCAGTTATGTATGCGGTATGTACGCAAGACTAAGTCAGCTGCCGTAACAGCAATACATGAAGATGTACACGTTCGCCAATACATCTCACTCACGAACATTTGTACAACTACGTTGTTACATATCAGCAACCTCGATATATAGGGGAGCATGCATGTCTACTGCTCAAACTCCGAATAGAAGGTACTCAAGAAAACACCAGGCGAACTTCACAATCTAGCTGATTAGTTAGTATCAAAGGCGCGATGGGCGAGGCCAACAACTCCGACGTGGCGCCGGCGGCCGTGCGCGTCCTCGCCGTGTCCCGTGTCTCGCCGTCGCCAGCGGTGGAGCACGCCGGCCACGAAGTCAAGCTCTCCCTCTTCGACGCACCCTGGGTCGTGCTGCCGCCGATCCAGCGGGTGTTCCTCTACGAGTTTGCCGAGGACGGCGCCGGCGATGAGTTTCCGGCGGTGGTCAAGCGGCTCAAGGACTCGCTTGCGGCTACGCTCGCCTACTACCTGCCCCTGGCCGGGAGGCTCGCCTACGTGGCCGAGACCGGGGACGTCGTCATGGATTGCTCCGACGCGGGGGTCGCCTTCCTCGAAGCCGAGGCCACCATGGACGTGCGACGTCTCGCCGGCGACGAGGCGCACGACATGCCGGCGTTCCTCGGTTTCGTGCCGGAGCTCGACGTGCGGGTGCTCCCGGCGCCCGTGCTGTCCGTGCAGGCCACGCGCCTCGGCGCCGGCCTGGTGCTCGGCCTGTCCATGCACCACGCCGTCGCCGACGGCCGCGCCGTGTGGCAGTTCATGGAGGCCTGGGCGTCCGCCTCCCGCGAGGGCTCGCCCGTGACCAAGGACCTCGGCCCACCGCACTACGGCCGGGAGGCCGTCTCCCACCCTCGCGGCGACGAGCTCGCCCGCGACATGCTCAAGGCGGTCGCCCCCAATCTCCCCGTGGTAAGTATTATAATATTAAAATCAAATATTTTTCAATGGCCAACGCAAGTCAACACAACAACACATATCTTCGTGTACGTAGTGTCGTCGACTAGCCATAATTCTTCTTTCGTTGGTTGCACCATGCTAACCTTACGCCGCAAAGATTACACTGCATTGCACGGAACAGCCTCAGTTTGTTGTGGCCGGAGACGTCGGCAAGCAAGCAATGGCATGCATGCATCGTGATTGCGATTTTGCGAATTGAAACCGCAGGCGCGCGCGACGGAGTACGACTTCAGCCATCGCTTCCGGCTGGCGCGCCGAACGTTCTACCTCGGCGCCGACGACATCCGGTCGCTGAAGCGGCGCATCGACGAGCTTGCGTCTGCGGAGCTAGCCGCGGCGGGCGGCGGCGAGCCTTACAAGCCGGTGTCGACGTTCGTGGCGCTGTCGGCGCTTGGCTGGACGGCGTTCGTCCGGTCGAAGGGGCTGGCCGCTGGGGACGACACGCATCTGATGTTCCTCGCCGACCTGCGGTCCCGCCTTGACCCGCCCGTCGGCGAGGGCTACCTCGGCAACTGCGTCAGGGCGTGCCACGCGAGCTGCCACGACGCGGGGGAGCTCCTCGGCGTGGCTGGCCTGCTGCGCGCCGCGCGGGCGGTGCAGGCGGCCGTGGCGGAGATGGAGGCAGCGCCGCTGGCCGGGACGGGCCCAGCGTGGATAGAGCGGGTGATGCGGCTGCCGTTCACCCGGCTGGCAAACGTGGCGGCGAGCCCGCGGTTCCGGGCGTACGACGCGGCCGACTTCGGGTTCGGGCGGCCCGCGCGCGTGGAGCTGGTGTCCATGAACCACGACGGCGAGATGGTGTTCGTCGGCGGCAGGCGCGACGGCGAGGTGCAGGTCTCGGTGTCTCTCGACCCGGCGCACATGGACGCCTTCAAGGCGAGCATCCTTTGTTAGGTAGCTTAACGCAGAGGAATCAAGAATCAAAGACGAAATCACAGTTCGTAGTAGCCATGCATACAGTCTTGCCAAGATTCAAGAACCATTTACCAATCTAGTAATCCTACAATAATTAACAGTTTATTTTTTGATGGTTGGGTTGTAATCGATTGGACTGGATGATTTGTTGCAAGAAAGTAATTTAATCATTTTCGTAATCTGATAATCGACTCAGTAATCCAGTTGGCGTGGGATGAAATTAGGGCTTAGTTTGGTATTGCAACGGCATACAATACAAAGTTCCCTTATTTTTATGATACGTTAACCAGTCAGCATGATTTTCAAAAACCACAACACCATAACCATAGACACCATATATAAACTTCCATTTTACTAATTTTTTGAAATACATTAACCATCAGTTCATCCAAGTCACATCATTTTTTTCCCATTACCACAACAAACATGAATACTATACTCTAAATCGATTTAAATTCGACGAATTCCGTTCGCCGGCTTACAGCCTATCCCGTAGCAATCACTGTAAGATCGATTTGCGCAACACCGCAGACTGGCGTCACCTGCACAGCTGCAGGCCTCCCTGCATGGACGATGGAATCCATATATGCATTGCCGTTTCAAAGGTACGAGTTGAGACCTGACGTCTGGAAACTGAATGTGTCGCCATGCAATAAACTCTAGTGCTATGGCCGGCCAAAGATAGCGTCATCGATGACATGTGCGGTCCTGTTGTCTTGCGCACCTCCAACACGGCGTTTGTCAGTGTCATAGCTGGACTCTAGAGAGACGGTTCCAGGCTAGCTAGGTACGCACGTTTCTTGTCTCGTTCATTATAGTGTTAGTCGAATTCTCCTTTGTAAGCCTCGGCAGTCGGCATATATTCTTTCCGCCCTCTCTCTCTTACAGACAATTATTGTTTTTGATACACTTTTAAAACTTTAACTACTAATATCTATGTATAGATTTGTCTCAAAAAGTACTTTCATAATATTATAATTTTTATTAGATTTTATAAATATATTATAATAAAAATTAGTGGTCAATGCTGTGTTTTAAAGATTATGTAAATTTTCAAATCAATAACTATTTGTGGTGCAAAGGAGTCGTTTAAGATTGGCTCTTTTCTTGTCGTATAGCCCAAGCAGCTAGTACTGTATCACAATCGAAAGGAGCATGTGAGAATAAATTGGAGGAGATGGAGATTCTATGGAGACGGGCCAAGTAGAACAAAACGAGGAGACGGAGCTTGGGCTCTCCAGTAGAACGAGGCCCATTTATAAGGCCGGAGAGAGTGGACGGGCCTATTAATAAATTTGGTCTTCAGAGACTACTCATGGGAACTAAAGCCGCATTTGTATTATCTTTCTTAATCTCCTAAAATCCAGCTCTATGGGTGACAATGTAGTTGCAACAGACAAAGGCCAGGAAACAAGGGGTACTGACTTTGTAGAAGCTCCAAGGTGAGGTGTCTGGCTAGTGGTGTGCACCCAAACTGGCATCCATATACATGTTGCCCAAAAATAGGCTTTGCAAAGTTGCTAATACACAACCTTTTCTACACTACAGTTCACAGATGCTCGGTGTGCCTCCGGACATGGCCACATGGGGGAGACAGATGCTGCATGGCTTGTATATATAGCAATAACTAGCCAGGGTCACACGTTACGCTGTGTCGTGTGAAATTTCGTCACGCTACGCTGCGCCATGCGTATTTTGGGAAATTTAGTCGCGCAACACTGCGCTGAGTGAAATTTGGTTCGATAGATATTTCTAAAAAAATGCGTAACTTTAGTTTTCTGATTTATTTTTTAAAAAATAAGCTGCTAGGAGCCGTCGGCGGATCTGTGAAATTTTTTTGGGAGAAAACCGCAGAGGATTTAAACGCCTTTTTTTTTGCGTAATTTAGGCTTTTGTGTTTTTTTAAAAAAAGTCGCGAGGACCTGTCGGCGAATCTATGGACTGCTATAAACTTTCGGCGAATCTGTGTTTTTTTTAGAAACCGTAGATGTATTTTTTCGAGGCCAAATGTAAACTGCAGAGGGACCTAAACATATTTTTTCTAGGGTCTGTTTTGCTAAAAACCATGGGGATGATCTGAATGTAAACCGTAGAGGGATCTAAATGTAATTTCAGTTTTTTCAGATCAGTTTTGTTAAAAACAGAATGGAGGACCTAAATGCGATTTCAAATTATATGAAGGGCCTTCTCGCAAGGAGGGCGACGTAGCTCGTGTGGCTGGACTTGAATTCTGAGCGCTATAACGATAAGGCGACGTAGCTCGTGTGGCTGGGCTTGAATTCAAAGTGCTATAATGATAAGAATATATTTAGCTGGCTTGTTAGTTAGTTAGTTATGCCATTCTGACTTGAGCTGTCCCTCAGCTGTGTGTACCCAACAGTACTAACTTGTACGATGTACTCTGACGTCTGAACTGGAAGAGAGAGAACATTTATCTCTTCCTTTAGAACAACTTAATGACTTGTATCCTGGACGTTCGAAATTTTCGGATGTATTTTAATATTTTTTTCTACGTGCAACATCTCTTACCAACGCGTGTAATATTTTCCTTCGACAAACAGTAAAAATCGCTACAGTAAATAGATATTGCAAGCGTTCAAAAAAATGTTGCACGTGGAGGAAAAAAATGTTGCAAGAGGCGTCCAATAGGATGAACAGTAATCGGACGTCTGAGCGCTAGTTTCACCCTTAGGACAAGCATCTCAATATCCTACACGCTACACTACTAGTACAATCTACGAATTAAGAACCCGTCGGTATACAAATAGCCAACCAGCGCTAAGGGCGTGTACAATAATATAAGTCAGTTTTTTATGTACTTTGCTAGTAAGAATTTTGCTTTGCTAGGTAAGAATTTTGCTGATATAGAAGAGAGAGAGTAACTGTCTCTTTATAAAGAGATGATCATATAGATAGCATAAAACACTATTGTGAGTTATTATCTATAATAAACAATTTTTCATATCATAATTAAAAGATTGTAGAATTTCATAGAGATAATTTAAGATGATATTTATTATAGATATTTTTAGTTTTGTCTTTAGATGATATAGAGAAGACATCAATCGATCGTTTTTACTATTGTACCGGGATGGATTCTACTTATAATTACTCTTGGTATCAGCCTAAGGGCCTGTTTGGCAGGGATTCAGCTTCTCCAGATTTTGATGATCTAGTGAAGCTGAAAATTTTAACTTCACTAGATTCATAAAGCTGAAACTATGAGTACATTAAAGTGTTTAGATATATCATCTTGTTTACATTTTAGACCAAAAATATAAACTTAATTCACTTTATTTTAGCCTACAAGTTTCAGATTTCAGGAGAAGCTAAAATCTAAAGCTCTACCAAACACGCCTAACTTCTTCCGGTACCATCGGCTCTTGACCGTGATCTTCCCGACCCTGTCTGTCTCCTTCTTTACCTTCCGCGCGCACTGGCCTTTTCCTTTGTTTGAAGGAGAGATCGACGACGTCAACATGACATGTACATGGATAATATTGTCGCAAGCTGCATGTACACCGCGCAGAGAATTGCGGACGTGCATAGTCATCATGGCATTATCATGTCGAACGAAAACGAGGAGAAAAGCAAACCCTTGCTGGTATTATATATACACTGCAAGCTCGATAATTTGTTCACGCACCTCGGCCATCGCCGACGTAGCTGCAAGCTAGCCTACCAGGTGTGAACAATGGCGGACTACGCGCCGGCGGCACATGATCAGGCAGCAGCAGCAGCATGTGGCGGGCGTGGTGCAGCGGCGGCGGCGGGCGCGGGCGTCGAGCGATTACCTGGGCGTGCGGCGGCGGCCGTGGGGGCTGTACGCGGCGGAGATCCGCAACCCCTACACCAAGGAGCGCCACTGGCTCGGCTCCTTCGACACCGCCGAGGAGGCCGCCGTCGCCTACGACCTCTCCGCCATCTCCATCTCCGGCCCAGCAAGGGCGCGCACCAACTTCTACTACCCGGCCATGCACGGCACCGCTGCCGCTGCCGCCTATCCACAGCAGCAGCAGTATCCTCATTCAGTAGTGCCTGTGCCGCCGCCTCCACACCCGCCGTCGCCGTTCTCCGAGGAGGGTAGCACTGCCACCGCCAATGAGTATTATTATCACTCGGCGGAGGAGGGCAACGGTGCGGCCGAGGCCGAGGCCGACGACGACGAGTCGTTGACGATCGCGACAATACTGCAGAGCTTCCGGCATCAGAACGGCCCACCGGCATCTTCTGGTTCTCTGTACTAGCTGACCATCTCATGTGCGAATTGCAGTATCAGAGGTACGCATGTGACCTCATACCATGAGAGCAGTATCAGAGCCAGTATACATGGTGATTTAGATTAATTTTGGGAGGTTGGCACATTACACATTCATGCATGAACAAGGACAGTGGTACTGTCGTCGTTGCTGGACGTGTGCCCATGGTGTTACATGCAGCTAGCATGGCCGATTTTGAGTTTGGGATCAATATATCTGCATGCCTACCAAGCGGATGAGATTAGGAGTTAATTAATTTGTCTGAACAAATGCACGCATAAAGGCAAATTGAAGATAAGTTTAAAAAACAAAACTCGGTATAAATAGCAACAGGCAGTTAATTTGCGCTATGCTTAACTTTTCATACAGTACAAACTCAACAGCAGAGGATCATGCAGTTATAGTTTGATCCGGAGACTATTTGGGCCCTTCATTCAAAGCCAAATTATTTTTGTTGGCATGTATTACATAAATCGAGTTGCTTCATTCTTCTTTTCATGAGATGCGTGTGAGCATTTGGCTCTGCTTAATTCGTTCGTTCTATACAACTAAGCCTAATCAATGGTTTGGTCCACCATTTCCACCTTGTCCTTGCTTGGGAGTAAAATTTCTTGGAAGCGCTAATGATCTTGGTTGCACCTGAACGGCCGTCACACCCTCCTGCAGCTGGTAATCAAGGAAAACAAATTATTTTACACGGTAATAAACATATACTCGAGCTAACATCGTGTTTGGTACATAGAAAAGCCAAGTTTACGCAGAAGCTTGAGCAGTGGATGTGCTTACAGCGACCTCCTCTTGAGAAGCAGCTGCTGCAGGAGCAGCATCTGCAGCGACTGGCTTCAGGAGAAGTTCGCGCAGGCGCGAGAGGCAGAGGCCCAAGTAGCCGGCGCAGCCCTGGGCTAGGCGATGCAGCAGCGGCAAGGGGTGTGAGAAGAAGGTCGAAGAGGCCGCCGTGGCTTCTTCTCCGAAGCTCTCCTGCTGCCCCTCCATTGGTTCCAACGGATTCTTGCTTTCTTCAGCTCTTGAGCACGCTGTTGTGATCCGTTGTGAGCGCTATGGGATTGCAGAGATCGGTGGGCATTCAGGTCTATTTATTGATGCATTGGCAAGCACCGCGGAGTGCCCCCAGTAGTCAGCTGGTGACTCGCGATGGTTGGAGAGGTTAGTGTTTTTTTCTCTCCCTCTCTCGCTGTTTCCGTGTCTAAGTATGCAACTATGTCTTACTGTGTTGATTGTTGGGACTGGGAGTACAATAATATTCTGTGGAGCTGTTGGTGAACGATAAACGTGCCTGTCTCGGGCAGCATTTTGTTTTTGCTTCAGTGACAACATCCGTTCTTCCGGAAGGTTCATTGGAAGTTATTAGCACAGTGATGTTTTTCCTATCTTAAAGCAAACGAAAGGATAAGTAATCACTATTATATATCTTTCATTCATACTTTAATATTTATGCAACCGTTGAAAAGAAAAGTATTGAAGCACTATTGATTAATACTTGCCTCGTCTTCATCTTCTACGGTGTGTTTCAATTTTCACCTGGTTCAGCACTTCCTACCGAGGAGCGAAACCGTACTTGGTTCTCGGTTTTACTGCTGCACTACAAGTAAAGCCAGGATGTGCCGCAGGTTGTGCAAATATGAGCTGGAGAAGATTCCTTGATTATCAACTTAAGTCTCTCTACAGAAAGCACTTCGCATGAAAGGAGTGGAGCATAATTGTTTGCTTGATCGATCATTTCATGTATTCCATGTGCGTCAGCTGCTGCTTGCTTGCTTGCTTGCTTGCTTGCTTCAGTAGCTAGCGATGGAACGCTTGCAGCAGCAGACTGACAGCGACGCAAGGTCAAACGCTCCAAGCCAAAGTGCATGCAACGCCAGCTAGCGTTGAACCGACAAGATTAAACACGCACGCCAAACTCGCTCGCCATCAGAAGAATCATATGTATCGATTATTTGCACGCGCGGTCAGCAGCCATGGGAGACCTTATCAGTACACGTGTTGGGCCATGAACTACTGTCAGAGATTACATTCAGTTGAACACTTGCAGAGTTTGAAACTTAGCTAATTAAGATTTATTTAAGATTTTTCTTCCTTATGTTTAGTGTCGAGATAAGAGTTAGTGCATGATGTTAAGTAGTTCAATCGTGTGAACTGTGGATGTACACATCTGACTTAAAAAAAAACAGGACAAGTCAGTGGGTGAATGCAGAGAACAGCATCCAAGTACTTGTAAACTGAAGAAACATCCTCTTCATGTTAGAATCTAAGACTTGATTAACATGAATCATTAGCTAGCCTTAAGAATGATCACTAAATAATATGCGGAAATTAAACATTAGGAAAAACTGACTGACCCGGTGAGGATGTAGATGCCATAAGTGTTCACGTCGGTCGGTGAAGGGAATGAGCACTCGTGTGCGTGATGAAGAAGACCGGATGGGCTCACCGAGATCCTCTCGGTGCTGGTTGGGTCTTCGAAATCCTTGCGCCAAATCCCTTGATCGGAAGGAAAATGTTGGGGCTTGGCTAACTCAAAACCTTTTTTCTCATGCGTTTGAGTGCCAGCCGATCCCCTTTTATATGACGCCAGATTTTGGGACCAAACCAAATCAGTTATAATTGCTCCTGATCAGAGTGCGATTTTCGAATCTCTTTCCTTAATTTTCGGCATTTCCGTTATTCCTGGAGATCACAACTAACACTTCACACGCCAGCTACCTACATAAGCTCACCTGCAGCCAGCAAGCTCAATAAGAGATGTCAAAACTGGAGCAGCAGTTTTGCTGCTGGTTCATCAAAGGATCAAGGAATCTACCTCGAAGTTATGAATGTTGATGGATGGATAGTCTGCTGTGGTACAGTTTTGTATGCACAAGAGAAAATTAGTTCGCGCTTAAGAATATGCTGAAGCTGAATTGATGTATTTCGGCATGCAGGGCGCGTGCATGATGCATCCTACGATTTGGGATCGGGATTGAGATTATCTCCTTTCTCATAGTCCTAAGCAAGGATTCAATAACTGGAAAGGAGAAAAATATCAGACCCTCTCAGCCACCGACTACCGATTTTAAACCGGCCAAATTTCATCAAAGTTAGGGCCCGTTTGTTTAGCTTTAGATTCTGTATTCTGGCTCTAAAAACAAAATTAAAAACAAACAGCCTGATTCTAGAATCCGATTCTTACAATCCAGTCTACCCATATACACTAGAATCCACAATCCACTACATATGTGCTTTTGGATTGTGCTTTTGGAGAATCGAACTTATAACCATAATCTTTTAGAGAATTCTGAAACAAACAACCGAATCAGAATGTTTGTTTTTATTCTTTAGAGCTAGAATCCGAATCAAAAGCTAAAACAAACAGGCCCTTAATCTAAACTAAAATTTGAATCTGGCCAGCTTTTGGCCGGTTACTGCACTTTTAACCAGTTACCGCCCGGACTTGCTGTTTATCAATTTAAATTCAAAATTCTACAACTAATAATGCGGGACTAGTCGCCATATTCCATCCCACACATGCCCTAAAACGAACCTTAGTTGCGCTCGATTCCAAATCAGACTTGTCGTCATAAGTGATTTTGTATTTCTATTGGCATATATACATGGTGAAATTAAGCCGAATAACAAATTGAGGATATATTAAACATAATAACTTAATAACAAGGTATTAATTTGAATACATACTCTCCATTTATTACATCAGATCATTTTTGGTAGAAATTTAATTCCTTAGACTGTACAAAGAAACTGTATGTATATACCCATGAACTCTGCCAAAATTATGTGAAAGTAGCAGCAGAGGGCCATAAATACATTATATCAAAATTTACAATTTAGAGAGGTATGTCATGTAACTCGAGTAGCTTAAATCTTCTTCCTTGTTTACAAAACTAATTTAATTAAGCCTTATGGTGTGATCCACCATTCCCAGCTGTTCCTTCTCTTAGATGACGAGGCCTTGGAGGTTTTAACCCTCTTGGCTGCACATGAGCGGCCACACAATCCTCCTGCTCATATGTCACAGAGAGACTGAATTAGAAATCCATTTGTATGGTAATTGAATATATACAGTAACTAACAATGAGTCCCATATCTGTGTAACTGTGTTTAAGTTTCGTTCGATGCGCCGATCATCTAAAATCGACAATGTGATATCAAAAGTTGAAAAAAAAACTAGCTATGATTTTCTGCTCATGAACCAATTTTTCTGATTTTTCTTTGTGAATAATTAGTTTAAGCACATGATTAAGTTTAAATCTTGAGTTAAGTGGTATTTCATTTGCTAAATTTAAGTTTATTTTTACGATTAAATTGGATCCAACGTGAAAATTTGATTAGAAAAATTATGTTAAGTTTGTTTTTAGTATGGGAGTTTATCTTGACCAACATTGATGATAAAATTTTGCCATAATAATATTAAGTTTGTTCTCGGTGTGAGAATTTTATCCTCGACCAACGTTGATGATAAAATTTTCCACAATAATTAAGTTTAAGTCTTGTTCTATTCTAATTTTGCCCAACGATGATTTAGAAGTAGAACAAATTTTTACATAAGAGCATGTTTTAATTGAACCAACGTTGAATTAATTCATGCACTTTTGTTTCAGTATTCTGATTAAGTTTTTCTTTTGAAGCTCCAAATACTTCGAATGTCTTAAGTCTGATCTCTGTGATCGAACCCCTGTATGGGGGAATTATCCCTCTTGGAGGGAGAAGTTTGAGATGGCACTCGCTCTCTCAGACATCGGTTATGCAATCTTGCGTGATCGTCCCATAGAACCTGAACCAATTCCTGATGGTCAACCGAGTGCAGAAAATAATGCTACTATCAGAATGGCATACAACCTCGAGCCAAGTGTGAAGAATTAATTAGAAAATAATCTAGTTTAGTAAGAAGGGCAATATTTATTTTCTGACCAACGTTTGATTATAAATTTTTGCCACAACATAATATTATTTTACTCCATTCTATTTCGCCTAGCGGTGATATAGAATGGAACAATTTTGATGCTCAATAAGAAAGTTTCAAGTTTGGAAAAGTTTGGTTTTGGGAATATTTTGTTTGAAGTTTATTAAGTTCATTAAGTAATGAAATTTGGTGAAGATGATTTTCTTCAATGTTGTAATGCATGCATGTTCATGCATCATTTAATTAAGTTTATGGCCCATTAAGTTGTGACTAATTAATGATAGTTAAAGATGGCTCAGATATTTCCCGATTGCTATTAATGATGGCAAGTTTTAAGTGATTATATGGCATTTATATATTAAGTTTTCTCAAATCAAAGTGAACCAGCGGAAATTTTGATTTGGGATATCGATAGCGGCGGGCATTGATGTGATTTTTCATGGTTGTATTCAAGCGGAGGTTGCTTATAGCCATGAATTGTCATGAGTCATTGCCGCATATGACTATGTTATGTCAAAAGGCCCTATTTTTGGGCATGAGATGGAAAGTTTGACTTTTCAAATTAGCCATAAGTGACTTTTATGTAAGTTAATTGATTAAGTATTAAGTTTCACTGAATTAAGTTTGGTGGCTCTTGGAACTAAAAGTTTTGAGCCACATATAAACCTCAAGTGCTTATGGGGTGGTGAGATGTAAGAGATTTAAGAAAAAATAAGATAAGTATTGAGTTTTCTTACGACAAAGTTCTTTTTATTATTTATGCTTTAAGCTATTAAGTTAATGGTGATCGTGCGATCATGTAAGTAAGTGTTGATTCTGATGAATGTCATCTTTGCTTGAGACTTGATAAGTTTATCATTAAGCTAATGGATCATGGCTATATACTGACCAACGTTGTTTATAGTCATGTCTCATATAATTGTTTCTTAGAACAATAAAGTCATGCAGTCTTAAGCATTTGTAATCATGTTTTGAGTGACTTTTAGTAAGTAATCTTTGATCAAAATGGAACCAACGAGAAGTTTTGGTTAGAGATGTAGCGTTGTTGTTGAGATCATTATATGGCACATTTTGAAGAGTTGATTCCAGTCATGTGTTATTCTTATATTTTTCCCAAAGTAATTGAGTTGTCTCTAATTAATATGGAGCCAACTAAGACTCTTAGTTGAGCGTGTAATGTCAGCATTTTGAGAATAAGATCATGCCTTGGATATATTCGGTGATGTTGATTATAATCTGTGTCATTCACAAAAGTAATTGTATAGTTGTTGTTTTCTTCTTCGTTTTTACGCTGCTTGATGATCGATGAGAATCATTAAGTTTTACATAGTACTAATACCATGGAAGTCAATCATTTAGTTTCATGGGATGTTGAAGTTGCCGATTGAACATCCCAACTGTTATACAATAGTAAGTCCTTGGATTTGTGCTTATACCTTGATAAACAAAGTCGACTTTTTCTAAATATCGGTATAAGGATTATCGCACAATGTACATCATGCCGATGAAGGATATGGGGAGAAATCCTCAGATCTGGGGAGCAATCCTAGTTCAATTCTAATAAGTTTTAGATTAGCGATGAAGAGGTCTTGATTGACATCAAAAGTAATGTGCGTGTGATGAAGTTAAGCAAATGCTAAGTTTTATGTGCATCTTGATAGCACGTGACCTCATGAATAGTAAAGTTTCTAAGGTGAGGTCATAGAAGTGGAATATCGACTATGAGATTTTATCGAAATATGGGCGTGTTTAGTTCACATTTGAGGGGAAGACAAATCCCATTAAGATGTTTATTCCACTTCTCTAGATTAAGAGGATGTATGATAAGTTGATGTTATCAAAGTAAAACCAGGTTGGTGTTAGCTACATCCTATTTGGATCGAAAATTTTCTGATAGGGCCAATCTGATTGGTGTCGTGGGCTCACATTAATAAAGGTGACTCTAAAGGAGAATAGTTAAAAGGCTATGAGTCGCACTTGCTCACTGAGACACCACCATTGAATTCTCTTATGAGTTTTGGACTTGAGTGTCAATGTTGTGTTTTACACTTATAAGAACTCTCATTAGGTGTACACTTTGTGAATGCTTTGAAAGACACTTCATTAAGTAAGTAAGTAATTATGATGGTTACACCTATAGTAAGTTGCTAATTAACAGTACAAGGTTGAATACGAATCTTGATTGGTCGACTGTTGACCTTAAGTAATTGGGGTCTTGCTGATAAGACCTGAAGTATTTTTTCTTCAAGGGACATTGGTGATATCTTTAATATATGTTTTAAGACTCATCAAGAAAGGTCCAAATAAGTGGGAATATTCCCAAATAAGGACAAAGAAGTCTCTAAGATAAATCTTGATATAAGTAATACAATTAAGTATATTGTGAGCCCTTAAAGTTTTGAAGCAGGATTTTTGGCAAACTTAGTCGAGATTGGACCCCGAAAATTATAAGTGATTTTAAGTTGCATATATGATGCAAATGGATTATATGCTCACATGTGAAGATGTCCGCAACCATTGAGTTATGCGTTGTCATGACAATTGTCTTAACAAGGTGATTCTAAGAAATCCACATAAATCATCCTTGCGAGGAGTCGTTTGTGTGGAATGACTCTAACTCCATTAAGTTATGTCATCATCGTTGATGAAGACCAAGTTGTGGCATGTTTTGAATCCATAAGGTTTAATGAGCTTTAAGAGTAAGATCATAGTGTTTTAAGAATAAGAAAGTTGTCTTGGGATAATGAACTCATCCCGGGGTTCATTAAGAGTGCAATTTTATTCGAGTAACATGTCAAGTGGTATTGCTAAACCCAGGTTAATGTGAAAGATTGAATCCAGAATCAAATAGAAATATAAGTGTAAGATCTTGATGCTCAACAAGTAAGTGTTAAGTACAAGAGTTGAGTATCATGTAAGTTCAGTGTTGTGGTGCCCAAGAAGAGTAAGAATTAAGTGTTAAGATGCAAGCACTGGGCATTATATTCAGTTATATGTGATTTTTACTGTAGGCTTGCCATAAGTTGCCGGCATTAAGTTTTTAAAGTAAGCTTGCGGTTTTGGAGCAAATTGAGATCTCAAATCATGATTCTCGAAACTTATGCATCTTTACGATTTTGATGTGCACGAAAGAATATATAAAGACAGATTGCACAACTGGACCATATGTGAATAGGCCATGTTCTAAATAAGACTAAGAAGTTATCATTTTGAGATGGAATGGTGCACTATAGTCCTTTGGGTTCAATAGTACTTAGCAGTTGTTGTAACCTTTTGGCTTGGCGTCTTGTTTCACTAAGAGATTGTTTTAAGCATTCTCCTTGATAAGTTTGAGTAAGTGTCATGTCGAGATAGAATGATTTGTTATAGATGTCGAGATTAGGTGGTGTTCATTAGCTTGTTGCAATACTTCATCTTGGTGCATCGTTCTATTGAGATTTAAGACTTATAAGATGAGCCCTCTCGATTAAGGGGAGAATGTTAGTATTGATCTTGGGCCAAGTCAATGCTTGACCGAGTCTTTAGGGCTAGCGCCCACGTCTCCTGATCGGGAGACAACCGACTAACCACCGGCACGGTCCCGGGTCACCCAGTATAAGAGATGAAGGAGTTCTCCTCTCGGATGGTTGTGTGATTAGAAACCCTAAGCTACCTACTGATCAAGGTTAAGCTCGGGAGTGGCACTGAAGACCAAGGACGACGCCATCTTCTTCCTTCTTCTTCCTCTCCGCCGGAGCGTGAAGACCAGCAAGGAGAATCCGGAGCCAACGGGAGACGCTGTCGCCTTCTTCATCTACATCGCCGTCTGCTTCCTCTCCGTTGAGCGTGATGGCTTCGTCGAGCAATTCAAATCCCGAAGGTATTTATCTAAGTCCCGCATCTAGGTGTTTAATTTAGGCACTAAAGATCCTTAGGTCCAACATCGTGAGCAGTGAAATTTTCATCTTTTGCTGTGAATAATTAGTTTAAGCACATGATTAAGTTTAAATCTTGAGTTAAGTGGTATTTCATTGCTAAATTTAAGTTTATTTTTACGATTAAATTGGATCCAACGTGAAAATTTGATTAGAAAAATTATGTTAAGTTTGTTTTTTAGTATGGGAGTTTTATCTTCTGACCAACATTGATGATAAAATTTTGCCATAATAATATTAAGTTTGTTCTCAGTGTGAGAATTTTATCCTCTGACCAACGTTGATGATAAAATTTTCCACAATAATTAAGTTTAAGTCTTGTTCTATTCTAATTTTGCCCAACGATGATTTAGAAGTAGAACAAATTTTTCTGTTAAGAGCATGTTTTAATTGAACCAACGTTGAATTAATTCATGCACTTTTGTTTCAATATTCTGATTAAGTTTTTCTTTTGAAGCTCCAAATACTTCGAATGTCTTAAGTCTGATCTCTGTGATCGAACCCCTGTATGGGGGAATTATCCCTCTTGGAGGGAGAAGTTTGAGATGGCACTCGCTCTCTCAGACATCGGTTATGCAATCTTGCGTGATCGTCCTATAGAACTGAACCAATTCACGATGGTCAGCCGGTGCGTCGAAAATAATGCTACTATCGAATGGCATACAACCTCGAGCCAAGTGTGAAGAATTAATTAGAAAATAATCTAGTTTAGTAAGAAGGGCAATATTTATTTTCGACCAGCGTTTGATTATAAATTTTTGCCACAACATAATATTATTTTACTCCATTCTATTTACGCCAGCGGTGATATAGAATGGAACAATTTTTGATGCTCAATAAGAAAGTTTCAAGTTTGGAAAAGTTTGGTTTTGGGAATATTTTGTTTGAAGTTTATTAAGTTCATTAAGTAATGAAGGTTGGTGAAGATGATTTTCTTCAATGTTGTAATGCATGCATGTTCATGCATCATTTAATTAAGTTTATGGCCCATTAAGTTGTGACTAATTAATGATAGTTAAAGATGGCTCGAGATATTTCCCCGTTGCTATTAATGATGGCAAGTTTTAAGTGATTATATGGCATTTATATATTAAGTTTTCTCAAATCAAAGTGAACCAAGCGGAAATTTTGATTTGGGATATCGATAGCGGCGGGCATTGATGTGATTTTTCATGGTTGTATTCAAGCGGAGGTTGCTTATAGCCATGAATTGTCATGAGTCATTGCCGCATATGACTATGTTATGTCAAAAGGCCCTATTTTTGGGCATGAGATGGAAAGTTTCGGCTTTTCAAATTAGCCATAAGTGACTTTTATGTAAGTTAATTGATTAAGTATTAAGTTTCCCTGAATTAAGTTTCAGGCTGGCTCTTGGAACTAAAAGTTTTGAGCCACATATAAACCTCAAGTGCTTATGGGGTAGTGAGATGTAAGAGATTTAAGAAAAAATAAGATAAGTATTGAGTTTTCTTACGACAAAGTTCTTTTTTTTATTATTTATGCTTTCGCTATTAAGTTAATGGTGATCGTGCGATCATGTAAGTAAGTGTTGATTCTGATGAATGTCATCTTTGCTTGAGACTTGATAAGTTTATCATTAAGCTAATGGATCATGGCTATATACTGACCAACGTTGTTTATAGTCATGTCTCATATAATTGTTTCTTAGAACAATAAAGTCATGCAGTCTTAAGCATTTGTAATCATGTTTTGAGTGACTTTTAGTAAGTAATCTTTGATCAAAATGGAACCAACGAAGTTTTGGTTAGAGATGTAGCGTTGTTGTTGAGATCATTATATGGCACATTTTGAAGAGTTGATTCGGTCATGTGTTATTCTTATATTTTTCCCAAAGTAATTGAGTTGTCTCTAATTAATATGGAGCCAACTAAGACTCTTAGTTGAGCGTGTAATGTCGACATTTTGAGAATAAGATGCGACGCGCGGATATATTCGATCGATGTTGATTATAATCTGTGTCATTCACAAAAGTAATTGTATAGTTGTTGTTTTCTTCTTCGTTTTTACTTTACAATGATGATGCGAGAATCATTAAGTTTTACATAGTACTAATACCATGGAAGTCAATCATTTAGTTTCATGGGATGTTGAAGTTGCCAGTTGAACATCCCAACTGTTATACAATAGTAAGTCCCTTGGATTTGTGCTTATACCTTGATAAACAAAGTCAGCTTTTTCTAAGTATCGGTATAAGGATTATGCGCACAATGTACATCATGCCAGTAAGGATATGGGGAGAAATCCTCAGATCTGGGGGAGCAATCCCCTAGTTCAATTCTAATAAGTTTTTAGATTAGCACTGATGAAGAGGTCTTGATTGACATCAAAAGTAATGTGCGTGTGATGAAGTTAAGCAAATGCTAAGTTTTATGTGCATACTGATAGTACGTGACCTCATGAATAGTAAAGTTTCTAAGGTGAGGTCATAGAAGTGGAATATCAGCTATGAGATTTTATCGAAATATGGGCGTGTTTAGTTCACATTTCGAGGGGAGAGACAAATCCCATTAAGATGTTTATTCCACTTCTCTAGATTAAGAGGATGTATGATAAGTTGATGTTATCAAAGTAAAACCGGTTGGTGTTAGCTACATCCTATTTGGATCGAAAATTTTTCTGATAGGGCCAATCTGATTGAAACATGTCGTGGGCTCACATTAATAAAGGTGACTCTAAAGGAGAATAGTTAAAAGGCTATGAGTCGCACTTGCTGCTCACAGACACCACCATTGAATTCTCTTATGAGTTTTGGACTTGAGTGTCAATGTTGTGTTTTACACTTATAAGAACTCTCATTAGGTGTACACTTTGTGAATGCTTTCGAAAGACACTTCATTAAGTAAGTAAGTAATTATGATGGTTACACCTATAGTAAGTTGCTAATTAACAGTACAAGGTTGAATAAGAATCTTGATTGGTCGACCTGTTGACCTTAAGTAATTGGGGTCTTGCTGATAAGACCTGAAGTATTTTTTCTTCAAGGGACATTGGTGATATCTTTAATATATGTTTTAAGACTCATCAAGAAAGGTCCAAATAAGTGGGAATATTCCCAAATAAGGACAAAGAAGTCTCTAAGATAAATGCTGATATAAGTAATACAATTAAGTATATTGTGAGCCCTTAAAGTTTTGAAACCGGGATTTTTGGCAAACTTAGTCCAGGATTGGACCCCTGGAAAATTATAAGTGATTTTAAGTTGCATATATGATGCAAATGGATTATATGCTCACATGTGAAGATGTCCGCAACAGCCGAGTTATGCGTTGTCATGACAATTGTCTTGGCAAGGTGATTCTAAGAAATCCACATAAATCATCCTTGCGAGGGGGAGTCGTTTGTGTGGAATGACTCTAACTCCATTAAGTTATGTCATCATCGTTGATGAAGACCAAGTTGTGGCATGTTTTGAATCCATAAGGTTTAATGAGCTTTAAGAGTAAGATCATAGTGTTTTAAGAATAAGAAAGTTGTCTTGGGATAATGAACTCATCCGGGGTTCATTAAGAGTGCAATTTTATTCGAGTAACATGTCAAGTGGTATTGCTAAACCGGGTTAATGTGAAAGATTGAATCGAGAATCAAATAGAAATATAAGTGTAAGATCTTGATGCTCAACAAGTAAGTGTTAAGTACAAGAGTTGAGTATCATGTAAGTTCGGTGTTGTGGTGCCCAAGAAGAGTAAGAATTAAGTGTTAAGATGCAAGCCTTGGGCATTATATTCAGTTATATGTGATTTTTCTTGTAGGCTTGCCATAAGTTGCGGCATTAAGTTTTAAAGTAAGCTTGCGGTTTTGGAGCAAATTGAGATCTCAAATCATGATTACGAAACTTATCTCTTTTCCGATTTTGATGTGCACGAAAGAATATATAAAACAGATTGCAACAATTGGACCATATGTGAATAGGCCATGTTCTAAATAAGACTAAGAAGTTATCATTTTGAGATGGAATGGTGCACTATAGTCCTTTGGGTTCAATAGTACTTAGCGGTTTGTTGTAACCTTTTGGCTTGGCGTCTTGTTTCACTAAGAGATTGTTTTAAGCATTCTCCTTGATAAGTTTGAGTAAGTGTCATGTCGAGATAGAATGATTTGTTATAGATGTCGAGATTCGGTGGTGTTCATTAGCCATTGCAATACTTCATCTTGGTGCATCGTTCTATTGAGATTTAAGACTTATAAGATGAGCCTCTCGATTAAGGGGAGAATGTTAGTATTGATCTTGGGCCAAGTCAATGCTTGACCAGAGTCTTTAGGGCTACGCCCACGTCTCCTCGATCGGGAGACAACCGACTAACCACCGGCACGGTCCCGAGTCACCCGAAATATAAGAGATGAAGGAGTTCTCCTCTCGGATGGTTGTGTGATTAGAAACCCTAAGCTACCTCTTGATCAAGGTTAAACCAATGAACTAAAATAACAATCTCGATGTATGCAACTTAAACGCGGTCAGTTGCCTATGTATGTTATACAGGTGCAGAATTGTCAATGCCTCCTGGAGCCTCTTCTTGCAGTTCGAAAGCAGCTGCAGCCTGCAGGGCAGGAGCACAACTAGCAGCGCTGGGTTTCAGATCTTTCAGAGAATGGCAGAGGCGTGAGGGGCCCAAGTAGCCTGATCAGCCATGGATTGCATGCTGCAGCAGCGACGAGTGGTGTGAGAAGAAGGTTGAAGAGGCCGGCATGGCTTATCCTTCCTCGAAGCTCTTCTTCTCCAGCTGCTGCAACTCTCCCTCGTGCGCCATGGGCTATATTAAGAGTGCTTAGAGTTCAGAGTACTCTGTAGCTCTGCAGCACTTGATCCTTTTGATCTAATTGTTGTGAGCAATGGTGAAAGATATACATGCTATCTCCTTCATTTTTTTTGCGTGTTCAGTCAACATATGTTACTACAGACTCAATGGATGTAAATATAGGAATGAAGTATAAACTTATTAATGATCACTGGTGTATACAAATATCAATAGATCTCCGAGATAAGGTTCATCACATATCCTTCTCATCTTACTAATTACTACATAATCCCTTGTAAAAAATTACTCACTCCATTCAGAAATATAAGACGTGTTTTGGCTTTGCATAAGGATTAAAATTGCAGTGAAATTGAGAAAGTTGTGCAAGAAAATGACTTGGATACCTTCATTAATTATATTGGGAGATAGGAGATAATATTTTGTGTGGGTGGTAATGAATAAATTGATATAGTTGTGA
The DNA here is from genome assembly GCA_036346375.1 of Guadua angustifolia. NCBI lineage: Eukaryota > Viridiplantae > Streptophyta > Magnoliopsida > Poales > Poaceae > Guadua > Guadua angustifolia. The sequence goes on from CM070517.1 coordinate 40,652,085, forward strand.
GAGAATAAATAGTTATATAGAAGGAAAAACTTCATTAAACCCACATACAAAGCTTATATTTGTAAACAAGATCATTCAAACTATAGTCATTGTATTTCTGAACTATGGGAGTACTACGTAATCTAACAGAAGACCACACATAATTCTAGATTTAACTGTCGTACTGCAAAAGAAGCCAATATTAATTTGCCACTGGTCAGGCATGCATGTGTCGGAAATAAGGGTTCCTCCAGCAAGTTAATCTTCTGTAGAGAACTGTTCCCCCGAAGGGAGACTAGTCTTCTCATTCCATGTGATGTGTTTCTTGCTTCACTGTCCATCGACCATCGAAGTCATCTACTTGGAAATTGGAATAGAAGCGCGGCAGTCGCAGACTGACAGCGTGGCAATTAACCTGCCCCTTGACAGCCAACTGCCTGATGCAGCTGCAAGCACTGAATAAACTACATGTGCACACACTGAACTCGTTCACCAACTAACAATTAAACTACAATTTTGCAGGGTTAAGTTCAACTACGCCATGGGAGACGATTTGGACCAAATGTGAACCGTTTCTTCCACATGCTTTGATTGTCTCTCCATGGTTAAGTTCAGCTGCAAGTACGTCAATGCAGAACGATCGATCTCGTAAGTCTTTTTTTTAATAACAAAAAGAACGATCTCTTAAGTGAGGATGGTTTAAGTGCATTTTTTTTAATTCTAATTTAGCGCCAAGGCTAGATAGAGTTCAGGTACAATGTGAAGTTCAATTGGTCAGTCGTATGAACCGTTGATATACACCTCTTCAATAATAAAATTATAATCACAGGGAATTGATATTGGCAAGTATCTATTGTTGAAGTATAAGTGAATTGCCTATCTTTCCTTATAAACTTAATTTTTTTTGTGAACTGGTTGGTGCATGCAATTTAATATGGTATTAAAGCCAAGAGATCTCAAGTTCAAGACCTAGTTGGCGCAATTTAAAAAAAATAATTGCAGCCCACTTCTATTCTATGTCTTAGACCTGAGGGAGACTGTACGTGAGGGGGGAATGTTGAAGTATAAGTGAATTGCCTACCTTTATTTATCGGTTTAAGTTTTTGGGTGAATTGGCTGGTGGTATATACAACTCAATATCTATTACCCCTAACTTCAATTATTTGGGCTATCTCGGCCAGAGGCCTCAATCAGTGGTGGAGCTAGAAAAATTTAGGAATCTGGACAGGTCTAATTGCAACCAAGAGCTTGCCTGGAAAGACGTAGCTTTCATAGTGTTGACATCAACCGGACTGAACTAGAGTTTCACTGCTCATCGCCAGTGAGCCCGAGCGGTCGCCCACCCTCTAAATGTTGTTGGGTGATCGCCCACCCTCTAAATGGAAGTTGTGCCTTCCATTTGACGAGAAAAAAATATAGTATGAATAGGGAGTTACATGATTACAGAAAGATACTTAAATATTTTTCACTGAAATATGACCATGAGTAAATTAATTAACATGTATATCTCTATTTATATATACATACACACTAACTGATAGCAGTGGGGAACAAGAACAATTATGGTCTATCGCCTAAACCAACCGAGTTTGCTTTAACCCCCTTGATTCACCTCCAGGAAGATGGCAATTAACTTGGGTTAGTTGTGTGATCCGCCGCCTCCACCGCTCCCTTCTCTTGGGTTCCCCGGACCCTCTGGATGAGCCTGTCTTCTCCTGGCTAGCACCACCTGAGCGCCGGCTGGCAAATCCTCCTGCTCACAGCAACACAAACAGAGATCAATTCAACTAGAAAATTTTTCGCGGCGTACACGCCGCGCGGCATTTTTTCGTAGAAAAATTTTCTTTTTTTTTCGGTGGTATTTTATTTTTTAAATCGTCGAAATAATGAGTGAAACGGCTGAAAGAACACAAAAATTTTAGCAAGGCACGACGCTGCGTGTGTTTTTTTTGAAGAAAAATTTTTTTTTTTCAGTGGCGTTTAATTTTTTAAATCGTCAAGTAATGAGCGTAAAGCAGGGAAAAAAGCAGAGATAGAGCTGTAGAAATATCTCTTTCGATTTAATTATTTGGAAAATATTGGAGAAATTTGGAAAAACATGCGCGGGGAAAAAGTATAGAGGAAAAGGGTGAAAAATCATTAGAGATGACAATCTTCTTTTGCTGAGTCTAACACTCTACGCGTTCGCCGAGTAATAATACATGGTTAAAAAAATATTAGAGATCGAGATGGGGAAAAAGTCTAGAGATAGAGCTGCACACATATTCCTGGTGACGA